>CADEBD010000327.1:3338414-4084001 GCA_902825455.1 Arctia plantaginis | reverse complement strand
GTTACCCTGCTTGCCACGCCCAATAGTCACCTATGTCCTGAATGCTTAGCCAGATATAATAGATTTGATTCGTATTTTGATAAGTATGTTTTCGTATTTGTTAAATATACTTATTTAAAAATATTTAAGTAGATAAATGAGTTGGTAAACTGGTTCCGTTTTGTGACGGATTAAGAATACGGAGGGTCACCACCCCTATTCATTCCGCGGGTGTCGTAAGAGCCGACTAAGGGAGCAAACTACACAGAACAGCACTACAAAAAGAAGGAAAACTTGAAACAAACCCTATACCAACCCGTCTGGCCAGCGTGGTATAGTAGGCCAAAACCTCCTTTCTAAGGAGAGGCCTATGTCTAAAAGAGGACTATTAAGGGCTGTTAATGATTGATGAGGTAGTAAAGATTTGAATAGGCCTAGTTCACATTGCACTAGCGAAAGAAAAACAATTGAACATACTTAAAATTGTTGACGTCGACTTTCCCACCATAGGTCTCTAATAGTTCAGCAAAATCTAAAGTGTCTGAGCTCTTATCAAATGAAATTACTTTGGTGTCAATTTGCAAGAGCTTCACAGCTTTTTGTACATCCTGCACTTTCTCACTTTGGCAGAAGACCACTTTCGGTTTGGTTACCCCAAAAGATTGTTGCAATTCATCTGGAACAAAGTGGTTCGGTTAATTCCTTGTCAATAAATAAATTTTATTGAATCTCTTTTGTTATGATATTAAACTATGTAGACAACAGAATAAAAATTAAATAAGCAAAAATTTTCAATCAAATCTTACCCCAAACTGAATAAAATATTTTTTTGCTGAAACACCAAGTGAAATAACTAAATCGATTTCATTTCATTTCACTTAAGCTTCGCAATCCGTATACCCACATCCTCGACTTTGGTGCGGGCGTCCAATTTCGACGGTCCACAAGGTGGACACCTAGCATGGCCCACTCCATGACTCTTTGAGCAACCCTTATGGCATACATGTGCTCGTTTAAAAGAGGTCATGTTTCGGATCCATAAGTGAAAATAGGCAGAACACATTTTCTTGCTTTTCAGACATTGCGGGATTTTTAACTTGAAGGCGTCTTCCAATTTACCAAAAGACGCGTGATTTGTCATTACCTTGGTCTTCAACATGTTCATCCTGAGGCCGACGCTCAATGAAGCCTAATGCAATTGGGCGAGCATGATCTGGAGTTCTGCGGCTGAATTGTCAACGAGAATCCGGTACACACGACACAAAAGTAACTGCTGGCGTTACAACCCATACAATGCCGTCCCCCGAGCCACTGTCTCTTACGGAAAGGTGACTCCGGTCCGGAATCGAAATTGCCTGTTCCAGACACTGCATGGCATGGTTAGGAAACCAAAACAATATCCGCTATATAGAAGAAACTTTTTCCAGATGTTGAAGTTGCTACTTAAATGTTTTTTTGCTTCATGGTTACGATTTGTAGTGAAGATCGCTCATTTTCACAGCTAAAGTTTTACCGTCCAACAGGGCCCCAAATTCTTGTGTGCTCAGGGGCCCCAGCATAGGCTAAGACGGCATTGCTTGCTCCGTTATTTGACTTATTTATTACACAACCATAGCCATATAATTATGCGTAATTACTAAAACAAGACTTACAAATATTCATGGTCCTATCAGTAGGAGCAACTGCAAGTCCGAGATAGAATCCAGCATATAAAGGAATGGCCAGATCAAGGTGGTTTGGACCCATAAGCACAATGACGTCATCCTTCTTCAAACCAATATTCCTAAGGCTAGTTGCACATTGAATACTTCGTCTGAGAACAGAGCCGTTGGTTTCTGATTGTCCGGTAGCGCCATCAATCTAAAGCAATAATTATAAAAATAAGACTTATTATCATAAACCGTAAAGTAATAATCTTCTTCTTCTGCTCGGTCGAAAGACGTCCACTGCTGGACATTAGACTCCCCCAAGTCTCGCCACAACAACCGGTCCTACGCCGCTCGCATCCAACCCGCAACCTTCACCAAGTCGTCGGACCACGTTGTGGGGGGCTTAACCACGCTCCGTCTTTTGGTTTGCAGTGGCCACTCGAGAAGTTTTTGCTGAAAAAAATATTTTTTTTTAATTATGCAGATTTTGTTAAAAGTCTAAAATTATTTTTTAATCGGAGTACGCTATATATCGGAGTAATATTATAAACCTCATATTTTTGATAAAATGGTATTATTTAAAAATTTGTTTAAAGGAATAAGGAGCAAACAAGCGGATGGGTCATTTGATGGTAAGTGACTGCCCATGAACGCCTGCAACCCAAGAGGATGGATGGAGAGATTGGGAGCGGTTTGTGCTTTCGGTAACTTCACTCACTTGTTGAAAAGCATGGCTCTCCCAAGAATATTACGATACAAATAGAAAACGGTTATTAAGGAAAATTAAAAGTCATTAATCAAGCGAGAAATCTTAGAAGTGTGCACCACATGAAGTGTGCACTACGCCATCCGTGCAGTAAGTACATACATATTACAGACAAATTACACCCAGACACAGAACAAATATCACATGTGATGTGCACATCACACAATATTTGTCCTGGGTTAGAATCGAACTCGACAACAGGCTAAAATTGATTTGTATATGGGTATTATAAACTGATAACATTTCTCTCTTTCAAGTGTACGCCTGGCGTTAAACACATGGATTAGTATTCTAACATTATTGTTTGATGTACCTATCCGTGTGGTGTGTCACCACTACGACAGCCAAAGAATACCCGCCGGGGCTGCCATTAAACGAACTAAAGTTTTGCAGTTTTATAGTAACATGAATATAATTATTGAAGATGTTTTACGACGACATAATGTAACACATCTCTATTTTAGTTGAAAATTTAAATAGAGGTGGCAGCCCCCGACGGATATTCTTTGGTTGTTTATTAAGTTCATGGGTAGTTGACTATGTTATTTATTATTGCCGGATTGTAATTTATTCTTTGAGAAACAAATCGGCATAAAAGGAAGTGCTATGAAAACTAATACTCCATTGTTTATATGACCGACTTCGTGAGAGATCAACTCTATAATAAAAAGCTTTTTACGTTTATTATCGTTATTTACATAATCTGTTTAAGTCAGGGGTTTTTTAATTATTTTATCCTTTTTCGATTACGTTTTAACCGTCGTGGGTATTTTCAAAAATTTTAATTTTGCTTTTTATTATTATTATTTATTACTAGATATAATTACGTAGTATAAAAACGATAAGTTGATATGATGTTCAAAACATTCAGCTGCAGCTCTATACTAGTCATCAAAGAGAAGAGAAGATAGAGATAACTGCAGAGACGACGATTTTTTTTTGTGTTTTTAGAGTTTCTTCGTCAGTACTCCCTACAGAAATACTTACGTAAACTAATATAAAATAAAAGGAGTGTTACCTCCTGGCTAATGGACGGCCTTGTCATTACAAATCAAATGAGCCCAAACTCAAAGGTTTTACTAGCAACCATTAAGGAGTTCCAGTAAATTCCTTTTAGCTCCATCATTAAAGTAATAAAAAATTAAAGTAAGAGATATAGATTATAGTTAGATTCATTAAAATCGGACTATTAGTTTTGGAGATAAATAGCAATTTTGGTTTGCACAAACGAACAAACAAACAAACACATCCTCAATGTTAAAAAAAAAGTCAGAATTAAATGTCAAATAAATAAAAAATAATAGAAATTGTAAATCAAGATAAATAGTAATAATTAAGAATAAAAACACTGTAAAATTGATTACCCTTAAATTTCTTTTGGTATTTTATTTTATTTATTTTTATGGATGCATATAAAATCTTCTATTTACACGTACTCACTTACTCAGAGTTACAGAAGCATCACTTCTTTTCTACATTAGGTACTAATAATTTTGCACTCATTTTAAAACAATCAAAATATATTGAAATTATAATCACCTGCATAACAAATTCTGGATCATCCCTCAAGCCTTGTAATATAATTTTTCCAAGATGGAATCTATCACTTGGTATTCCAGAGTCGGCGACAATTCTTGATGTTAATTCATTCATGAACATGTGCACCCAGTTATTGGAAAAGTATTCTTCGGCGATATTCATGATTTTTAGCGGCTATCATAGATTTTGCAAACTTATAAAATGAACAAATGAATTCAACTGAGAGTCTTTTCAGTGTTTAAATAGTTTAGTGAGTGAACGATATCTGTCGGTTATATAATATATTATGCGATAATAAAATTATTGCTCATATAATTAATTATAATAAGATAAAAGATATAATCTTTAGATATATAGTTATAGATGATGATGATACAAAATACTGATACATTGGAATAGTCTAAAAATCAAGGTACTTCCATCTGCGTTTTCTTTTATGCAACCATTGAATAGAGCAAGAGGTTGATAAGAGCAAAGCTGAGGAGTAGCAGTGTACGGTAACTGGGTATGAGTTTTAGTAACAGAGTTTTACTACTACTATTATTATTCCTTGTCATCGACAAATTAATTGTACACAGTTTACATATTAGAGAAGTGCAACACAACGTTAACATTTAAAATTTAGGCAACCATGGATGATTTTGCGATGTCACCCTTTTGACAAGACAATCTAAGACTGTTGGATATCTGAAACATTTATTTCATTAAAAAACAATAATTCTAGTTTAAATAGACGTACCTCGCTACTTCATACTTGTACCTACTAAAAGGTAAATAGATAGACTGTATTTTTCTATCTGATTGACATAATATTATACGAGGATTAGAAATTCTCAACTTTTCTCGATTTTCTAGTTGATTGAAAGTATTGGCCCATGATTTAGCTGGACTACCAATTCGAAATTTATCAATGTCGTCATCAAATGACAGAAGACGGTATATTTCTTACAGAGAAGTTCGGTGGATGAATGTTGTACGTAATTAATACGCTTCCGTACAACAAATTCAATTCATTATATGAAATTTACTATAAAAGTTGAAAATTACCATAATAATCAAATGATTGCAGGGACAGCAAAGTAGGTACCTTTCGTCAAGCAAAAGAAGTAATTACAGTTCTTCAGGTATGGAAATGTAGTAACTTAAACTATACTTCAATACCATCTGACGAAGACACACTGAACTACGGAGTAACTATAAATCCCGCATCGCGCAATTTAAGTTCTCACCCAGACGCAATTCCATCTCATCGACTATGGGACCATCCCTTCCCAGACAGACCCGAAATGCCTTCTATAGTGAAGGCGCTCTGTAGATGTGGTGTAATGATTTGCATGCCATACGTTGGTTTCGTCAGTCCCTGGACAAGATTGCGTTACCGCGTAAAGGCACATTTTTATACCAAGAACGCTAGTAGTTAAAGGCAACGAAACATTTAGTGAATGGGCACCCACTGGCTTACTTAAAAGTGGGAAAAGATTATACGAGCTATATGATGAGAGGAATTATTATAAAAGTGAACAGTTTCATGACTATGTTAAAGAATATTCAAAGCTGTTTAGAAAACAGTAATAAGAAAGCAATAATAAGATCAAAATCACTTAGAAAATGATCAATAGTGAAACTGGAAAAAATCAATGCCGTGACAAGAATTTAATTTAAATATTAACAACACATTTATTACATCAAATGCTCAGGTTGCTGCTGCATTTGAGAACTTTTTTACTAACATTCTTGTATTAACTACTAAATCTTTGAACTCCTCACCATGCCTTGCAGAATCAATTTTAAAGGGTAATGCTAGTAGGATTGATAATAAATTTAAGTTCCAATATGTTTCCCCGTTTCAAATTATTAAAGCCTTTAAAACTATTAATGTTAAAAAAAACACCTATTGGGAAATTCTGTATTAATTACTAAGACAAAAAATATTTCTTGTGGCTAATCAATTGTCATTTACATTTAATCAATGTGTTGATAATGGTATATTTCCTGATCTTATGAAGTCTAGTAAAATTATTCCCTTATTCAAATCTGGTAGTACATCTGACCAAACTAACTTTAGACCTACCTCAGTACTACCAGTATTCAGCAAATATTTTGAAAAAAATATGTATGACCAACTACAAAGCTTTTTAATAATAATAATTTATTATACAATAGACAATTTGGTTTTACAAGGGGTCGCTTCACAACTAATGCCAGTGTTGAGCTAGTAAAACATATATTTGATGCCTGGGAGAACGCCTACGATTCTCTAGGTATCATATTCGATTTATCTAAAGCTTTTGATTGTGTTGTTCATGAAACGCTGATCAGGAAATTACACGACTATGGTATCAAAAATAAAGCACAGGAACTTCTTGCTTCATATCTGGATAATAGGATTCAGGTAGTTAATATTAATGATAAGCGGTCTCCAGGCTCTGTAATAGAAATGGGTGTTCCACAAGGATCTATTCTCAGCCCTTTTCTGTTTTTAGTATATATTGACGACTTACCTGACCCTGTCAAGGACAATCTCGAGATTATGTTGTTTGCAGATGATACATCATTATCATCATATTTAAACTAAAACAGACACTTACTAATTTCACAAACCTAAACAGTGCCCTTCCAAATGAGGTTCATTGGTTCGACGTCAACAATTTGTTTTTAAATGAACTAAAAACCAAGTGTATAAGATGTCGAGTTGGACCTTGTGGATACTACGACATATTAATATATTATCGAGTAGACTCAGCTCAGCAGCATACGCAGTAAGAAAAATTCGAGAGTTGACTGATGTTGATACAGCACGACGAAAATAACTGAAGTAGACAAACTTCAGTTATTTTCACAACAGTAGAATACCGTACGACATTGTACGGTATTCTACTGTGGGGGAATGCTGCCGACATTCAAACTAAAAAAAAATGTGATGTACATTCTATAAATCTCAAAAATACTCGTAGAAATAAACTTGTAGTCCTGCATCTAGGCTCCAAAAGATAAACAAGTCCTTTCGAGGACAATGTGTCCGATTTTATAATAAAATTCCAAATTATATTCAAAACGTACGTATTAACAAATTTAAATTCGCAATTATGCGTAAATTATGTCAGAAAGCAATTACACGGTTGTGGATTATTGTTGCTGTTGATCTACGACTTTCGAGTCTCTCATAAAAAACTATTTCAAACAATTTTATTTTTTTTGATGAATGATGATGATTTATGAAATAAAGATATTTTGAATTTGAATTTGAGCTTCCTGGTGCAAATTAAAGGCAAGCGAGATTTACCTCTATGTTCGCTTCCTTGACGAACGTCCCGCCCCACCAACCAACCCGGACGAAGTGCTGGAAATGGCTACACCACCCCAAGGACGGCAGTGGAGGTGATCCGCCAAAGCCCGTCGAGAAACCAGCCCCACAGGGTCCACTTCCTGAGGAGGTGCACGACCTATCCGCGGGCGAGAGTGACCGGGACGATGACTTGGCGAAAATACTGAGCAGCGATTATGGCGCTGTCAGCACTCTCCCCCACTAACGCCCTCGGCGCCATCAAAATCAACCTCCAGCACTGTCAGACAGCCAAGACCGACCCTTATCCAGGAGCCGTAGATTAGGAAGGAAGGAAGAGTTTAGGCGCGTAAACCCACCCGCATACAAAAGGCGCCCTTGTGAGTGGAGAATAGTCTATCTAACTAGGACTATGGGTGCTATCGTTGATCTTTCGAATCAGATTCATCCGCTCCCAACCCTTGGCAACCATGGCCAATGGCTTCCTGACTACCTTACCGTAAGACGCCTACAGAGTTCTCCCTTTCTCTCGTTCATTTGTTGACCTCACCTCCCACTGGGATTTACACCATAATCTTCCGTAAGGTGAGAGTGGAACTGAAACGCATAGACAAGAAAACCCCAGTCCCTGAGGTATTTCCATTCAGACCTTCAGAGCTCCACTATCTCTACCTTGTAACTACAACTAAGATAAATAAAACTATAGATAAATTTTGCTATAAAACATTAATCAGTAGATAGAAAGAATACATTTAAATTTTACTATAACTATTTTATTACTACTTTTTATCATGATGATGATGATGATGATAAAACTTACAAGTGCAAAGTATTATTGTAATATATCTTTATGACATTTACTATAATACTTTGCACGTGGAATACGTAGACACGGGTGTATTAAACGAACACAGTTTGACAACCATACTTCTTATCTCACTCTAAATATTTCTATTTTTTCCATCTAATCATCTAATCTAACAGGTTTGCTCAAAACCCGTCGATCGGATAAATTGTAGATAAAACGGCAAACTTGGAAGTATTTTAAAATAATAGGTAGATAACAAGGAAAAGGAAATGTTTCTTATACGGATAGACTGGAAAATACAAGCAATAACTTGAGCACGGCATAAGACTTGTGTCACCTGTATCAGTCCACATTTAAGTTACCTAGTTACGAACATAGAGAAGTATTCTGTTGCTTTGTAACAACTTACCAATTTTTCTAATATATTGAAAAACCTTCTTCCGCTCCTTAGTCCATTATTTTGAGTCGGGTTTCCACAGTTTCCTTCGCCAAGCAAAACGATCGTTGTCATTTCGTGCAACTGCGCTTTCTCGAGATCACTTTCAATGGAACTCCACCAGGTCAACGACACGGCAGGTAGCCCCTCCCACTGGGATTTACACCACAATCTTCCATACCTCCATCATCGCCAGCGTTGATCGCGGCAATGCTGGCTAGTGGCGAGGAATGGGCAGCCGCGGTCTCTTTCTGCGAGGACGTTATGCTCCAGAAGGAGGCCGCAGAGCGGGATCGGGAGAGGGCCGATCCCGCTCGAAATGGGTGGCTAAGAAGACGCGGCAGAGGTCGTTAGCTTCCCAATCGCCGCCTAAGGGTCGCTGCGGCCACATCTTGGGGCTATGTGGCCGCTGGTAACGACCCGAGACAGACGACACTCCGGTGCGGCCGGGGGGTGTTGTCCATGGCGGGGCGCTGTTGCGATTCCTACTGTATAGAGCAGTGAAAGGCGCGGCAGCCTAAAAAGTCACGGATTTGCACGTTATATTTATACATAGAATTTTATATGTTTCATAGGCAACAAAATAGTTTCGCGACCGAGGGCAGTACGAGAACTGATTCTATGCAGCGATCGATGCGCTTGCACCGACCGACGGCGGAAACAATAGGACTCGAAGATTAGAGTGTGGTCCCACTGCATCGAATGAAATATAAATAAATATTATTCGAATTACTTAACACGTTGAGTGCGAAACGAGGGCTAAAACACCTCGTCCGTGTCTCGTCTTTATAGCGGTAAGGAAAAACTTAAACTTCTCTGTCGTGCGAGAGGCGTAACTTCCGTCTGGTTCAGTCTAGGAAAGAGATAACTATATATCTGAGATGTGCTATTGATGCCGAGTTTTTTGGTATACCTACCTTAATACCGGGTTTTTTAGGCCTCGTACCGCACTGAATAAATAAAAGTTTAATACAGTGCGTTACGAGGTTGCGAACACCTCGTACCCCTGCACACCTCGTACCGCACCCTACGCTAGCTTCACGCGGTTAGTGTTGTGCAAAACGTTGAACGCTGCGCCCGCGACGATATATGTAATAAGATGTCGAAACGTTGCCGAAGAAAGTTAATAAATAATATTATTGATGATGAAGAGGAATTGGGTGGTAAATCTAATTCAAAATTACCGATATTTGAAAAACAGGTAAGTTTTCAATCAATATTTACAAATTATACTCAGTCTAAGAGAAATAATTATGTAGGAATATAATAAATAAATTACAGCTATGTATATTTAAAATATGGTGTATAAATACAATATATAATATTATAAATTATACACTGTAATGTATTGTATGTATGTATAGTTAGGGATTACAATATAATAACGCTTTCTATCCTTGTTCCTTGTGTTAAGTATTTTGATATGCCTCGGTGGCGCAGTGGAAGTGTATGCAACTGCTGTGCCTGAGGTCCCGGGTTCGATTCCCGGGTCGGGCAAAGTGTTATTGGGTTTTTCTGTAAGGAAATTCCTAGTAGCAGCACGGAGACTGGTAAATACGTGCCCAGTAAACGGCAATAGGCTCGCCACCTATTACGTGGGACAAACATAGTTGGCGTAATGAGGATGTATCTATAATACACCTCTACCTACCCCTTCGGGGATACAGGCGTGAGACTATTTTATGTTATGTAACATAATTGATATGTTTATAAGGTACGTGTCACTAGGCTAGCCGAGTACGTGTTTGTGAATCTTTATGTTACGTCAGGCTTGCTAGTGGAAATAAGTAGCTAGGTACTTAGTGACAGTCGTTACTATACAATAATATTAATACTGCGATTACGAACCATTAAGGATCGATACCTACAATTTATTAATACCTACAGTTGTCCATAGTTTTACTAGTCAACCTCTTTGTTTAAGGGTTTTAAGTGAATTTTATCATATATTGAGTTTTGAAATCCTTACAGCTAATAATACTATATTTGTATTTTGTTTTTAGCGATTTAGCATAAAGGATTACAATATTTATCGGATCTGTAAGTACGTATTGTATAGTTGGAGTGGTGCTTCCGATTTAACTATGCTATATTTTTTGGCGTTTGTGTGAAAAGCTTAAGATTAACACCAATGCACCTACACAATAATTTATTTCAATTTTGTATGAAATAAACCACAAAATAATGTCATAAAAAACAGTTGCATGTAAAAACCTGGATGATAAATAAATAAATACATAATTAATGATAAGGTCTGCCATCAGTCCGGGGTTCCCTGTACCTATCCTGGTTTGGAAAGCGTTCCATCCTGGCGGCAATTACAAAAGGTGTCCGAAAGAATTCCGATTTTCTATGCCGCGTTGGCAATTACCCTTTTTCCTCTGAAGGCTTAAAAAAGATCCGCCAGAGGCAGCACTAGTGGGGGGGTACATATGTTTTGAATTTGCTATTAACAGTAACGTTAAACGCATTACTTATCGTTAAAATAAATAAATTAATAAAGTTAATAAACAATATTAAAAACTAAATCACCATGCCTACCAAACATTGTGCTTTCGCGAATTGCACTTCTGACAGTCGATACAAGCAAGAGGGTTTAAAATTTTAACAGGTAAACCACGGCATGCAAGCCATCGTCTTAAATCCCGGACGAGATGATCTTTGATTTTTGCAAATTTAAATTTTGCTCCAGGTACATCATCTTCCGTTAATTCCATTTATGCAATCTACGTTTAACGTTACTGTCAATAGCAAATTCAAAACATATGTACCCCCCCACTAGTGCTGCCTCTGGCGGATCTTTTTTAAGTCTTCAGAGGAAAAAGGGTAATTTAGATGGCAATTCTAATAATTATGTATGTGAATACCATGCTTGATTCGGTTTTGTTAAAACTGCAAATATTCATTAATAATCATTTTGAGCCTCGAAAATATAATATAAGCTTAATATTTACTACTAACAAAACAAGTTTTTCAGAAGCCTTTCGCTAGCAGCTTAATAAAAATTGTACCGAACTAAATGATAGTTTTCATATAATAATTGATATCTGGGATTTCTTTCAAAAATAGTAAAATTAGGGTTATTGTCGACATTTTTTAAACAAATCTTCACTTTATAAACAAAACTTATCATAGTAAATACCTTTATTACATATAAGTTATATACTAGTTACTGCAATACAAGTAAGCTTTCACCATTTTGTGCTTATTTATTGATAATTTTAATTCATTTGAATGCCAGATTGCCTTCTTTAGATTCTTGCCTATTTTATTTGCTTTGAAATATATTTAAATTATCTGTTGATATTTTCTGTAACTAGGGCGCAAGTCATTGAATCCCTGAATATTATTACGTTGCGTTTTGATCGGTACACTCAATAAACAGCGAGCTACGGCCTGTACCATATGTAAAATACTATTAATACTATTAAATAACATCTATTGATTTTCAGAGTCCACCAAATAGTAATACCAAGCCAACTTGGGCAAGTAAACCTTCTATCGAAGATTCTAGTGATGAAGAGATTTTTCCAATAAAACGTCTTAAAAATTCTGACTCTCTTCAAATAGAAGAAAACAAAACTTCTTATCATCCAAAAGAATCTGGATCGCCACAAAAAGTAAATATTTTTGAAGAAATTAAACAAACTGATATTCGGAAACAAAAACCGATCACGAATAAACATGCAAACTTTTTCATTATTACAAGTACAGGCAAATTATATAACAAAGCTAAAATAGGAGTTGAATATGCCAAAAATAACGATGAAAGGAACCCTGTTGAAACCAATGAACTAGAAGAAACAATTTATTTGAGTCCTAGTACCGGCAAATCCTGTCAAGTATTACAAAATGTTACCATTCCCTGTTCTAGCGTCCCAACCACCCCAAGACAACAGATAAGAAAAAACAAAAATCTTTCCTCTTTTTGTTCACTTTCAATGGACTTTCCTCATTTGAATTCTGAGAGCAGAACTAGTTCTTTATCAGAAATTTCATGCTCCAATTTACTAGATTGCGATTTATCTCTTAATGAGGAAAATATTAAGAAATTACTACATGAACAAACACCGGAACAAAAGAGATCATGTCAAAATTTTAGATCCGAATGTGCAGTTTCTAATGACTCGAATTTGTCCAATTGTAAAGAAAAAAAAGCAATAGAGGTTACTGTGATTGTTGAGGATGTTTCGAAGGATATTGATCGAAAAAAACAAAACAGGGTTAATAAATTGTCAACTGTACTGAAATTGCCTGATTCCATTGACTATGATAGAATTGAACATTTGAATAGCGACAACGAGACAATAATTGAAAACAGAACTCGTGATAATTTACCGGATATTCTAAAATCACCTGATGCAAATAATTGTAATAATGATTCAAGCGAGTCGGAAGAATCTGATATTATTTCATTAGAGGGTTGCATAGGAACAGAACAGGAATTATCTTCAGATGAAAGTGAAAATACGGAAAACGATACTTTAGACGAAGAAGAGGCATTACCCAGCCGCCAAATTAACAAGAACGATGATGACGAGTGGATAGACATATCAGAAAGTCCCGTAAATTTTGATGAATTTGTTGGTGAAAATACCTACAATATACCGTCGTTTGTAAAATCATCTGAAGATGTATATAAATTATTTGTAACAGAAGAGATGATCAATAAAATGGTGTCTGAGACAAACAATTATGCACGAAACTATTTACGAACAAACCAACTAAATATGAAACGTAAATCACGTATGAAACACTGGACTGATACTAATTTGCAGGAAATGAAAACATTTCTGGCAGTTGTGATGGCAATGGGTTTGTGTAAAGTTCCTCTTATAAATTTGTATTGGAGCAAAAACAATTTATACAGAAACGAATTTATAAGTTCAGCAATGACAAGAGACAGATTTTTACTCTTATTAAAATGCTGGCATGTCAGTGATGTCTCAAATGATGATAAAACTGACAAACTATATAAAATCAGAGATATGCTTTCTATGATAACTGACAATTTTCAGAACATATTAAACCCCGGCAAATACGTAGTAATTGATGAGACAATGATACCCTGGAGAGGACGATTAGGCTTCCGTCAATATATAAAAAACAAATCTCACCGATATGGTGTTAAGCTGTACAAGCTTTGCACCCCTGAAGGTTACACCTACCAGATAGAGATTTACACAGGTAAAACAGATCAGAAGAAAGAAGTTGATCACAGTCAAAAAGTAGTATTAAGATTGATGAACAATTTAATTGAACAGGGAAGAATCGTGATAGTAGATAATTTCTATACTTCGGTGACTCTAGCAGAAAAACTCCTATCACAAAAAACTTTTGTATGTGGAACTTTAAACGTACGAAGAAAATATTTGCCAAAGAAAGTTGTTAATGCGAATATAAAGAAGGGCCAGATTATTGGAAAAATGAACAAAAAGGGCGTAAAAGTATTGAAATGGGTAGATAAAAGAAATGTTTTAATGTTAACTACGTGCAAAGATCACGACGACAAACTAATAGATACTGGAAAAAAGAAGAGAGGCACTAACGAATGCATTAAAAAACCAGGATGTGTTATAATGTACAATGAAACAAAAAAAGGAATTGACTATAGTGACCAAATGTCTTCTTATTATACAACATTAAAGAAAGGAATTAAGTGGTGGAGGAAGGTAATAATGGAGCTAATATTTGGTACAGCCCTTATTAATGCCTGGATTGTGTATAACTCTATTAATGATGATGCAAATAAATTGCCAAAAAGACAATTTGTAGAACAACTTATTGAAGCTTTTACAAAGAACGACTTGGATGTCGATACAGGTAAGTTTCAGACATCGTAACTACTTGTTATTTCGTTAATGGAAATGTGAATGTGATTTGTTGAGTGACTTTTTTAAATAGGCTGATGATGATCAATTAGTCTGTTTGTTTATTGAATGAATTATGCAACTGATCATTAAATAATTAAATTAAATTAAATAATTTTCACAATTAAAATAACTGATCATTTTATATAAAGTTTTGTAACTATTTATCATGCATTTACACAAATAAGTCCTTTATTAATAAGGCTTTTGAACTACAGGTATAGCGATTAACTGCGGCAGTTCCTTAGGTATGAGAGCGGCACGGAGGATGTGTATTAATTGACGCGGTACTTTTGACGGGCTTCAGTAAGGCGACAGCTCCGCTGACGTCATCACATGTATATTTGAACCCGACGCTTTGGTCAATGCGCATGAGGTTATAGCCAAAGCAGCGAGTCCAAATAGACATAGTCGACGTTAGCGTACTATCACCCGACTGAATCCTGTCAAACGTTCACGTCAACTGACAAAAGCAAAACACACACCGGCCGTAACGATCCCATACTTAGGTATAGAACTGCTCCAATAAATCGCTACACCTAATCAACCCACTTCAAACATACACAATCAGTTTTTTTATTTTCAGAACCCACTCCAAACAATCCACATCATCTCGAAAAAAGATCAAAGAAGAGGAGATGTGTAGGATGCTACGAAAAACTTCGCACCTTCTTATCAAGTCGTGAGGCTGATAAGAAAGCAAAGAAAATTCTCACAGAATGTATCGGTTGCAAAAAATATTATTGTTTGACCTGTTTCAATAAAAACCATCCATAAGTACAATTAAATGAAATCGATATTTTTTTTCCCATCACTAAACAATATGAAAAACTGGCCTTTTTCAGTGCGGTATGGGGTACATAAGACCCCACATTTTATTTTACCTATAGAATCTAAACCAAATAATCTGCCCACAGGCGGTGGCAGATTTAGGTTAATCAACTCATTGATAATAATAATCGCGAACAAAAACCATACAATTCGCCTTATTTGGCGCCAAAATAGGATTTTTGTCTCCTGTGGGCGGTGGGGTTTATTAAGCCTCGTGCCGCTACAACCTCTGGTTCAGAACGAGGTTTCAAACGCCTCGTAACGCAGTAATGGAAAGTACAGATAAATCAGTGCCGCTGGGAACGTGTTAAACTATTTATATAAAGTGAAAGTGTATCTGGTAGTATAGAATATGTAAATAAATAATACATATTATATTGTAATGATATATAGTGTATAATAATAAGATATATGTACATATATTAGTTATAGAAGTGTTTAGATAGAAGGAAGATAGTATTAGAATATTCTATAGTATAGACGTGTATGTATGTATTTGTGTATACCTCCTACATCACTCCCCCCCTGAGACCATCACTACGGTCGATAAAAATCTGGAAATCGAACTCTGCGGCCGTGCGAACGTGTGGTTCGGGTGCTCAGATCATCTGGAGTTTTATTTTGGTTAGGACTGGGACTAGGAGTAGGACCTATGACGGGATCATTATTAGTAGGGGTTGGGGAAGGTAAGTTGTTAGTGGAGGGGTCGACGAGTATGTAGGCTGGTTTAAGGCGGTCTACAGATACTGTGACGATCTTACCTTTACGGACCGGAGTACGGAGGTTCCAACGGACCTCGTGATGCACCGACCCTTAAAAATACGTGGCTCGAAGCTTTTAAATCCTTGTAAATGAAGACATTGTTTTTATTATGGCGAGAAGCGGGGCTGGACGAAGCTTCAGTGCGAAATGACGTAACCGCGATGTGTAATCAGTAAGATCCGTAGAATCCGGGACAGCCTGAAAGAAATCACCCGGAAGACGTAAAGGTTCGCCATAGACTAGTTCAGCCGACGAAGCCTTTAAGTCCTCTTTATAAGCCCTAATGCCTAACAATACTAGAGGTAAATTATCGACCCAGTTGCAGTCTGCATGACACATTATGGCCGCTTTAAGCTGACGGTGGAACCGTTCCACCAAGCCATTACACGCAAGATGGTACGCGGTTGTTCGGCGATGATTAAATCCTATCATTTTTTCCAGATATTGAAAAAGTGTGGATTCAAATTGCCGGCCGCGGTCTGTAACAATATCCGTGGGACATCCATATCTGGATATCCAGGATATTAGTGCCTTGCCGACGGTTTCTGCGGTAATATCCATCATGACCTCTGGCCAACGGATGAAACGGTCCACTGCGGTCAAGCAGTAGCTATAAACTTGTGAAGGAGGTAGTGGGCCAATGATGTCTACGTGGATAAACGTAAACGCGCACGTGGTAGATCGAACGTACCTAAAGGTGAAGAAACATGGCGATACACCTTAGCCCGTTGACAAGACAGACAATTACGAGACCATTCCCGACAGTCTTTACGCATATCAGGGCAGACGAACCGCCGAATTTCATGGTAGCCATAGTGCCTAGGTGACTGAGGTTATGAAGGCTGTCAAACAGTGGCTTTCTTAGAGGCTTGGTTACAAAAGGGCGAGGTTTTGGCGTGCTTACGTCACAATATAAGTTCTTTGTGCTACCAGATAGCTTAAGCCTTTCAAGACGGAGTGAAAAATCACCACCAATGTATTTCAAAAGCGCCTGGTCATCGGCTTGAGATTCTGCCAACTGATCAAGATTAATTGACATCTGAACTTCGTCGATTCGCGAAAGTGTGTTAGCCACAACATTATCTTTACCAGATAGAAACGCAAAGTCATGTATGTGCCTAATGGGATACCGGTCAGGGATGGTTCGGGAATTGAGCACGCGATAGCCACCACAGGGACGCCAGCTGTTGTCCTTTTTAGGAGTTAGGTGTAAGGGAGAGGGACGCGCTGTACCGTTGCTAAGCATGAGTTCGAATTCTCGTCTAGCCATTTTAAGCTTGCCAGGAGCCAGTCTGCGAGGAGTGCAAGATACAGGAGGACCGGGTGTGGTGCGGATGTGGTATACTGTATTGTGTTTCGGGACCCACGGAGTGCCTGACGGCCGTGTAATTACGGGGTACTTACCCAACAGTACGTGATGTTGCCTGTTGCTACCTTAATAGAACATACATTAGTTGGAGCTACAGAAGCACTAGAATATAATGTAGTTGTATTATCAATAAGCTTTTTGTTTCGAACATCAACAACAAGATCATAAAAACTTAAAAACTCTACACCAATTATAGCTTTAGCTACATCGTCCACTGTGAAGCTCCAAGAAGAATTACGTCGTGTACGTGTAGTGACGGATTAAGAATACAGAGTGTCACCACCCCTATTCATCCCGTGGGTGTCGTAAGAGCCGACTAAGGGAGAAAACTACGCAGAAGAAAAGCACTGCAGAGAGAAGGAAAACTTGACACAAACCCTATACCAACCCGTCTGGCCAGCGTGGTATAGTAGGCCAAAACCTCCTTTCTAAGGAGAGACCTATATCTAGCAGTGGATTGTTAAAGGCTGTTAATGAATGTTAATGAAACCTAAATTTAAATTTAGATCTATGCTACCGAAAGTGCAGTCAGTCTTCGTGCGACGGTTCCGTAGTGCAGAACGTGGGTAGACACACAGGTCACTCCCAGTGTCCACCAGAAATCGGGTATCAGTAGTTCTGTCATAAACGAAGAGGCGACCTGAAGTCACTGGGCAGTCGTCTGTCGCCATTAGCGTCCGCCGTTGGGTTTTCCCGACTTGTTGTAGTCACATGGCTTAACACAGTGGTGGGCTCGTGGTCCATATTTACTATGGTAAAAACAAATAGGGTACTTGCGGTAGCTCGAGTTTGACCTGGATCTTTGGCGAGAAGGAGAACGTCGTCTCTGTGTTCTGGTCCGGCGGTATTTATGTTGGGGGGAACGTGAGCGCTCGTCTAGCTTCAACGCAAGCTTTTCTACCATTTGTCTGATTTCAGCAATTTCATTGGAAACGCTGGTACTCGGTTCTGACCTGGGTGAAGACTCTGCGACGTGGCATGGCGCTGTGATCTCCTGGATACGATCCGCCAAGTCTGATAATTGTTCCAAAGAGTGGGTAGGCTGTGACGCCAAGATTGTCTGAATATTATTAGGCAGTCGGTTACTCCAGATAGACTTTACGAATTCTTCCGGGACGGAGGGTCCAGGCCTAGGTCTAGCAGGTGTCTCAGAAATTGTGAAGGTTTTCGATCCCCTAGTACTTCGTGTGTGAGCAACAGCTTTACCCTCTTCTCCTGCGACGCAGACAGCCGCCGAATCAGTTCCGATTTTATTTTTAGATTCCGGTCATTCACGGGAGGGTTAACGATAATATCTTTCACCGCTTTTGCGTGGTGCAAATCAAGATGAGTGATGACATGGGTGAATTTCGTTGCATCATCCTCAATGCCTATGGCCTCAAATTGCCCCTCTAGCAATGCAAACCAGATTTCGGGGTCCTCAGGAGCAAATGCAGGTATTTTTATGCTTATTTTCCGCGAAACAGTGACGGGTTTTGCACGATGTATCGTTACGTGGTTTTTGTTTCCTGATGAAACGGTGGTTTTAGCTGAGTCACTACTATCACTCATTGTGTTCTTCACGGGGTCACCACTTGTGGTATAGATAAAAATTACTTACAGAAAGTTTGAGGAAAATAAAAGTTGTATTGGAAGATAGTAGCACAAGTTTATTTACACGCACAGAAGGAGAAACAAGACACAAAAATTAACACAGCACAAGAAACAGTCAAGAGAAAATTTGATATAAAATGTCACGGATTTCCACGTTATGTTTATACATAGAATTTGAATGTTTCATAGGCAACAAAATAGGTTTCGCGACCGAGGGCAGTACGAGAACTGATTCTATGCAGCGGGCTTGCACCGACCGACGGCGGAAACAATAGGACTCGAAGATTAGAGTGTGGTCCCACTACACCGAATGAAATATAAATAAATATTATTTGATTGACTTAAATTATTTATATAAAGTGAAACTGTATCTGGTAGTATAGAATATGTAAATAAATAATACATATTATATTGTAATGATATATAGTGTATAATAACAAGATATAATATGTACTTATATTAGTTATAGAAGTGTTTAAATAGAAGGAAGATAGTATTAGAATATTCTATAGTATACACGTGTATGTATGTATTTGTGTATACCTCCTACAGTTGCGACTGCGATTTAACTAAACGCACTATAACGGGCAACAGCGCGGCGTGCGGGGGGACTACCCGGACGTGTACGGCGAGTGGGGGACCGAGCCCGGAGAAGCGCGAGGACACATCCAACACGCCGGAGGTCGCAGAACGACCTCCGTCCTCCATAAGCGCAGGCCTGGGGGTGACAGGTGAGGCTTTCTGTCACCCTAGCAGAAGCAGGCCGGGATGGCGGCGAGCGCGTTGCGAAGCGCGCTCGCTTCCAGGGAGCACAGGGAACATGGGGTTCCCACACACTCGTCTGTAGATGACCCGAGGTATGTCGGGGCACCAGGGACTTCCTTTCTAGGGTATACCTGGTTCCCCGGCTATTAGTACCCGAGACGGCGTGCGGTTTTAGTCGATTCGAGTCCGACATGCCACCGACAGGTGGTATCCGAGGGGATTTCCGCACGGAAAAAAAAAGACACATCACAACCAGCGGTTGCTCGCCTTGAGACATCACCGTGGACGGTCCGACCTCTTAATATTAACTAATTATCAACCTCACATTTGATATAAGTGTAAAGACCTGGCGATTAAAATACCAGTAATACAGTCCACTGCCATTTTATTTACGTCCCCTTTTTTTTTTTTTTTTTTTTTTTTTTTTTCATTGCGGAAATCCCCTCGGATACCACCTGTCGGTGGCATGTCGGACTCGAACCGACTAAAACCGCACGCCTTCGCCGGGTACTAATAACCGGGGAACCAGGTATACCCTAGAAAGGAAGGCCCTGGTGCCCCGACATACCTCGGGTCATCTACAGACGAGTAGACGACCCCCGCCCCGTGTGGGAACCCCATGTTCCCTGTGCTCCCTGGAAGCGAGCGCGCTTCGCAACGCGCTCGCCGCCACCCCGGCCTGCTTCTGCTAGGGTGACAGATGGCCTCACCTGTCACCCCCAGGCCTGCGCTTATGGAGGACGGAGGTCGTTCTGCGACCTCCGGCGCCTGAGTCGCCTGCGCTGCCTGGCCCGTGCCCGGGCCTGGCGGGCCGGGAGAGTTCTAAACCTCTCCCGGTCCCGCTCCGCCGTCTCCTTCGCGAGCATAACTTGCTCGCAGAAGGAGACGGCAGAGTTCCACGCACTCTCGCTCCGCACGATAGCCGCAATCAGGCTATCGAGCGAGAGAACTGCCACTCCGATGGCCGCCACGAGGTCTCGCCTCTGCTCAACCCACGCCGGGCACTCTGCCAGCGTGTGGAGAGCCGTGTCCACGGTCTGGCCATCGCAGTGGTGGCACTCAGGCGTTGGCTCCTTGCGGATCAGACACAGGTGATCTCCGAAACATCCCTTCCCAGTGATCACCTACGTCAATCGGTATGAGAGGGTCCCGTGACGCCTCTCGAGCCAATCCTCCATAACGGGTCTTACCGCCGCAATGACGGCGTGCCCAGCGCTCGGTTGCCCGAGTCGTTCCCTCCACTCCCCTATGATGACCTGGCGGAGTTGGGATTTCCGGTCATCGATTTCTCGAGTCTCGGGGCATCGACCCAACTCCTGCGCCTCCTTGCGCCACTGATACAGTGCCGCAAGGGCTCTCGCCTCCAGGTCCCACGGTGGAGTTCCGGCCAGGAGACTCGCTGCCTCAAAGGAGATCGTGCGGTACCCCCTTATGATCCTGATGGCCAGCATTCGCTGCGGTCGTCGCAATTATTTACGTCCCCTGGACCCTTAATAGTGATTTTATCTGCAATTGTTTCAACTCAATCACGAGTAGACGTGTCTAAACCGTGCGAACTATTTATTTAAATCTAAAATTAAAACGCAGTCCAAAATTAAAACTGTCAAAAAAATAGGACCACATAAGTGCGCAGGAGTTAACGCGGAGCCTGGGAGAATGGCCCATACAACGTGTCAACTGGGCACTACCACGCCTACCAGCGATATTAAAACCAGGTACGCGCTACTATATAAGTTGACGTCGTATTACCCACGGGCTGACGCAAGCGCCGCCATAACTTCGGATCTATGTGCTTCTAGTACTTCAAAGCATACCACAGATTGTGAACTCGCATACTTAAAATACTTTGGATTCATATCGTTATATCTGCGAATTATCTATTATCTTGCATTTAATACGTCACTTTCGCCGTCATCGCTAATTCATAATGCCCATAAACCACACACCCCCGTCACACCGCTCCTGACCCATAACCCATCTTCACACCAGGGAAAAAGACGCTACAATCCTGCTGATGCCACCAAACACCACTTCCACATCCGCTTCACCAGCCGATTCTTGTTTCTGTTCCATCGGAGGTTATATCTACAACAAAATAAATAAGACACAAACATATTTCTTCTAACGAAATTAGAATGCAAAAACCGACTGACCGAATGGTTGTTGACATCAAATTATGAAAACACGGAAAAACGAATTAAAATCCCCGAATAACAAGTATCCGCAATGGCCCGCACACACACACATGCAAACATACACACTTGCTCACCCACACGGGCACATAAACTAACTCAGACATCACCTGTAAAATAGATCTCAACACAATCTTCTCTATATTGTAAAATAAAAAGTAATAGATACTAAACCGGGAATCAAGGCCTGGTGACCTGAAATACAGGCTACCGCCTACTTTAAGCACCAGTCCAGACCAGGTCCCACAATCATCTAATTCATAAAACTCTAATTTATTCTGCAAATGTGGTGAGAATTTTATTATTATTATTTATATGATTATGTTGTTATCACATTTTCGAAGCTTACAACTATTGACCTTTTGTACGTGCAACACGAGTCGATATCATATATCCCCGACTACGTTATCTGTGGTCATGGTCACATATGAAGTGGCGCTGACGTGGTGATCACTATTATTTTAGGTTAGTTATGGTACCAAAGAACGTAATAGGTACGTAATAGGCCGTAATAACTAAGTAGGCCTCTCAACTACATCGATAGCTTATGTTCGAC
Organism: Arctia plantaginis; assembly: GCA_902825455.1. NCBI lineage: Eukaryota > Metazoa > Arthropoda > Insecta > Lepidoptera > Erebidae > Arctia > Arctia plantaginis. The sequence goes on along the minus strand of CADEBD010000327.1, from coordinate 4,061,603 downwards.
ATGGTCCGTCCAAGTACTGATTTTCAGTGCTCACCATAACTATTAACTTGACCCCAACAGCCGCAATTACCACTGGATTGTGGAGGTGCTATCTCCTATGTAATGTTTATCGTGTCATGTATGTCACGAGTAATGGAACTTGGTAAATAGGCGATATTTTAAAAATAACTTAACGCCATCATAACAAAAATGAATAATTAAATTAATTAAAAAAATTACACATCACATCATCAGCCTTCAATAGTCTACTGCTGGACACAGGCATCTCCTTAGAAAGGAGGTTTTGGCCTACTATACCACGAGTTGATATAGGGTTTGTGTCAAGTTTTCCTTCTCTTTGCAGTGCTGGTTGTCCTGCGTAGTTAGCTTCCTTAGTCGCCACTTACGACACCCACGGGATGAATAGGAGTAGTGACACTACGTATTCTCAATCCGTCACCACTCAGATTTACTTTACTTTTATTTACTTTATAGTTTTCAGATTTTTTCCCTATACTTGTAGTATAAGACGGTAGTACTTGCCAAATTTCATAGTTCAAGGTCAACGGAAAATACCTTTTTTTTTCCATGCGGAACTCCCCTCGTATACCACTCACCAGTGGGTGATTATGTGGGACTCGAACCGACGAAAAACCGCACGCCGTCTCCAGGTACCAGTAGCCGGGGCACCGGGTATACCCTAGATAGGAAAGCCCTGGTACCCCGACGTACCTCGGGCTATCTACGGTTTATTGATGACCCGCTCGTGTGTGAAAACCCGGATATTCCCTTCCTGCCCCCAAAGGGCGTGCGCGCTCCATTGCGTTCTGCTAGAGTGACAGATGGCCTCACCTGTCACCCTCAGGCCTACGCTTAGTATTCTGCGACCTCCGGCGCCTGAGTCTTTTGCGTTACCTGGACCGGGAGAGTTCTGAACGTCTCCGAGTCCGGCTCCGTCATCTCCTTCGCAAGCATAACCTGCTCGCAGAAGGAGACGGCGCAGTTCCACGCACTCTCGCTTCGTACTATGGCGGCAATTATGTTACCGAGCGAGAGAATACCCACTCCGACGGCTATATAACAAAATAGGGATATCAATGAATACCTAGACCTGCGGAAGCAGGTGGTGGTGATCTATATTGATTTCAAAAAAGCATTTGACACCTTGGAGCACCACCAGTTACTTCAAGCTATGCAGGAGTGTGGAATTGCGGGACTACTTAATACATGGCTCCGCGCATACCTCACAGATAGGACGCTAAAAACTGTTGTCGATGGAGTAGTAGGGGAGGCTAAAAATATCAGGTGTGGCGTGCCAACCGGATCGGTGTATGGCCCGGTAGGGTTTATTATGCATGTTAATAGCATGTGCAATGTGGTGCATAACTGTCATATGTATATGTATGCAGATGATACATGTCTGGTGTACGCGGACAACGATCTAAGTATAATAGAAAAAAAATCCAAGACGATATCACAAATATTATAAAGTGGGCACATGATAACGGAATTGTTATAAACATAAGCAAAACAAAATGTATGCATATACACTCACCCTATCATAAAAGTATTGGACGCTCGCCGCGCATTATAGGACACAGCTATGAATGTCTGCATAGCGAGTACGACAGCAGTGGATCGCGGTGTGAGTGTGCGGCTATAGAGGTGGTGGGAGAGTACAGGTACTTAGGATTAGTGATAGACACCAATTTTTCTTGGAAAGCGCACATTACTAAAGTTGTGATAAATTACGATCTGTCCTTGTAAAATTCCACCACCTCAGTGGCGTACTGGACAGGGCTACTTTGTTTGTTGTTTACTATGCGCTGGTAGATTCGCTGCTTTCCTATGGACTTGCATGTTATGGACGCACGTTTAAAACGTACTTGGATAAGATTAAAGCCTTGCAAACAAGATTTATGAAAAGGTTAGTAGACAACTATAAAACAAAATTACGGTGTAAAATAACCAACTATGAGGAATTGTTTGTCGAGTGTAAAATCCTGCCAGTGCATGAGAAGGTAGCGCTATTAGTAGCATTAGATCATTACTGCCACCAAGAGTACAAAGTCAGGGCTGTGCAACTAAGGCCTCGAGGTGCAAAATATTGTAGGACTTTTGAGGTGCCCATTTGCCATAATTATTATGGCCAAAGATGCAATAAATATTTAGTACCAACTATATATAACAGTTTACCTACAGACATAGCAAGTGCTTGTACTTCAAAACGGTCGTTTAAATACAAAGTAACAAAGTTTCTTCTAAATGTGATCAGTGAAAACATGGCAGGAACCTAAAGTATAGTTATTATGACTATACTTTGGGTTCCTGTCATGTTTGTTATGTCATGTTACTTAAGTATTTTCGATAACAATAACTAATCACTAGGTAATTTTAATTAATTTGAGTAAATGATCGTTACTGTAATTTTGCATGTTATTTATTTTATTATTTTAAATTTTATTTTATTTTTTATTTTTGTAAAAAGGATATGGTAATGTAATTGTTAAATTATAATAAAAAGTGTAATATGATAAATGGGAGCTACGTCTGCCAACAAACTGCTGTGCAGTTTGGCAGAAGTAATTGAATATTGTAATACGTTTTTAAACTTAAATAAACAATATTATTATTATTATGTCATTTTATACCTTGTCTGGTCTCCCTTTTATTTTAAAGGGGTAACAAAATCTAACACACGGGCCTTAGCCAAGTGTGCCAAAAAGGGATGATGATATGAAGTTAAGATGATGAGGATGAAGCGAGAAATTTGCGTGTGAGACGGCATGTGTTAAGAAGGACTGCTTTTTGTAAGAGTATGAGAGAGGATTTCGGCATTTCCAATGTGCTGAGGCTATCTTGAAGAGTCTTCGGTACTACACCAGTTGTAGATATGACAATCGGTACTATTTTAACTCTATCTACCTGCCATTGCCTTTTATTTCCGTTGCTAAGTCTGTGTATTTAGTCATCTTTTCTGTGTGCGTCGTGAGGAGATTGTGTGTGTTACATACTGCTATGTCTATAATAAAAACTATTTTGTTAGTTTTGTCTAGTATTGTTATATCCGGTCTATTATAATGTATGGTTTTGTCGGTAATTATTGTCCTATCCCAATATATTTTAAATGCATTATTTTCTAGAACTGTACTGGGTTTATATTTATAATAAGCAGTTTTATTTCAAATAAATGAGTATTTGTGAGCTAGATTTTGATGGATTATTGCTGCAACTTGGTCATGTCTGTGTTTATAATCAGTTTGTACAATAGATTTACAAGAACCAGTGATGTGTTGGATGGTTTCGGAACTGCTATGGCATCGTCTACATAAGTCGGTAGGAAGGTTAGGGGTACGGATTATGTGTTTTTTATAGTTAAGAGTATCAATAACCTGATCCTGAATAGCGATCACAAAAGCCTCGGTTTCTGGGAAGAGTTCTCCACGCCGCAGCCACTCGTTCGACGCTTTTCTATCGACGTGTGTTTGGCTGAGATCGGCGAATTAAATACACTATTTTCTTAGGTCATCATGTATCATTCAACTTCCATAAAAACACCAGTCATAGGTTAAAATAATAAAATGAGTTTTGTAATAATAAGGTTCAAATCCAAAAAATTGACTCTCTATGTTACTTGATTTAACGTTTTTGTTTAAATTCAGACCACATTTTTTTTCTCGCCTCCCAAGCAACTATAAGGTTGTGCTTTAAGAAGACGAATAATACTACGACTACCACTGTCCATGATTAATGTCTAATCACAGGATATATACAGACACTTACGTCTAAGAAATATTTATGTATGTATATGAGTTCACACACACTACTAAGGATAACACACTTAACATACTACAAACGTGCTTCCTGCATTTTATGACGCAGTATAATGATAACTGGTGACAGCAACAAGTTGTGTTTAAATTACGAGTATACTTTTAAATTGCATTCATTTAAACAGTGCATGCAGATTTTGTAAATAGGTATGTTATTTTTTATATTTTTATTAGGGTATATAGTAATTTTATGATTATTGAATCATCATCATCAACAGCCTCTCATAGTCCACTGCTGGACATAGGCCTCTCGTTAGAAAGGTGTTGGCCAGACGGGTTGGTATAGGTTTGTTTCAAGTTTTCCTTTTATTTGCAGTGCTTTTGTGTCCTGCGTAATTTGTTCCATTAATCGGCTCTGACGGCCACTTGATGAATAGGAGTGGTGACACTCCGTATTCTTAATCCGTCACCACACGGACAAAATTATTGCCATTATTAGAAAATCATTAACTTGCTTCTATCTGACCCGATTGGAATGCACATGGTGAGGGTATTTGTGCCAGTTTAAACAGGCATTTTGTGATTGTCTTGCCATTGAAAAGTTATGACCAGCTGGTTATAACTTATCGTCGGGCTTAATATGTCATGACAGAATCAAGGAAATTCAGCGAATGGAGAATGCCGTTCTCCTCAACTAGACCCGTAGAGTGAGATGTCTGTTCGTCTTTAAAGCTCAAACCACCTATTTTTAAAATGTATTTTTTATAATGTAATAAAAGATCATTGACATGTGATATTAATATAAATAATGAGAAAAATAATAATAAAATATTATAGTTACCGGCAAACATCTTGATCAATGTCCTTGAATGCGCAGAAAGGTATTTAAGGTCTCTTTGGTTTTGCGGTGTGGGGCGCGACGGCGGGAACGGTCGTTTCGATGGTGCCATCGGTAGATTAGTCGACCCTCGCCTCTCCCGCTGCGTCCGCGGCCCATTGACTTCCGATTACACTCCAGTGCATTGATTCCGTTTGTTATTACTGTTGAGTTTTTATTTGTATTAAAATTTGTTGTTTATAAAATATATACAGTATGTCACGAACAGCACACTACACACTGAACCTATGCTTGGCACCAGTTCTGCTTCTGTTGGTTTGGAGCTAATCGAAGGAATATCTTGCTTACCTCAAGAGTAAATTCTAAGATCAAGAAAATGTATTTATCAAACCAAAGACGATTTTCTCCTAAATAGCAGTCTAAAAATAGTTTATCGTCATTTTATTATACTAGTTTTTCGGTGCCAAAGATCCTTAATGTAATCGTCAAAAGTAACGCGACCATGTAAGAAGTATTACATTTTTATTTATTCATTACAAAAGCTTCATGATGCAACATAAACTCACTCGAGTTTTTCTGGGCGTCATTATCACCGACATGCATTTAGCAGTAAGTAGTTACAAATTTTGCAACAACTACATGATACAAAAATAATAAACCTTGTAGTGGGAAGGTGTTAAAAAAACGGTGTTAAAATAACTGGCCCGTAAACTATTTTTATTATTGTATTCCGAGTAGATAACAAAGTAACATACACATTAACTTTGTTTTGTTTGCAAGTAACCTAGTTACATAGTGCTGTTAGATGTTTTTAAAACTGTTATAATATTGGAACTGAGTAGCATATAAATGGTATATGTAACATAAATTGGCTATATATACGAGGATATGTATGTATATAACATATACATACATAAATTATGTCTCATATTACACATACTATGTAACATATTAGACATATTATGTCTCGCTGTCTTGATGTTTGCGAGCATAATGGCCGACTAATGTGTGTAAGTGTGCGTACCGGCCTGTACGTACAGCAAGCTGGCCTACTATAAGTGACACAGTTTTTTGTTAGTGAGACTCTTCGAGACTTCTACAATAATTACATATTGTTAATTACATACTTTTTAAATGTTTCAATCAGGTTTTATTCACCAAGGTCACAGGCGGACTATTAAGGCTGTATTGCATCTTTGTATTGTATTGTATCTTTGCTGTATTGGTCACAGGCTGTTTATATGTTATGCTAAAGTTCATTTCCAGTTAGAATTAAAAATTGTTTCTTTGAATATGTTTGAATACAATGTTATTCAACATTTTTTTATCATTAGGTAATAATATTCGCGACAGTTTTGTAGTTATCATTAAATCTTCAAACTATTGATTCCTGGATTTAAATGATAAGGTTTTAAATTGTAAGGTCGTACTAATATACTATTAGTAGGTACATCAGATAAAAAATATGACTTGTTATTACAGTAATAGTCTAAAAAGTTTATTCATTTATTTATTTTTCATACATGCTGGCAATATTATACTTTTCGGTAAACGAGGTAGAGGAGTATGGTATGAGAGGGGAGGGGGCAAACGAGCAGGTGGGTTACCTGATGGTAAGTGACTACCGTCGCCCAAGGACACTTGCAACACATGATTCACTAGTCCGTTGCCGTCTTTCAACCTTCCCTCCCTCAGGGTTTGGGTTGTCGATGTGGGTTGATAGTGATTTTAGTAATACTATCGAAATCAATGCTAATATTAACCGAATTAGGATTAATCTAATTTGTCTATGTAAAACATAATAATAATAACTCCCAGGAATAACACACTTCCCCCTTAGCAAAGCGAGGGACAAAATGAAGTAAAATAGGCATGCACCCTTTTAAACAGGGTAATAAAATATTATAAAGTATTAAATTATGAAGTGAGCTATATTTGAAATTTGTGACTCTCGAATTGCAGACTTGCAGCTGTCCATGGCCTGCAGTAGTCACTTATCATCGGGTGAATCACTAGCTTGTTTGCCACCCTATAGCATAAAAAAGTATAAAAATCATCATCATCAACACATGTTGAACATAGGCCTCTCCTTAGAAAGGAGGTTTTGGCCTACTATTCCAAGCTAGACAGACGGGTTGATATAGGGTTTGTTTCAAGTTGCGGCTGGTGGCAGACTATCTTGAGGAGCGAACCGTCATGTACGAGGACCGAGATGGCGTCTTGAGACGCAGGGCCATGTCGTGCGGTGTTCCGCAGGGGTCTGTCCTAGGACCACTCCTGTGGAACATCGGATACGACTGGGCCCTACGAGGGCGTCTCCCCCCCGGGCTGGGTGTACTCTGCTACGCCGATGACACTTTAGTCACGGCCCGGGGGGCTAACTTCCAGGAGGCGGCGCGCCTGGCCGCCACTGGAGTTTCCCAGGTGGTCGGGCGCATTGAGGCGTTGGGATTACGGGTGGCCCTGGATAAGACGGAGGCCCTATTATTTCATGGGCCCCGTCGTGGTCCGCCCGCCGGCGCCTCAATCGAGGTCGGCTCGGTCCTCGTACCGGTCCGGGCCCAGATGAGGTACCTGGGTCTGGTCCTAGACGGTAGGTGGCTCTTCGACGAGCACTTCCGACAGCTTGGTCCGAAGCTGGTGGACACTGCCTCCGCCCTAGGGCGACTTTTGCCCAATTTGGGCGGGGCCAGTGTTCCCACGAGGCGGCTGTACGCGGGGGTTGTCCGGTCCATGGCGCTTTATGGTGCACCGGTGTGGGTGGCGGCTCTGACCGCCCCGAATAGGGCGCGCCTCTGGCGCCCCCAGAGGATATTGGCGGTCAGAGCCATACGCGGATACCGCACGGTGTCCACCGAGGCGGCTTGCGCCTTGGCCGGAACACCCCCGTGGGATTTGGAGGCGGAAGTGCTCGCCGAAGTTTATCGGCGAGTGGCTGACTTCCGGGCGGAGAGCGGATTTCGCCCTCCGCCCGAAGACGTGCGCGAGTGGCGCGAAGCCGCTCGCCGAGCCACCATGGTGAGATGGTCGTTCCGGCTGGAGACTCCACGCGCTGGCTTCGCCGCCGTGGAGGCTCTCCAGCCGGTCATCGCCGAGTGGGCGGGGCGGCAGCACGGGACCCTTTCCTTCCGGCTGACGCAGGTGCTTTCCGGGCACGGTTGCTTCGGAAAGTACCTGTACTCGGTCGCTAGGATGGAATCGAGTCCCGCCTGCCACCACTGCCACTGCAGTGAGGATTCGGCCCAGCACACGCTGGCGGTTTGCCCCGCATGGGCGGCGCAGCGCCGGGCCCTCACTGCAGTCATCGGAGCAGATCCCTCGCTACCGGCCGTAATTCGCTCCATGGCCGGTAGCGACAGTTGTTTTACCGCGGTCGCAACCTTCTGCGAGGAGGTAATCTCGCAGAAGGAGGCGGCGGAGAAGGCCCGGGAGGACGACCTCCACTCGGACCTGATCCGCCGCCGGCGAACCGGGCGGCGGAGGCGCGCTCACCTGCGCCTCATGCCGCCCTGAGTGTGGCCGCGGGTGGACGGGATGGGTTCTCCCCTCCACCCGCATTAGTTGGCCAGCCGCGAGGGGGCGGCGCCCGCGTGTGCCGGACGCCGCCTTAAGAGAGGGTCCACTGAGACGGAGCCCGCGCCAGGAGCGGGCCGGCGCTGGGAGGGGTCCAGAAGGAGATAGCTACCTGGACCCCTCCTAAACTGGAAGCGCAAAGAGGGCACACCGTGTGGTTTTGGTCGGTTCGAGTCCGACACACCGCCCCGCCGAACGAGAGCCCCGGCGGGGTGACGGTCCGAGGGGATTTCCACACGTAAAAAAAAAAAAAAAAAAAAAAAAAAAAGGGTTTGTTTCAAGTTCTTCTTCTCTTTGCAGTGCTGTTGTCTTGCAGAGTTTGTTCCCTTAGTCGGCTCTTACGACGCCCTTGGGATGAATAGGGGCGGTGACACTCTGTATTCTTAATCCGTCACCACACAGACGAAGTATAAAAATAAGTATTAATATTATATCAGTAGGAAGCATTTTAATATAATTTATGACATGCGTACGACATTATATAATTTACAGATACTGGTAAACTTTAATCCGTATACAGCAATACTATTTATCAACCTTTAGCAAATTTATCAGAAGATATTACAGAATATCAAAATGGTTTTCCAAAATATTACACGTGCCAAATTACGTAATCTTAAGTACTGTTAATTATTTTTATTATTTAAATTCCTCCAAGGTTCATTAAATTATACATCATTAAGTAAAGTTAAGTGATCTACCGTACCGACGGTTCGTCATAATTAGGTCCATTGCAGTGTCTCGTTGTACACTCTAGAAAGGAAGCCTCAGGGAACCATTTTTACCTCATTTTTTTCTGAATGGGTATAAAATACGTTACGATGCAATGTTCATGAATATTATGAGTGTGTTATTACAAGATCTTGGAGGTCATCTGCAGCGTACAGTCTTATTAAATATAAATATATCATATACACGACTGTCCCGCAGTTCTTGCCGTGACTCGGTACTATAACCTTCTCAGTTGCCCTGGAGAACCGAAATAAGTAGGTTCTCAATTTGAACATTTATAAATATTATCTTTTCTATCAGGAATTACAAAATGCCATATGAAACGGGTTACGATGCAATACATATGTATTTAAGTGATGTGAGTTCACATTTGGTTGCTAAGACTGGAATACCAACAGACAGATATCATCTCGGCAAAATCCTACTGCATTGCTTTCAAGATGATCCAGATTTTATTTTGCAGGTACTTGTATTTTTCTAATGCAATCGAATAGAATCTATCGAACCACTTTAGTTTATAGAATATTTTAAATGTAATTTTATGATTACTAATACGCATATTACTAATTACTTACTTACTTATCGTATATTTTTAAATACTAGTAGACAATAATCCGTTAACCATCGTTATATCCTAATCGGATTTTAAGTTAGATTATTATTTTCACATCCTGTGTTATGCTAAGGAAATGTATACAGTATAGACTTTTGATAGAATTATAGGTAATAAAATTGGACAATCCGAAACTTATGTTACGAGATTATTCGTGTTCTTCTCAAAGCATTCAATACAAATGTATATCTCACCAGATTGATGGAGCAAAAGACATAACAGAAACGGCTGGTTCAGTACTGGACAGGTCCGTTCGATGTGCGATTGCGTTCAAGAAACTAGGCCTTGAAAAGGGAGATGTAATAATTTTGACAGGACTCAATCACATAGATCTCTGTATCCCGTATTATGCTGCATTGTACCTTGGAGTCGTGGTTGCAGCAATAGATCCAACGTTTGGCGTCAGTAAGTAACTCTGGTTTCAAATTCATCATCATCAACAGCGTTCGGTAGTCCACTGCTGGACATAGGCCTCTCTTTAGAAAGGAGGTTTTAGCCTACTATACCACGCTGGCCTGACGGGTTGGTATAGGGTTTGTGTCAAGTTTTCCTTCTCTTCGCTGTGCCCAGAGCACTCCTGCGTAGTTTGCTCCCTTATTCGGCTCCTACGACACCCACGGGATAAGTAGGGGTGGCGACATTCCGTATTCTTAATCCGTCACCACTCGGACTGGTTTCAGGGTTAATCTTATACGTATATATATAAAAGTTAAGTTGGTTTGAGGAAGAAAAACTAAGAAAGTTCTGCACTGATTGAGTTCAAATTTTAAAACAATGTATGATCGCTTCAATGATTGTTTTTATTGTTTCTCATTTGCCACACTGAAGCATGGCGTGATACAGCTGGTATTAATTTAAAATTTTGAAATCTGCGAAGTATGGCATATTTAAATTAAACCGTGGGGCGGCAACTACGAAGAGAAACCATTGTATCAGGTCAAAATGTGATTATAGATTTTAAAGATATTGAAGACATATTTATATCTGTATACAAACTCACTTAGACATTCAATGTGCCTAAGTAAGCTTACTGGCATGATTCTGATATATTTGTAACTAATGGGAACTATTTAAGAATAGTGTCCAATTCAATTTCAATTACAAAACACTGTGTCTCTCTATTATGTAGGTACCTAGTCTATGTGAACTTGTCTATATATTAGATAAATATTTTACATATTTTAACGAGGATCACTGAAAACATTAAATGAGCGCTCTTCTGAATATATTTACTTCTAATTTTCATGTATACCTATTCAAGGTAAAAATATTCATTTTTAAAAACATGTCCACACTACCTTATGTTATATCTGTTTGTTTTAAAGATGAATTAAGGGACGCTTTTACCATCACAAAGCCAAAAATAATATTCTGTGAGGGCAACAAAACTGATGTTATTGAAAAAGCTTTAAAATGTGCTGAATTAGAAGCCAAAATAGCAGTCTTTAGTGAGGGCAATGAATTTATGACCCTATCGAAATGTATCATGAATATTGATGACAATGCAGTTAAGGAGTTCCGGTAAGTTATTTGGTAAGCTTAGTGTCTCTCAAACATATGGCGCTAGTAGCAGTAGCTAGTAGCATTATAGCAGACTTAATGCCCACGGCATTCTCGGGGTGATAGAGAAATGATCATGGTAGGTGCTAAAATGATGTATTTGATGACGGCCCTTTGGTAGTATATCCGATAGTCCTTGATAATAAGTTTTCCCTTTATATGTCACTATTATTTACGTTTTAGTTTATTAATTTCAAGTTCATGCCTCAAAACATGCTCTGATATCTTAATTTATTCTGGACAATTTCCTGATCCAATAGAATTAATTAAAACAAGAAAAAGCCGACTTGTATATGCAAACGTAGTTTGCCACCAACAACTTATAACTAAAAGCTAATTCTTGATGTTTGATTCACGTGATTTTTAAACTATTTCTTTCTTTACTGTCTCTGTTTTCTGTTGTTATAAATAACCTCAACTTACAGATAAATAAAAAGATGTATAATATACTAATCGCCTTGAGAATTATTCATATCGCGATACATAACTAGCTGTTCCTCTGTAGTTCGGCGAGTCTCCGTTAGATGGCGCTGTAGTATGTTTTGGTTTTCATTACATATGAAAGTCGCCACAGATTGGTTTTAAATAATTAATATAAAAAAACCAATAGCCTTTTATTGTCAAAACAGTAACATTTTCCTTAAGCCAATTAAAATTGCTGGTTTCAGATAATAAAAATACAAAATTACAATGTATTACTTTCAGACCCTCAGATTTCGACCCCGAAGAGACTCCAGCATTGCTGACATCAACGAGTGGGACCACCGGTTTACCTAAGGCTGCAATTTTAACTCACAAGAACCTGTTCATTGGGTTGTCTTACATGTGGTATAAAATATACTTATTATTCAAAGTGGCGTGCAATGGGAGAGGCCTATGTCCAGCAGTGGACTGCGATAGGCTGATAATGATTCTTAGTATTATGTAGTATCACTTTATGAGGCAATACTCTATCTTCATAACCGAATCAATTAATAATATTTTCTCAAAGTCTAAACAATCTGCTACATTATTAATGAAAATAGTAACCGGCTATTTTGATTTCATAGCACGTATGACGTCATAATGAGTTATTTTTGGAGATAAATTTATCTTTAAATATTTATAAAAAAATATTCATTTTATTTTTACAATGAAAATGTAAAGATTTAAATTAAACTATATTAACAAAGAAATGAAATATTAATGGAATTAAACCACTAAAAATTAAGTAAGCTGCTTCTGTTTAATCTTTATATTTCTAAAATATTTAATTGGAATGAATATTCAATTTTATCATTAACAGCGATATACCTCTTTTTGGTTTCAATTAATTAAATAAAGAGTTTATAACGCAATCTTTTAAGTCGAAATAAAATGAAAAGTTTGCTTCTTATTTAAGCAAACGTCTACTAAAAAGCGAAAGGAACTTCGTTCCGATCGGGGGTCTATAGACCCCTCACGCCGTTTTTTCTGTAAATTGATACTACGGCCTCACAGAAAACTGGTGCCTGGTGTCCACACTCAGTAAACCTTGCACTTAACCTTAGGATCTCAATGCTTTTATTTATTTTATATTTTATTATACTTTACAAATGAGTATAATTCATGAAGTAATCATGTTATTCCCGTTTTAGGTTATCACTGGGATCTAAATTCCCCACTCCGACAAATATAATTTTATCCGTGTCGCCTATTCAATGGTTGACAGCTACGTTTGTGAAATTGTTCAGTCCAATCTTGAAGGTAACACGACTTCAATCATCGGAAATTATGAATCCTGAACTGTTTGTGCACCTAGTTAATAAATATAAGGTGAGTCCGGATTGAAAATCACCGGTAAAAAGTGGCCAATGTTACTTGCTGATAATGTACATTTCCATCGGTGAAAGAATTTTTTAAATCGGTCAAAAGACAAGAAAAATCGGTAATTATTAGAGTTTTCATATCGCTAGCAAACGTTCATAGAAGATTGTTCTTATTTTCTTTTATTTTGAAATGCACTAAGCTGATACTTATCTTGTCTTAAGCCAGTTACGCACTAGCGGTTGGCTGCCTAGGCGGTTCGTTTGAGCGGCCAGCCGCCTGACGCGGTTGCCGCAATGAAACCGCGTCAAGCGGTTGAACCGTTTAGTGGACCTAAACGGTTCAACCGCTTGACGCGGTTTTACGAAATGGACGCCGTCGAGCGGTACGGACGGTAGCTTGTGTTACCTAATTTTACTACCGAAATATTATTTACTAGAAACACCCAACGAATTTGGGCAGTTCGCTAGTCGTTTTCAAGAACTGAAGAAGCACGAAGATAAGCTTTTTGGCTATGTTAGAATGAGTGTTTCGTCGTTTGAATAATTCCAAATAGCTTCTCGTTGATGAATTTTACAATGAAGATGAAGTTCATGGCTGCCCCAATCAAACGTACAAACTCATCGGCGACCACGAAGCTGGCAACAGCTCTCAATTTAACCGCCGCGGTTAAAATTTTGTGGCGGTTAAGTGCGTACAAACACAAGCGGTTGCATATTAAACTGGAAAACCCCTCCGCCGTAACTGTTGTATTTTATGTTTTTATTTATAAAATAGAATAAGTGGCATTTGTTTGTTTGGCGTTTCGGCAATAAACATTTTTTTTTTTCAAATTAAAAAAAAAATTTGGATAAGAGAAAAGAAAATTATAAGTATTTAATTTTTAACCTTTTAGAGTTCTACTTATTGCATCAAGTATAGCTTACTTTTAGTAAAATCTATAAATCGAAGTCAAATTGTATGTCAAAAATAGAGTAGGTATCAAAGTCAATCGATGTATGGTCAGTGAAAAATAATGAAAAAAAAAATACTTTTATTCTTGGATCAAAACATTCAGACTACCGGTATGATGTTTCTTAAGTTACAAAACAATTAAACCTTAATCATACGGTGATAATCTTAAAACCGAACCGGACAGTACTAAATTATTATACGCAGATATTTACACCAGTGTTAAATTTGTTCTAGCCTGCCTACATAATAACGAGCCCTCTGACGTTTCAAAATGCGTTGGCATCTAATGATAAATGTGACTTCACATGCTTTAAGAGTATTTTGCTAGGAGGCCTCCCAGTTTCTCCTGATCTCGTCGATAAATTAAAAGTAAGTATCATTCAGGCTCTTTATCGTGTGGTGATGGATTGAGACTACGGAGTGTCACTGCCCCTATTCATTCCGTGGGTGTCGTGAGAGCCGACTAAGGGATCAAACTACGCAGGACAACAGCACTGCAAAGAGAAGGAGAACTTGACACAAACCTTATACCAATTCGTCTGGCCAGTGGTGTATAGTAGGCTAAGACCTCCTTTCTAAAGAGAGACCTATGTCCCGCAGTGGACTATTAAAGGCTGTTGATGATGATTGATGATGATTCAGTCTCTCCTAACGTAATATTATAAGTGCGAATGTAAGTCATCTTTTCAGGGATGTTAGATTCTGGTACAGATAAAAGGCCCTAAAAGCTGGTATTTGAAAAAAAGTTGGTACACTCAGAATAAAATTTTATTAATAAAAATAATAATAAATCGTTTATTTTCTTGTTTGTTCTTTTAAATTAAATTATGAATTATAGAAGAAATTCTTGACTATGTGAAAAAAATTAATGCCTGATAAAACATTAACAATAACAGTTATTATTAAATTATAACTAATAATAATTATTCTCATTATTCGTTGATTCGTTGACGTGTTTATTATTAGATCTTATAAATGTCTATACATAATAAAAAAAAAACAACTGTGAGTTACATTGACCGAACTTTTATATTATTGTCTGATGAAATCATACCCGTCATCCATGGACAATTAGCTCGATTGATAAGGTTAATCTGAAGTAAGTTACTCAATGGGTCAAAAATACACAAACAGTAGTTACGTAGTTCGATAGGTCTTCGCTAGATGGTACTGAAGATATTTTAACAATTAGTTTTAAGAATATATACGAATCGAATAGTTGCCTTCACATAAATATTTAAAAATCAATATTTCATACATAGTTACTTTTGCATGTGACTTTAAAAATCATTCTTACTTCTCCATAGTAGGTACTTTTTCTAATTATTTTTTTCGCTTATTTCATGTCTATTTACTATAGGTTTCCCAGTTACTTTTATCAATCTTGGTTTTAGAATTTTGTGACTAGCAAAGGTATGACAAACAAGCAAGCAAGCTCAGGAAGGAATCACTAAGGAATCACTTAGGAATCACTAAGGAATCACTTAGGAATCACTAAGGAATAACTATGTATTAATATTTAGCAAATATTATTTCCTTCTCTCAACAGGAACTGGCTCAAACTGAACGTGTGTATTCAGTATACGGAATGAGTGAAATTAGTGGTCCAGCATTACAACACAATTTTCCAGCAGTCAAAGGTTCATGTGGCCATGCAGCAGGACATTTAGAATATCGGGTAAGTAATAAAACCCATTAATAGAAGATATTTAAAGCCAAGAATAATTATTCAATTTGTCTTTGGTAATAATCTGATCTTGGAGAGAAAAATTGCAATAGAAGAATGTATAACTATGGTAAAGTTTCTGATGTTCAGCTTCAGAAAAACGTAACTAATTTTTAACGCACGGCACGTTTAAAATAATACCGGGCAGGACACAGTCCGTAAACATAGATTATGGGGCAAAGCGATCGTGAAGAGGATCGTGAGGAGGCTTCTCTCTCATTTCCCTGGTGTCTTCTTCTGAACTACTTTTCACCCCATGAAAAGAATATTAATAGGTATGACTTCGAAGAGAATAGGATGGAAGTAGGTCAAGATCGGTATAGATGAGATGACGGAGGTCTAAACCAAAATGGTTCAGTTCAGTAAAGAAGATTAATTATTGTTTGAATGGTTTCCCTTGTAACCTTAGAGAGTTCCTATTCTAACCCAGGATTATGAATAACCACTTCAACCGGTCTGACTTATTAGCACAAGCTGTTTGGTTGATTTGGAATACTTTTTATACCGTAAATTGAAGTGAAAACCAAATTTCTTGTCGGCATAAAACCTGGACCCCATATCTTCAATACAGCATTCTAAGATCTCGATAAACTGAAATCTCAGGCAAATATGATTTTTGTACATGTAATGTATGTCATGGACTAGTTTCTGGAAAACAGCTGCAGCATCTATTAGGTTTTTTTTGAAAAAAAAAATTAAGCACTACAATAAACGTGTACCTATTTATTTATTTATTTATACATCATGCATTCTCTACCAGTCAACCTCTGGGTGATGCAGAGAGAACAGAAAGTACGTGCATTTTGGTTATAGTTTGTTAGTAGTTATAAATATCAAATACGCGTACATAAACCTATCGCATACCTATCATATAGAACACATACCCATTGTACATATGTACATACATATACTTAAATAAATATAAACTTACATAAATACATACATACCTAAATAAATACCATTAATAATAGTAGATGACAATCATACGTCAATTGATTCTGCCAGTTGTCACTGTCACTTCTAATCTTCGAAGGCTAACTTCTATACATTTATTCCATTGTATTAGAATATTATATTCATAAAACTTTTTTTTCAGCTTGTGGACCCAGACACAAAAGAAGATGTTATTTCTAAAGCTAATACACCTGGAGAGTTATGGCTTCGAGGACCTTCAGTATTCAAAGTAAATTATGTGTTTATTTTATTCTATAAAACTTCTGGTAGACGAATGCTAATCTTGTTTTAACAACTTTGAATGTTTTGTTTTAGATCTTTGTCAAGTATGACTTGAACTTTGATTGTATAGACTAGCCGTACCATGAAAAGGTCGACATTTATACTAACCCCTGTAGCTTACTGTAGCCGTTTTCACATACATTTTCAAATCGTAGCACACTTTTGAAATACAAATTGTAAAACTTTAATTATTACGAATTTCATATTTCTTCTTGCTCTTTGCCTGAAAAGAGATACAAATGTAAAAAGTGAAAGGGCTTTTTTTAAGCGACGCATGGTTTCTTAATTACGCGATCTATTAAATAATAATAATATACCTTATACATCTCACACACGGTCGTTTGATCCCAAACTAGGCAGAGCCTGTGCTATGGTAACTAGACTACTCATAAACATACTTATATTTTTAGAAATACATACATATTATACATAAATCATACCCAGACACAGAACAAATGATAGTGCTCATCACACAATGTTAGTCCTGGGTAGGAATCGAACCCACGACCTTTGCTTAGCAGTCAGGGTCACTAACGGTTAGAACAACAGGGCCGTCAAATAAAACATATACGCGTTGTTAACAATGAATACACGATTTCATATGGGTAACTTAATTTTTTATTCTTAGTAAACATGTGATTTTATAAAAATATTTGTATTTCATATAAATTTTATAAATATCATAAAATTTTATATTATTTTAAAGCTGTTTATGACAGAATTTATAACAGTTTACAAAATATTTGTGTATGGCTTTTTTATTTATTTATTTATTTTTAAGTCAACCAGTCAACTTAAGGAAAAAACAGTTTTTTTTGATATTATGATCTATACGATATAATTTAAGCTGATGTTTTTTGTTGGATTGCTTGCTTAAATAAGCACGCTAATCACTCTGACACTAACAATCTGATTGATATGAAAGATTTTTGA
Organism: Arctia plantaginis; assembly: GCA_902825455.1. Classification (NCBI taxonomy): domain Eukaryota; kingdom Metazoa; phylum Arthropoda; class Insecta; order Lepidoptera; family Erebidae; genus Arctia; species Arctia plantaginis. Next base: position 4,043,901 of record CADEBD010000327.1, on the reverse strand, counting down.
ATTGGAAAGAGTATAAAGTATTTATTGACTAGCTAGGTAGCTTTGGGAGAGCGGTGTGTGTGTGTGTGTGTGTGTGTGTGTGTGTGTGTGTGTGTGTGTGTGTGTGTGTGTGTGTGTGTGTGTGTGTGTGTGTGACTGTGACTAACATTAACACATATGACGTAATCATTTCAGGGCTACTACAAAGACCCTGAAATGACAGCAAATACGTTAACTGAAGACGGCTGGTTCATGACCGGAGATATATTGTACAGAGATGATTATTGGCATTTTTACTTCGTAGACCGAATAAAGTCTTTATTGAAATATAAGAGCTATCAGGTGAGTCCATTTCTAAGACGTTTATTTATTGTATCACTTTTGCCCTCGTGGATATCGGTTATTGCGGTAAAAAGTAGCTTATGGCCTTCCTCAAGAATCAAAGTGTCACCATGCCAAATTCCATTAAAATCGGTTCAGGAATTTAGCTGTAAAAACGTAACAGACAAACTAAGTAACTTTTGCATTTATATTATTATCAACTAGCTTTTGCTCTTTTGTATATATGTGGTACGTGTAATTTTTTAAATCTGTTTTGTGGCTTAGGCTTGAAAGCGTAACAAACAAACAAACTCAATTTTACATTAATAATCAATCATCAATCAAAGATCAAAATAAATACAATAAAATAATTGCCGAATTTGAACACCATTGTTAACATGAGTCGCTGAACTGTAGACCAAAGCGTCGCAATATTGGCGACAATAAAGCGACGCGTAGCGACAGCGAACTTTAAATTCTTATTATCTCCACATGATGTGGCAAATTACGAAAACAACAACAAAAAATTACCCGTTTCTAAACCACTGAATATTTTTTGTTCATATTTGCAAATCGTCTATAAATAAAGTGCAGAATATGTGTTTGTGGTCAAGGGTTTGTTACAAGTTTCCTTCTCTTTGCAGTGGTGTAACAGTTTTCCTGTGTAGTTTGCTCCTTTAGTCTTACGACACCCACAGGATCAATAGGGGTGGTGACACTTTATATTCTTAATCCGTTACCACATGGAACACTAAATAAATCAGTGATTATGTAAATTAAACCAAAATTTATTCCTACATATGACATTAACTAATTTGTAAATGTCACAATGTAGATATCACCATCAGAGGTAGAGGCTGTGATTAAGAAACACCCCGGTGTGTTGCATGTCTTTGTTACTGGAATACCGGACGAGAATTGTGGGGATCTTGTAGTGGCTTGTGTCATACCGAAACCTGGTAGCAAACCTTCAGCTCAAGAGATCAAGGACATTGTGAAAGGTATACTTCCTCATACTATAATTCTAGCCTTGTAATCATCAACAGCCTTTAATAGGCCTCTCCTTAGAAAAGAGATTTTGGCCACGAATCCACTCTGGCCACGATGCCAATGCCATTGTTCCGCGTAGTTTACTCCCTTAGTTGGCTCTTACGACACCCATGGCATGAATAGGGGTGGTGACACTCCGCATTTTAAATCCGTCACTAAAGAGACGCTAGCTTGTAAATAGGGACTTAAACAATAACTTCGTATACCTAGTACTGATTAAGGTGCTATATTGTCTACTCTAGACCATCATCATCATCAACAGCCTTTAACAGTCCACTGCTGGACATAGGCCTCTCCTTAGAAAGGAGGTTTTGGCCTACTATACCACGATGACCAGACGGGTTGGTATAGGGTTTGTGTCAAGTTTTCCTTCTCTAGACCAGGACCGACGCTATTCGATCAAAGTATAAACTGTCATTCCTTAAAAATATTATCGTGATATTTACATATTTAGTATTCGACATTTACCATTACACACAAAGAAATAGTTTTTGCTCGTAGTTGAATCTGCTTAATGGTAAACTTAAAGTAATAACCTAGTTTAGTTATAAATAAATCAGTTTTTAATTAAATAATAATAATACCTCACACATCTCACAGACAGCCGTCTGATCCCAAACTAGGCAGAGCCTGTGCTATGGGTATCAGACTGCTGATAAACATATTTATATATATATATATATAAATACATACATATTATAGATAGATTACACAGAACAAATTACCGTGCTTATCAGCTTTTTTTTTAATTCCAACATTTTTTTATTCCCAAAGCACTAATCTGTTTTTATTTCTTTTGTAGAATCACTGTCGGACTCGAAACAGCTTAGAGGCGGCGTTGTATTCTTTAAAGAATTCCCCATTACCAGCAATTTAAAGATTAATAAAAAGAAATTACAAGATATGGTACTTACAATGGATAGAGAATGACAAGTAAGCTATTTCTTATCGATGATGGGAAAAATACTACATGTTACGAAGACTAAGTTGGAATACGATAAATCTGTTAAAATTCAGATCCTTCTGATCTGCTTTTAACGGAGAGCAACTCGATCGATCGTTGATTGCCAGGATATTACAGACTTGCCTCTCATGGATAGTGTACAGATGTAACTTAAATCTTGTTATGATGAGTTTAAAATAAAATTAGGTAAAGGAAACCAAGTACTAACTAGGTACTGTCTTAATTAATTAACAATATAGTAAATACGATAGCAAGATTGCTTCATTATGTTCTTATGTTATGATTATTTTATAGTTAATACTAGCGATCAGCCCCGCCTTCGCACGGGTGCAATGTAGATACTACTAATACTACTAATGTGGTGTCAATGTAGAGTAATTAATTATACTACTACTATGACAGGACTATACTACAGGACGTCTTTAAATGCAATCTTTTAGGCCCACTTCGATCCTGCCGGCCGCTGCCACCTGGGACGGACGCATGGCTCGACAGTCGTTGGGCCCCCGCATTTTAAACCTCCACTATCTTCTAAATTATTCTTTTTAATGAAATGTTGGAAAGAGCAATTTTAATCTACATTAAATGCATAACGTATCTAACGTATTTACTTGGGTAAGGAATAAAAATGTGTTGTTTAAAATAGATTCGTAACTAACTGTTTTTTTTTTGTAATATTTAATGATAAAAATGGTTAGGGGATAGACATTTACCATCGCAAAATGTTTTGTAGATCTTTTTAAGATATATATTATTCCGTAGTAATTTATTTTGGTCTAACTCGTAAGGTTTAGCCAGCGTTTGCAATGTAAGCGCACAAATGCATGTTTTTTACGACAAATCTTTGAAATTCTCGGATTATCTCTACTGTAATATGCCTTCCTCTTCAATTCTTCTTTCTATTGGTGACTAAAACTATATTCAAATTTGTTGCTTAGTTTAAACCATCTGAGCATACAACACAAAAAACTACTTTATTTTATACTAAGTATGTATGATGTAATAATAATAATATTGTACCACATTCACACAACGTCATCTAGTTCCAAGTCTATTAGAATTTCAGATTCCAAATTCAAATATATATATATATATATTTTTAATGTTGTTTGACTTAAGAAAAATAGGCTTTAATTTATGTGAAATGATAAATTAATTGGACTGCTGAAAAATGGAAATGCCCCTGGAGAGGATGGTGTTACAACAGAGCTGCTTAAGAGTGGAGGTAAACCCGTATTGGGGGAGCTCCAAAAGCTCTTCAACGCTGTCCCGTTTGAAGGGAGGACTCTGGAGGCGTGGAGTAGGAGTGTGGTCGTCTTGTTCTAAGGGTGACAAGACCATGTTGAATAACTATCGACCTATATCCCTTCTAAGTCACGTCTACAATCTGTTTTCGAGAGTCATGACGAACCATCTTGCGCGAAGACTTGACGAATTCCAACCACCGGAGCAAGCTGGGTTCTCCGGTCGGCCTTCTTGTAGCCCATTCGTGGACTACGAGAAGGTCTTTGACTCGATCTAGATCTGGTCTGTTCTGAAGTCCCTGCAGCGTTGCGAAGTAGAAGATGAAATGTCTCTATGAAGCCGCCACTATATCCGTCCAAGTACAGAATCAGCAAACAAGGCCTATACCATTTCATCGAGGAGTGAGACGTTATCTACCCAAAATTATTCACAATGGCAACGAAGGACGTTAGGGAAACTACGTCGAGCCTTCACTTCGTCGATCCCACAGTCCCTTGAGACGAAAGTCTTCAATGCGTGTGTTGCGTGACGTGACGGGTAGCGTCATGACGTACGGAGCTGAAACGTGGACACTTGCAGTACGGATGGTCCACAAGTTCAAAGTCGCTCAGCGTGCTATGCTCGGTGTTTCTTTAAGGGATTGCATCAGCAATGAGGTGATCCGACAGAAAACCAAAGTCATCGAAAAGGCCCACCGGATCAGCAAGCTTAAGTGGCAGTGGGCTCGCCATATAAGCCGCAGAGCCGACAGCCGTTGGGGTAAACGAGTTCTTGAGTGGAGTGGACCGCCGCAAATAATCACTCCACCGCACCTGTAGGATGCCCACAGGCCAGATGGAGTGATAATGAAATGTAAAAAAACCCTTCCTTAAATATAATACCTGCTTACCAAGTTCTGCGCCTGTGGAAGGACTATTTTCGTTTGTTGGAATGATTATAATGTCTGACCACCCCTTAGACAGAACATGAAAGTTGAACTCTTAGAAAAATACCTACTAGTGTTAAAATCAGTGAGGTAAGGTATTTTATTTGAAAAGAGTATTTTGATACGTATTTTGCATTTTGTATTAAAATAATTATATTTATAACCATTTTGTATTTTATTTGAAATAATAAAATAGGTAAGCATTTGCATTTTGAATTTAAATACTTTTACAAAATTATTTTTATTTCACTAAATGCTGACTTCAGCATTTAGTGAAATAAAACCAGAAATTAGTTATAATTTCAAATTTAACAAGGTTACAGAATTACCCAGCCGTTTCAAGTAGACGCCCTTCAAAGATAATAATAATATATAGTTGAAACAACTAGTAATTTCACCTCATTAAATATACAAAATTAAACGTTTCTTGCTACCGTTTATAAAGACGGTGGTGTACTATTTCCAGAGAATATTTTTATTTTTTTTAAAGACAACTCCCGCACTAGGAATATATCCTGTGTCGCGGGGGACTTTACAAACATACATTAAACGGACACAAAGAACACCCAGACTCAGAACAACAATTTGTAAATCACACAAAATGTTGTTCCATTTCCCAGCGCAGTAGGAAGCGGCGAGGTGCTTAAACCACTACGCCATCCGTGCAGTCATTTTATGCTGAATAACAACACAATCACGTGTAAAAAAATAAGTAAAGATTGCTGTGTATCCAAAGTAGGATCATCATTACGTTGGTAAGTCCAAAAACTTCGGTTTCGAAGTAATATTGATAAATATTATATTCAGAGAGGAAATCATTGCTTACATTTATATTGTTATATATCAACAGCTTTTAATCCACTGTTGGACATCGGCCTCTCCTTAGACAGAGAGAAGAAAAACTTGAAACAAACCCTATACCGTAATACGTGTATAAACAACCATATAAACCACCTTTCTAATCATATAATCATATCATAAGCATATATTATATAGTATTCTTAACTCTTATGAGGTTTGATTTATTTACGTATCATAACCTGTGTATCCAATATATTTTAACTTCTGTTCTAATAAATAACTGTAGTAGATCTAGATATACTATAAGGGAAATAAGTAGTTGATTCTTCTAAATCTCCGCCAGCAATTTGTTTCAATTGCCATTCGAGCGCAAATTGAATTGTACATCCTAGATGTAGACAGGATATACTTCATCAGAAAGGAGAAGGTTCTTAATTAACTTGTATTTTTATGTTTGTTGTTACCCGGTGGTGCAGTGGTAGCATATGCGACTGCTGTGCTGAGGTTTCGGGTTCGATTCCCGGGTCTGATCGAATGTTTGTATGACCTGCAAAGATTTGTTTACAAGTTTGGGTGTTAAGAAATTACAAAGAAAAAGTATATAAGTATTCTATAAGTCACTCTAGCTTTCATAGTACAAGTTCTGCTTAGTTTGAAACTAGATGGCGTTGTGTGTCAGATGTCTGAAATATTATGTCCGAAATATTATTTTTGTTTATTCTTATTTAGGAGGGCCATTTCCATTAGGCACATACATATTTTAAGAAATAACACAACCCTTGAGGATTTAAAATTAAGTTACAATTAATCATGATCTTAGGCGCATTGTAACCATAGTGTTATAATTATAATTTAATTCATTTTTTAGTTCAGCATTTCGTATTGCTGTGTATCACGGTATTGTTGGAAATACTGTGATCTCATCATTGCGACAATACAATAGGAAAGCCATGCTTTGGCTAGACCGGAGTGATACCACCCATAAGCAATTTTTTCGTTGATTTCCACCGAGTGAATGAGGTTATAAGAGCCCCGAACCAGGAGGGATTTGGGGCTAATTGGAGACTCAAACTCGACTCAAAACTGAAAAGACTTAGTTGAATGTGTCCATTGTCGAAGGTAATCAATTACCATCAGTTTACTACCGATTATACATAAAAATAAAAAGGCTTATGACCAAAAAAAAACGAGTAGGTAAATAACATTTTTTGCTTATGACCAAAAAAAAAAACGAGTAGGTAAATAAAAATTTTTGCCATAATATAATTACGATTATTAGATCATCATTATAACAATTTTAATAACATAAACCTAGAAATAAATACTAAAATTACAATCATTAAAATACCATTAATTTTGAGTCCAATGTACAACCAACTTTACTTAACCACTACATACTGCATGAGCTGTAATGAGGCAGGGGTCTGTCAACTTATAGCTGGCTATATTATATCTGTGGAAGCGCTCTATGTCAGCTGGCATATCATTTGTCTTTGTATATTGAGACAACGGGTTAGTCGCGGTTTAAAATAAGAACACTGGATTCAATAAAAACGTTTTTTTTTTAAATTGGGATTGCTAGAGTTAATATAAAAATAATAATTAAGTAAAGCTTATCTTGAAAAAGACTTGTTTTGACAGAAAACCATTTTACGAAGAGAATTTGACTAAGATAAAAGAGTTTAGTGAATGTTATTTTGTGTTTGCACGTAAGTATATTCTTTTTTTTAAATTCAAAACTTTTACTAAGTTTACTACTCGTATATATTCGAATTGTGATTAGTAAGTACCTATGTCATTTTATCAAATCTCTGTGTATTTTTATTTTTATATAAATTAGATTTTTTATATTATAAGGGATCACTCAAATTAAAAAAAAAAGATTTTGGTTTATGCTTGTTCTATGATAAGTTTTGAATACGTTTACGTTTTTAAATTTCATTTCATTCATAATTTTTAGGGTTCCGTAGCCAAAATGGCAAAAACGGAATCTTTAGTTTCGGCATGTCCGTCCGTCTGTCCACACTATATCACGCAGACTATTAGTGCTAAATAAATGTAAACATATTTACTAATCACGTCGACCAAGTGGTAAAATGAAATCTTGAAACATATTTTTTTTAGAGCCTCTAGTGCCTTTAAAGTGGGGATGTTATTCTTTATATTAATCCCTCCCATGGTGTGGGGAGTCATCGGATAGGTCTTTTAAAAATAATAAGGGTATGTGAAGACAATATTTTGATTAAGGTATCAGTGTGTGAGATATTAAACCTTAAATCGCTGATTTTTGTTACAAATCAAGTGTATGTCTCCCCCCACCTCTCCTAGCACAACGGCAGTATTTGGAGATCTAAAAAAATTCAAGGCAGTGACGTTTATAACGCATTCAAAATGAAGACATAATACCTAAGTGTTCTTTATTAGTTTACGAGTAATAGTCGACCAACTAACCTAACTAACCTGGATAGTTGGCACTACTACTACTGTGCGCTTTTCGAGACACTTTTTGCCTCGCACAACCAACCTGTAGAACGGGTTATCGTCTGCGGTATTTCCGCACCGATACGACCTTCAAACCTTCAAAAAAAGAGCGTACTCCTTCTTAAAAGGCCGGCAACGCGTTTGTGACACCTGAGTTGCAGACGTTCTTGGGCGGCGATAGTCACTTTCCATCAGGTGACCCGTCTGCTCCTCTGCCCCCCCTAACATAAAAAAAAAGCTAATTCGACGTTATGGACCGCCGAAACCGTTAATGTGAAATGTGGGCGTGAAAAAATATAGGGAGTGTCTCGACACGCACTTGGTTTGTTTTTTTATACATGGAATATGTTTGGTATTATTAATTTAAGTTTGATTTTTCTTTTATTTCCAAATAGATCTAATAATAATAATATACCTTTAAAACAAAACGAGTACCTACAGCCAAATAACTTAACAACTAAATCATTAGGTTTATGTTTGTAATAAGCGTTAGTCTTCATTTTTTAATTCACCCTTGGAATATTTTCTTTAAATTTAAATGTTACGAATAACTGGAGGCATCGGTCTACAAATGGCGCGTATATCGCGTAATAAACATTTAGGTAGTTATTTACAGTGCCGTGGTAAGTAGAGTCGAGAGAGTCAAGTCAATCAATCAAAGTTTTTATTGTGATTACCAATGCAGCCAATTATAATATTTAAGATGCCAATACAGCAATTACAATGTCAAAAAATAATTTAAAAAATCTGACGGATATATCTTTTTTTCTTTTCATTTAAAGGTTTACTAGCAACCGAAATTACTAGTATGCCCGTTAACCCCTCCAGCTTAGGTAAATTGCTTGTGTTAGGAGTGGGTTCACATCCGTAGTGTACTGGTCAGAATTCTAACCCTAGACCTCTTGATCGCAAGTCCAATGCATTAACCACTAGGCTACTGCCGCGTACAAACATGCAAAAAAAAACATACAGACAAATCGAGAACCTCCTCTTTTGTGTTTTTGAAGTCATTTAAAATATAGAATTAGAATTCACAATAAAAATATCATTAAGATTAAGTAATAGCATAATATTATATTGATTCATGTCAGTTACTTTATTTATTTCTCTTATTTGTAATCTTAGACCAGGGTCGATAGCTTTTAAAACAAAAAAAAATAATAGAAGGATGAAACCCATTGCAAAAGGAAAAGAATATAACAAAAATATAATGAAAAATAATTACGGGCGATCTGAGGTCGGGAAGTGGAAGTGGTAAAAAAAGGTTTATCTCGATTCGCGGCAAAACCAAAAGTCCTATGGAAAAAAGTTAAATGGCAAAGTAGTAGGTAAGAAATATAAAAATATATTTCTTACCTACTACTCATAACTTCAAAATTTATGTGAAAAATTGCAATAACCAAGTTTTTGGTTTTTCATTTTTACCTTATACAAAAAGATTTCTTTTTACACGTTTTTTTTTAAACCTTACCGTTTCATGATGACACACTAATACTTTCATTTTTTTTGTTACCTTGTTTTGACTTAATATCTTGTATATTGTTATCTCTACTTTCTGATGGTATAAAAAAATATACATTACTATGGTAAATGTTCTCATAAAATGCAAAGAAACGAAAAAGACTCGAATACGAAATTTTTTTTTAATCATTTTGCACAATTATGAGCTATTAATTAAAATTTACACTTTAATTACTCGAAAAATGTAAGATTAGAATTATAATACTATAATTAACAACCAAATAAGTTAATAAAGTTAATATTTAACAAGACCTCTACAATATTTTGAGAACGTTGTAGAATCTTATTTAAATTATATGCGTAGTTCCCTCTTTATTGTTATTTTAAGATAACTTATATAGCTGAGTGACCCACGGAAAATTTTAGCCCATCAAAAGGTATTTCATACTGAAGTGGGGAAGGAGCTACGAGGGTCTGGGCCTTAGTCCCTGTTATTTCGTAACAGCCCTAAAAGCCGTTAACCAGTATTCGAGATACAGAGCAATGAACAGAAATGTCAATTGCTGTTATTTCATTTGCTGTTATTTAGTAGCAGCTGTAAAAACCATTAGCCAGTATTCGACATACAGAGCAGTGAACAACATCGTTCATAAAATACAAGTGAAGGCTGAGTTACTTTAAGAGAATTGTGTCAAAGGAGGCTTTTTCGATATTAAGTCAAAATAATAAAAATAAAAAATTAGTGTCTTTTGGACATAAAAAGGTAAGTTTTTATCAACTTCCGTGAAAAAAAATTAGACATTCCTGTAGATGTTTTTAAATAGGATTAAGTCTAGATTTTTATTGTGATCGGATATCTTATTAGAGATGACAGGTGTCATACAGAGTACACTTTTGTGCATTAATAATGTATTTGTTTTTCGTATACGGATCCTATTACTGATGTAGGTCCGTCTATTGCGAATAACAGTATCAGCTAACCTTTCAAATAGTTCCGGGTTCAACTTTACAAAAACTGTATAAGGACGGTCATGTCATCTTTACATGGTATTAAATAAAGTCGATTTTTTGTTGTACGTTTAGATCTTTTGAACTAAGCAACGGATTTTAATACGGTTTTCACTAATAGAGAGAATGATTCACGAGAAAGGTTTATATGTATAATACGTGCATATTTTAGTAGAGGAAACCCGAGAATTTAAAAGGTTTGTCTTAAAAAACATAGTTTTGCACGCTTTCATTGTATACGCTTGCTAACCCCTACGAGATAGACCAAAATAATCTACTACGGCATTGTATAGCCTAAAAATATCTACAAAAAAGTCCGCAATAGCATATATCTATCTCCTAGGGATAACCCACAATAACCATTTTTAACTTTTGAATGTTAAAAAATAATAATGGGTTATTTACGAAGCTATTTTAAACAATACAATATTATTTTTTATCCAATTAAATACGTTAAATACGTCGTGCATTTAATGTAGATTAAAATTGCTTCTTACAGCATATCATTATAATGAATATTTGAGAAAATATTAAAGGTTTAAAATGCGGGGGCAATGCGGCCGTCATCGCTTCGGGCCGTAAATCAGTCGCGGGCAGCAGCGGCCGCCAGGATCGGAGCGGCCTATAAATATTGCATATAAAGATGTCCTGTAGTATAGTCCTATCATAATAATAGTATAATTAATCACTCCATACTGACACCACATTACTAGTATTAGTAATATCTACATTGCACCCGTTTACTGAAGCCGGGGCGGATCGCTTATCTATATATATAAAAATGTTAAGTTGGTATGTGTATGTTTCAAAAACTCAAAAAGTTCTGCACCGATTGAGTTCAAATTTTGATACGGTACGGAACACATTTTAAAGGTGGTTTTTAGCAATTTTTGCACCCACAATGTGCCGCAGGCTACATCTAGAACTTCTATACTTCTTTAAATATGGTAGGTACTTACACAACTATCTGTAGATTTCAATTTGAACATTGCTCTAATACATTGCTCTTGAGATTAAAAAACAATATATTTATTTGTCGAATTGCCCCAGAATATTATGCTGTATCTAAGATACGATGAAGTCATTCCATAATATGCTTTAACTATACCTTCATCATTGGGAAGCGGTGCAAGTTTGAAAAGAGCATAATTACTGTACTGCTGATTTTTTTTGCATAACTCTTCAGTATCCATTTGCCGATTAAGCTAAAACAATTAAACCAAACCAGCATAGAACAGATGCAGACGCATCTAACTATTTTTATTCCGATTGGGCGGAATAATTACAGAAGCTTGCACCAGGCATAAAACGCTAGTTACGACCCTGGGTATTTATAAAGAAACTAACGCGATCAATAGGAATGACGTACCTTTGAATTTCGACCAACGGTCTTGGGTACATCTTAGTGGCTCACTAATGCATCATCCGTAGAGTTATTTTAGTAGAATTTGCGCCATCTAGCGGCATATTTTGATATTTTTTCGTTTCACTTGATATGATCACATTCTTACAGTGTCCATTGACGGGCCTGTTCTTCTAGTGACCCTGACTGCTAAGGTGGAGGTCGTGGGTTCGATACCCACTCAGGATAAATATTTTGTGAGATGAGCACGACGATTTATTGTGTGTCTGGGTGTAATTTATTTATGATATGTGTATACTTAGAAATATATTATAAGTAAGTGTTAGTGTTATTATTGTAAGTTGTTATTATTTATTATTAGTATGTTTATCAGCAGTCTGGTTACCATAGCACAGGCTCTGCCTAGTTTGAAATCAGACGGCCGTGTGTGAGATGTGTGACGTTATTATTATTATTATAAGCAAACCGGTATATATACATATGTCGGTAAACCTCCTTTCTAAGGAGAGGCTTATCCTGTTGTCGTAAACTGATGCAATATTTGTATATGCATCATATATATGTATATATATCATAAATAAATGGTCCGTGTGGTGACGGATTAAGAATACAGAGTGTCACCACCCCTATTTATCCCGTGGGTGTCGTAAGAGCCGACTAAGGGAGAAAACTACGCAGAACAACAGCACTGCAGAGAGAAGGAAAACTTTACACAAACCCTATACCAACCCGTCTGGCCAGCGTGGTATACTAGGCCAAAACCTCGTTTCTAAGGAGAGGCTTATGTCCAGCAGTGGACTTTTATAGGCTGTTGATGTGAGGATGATGTGATGATGATGCAATTTATAGAAATGGTATTTTAATAGGTCTTCCGAGGTCACAAAATACCTCTTTAAATCATCAATTTTTTGTCTTAAGCTCATAGCAATTAGCTACAGCTAGCTGTCTTTTTAGCTTAGCTAGCTAGACCTAACTATGAAGCCACATACAAACACTCATCTTTTATGCTCGAAGGGAGAGAAAGAGACGTATTAAACGCCTACATTTTGTCGACTATACATTGAGTCTCACTCACGTAATAGGTGACTAGCCTAATTGCCGTCAACCAGGCATATAATAAACTAGCTTTTGCCTTTGGCTCCGCCCGCGCGCCCAAAAGTAGCCCATGTCCTTCCTCAAGAATCAAACTATCTCCACTCCATACCAAACTTCATCTTAATCGGTTCAGCGGTTATTGATTGCAAACTGCCACTCCACCTCTCACCCTCTTTAAGGATGGTTTCCTGGATAAAACTATCCTATGTCCTTTCCCGGGACTCGAACAATCTCTATACTAAATTTCATCTAAATCAGTTTAGCAGTTTAAGCGTGAAGAGGTAACAGAGATACACACTTTCGCATTAAAACATTAGTATGTTACTACTATAGCTACTATAAGCTACTATAGCTACTATAATAAGAACCATGCTACTACGATAGAGACCACAACCTCACAGGAAATCGATGTTCAGCAATTCTTAATTTCTTCGTTGTTTTATGATGCATTTAGTTCAATGAATTGAGGGCATAATAATTGTATTTGATAGCCATCATCATATTATGACGGCTATGAATCAAGTTACAACAAAATGGACGCAAAACACACCGCGATAGCCAATGATTTATAGCATTAGATAATTAATTCTTGACGTTTTGTCATTGCAGTATGACCGCTTGTTATCGAGTTCAAGGTTTAGGACAAAAATAAATACAATATTTATAATATATCTCACATACACGGCCGTTTGATTCCATACTAGGCAGAAACTGTACTATGGTAACCCGACTGCTGATAAACATACTTATATATTTTTAAATAGCTACATACGAATATTATAGATAAGTACACCCAGACACAGAACAAATGACCGTGTTCATCACACAATATTTGTTTTGGATGGGAATCGAACCCACGACCTCCGGTTTAGCAGTCAGGGTCACTAACCACTAGACCAACAGGCCCGTCTAATATAATATTTTCTTTTTATATATGCCCTTAATTTAAATAAAAAAATATTGTGTGGGAAAGTCGGGTGTGTAATATTTGGCACAATAAGAGATAGTCTAATATCACTTAAAATAACGTTCACATCATATAATTTTCATATGATTTCATTGGATATAATGCTACATTTCATTTAGCTTTCATTTGCTTTAATAACATTTAGTATAACGTTCATTTCATAAAATTTTCAATTTGTATAATGCTCTTCTTACATTATTTGACCTGATTTTCATATTTACTAATTTTTATTATTAATTAATGCAAAATGCAAATATATGCAAAATTAAATTGTACCAGGCATATACAGGACTAGGGTAAAGTGTTAAAATATCTCTTAAACCGGTAGGTATTAGTGTGCTTGTTTATGCTTTATTTTACACCAGTTACAATCAGGTTATATACCTTGTTTTAGAGATATGTTAACACTTAGTCATGTATTCGTGGTACAATTTTATTTTCACGTAAAAAACTACGAACCAATTGTTTTTGATATACGCGTATGTTTTTTTTTCTTAAATTATGAATAAATATATTCATAGCAGTTTTTTTTTCAGAATTCAAAAGCCAAAGCGAGAAAGAAAGCTACTTATAATAAAACAAAATGACTCTGTGTCGAATGGTCAACGATTCCCTGCACTGGTATATGCAAGAACTCTCTTCTCGTATAGTGGCTGATTCACAAATACCTACAGACAGACACCATATTGGCAAATTGATCTTTCAGAGTATGAAGGACGATCTAGACTTTTTGGTCCAGGTAAGAATCTGAGCATAGCAATGAGAGATCGATTGTAAGATGAAAATTTAGGATTACACACAAAATAAAATAGCACTCAAAAACACTGGTTAAACGGAAAAACGACAGAAAGAGACTTTTTTTTTTTTTTAACGTGTGGAAATCCCCTCGGACCGTCACCCCTCCGGGGTTTGCGGCGGGGTGGTGTGTCGGACTCGGACCGACTAAAACCACACGGTGTGCCACTCTGCGCCTGTAACAGGAGGGATCCGGGAACAGCTGTTGTTAAGACATCCGGACCCCTCCTAGCGCCAGCCCGCTCCTGGTGCGGGCTCCGTCTCGATGTTGTTCCTCTCTTTAGGCGACGTCCGGCACACGCGGACGCCGCCCCCTCGCGGCTGGCCAAACTAATGCGGGTGGAGGGGAAACCCACCCCGTCCACCCGCGGCCACACTCAGGGCGGCATGAGGCTGTGGTAGGCGGGCCTCCGCCGCCCGGTTCGCCGGCGGCGGATCGGGTCCGAGTGGAGGTCGTCCTCCCGGGCCCTCTCCGCCGCCTCCTTCCGCGAGATTACTACCTCGCAGAAGGTTGCGACCGCGGTAAAACAACTGTCGCTACCGGCCATGGAGCGTACTACGGCCGGCAGCGAGAGATCCACTCCGATGACTGCAGTGAGGGCCCGGCGCTGCGCCGCCCATGCGGGGCAGACCGCCAGCGTGTGCTGGGCCGAGTCCTCACTGCAGTCGCAGTGGTGGCAGGCGGGACTCAGTTCCCTCCTAGCGACAGTGTGCAGGTACTTTCCGAAGCAACCGTGCCCGGAAAGCACCTGCGTCAGCCGGAAGGAAAGGGTCCCGTGCTGCCGCCCTGCCCACTCGGCGATGACCGGCTGGAGAGCCTCCACGGCGGCGAAGCCAGCGCGTGGAGTCTCCAGCCGGAACGACCAACGAGCCATCGTGGCTCGGCGAGCGGCTTCGCGCCACTCGCGCACATCCTCGGGCGGAGGGCGAAATCCGCTCTCCGCCCGGGAGTCAGCCACTCGCCGATAAACTTCGGCGAGCACTTCCGCCTCCAAATCCCACGGGGGAGTTCCGGCCAACGCGCATGCCACCTCCGTAGAAACGGTGCGGTAACCGCGTATGGCTCTGACCGCCATTACCCTCTGAGGGCGCCAGAGGCGTACCCTATTCTGGGCGGTCAGAGCCGCCGCCCACACCGGTGCACCGTACAGCGCCATTGACCGGACAACCCCCGTGTACAGCCGTCTTGTCGCGACGCTGGGTCCACCCATATTGGGCAAGAGTCGCCCTAGGGCAGACGCAGCGCCGACCAGCTTTGGAGCAAGCTGTCGGAAGTGCTCGTCGAAGAGCCACCTCCCGTCGAGGATCAGGCCCAGATATTTCATCTGGGCCCGAACCGGTACGAGGACCGAGTTGACCACGATTGAGGCGCCAGGGGGTGGACCACGACGGGGCCCATGGAATAACAGGGCCTCCGTCTTATCTAGGGCCACCCGTAAGCCCAGCGCCTCAATGCGCCCGACCACCAGGGAGACTCCCCCTGTGGCCAGGCGCGCCGCCTCTTGGAAGTTTGCCCCCCGGGCTGTCACGAGGGTATCGTCTGCGTAACAGATTACACCCAGCCCGGGGGGGAAATCGGCGCGAAGGGCCCAGTCGTACCCTATGTTCCACAAGAGGGGTCCAAGAACAGACCCCTGTGGAACACCGCACGACAGTACGCTCCTCTAAATAGTCTGCCACTAGCCGCCTCAGGTACTTTGGCACCGCATGATAGTGGAGTGCTTCCCTGATGCAGCTGAATGGCAGACTATTGAATGCGTTGGCGATGTCCAATGACACCGCCAACAGCACGCCACCACAGCTCACGGCCTCTTCGGTCACGGCCCTCAAGCGCAACACGGCGTCGACTGTCGAACGCCCCGCCCGAAAACCAAATTGGGCGTCCGACAGGTCGGGGCCCGGGGCCCGGGCGTCCCCCGGGTGCCGGACGATGCGGGCAGAAAGAACCCTCTCAAACAATTTGCCCGCCTCGTCCAGCAGCACGATGGGCCTATAGGCCGCGACCGAATCGGCAGGCCGTCCCGGCTTCCTCAATAGGACCAGCTTCCCGCTCTTCCAGCACTCAGTGGTTGCCATGTGGTTGAGGGCCAGGGCCAGCACTCGGGCCGGTACCCCGTCTGGCCCAGGGGCGGTGTTCTTGGAACGGATCCGTAGAACAGCCGCCCCTACCTCCGAATCCCGGACGGGCGGAACATTATCCTCCCCGTGCTCCCCGTCGTCTCCGGCCAGGGAGGCCATCGACGGGGGAGTGTGTTCCGCCCGTTGTGGGAAAAGGCCCTCAACCACTTCTCGCAGGAAGCTGGGCTGGAGAGTCTCCGTAAGGTGGGGGCCCGACGCGCGGAGCTTTTGTCGCACCGCACGGTAAGGGCGACCCCAGGGGTCACGATTAAGACCCTCCCGCATCTCCTGTCTCTTTTCCTCTTTGGCGCGGCTAATGGCCAGCTTCAGAGTTTTCCGCGCCCGTCGGTACTCCTCATGAAGCCGGTCCTCCTCACCGTCTCCACGGTGACGCCGCCGACTGCGTGTGTAGGACCTCCGGGCACGTGTACAGGCCGCACGGAGGTCCGCCAGCTCCTGGGACCACCAGTAGACCTCCTTCCTTGGAGGCCGACGACCTCGAATGCGGGGCATGGCCGCATCGCAGATATGCGTAATCGCATCGCGAAAGCGACCAGCCCCCACGTCAACCTCCTCGGTCGGAGCCTGCGGAGACAGCCACGAGTGAATTATGGCTGCCTCCTCTAGTAGGTCCCGGTTCAGTCTGGCAACAGCCCACCGCGGAAAGCGGGATAAACGCCGCGCCACGTGACCCCTACTGGAGTCCTGGGTCCGGGAGAGCTCAAATCGGATATACAGGTGATCCGAGAGCGTCTCAACCTCTTCCAGGACACGCCAGTTCCTTACTCGTGCGGCGAGGGCAGGGGTAGCGAACGAGAGGTCCACTATCGACCCCCCCTGCTGTCGCACGCACGTGTTGGTGGAGCCTCTGTTGAGAAGACAGAGGCCCACCGAGGCCGCCCACTCCTCTACGGCCTCGCCCCTTGCGTCCGTCCTGGGGGAACCCCACGCAATGGACTTTGCGTTGAAGTCCCCCAGCACAAGGACGTGCCCAGACGCTAGTCGCCGTATCGAGGTCTCCAAGCTGGTTAGGAAAACCTCGAAGTCGTTCAAACTCCGGTTGGGGGAGAAATAGACACCATATATGGTGATCCCCCCCCACTCGACGGCAACATATCCAGTGCCCTTGTCTCTTAGCGACAAGGGCGGGGAATGAGCCATCGTGGAACCGACGAAGAAAGAGACTACCGCAACCCATGAACACTTGCAACTTGAGCCCCAAGCGCGTTGCTGGCCTTTGAGGAAAGAGTACGCTCTTTTCTTGAAGGTCGTATCATAAACACTATTCCAATAGATTTTGCCTAAAATAAAATAGGCCTAGATCCTGTCAATCAATTCGGACATCCCTAAGGACTACGTACGTTCCATTCGATTCCTCCGATAAAGTTCATTCTGTCATTTATACTTATAAGTTAGGATTAATGTTTTTTTATTCTTTTGGCACTAGATCGATGGAGCCACGGACGAGGTCGAGACAGCCGCATCATTATTAAGAAGGACCGTGCGCTGTGCGACCAGTTTCAGGAACATGGGGCTGGAGCCTGGTGACGTTATAACACTAATGGCACCAAACCATATAGATTTGGCAGTTCCTTTGTACGCGGCTTTGTACCTTGGGGTCATTATTGCCGCTGTGGACAGAACTCTAACTATACGTGAGATTTAGTATTTATTTATGGTTTGCTTTCAGTCGTAACATTGGTACTTAATAATAAATTTCATGCGGTACCTGTCGCTAACGCTATCTGTTATAAGAGGTACGTTGACATTGACTGTAATGTAATTATAATGTGTCACCGAAAATTGAATCGGTAATCTGCTAGTCTTAGTAATACTTTACTATTTTACCACTAAAACATATTTTATGACCGTTGCGAGATCGAAAGTTGATCGAAACTGAATTTTTATCGAAACTTACGTTACATTACGGGAATTGGCCGTCTGTACGTTTGATATAAAAATGAATTTTTAATTAAATATAAATGATTTTATTTTGTCACATATTAAACATAATGAGTGATATTTAATTTCAAAATATAAACAGTCGATCTAGAATTAAATTTGATGATAATTTTTAACACTAATCAAAATATGCAAATGTTTTAAGATAATGAAAATAAATCAATGAGATGGTATAGATAAAACCAAAATGGCCATGAATGTAACAAAGGTTCATATTTTAAGTCCATTTTTTAATTTGAATACTAATTTAATCTACTTTTCTTTGAAATATGATTTCACACAGTAAATAAAAGATTCACATACGTTTACATAAGGAATCTCCCAATTTTATTTTAATTTAGATTCGGACTAACATTTTAACAAATAATAAAATAATAAAAAAAAACGTATTGTCACCATCGTCATCAACAGCCTTTCATAGTCCCCTGCTATATCATCAACAGCCTATAATAGTCCACTGCTGGACATAAGCCTCTTCTTAGAAAGAAGGTTTTGGCCTATTATTCCACGCTGGCCAGATGGGTTGGTATAGAGTTTGTGTCAAGGTTTCCTTATCTTTGCAGTGCTGTTGTCCTGCGTAGTTTGCTCCATTTGTTGCATTCTACTGAGTTTAGTTACCGCAGGTCCAACACTCCTTCACATATTCTGGCGTACCTGTAACGTACTAGTGTCTCTTGGGTTACAGGTGTTACTGACCTGACCCATCTAGCCTAGTGTGAGTTTATTTCACATCAACGGTCATCGCGGTGACCGCGTTGCACGTTACGATTGACCCTCTGCTTGTTTAAACTCTATACCATTTTTTTTTAATCTCGTGAATTTATTTCAGAGGAGTTACAACATACTTTTGACATGTCTCAGTCGAAGATAATATTCTGTCAAAGTGAAAAGGCCCCAGATGTCCAACTAGCGTTAAACAACCTGAACGCGGATTCGCACATCGTCACGTTTGACAAAGGAGACTATTTGGTCAATTTCGAAGAGTTCTTGGACAAGTACGGAGATGACACTACGGTAGAAGAATTCAAGTGGGTACAATGCAATTGTATTTTTTTCAATACTTAATGTAGTTTGGTTTGGTAAACTACGTAATCAAGTGTAGGGGGTAGGCCTTTACGAACTGAATAATAAATAATTTGAAGACAATTTTAAAATTGTAAATATATTAATACACAAAACTTACAGTTTATAAACTGTAAGTCTATACCAGTTGGAATAGTGTTAGTTGGTAGTCTCAGTCTTCACTACACTTTACTCAGAACAACCTTCTAATTTCGTTACAAAATTGCAGTTGTGTTACTACACAAATCGCTGGCGGAGCTCATTACATTAATATCTCCATGATGGCTCACTTTGAATAAAACGAAGAAATCTGGCTTCTCGCAGATACATCAGCACTCGTTAGGAAGTTTAAACACTTTTAAGATTTTCGCCAATAAAACAAAAACCCACCTTTCACTGCCAAATTGAAGTAATTGAACGTCAAGTAAGGTTAAGACTTGGGTGATGATACTGTAGATTACCAGTACATCTGAGAAAGCTGCTGCAATTCTTTGAGCACATATGAATCACACAGGCACTATCTATTTTGGTTATTAATGCAATAATAAGTAATATTGGGACAAAAATAGTACAAATTATTTAAAAATATGCCCATATTCGTTAATTCACTGTAAGATTTCCTATAGATAAGGATATTTATCACTCTTTTAGGCCAACAGATTTCGACCCAGAAGAAACGATTGCGTTTCTTATAGCTACAAGTGGAACAACTGGCCTTCCCAAGGCCGCCGCCGTCACACACACAAATCTTGCCATCTCTACTCCTAACATTATGTACGTATACTTAAGACCAGCGATAGAGAGAGAGCAGGTATTAGACAACGTTATTAATTCGAGTTGATCTTAGCATGTACTTTTCTGCTACTACTGTACTTGCATGATTGCCCTTCTTTATTCAAAAATTTCAATAATTATAGTAACATATATATATATATACATAGAACACACACTCATGCATACAAACATACACACACACACACACTCACAGAGAGAGAGAGAGAGAGAGCTTGGTCAGTGTCGCATACCTGTAACATAAAGATGTTGATCCGCATTAGATAATCGCAAGGTTGTCTGTAGTAGTACTGTCTTGTAAAAGTCCACATCGGTCTGACTACACTCAATGTACGTTAAGAAAATTTCTTTCTATATGTTAGCTCTGTAATATATTTATAAACATGCACATGACAAGACACAAGACATGCAGGCGTTTGACTGTGTTGCCACAGTCAAACGCCTGCATGTCACATAATAGCAAACAATCCTCAACTTTTGTAAAACAAAAATGTGTTAAGAATAATTGCTGAATACAACTTTTACACAATTCCTTGTTTATCTCTTTATCTTTTCTGTTATATCTTTTCAATTTAGAAGCACGTGACAATAACTCTGCACTGACAAATTTAATAAGCTTTTTTAGTTTAAAAGTATTCTCCACTTACTATTTTACGTCAATTAACATTCACAAATGTCTTGTAAATCAATGTCTCTATTGCACCTACTCACCAATATTGTCTTCATCATAAACGACGTAGGCCTCTCCTTAGAAATTAGACGTGAATGTGAACATCTACATGACGAGGTACGTGAAGGACAGCCGGCGACTGCGGTTGAAGTTCTGAAGACTGACTATAGACTGAAGTTATTAAAACTGACAAAAAAAATTAGTTGCCAGTAAATTCGTGCTTTGTTAGGCATTGGAATGAGCCAAGTGCAAAACATTTTACATGTGCATTTGAGGTTTCGGAATCTTTGCACTCGAGGACCAGAAACGACTGCGTGTCCAGTGGTGCCGTAAATTGATAAAAAAGTTTAACGGAGGACAGTCATTGGCTGCGTATAATCTCGTGACAGGTGACGAAACCTGGGTGTACTGCTTTGACAAGAAAGTTAAGAAAAGTCGAAGCATTGGCGAAAAACGTTGCTTCTTTTTTCGGAAAATCAGGACATTATTATACAGTATCGATTGAAGATCAAAGGACTGCAGATTGGTACGTCAACATTTGCTTGCCCAGAGTCTTAGAAAAAGCGTGTCTGAGTGTAATTTATCTATATAATGTATGTATTTAAAAATACATAAGTAAGTTTAGCAGCAGATTGGTAGCCATAACACTTTTTTTTAAATAAAATACATACTTTTGTTTGTGGTTCAAAAATGCCAAACGCGCCCAAAGAAGTTTTCATTTCAAAAATTATGTTATCTTTCATTAAAACTTCTAGACAAGTCAAGTAAAAAAATAGATTCCGAGGCAACTTATTTTTCTCTTGCTACGGACACTCTTTGTGAATAGGCGTGATACTTCAACGAATGATCGTTTTTTATCGTTTTCGATCGTTTAAACTACTTAATTTTTTATTCAGGCTCCGACACAACCATTTCCCAGGACCTACTCGTCTTGCTCTGATTGGTTCACCGCTGCAGTGGTTGACAGCGATAATAAACTTTGTCCTTTCACCAATTTTGCGATACACGAGACTTCAAACTTCGGAAACTCTGACACAAGAACATTGTTACTTTCTTATCAATAAGTACAGGGTAAGAAATGGAGACAGTATTAACAATTTTTCACATAAATTCAATTGAATGTAGGACAGGGATTACTTAAGCGCAGAAAGACACTCTTCATTTTGGAATGTGCGAAGACTATTAAATAGTTGGAAGCCATTTTAAGTACTTACATATTTAAAAATATCTTCTATCTAGTGAAGTAAGGCAAGGAAGGAAGGAAGAAATAAGAGGAATTCCTTTAACCTCTGACTAAATACTATAAAGTAAGGAGGGATTATTGATATTTGCCTTAACAGGTTTAAACTGAAGGTTTCGATTGCCCACAGTTAATTTAACAAGTATTAATCATAGTAATTGTTTATGAATAAATTAATGAATTTTGTTAATCTCTTCGTGCGTAATATCTTCAGCTGCTGGCTATTAAAAATAAATAATTAGTGTGTCTTCCTTATCTCATTTTTCATAGGGATGAAACTCATTATACTCACGGTATTTTTTTACGGTTAATCATATTAAGACCTTAAGCCTTATGAAGTATATTATATTTTCAAAAAGTAGGACTGCAAATAGGTTTTAAAATCGATCGTATGTTACAGTGTGTTATGACCTTAATAATAAGGAGAATGTTTTTTTTCCTAACTGATGTAAAATACATGAAAAATCAACGAGTTCATTTTCGAGATTATGCATAAATGGTATCTGAAATATTTTTTACAGCCAACCTTCACAATATTGAGCCCCACTATGATGACAAACCTTATGAGGCCTGGAGACCGGGATAAGTGTGATTTTACTTGTTTTGAGACAGTTTTTCTAGGTGGCAGCGCTGTACCGCAAAACCTTATTGATGAATTCAAGGTACCTAAAATTATTCTAAATAATAAATAAAATAAACAAAACTTAGTTGTACCATGTTTTTTTATGATAAAGTCCATTTTTATATACTACTGCTATACCTTTCATAATATGTACATCACATAAATTTATTCGTTTTTCTAAGAGTTGAGGATGATCCAGGAAAAGACGGTTGGGCTATGTGAAAGAGACATATACTACATAAGAAACAAATTAGGATTAAAAGGCTGTATTATATCTTTTATATAATACAGCCTTTTTATATAATACAGCCTTTTTTTTTTATATAATATAGGCTGTATTACACTTTTTTTCCGTGTGGTGACGGATTAAGAATACAGAGTGTCACCACCCCTATTCATCCCGTGGGTGTCGTAAGAGGCGACTAAGGAAGCAAACTACGCAGGACAACAGCACTGCAGAGAGAAGGAAAACTTGAACCAAACCCTATACCAACCCGTCTGGCCAGCGTGGTATAGTAGGCCAAAACCTCCTTCCTAAGGAGAGGCCTATGTCCAGCAGTGGACTAGTAAAGGCTGTTGATGATGATGATGATGATGATGATGATTATATCTTTTGTGTTACAGATGCTGTCACCCAATGCCGATGTACTCAATACATTTGGCATGAGTGAATTGTGTGGTGTGGCTTTCCATGGTGATAACCAGGCTCTAGGTGCTTGTGGAAAACCATTAAGCTGTTTTCAGTACAGAGTATGAACAGTTAACTTTTTACTTTTATTTAGATGATCTACGTATATCTGCCAGTAGAGTTTAAACTCAAGAATCTCAGTATTAGTATTTGTACGTACGAATATCTACCTATCTCCTGTAACTTTGGGCATTACCGATCGGAAAATTAACAGTATTTTGAAAAGGCTAAAAGTAAAATGTAGGTAAAGGAATTAATTTCACTTGTTCAGTTGGATTGGAGAGTAAAAACAATGAGGCAAGCAGATCGGCAACTGACAATTTGACTTCATTGGGACCTGGAAATTCGAGTCCTGATCAGGTTCAGATTTAATATTTATATGATAAACTTTTTATTTCATATTTTTTCGACTCTTTTCCTCCTCCTCCCCTACTCCCTAGGCGTCGTCCCAAACGACTAGAACCATAACTCCCTCGTTTTCTAAAATTATGGAATCCGTAATCAATTGCCAGTTCGCCCGGTAAAATCATCAGCTACTCAATGACCGACAATATGGTTTTCACCGGGGTCGCTCAGCTGGTAATCTTCTACTCTATCTAAATGGTGGGCACAGGCGATCGAGACCAAGAGCCGCTCTCTTGGTGTCGATCGATTAGTTTGTACGATTATTATTTGGATATTGTGAAGACCTTTGATCAGGTCACCAGTTTTCACCAGACATTAAGGCATTACGGTCGTTATCGATGGTGCATGCTCCCACTTAAAATCTGTAAATGCTGGTTTCCCGCAAGTCTATTCCACACTGTTTCTTCTACATATTCCTGACATATTGTGAACTTGCGGATGGTAGTACTGGATATGCCTTTTTTACCGATCACCCAATATTTTTCGGGAAAACATCCAATATCGCCGTCCGCCCCAATATCGGTTTGAGAGCACCTCCCTAAATCCCTCACTCAGTATTGGAATTTTAGGCATCGAGATATCGAGCGAAGTCCAGTTCCGGGGTCACTTAGAGGCTATGGTCAAATTAGCCTCGAAGAAGCTCGGTGTGCTGAACAGTTCGAGGCTGTATTTCACTCCGGCTCACCACCTCTATAAGGCGCAAGTCCGGCTGCTTAGGAAATACTGTTCTCATCTGTATGCAGGGGCACCCCAGTAGCAGATTTGCCCTTTGGACCACATCCAACGACTTGACATCGGTCCCTTGTCTTTACATAGATTTGTAGCTTCACTCTG
The DNA here is from genome assembly GCA_902825455.1 of Arctia plantaginis. Taxonomy (NCBI): domain Eukaryota; kingdom Metazoa; phylum Arthropoda; class Insecta; order Lepidoptera; family Erebidae; genus Arctia; species Arctia plantaginis. The sequence goes on along the minus strand of CADEBD010000327.1, from coordinate 4,019,053 downwards.
CATTTCCTATCGTATATATCATGGAGAGTGCTACGAGGAATTGTTCGGACTAATCGGTATAGCGGCACTGGCGGCAACTTTCTGCCCATCGTTCCACACGGATTTCTTTTTATCCCCATCACTTTGATATTTAGCATACTAGCATACTATGCGCTTTTCAAAACACCTTTGCCTCGCACAATAAATCTGTGGAACAAGTTATCGTCTGCGGTATTTCCGAACTGATACGATCTTCAAACTATCAAGACTCCTGATTTTCAGGTGCTCATGGGCGGTGGTAGTCACTTTCCATCGGGTTCGTTTGCCCCCTCTTCCATATTTCATTTATTACAATAAATTATATTCTTATAAAAGAAATATTACAAATTTCAGATAGTCAACGTTGAAACAATGGAGGATATTTATGAACCTAATGAGCCAGGTGAATTGTGGATGAAAGGACCTGGTATCTTTAAGGTAAAATGTCTACTTTGTGTGGTGGATTTCTTTGTTGTAAAGAAAACTATGATATTTATTATCAGGTTTCTATTGAAGTCTTCAAACATTTATATTTTAAACCAGAATTTTGTAACGCCAACGCCAACGCCAAGGCCACCATTCCGAATTGTAACGCATGACATTTTTTTCAGTTTTTGTCATACGAAGGTATAACAATAACAATAATCGTGAGAAATTAACATCGTTCCACAAAGCATTTTAGTGGCTTTCTTTGTTTGCATATTTAATTTCTACTTCAAAATTTTTTCTTCTCCCTTAGACCAAAACATAATGTAAAATTCTCAAAAAAAGGTGTTATAATAATAAATGTCTTAAACGAATGTGAGATCTATCCTAACACAATATTAATAACTACGATCTACGATCAAAAAAATATTATTAAATAGCATAACGCTTTAATTAAAGGGGTACTACAGAAATGACGCTGCTACAGAAGAGACGTTTGCTGAGGGACGATGGTTTAAAACTGGTGACACTTTCTACAGAGATGAGAACTGGAACTTCTTTTTCGTGGACAGATTGAAGTTGCTACTGAAGTATAAAAATAATCAGGTTATACCTACTGGTTGTCATGATATTTATTAAATTTATTATTTATTTATTTATTATATTTATTATTTATACGGCCGATATGCGTCGAATAGCAAGTAAAGATACCTTTTTTTACAGCATTGAAATACTATTTTTTTAATAACAAATAAAAAATAACTTAAAAACCCCCATAACACAATTTTTGACCTTGCCAACAATATTATGGTCATCACCGCCGCAACGCATGGTGTTACATTGCACTAAACGCAACGCAACGTGGCTTGTAACAATTCAATTCGAGCTAGCAAAATCTCTTCAAAAACCTTTGTAGATATAAAATCATAAATACATATTGGGTACGCAATACATAATTCACAAGATTTACTTATTTATATTAATTTAAATATGTATGTAAACATGAATATATCTACTTTTCTTAATTATACACTTAATATATTTACTTGCTTTGACTCCGAATTTGCAGTTTGAATTCTATTAAGTATTTGACATTTTATTTACGTTTTGAAGATATACATTTTTTAAATATTAATGTGTGCAATGTACCTATTGGGATCATTAGTAGAACAGGAACATTTTAATTTTATTCATCCTGTCTGCAATATACAAACTTTATTGCACTCTTCCTGCATAATACAGGGGTTCTCATGAATTCCTTACAATTGTAATGCATAACAAAGTATTTAGGCCTTTACAACTAATGGTATTAAATGTATAAGCAGATATCACCAGTGGAGGTAGAAAAAATTATACACCAACATCCTGGCGTACTGGACGTAGCTGTGACAGGCATACCAGACCCTGAGTTTGGAGACCTTCCCGTCGCCTGTGTTGTACCAAATCCTGGATTCGAACTAACAGCTACAGAAGTCAAGGACTGGGTGAAAGGTTTGATCTGTTATATAAATATTATGGATATAAACACATACACTTCACTTTTTAATGGATTTGTACAGTATCTAACACTGTGTGGCAACCATAATACAAATTAAAAAAAAAACTTCATTGAATTGTGTACATAGTTATTAATTCTTTGACGCCTGTTTAGTTTAACTATATTACAGGGATCTTGGAAGACAGTTCCGCTTGCAATATATTTCAAGTATATATTATGTATACCTTTTTCTGAATACCTTCCCGGGTGACCGAAAAGAACATTTGTCAATACTGCATAAATATTATCTTTTTTACAGAACACCTTTCAGACGCAAAGCAATTGAGAGGGGGTGTGATATTTGTTGATGCAATACCAATGACTGCATCTACAAAAGTACACAGGAGAAAACTAAAAGAAATGGCTCTGGAACTGCCACGGGAGTGAGGCCACAACATATATTTTATTTTATATGACAATGAATAAGCGAATAGATATTTAATATTCGTATGAGAACTTTTAATTCTTAAGAATAGTTGACATTATAACAACCTTAAAGCAAAAGATTCATGAGTAAACTTTGAATTTAATCAAATCTATAATTTTCTTTTTAATCCTGGGAAAACCATGCTGCAGCCAAAGAATATTGAACAATTGAAACAAGTTGGCCAACCTGACTGGAGTGAAACCACGACTTCAATATAAATCTTATATATAAAATCTCTTTGTGGTTGCACTCCTCCAAAAAGGCTGACAGTTGATATTACCACATGATTTTCATGTGGTAAAGTCTCTTACTATTTATTTTTAAACACTATTTTTATATATTTTTCGCGGCTTCACAATCTCTTAGATTTATTAGCTTATTTTGGGATAGATAATTTAATTTTATCAATTTAAAAACAAACATATTTTAATCAAATGATTTGTCTATGTGCATCATAAACAATATTCATTTTATTGTTGAACTGTTGGGTTGGCATCGCTCTTTTAAGCGTGTGTCTATGGTTATTTTGGCAGGAGTTATATCATTCTGTAATTCTGTTACATTTCGTGAATATTTCGTGTTAGTGCTATGTAATTTAAGTACCTAGTATTTTTATGTTTATGGCTCTACTTAGGTAAGCTTATAATAAGGTTTTGTAGATCTAATGATAAATTTGATTACGAGTGTGTAATATAAACGTCGTCTACTTACATCATATTATTTTACATAAGATTTTAGTTAATAAGGTGCACATTTGTGTTAAATTGTGATAATACGGTAACTAGCTGTATACTCTGAAAGATTTTGTTTTTGACAGCTGCTTGAGAACGTAACTGTACTGTAAAATTGAACTGAAAATATAAATAATACGTTATTTATTTAATTATCTTTATTTTACCTATCTATTTAAATATTAAATGTACCTATAGCATTTCAAATTATTTTGATAATATGACGTGTAGCATTTATTTATAAATAATCATTACTATATAATTATTTACCTATGTATTTAAAATACTTTGTTTAAATCTAGGTATTATAAAAAAAATCTCTAAGAAGTGCATTTGAACAGATGAAACTAACGTTTTGTGACTGGAGAACGCAACTCTACAAGATTTGAACCAAACATAAAACAATTTTAAATAGGTAATAATTTATACTACCGAGTTGAATGAATGTTATATTAGAATAGAACTAAAGAATAGACTGAGAAAACTAATAGAATAACGCAACGAGAAATGGCCAGAAGGTAAATTCTCGTAAAAAAATCGTCCAAAATTTAGTTCCCATCTACTCTTGATCGAGTCGAGTAAATGTTTATGACATTTACTCGACTCGAAGTACTAAACATCTAATGTTGTCTGTAACGTGAATATAAATCGTATTGTGACCAAAAGTTGAGTCGGTATTCTGCTAGTCTTAGTAATACTAACTACGAGCATATCTTTTATAAAATGTCTAAGATCGAGAATAGATCGGAACTGAATTTTAAAACGATTTTTTATTAGAATTGACCTTCAGGTTTAAATTGTATTTTACTTTTGTCATATACCTACTTAAGAAGTTTCCATTTCAATAAATTATTCAAGTAAAGTAATTAGTTTCCATTTAATAACTCGATATCATCCTCGTAAGTTGTTCACTTTTCATTGGCATTGGCACTTTCTATGTGATTATACACACACCATCGTCTATCACGCTGACGTCACTAATGGAATCACCAAATAAATAGGTACCAGGAATGCAATGATTGATTAAAAGGTCGATTTCGTTTTCGCTTATTTGGCCATGTCGCTTATATAGTTGACATAATTTGAAGTTTATATCTTTGTTGTATTTCAAAATTAATGAAAGTTATTAATTGATTTAAATCCATAATAATATAATTTAAGCGTTTACAGTAAGAATTTCCATTATTAACCAGTGTTGTTCGACCGATTGATTTGAACTCTTACGCATACCCAGAATATGATACGACTTCTTCTTATTCCTCTTCTTATCCCATTTATTGGGGTCGGGTTTCCTCACTTACCTGTTTCTGGCCTAGTTTTGGCCTACTACACCACGCTCGCCAGACGGGTTGTAGTTGTTGGTATGGAGTTTGTGTAAAATTTTCCTTCTCTTTGCAGTGCTTAGTATTTTGCTCCCTTAGTCGGCTCTTACGACACCCACACGATGAATATAGAAACGGTCTTGGGTTGTCGCTTTGCGCAACTGGGCTGTTTTAAGATCTCTTTTAAAGGTGCTCCACCAGGTAAGCGGCGAGCCACCTCTCCCTCGCTTTTATTGTGGGAGGTTCAATGACCATATCATCGAAGGAGATTTTCTGTGATTTTATTTGCAGTTGGTGCAACTTTGAAGCTTCCTCTAGCATATTCCTTGCGGGTTTTAAACAAAATATATCTAAAATTACGAAGTTTCCTCTAATACGTCATCGTATGGTTACGGGGAAAGTAATATGCTAAAACCGTACCCAACAGACAAATAGATACAAACAAAGAAACAAACTGCACTGATGACGTGGTGGTTTAAGCGGTCACCTCGCCGCTTCCTACTGCGCTGAGTGTTGTGGGTCCGATCCCCTTATGGGACAACACTTTGTGTGAATCAGAAATTGTTGTACTGAGTCTGTGTGCTCTTTGTGTCCGTTTAATGTATGTTTGTAAAATGCCCCCTCGACACAGGATATACTCCTATTTCGGGAGTTCTCTTTTTAAAAATAAAAGAAATAATAGTTAACAAGTAGTATATGCTATTCCATTTCTTACCTAATATATTATTAATATACTAGCTTTCTCCTACTGGCTCCTCCCGCGTGTGAGTCCGTTATTGCGGTAAAAAGTAGCCACGTCCTTTCTCAATAATCAAAGTATCTCCATACCACATTAAAATCGGTTCAGCGGTTTAGCCGTGAAAGCGTAACAATCGGACAGATCTATTTTCGAATTTTTAATATTAGCAGGGATAATACAAGCAAACATAAAAAGGCGTAAATAATAATTATAACCTGAAGAGTTTGTTTGTTTGGATAAACGCGCTAATCTCCGAAACTGCTGGTTGGAATAGAAAAATTATTTAAGTTTTGGATGGCACATTTGTCGAGGAAGGCTATTGGCTACAACATCACGCTATATCCAATAGGAACCTAGCATTAGCATCAATAATGAAAAATGTTGCAAAAACAGGGCAAGTTGATTCCTTTCGAGAGATCTAAGATGCTAAGCCAGTCTTTTATAAAACTATTATACTACAATTTTATTTGTGTAAAATTATGGTTAACGCAGTGACTGTCAGCACATACATAAATTACCTACACGTAACTGTGGCTAGAATTAAACTTGTCAAACTAGATTCTTTGTAAACTAGGTAACAAACATTACAGTGAAGGTTAGAACTGCGATTTAGGGTGCATTTCCACTACGCAGGTGAGCGGAGCGGGGTTTAACTATACTCGAATTTATTAAGTTACAGTGGTTTTAATTATAGTCATAATTAAAACCACTGTAACTTAAGCAAAACTAAGACGGATGGCGTTTCAGCATACAGTTCAATTTTACGGAATAAGTTATTACCTGTTGATAGATGCCGTATTTAAGTATCGTTTATCAGAAATGTTTATAATTATTCTAATCTCCGTAAGAACTTTAATTGTGGGATGCAGGATTAGTAGTTACTCCGTTGTTCGGTCTATCTTCTCCTGTATTCTCACTGGCTTCATAAAAATCGATGAAAGAATAGCTTAATACTGGTTTTCTGTGAGGCCGTGGTACCGAAACATGATTTCTCACAGTAAATGCGAAACTAAGTTTGTATGTTTGTTACGCTCTGACGTCTTAACGTCTCAGCCAAACGTCATGAAATTTTGTTATCATTGATCGAGATAAATCCTTATTAAATAAAAAGAGTCGAACCGACTTCAAACAATACTGACAAAAATCACTGAAAATGAAAAAAATAATTACAATTCTAATTAAAAACCAAATATGTACGACCTTCAATATAACAGGTTTATAGTAGCAATATATGCCTTCTAGTCTGTTAAAAGTCGATGCTAAGCCTGATACACAATAAATAATGCTAAGGGTCTATGTCATAAAGAATTAAGAATTCAATAAAATTCTAAGGAACATCGCTAATTTAGTTAATTAATAAAGACCAACCAGAGAAATTACCTACGCAAACTTATCAACTACTTAACACTGCATTCAAGTAATACCCTCCTCCTTTTTTGAAGTCGGTTAAAAAGAACGCTAAAGGTACATAAAAACAATTTTAACACGCGCGAACATTAAATAAAATTATAGCGTCTGTTGGTAATATCAAAATAATAGGTTTTTTTCATGGTCACACGGTTATTTGCATGATACCTATGCCTAAAAACCAGTTTAATTTTTTTGTCGATCTCTCGGTTTGTTCCCGGTAATGTTGTAAACGGCTGGACCGATTTTGATAATATTTTACTACTAGGTAGCTGTCTATATAAAAAGTAACTTTTAGCTATTTTTCCTCTCAGAAAAACCCTAAAACAATTTGCCCGGTCCGGAAATCGAGCCCACTAACGCGGCGCTTTTCAAATTCCACGCGAACCAAGTCGCGGGTACCAGCTAGTTAGTCTATAAATTCCCCGTTTATGTTTTTTGCGATAGCTACAGGAAACAACTACGAGTACGACCTGTATGTTTACAACAACATAACTAGTTAAGGCAAACAGGTTATGGTAGAATCATTTACGTAAGTACATGCATACTGCGTGAGTTTACAGTGAACGTCTGCTACAGTGAACTTAGTTATAAATATCAGCATGATTTAATATTTAATTTTAAAATCACCAAAATAGGTATCAACTAACTTTGATACCTATTTTGGCAATAGAATTTGGAAATTCTTTTGGATCGTTTTACCTTTCGTATAGAAAAAAGGATCTAAGATCCCAATTCTGTATTTTTTCATGATGTGTAGGGGCTAACGAACAGGCGTTCATTAGCCCCCACGCATCTGAATCTCCTGATGGCTCTGATGGAAAGTGGAACCACTCATAAATGCCTGTAACACAGGAGTCTCATCAAGGTGCGTCGCCAGGTTTTGAGGTGGCTCTTTGATTGAAGGTTTGGTGGACTTATCTCTATCTATAGGAATAAGGGAAATTAAATTTTATGAATATGGGTTGTGAGTACCTTTTTAAATGATGAAACCATAAACAACTCTCTTTTTCTTTTATAATGTATATAACTAGCTGACCCACGTAACTTCGTCTACGTCTCCTAAAAGGAATAATAAATATCAACCGTTTTTGCAACGCAAGAAAAATAGGAGTCGGGCATCAATGAAGAAAGCTTCATTGATGCCCGACTCCTATTTTTCTTTTTTATGTTGGAGGGGCCAGACGGGTTACCTGATTTAAAGTGACCATGAACGTCTGCAACTCAGGAGTCACAAACGCGTTGCCGGCCTTTTAGGAAGGAGTACGCTCATTTCTTGAACGTTTGAGGGTCGTATCGGTCCGAAAATACCGCAGACGATAACCCGTTTCACAGATTATTATTTGATGCAGTGTAGTGTTTTATAGCCTGATATTAAAGCATTGAACTTACATTTTTATTTCGTTGCGACTACTTCCATATTAAGTAAAGGAAAATAAGATTATAATTAGATTACTAACTCATTGGAAAAATATATTCCAGGTTCACTGAAATAAAAAAAAATTAACACTCTTACTTAAATGGCCACATTTTCATAGACCCTGAAATGGTGTAATGAGTTTTTTCCTGACAGAGACATAGTAGTGGAATTCTGAAGTTAAATATAAAATTTAATACAATTAAATACACTTTCTTGCTATATCCCTCCACAAAAAATCTTCATCGGTGTCATGTCTGTCATCATCGTCCGGATGCCTGTACAATAAAAATGTCAAGAAGTAGAGAACAATAATTAAAGTACCTACGTAGTTATTTATTAAATCTACTTATCATGTGCAACTGCTGAAAGTGAATTATAAATGACAGGGAAAGGCGAACGACTCCTAATATAAAACAAAGGTTCCTTAAACGGAGTCAGGTTTGTTGTACTTGCTGGGCTCTGAGCCTCCTCCAATACCTGAAATTCTGTATTGTGTTCTATATTCCGAATTTAAAATTTTTGGTGATTTGCTGACACAAACGCCTCCAAAGAGTTTGTTAAACAATCAATCAATCTAAAGTCTTCGTATTAACAGAATATTCTGTATCTGTTCCGTGTACTACGTCCATTGCTACTGCATATTTTTATTCTGTATCAGTCAATCGTCATGTGACTGAACTGAGATTATATTGATATGATAGTGAGACTGGATTGTACTTTTTGTTAACAGTATACCTATTTTCCGTCAATTCGACGAAACGAATTCAGTTTCGATTCAGGCACATTTCGCTCTTTGATGTTTTAAAATTACGAGAATTGGCCTTGTATAACTCTCTCTCTCTCTTTGTTAATTTGTCGTCTACCGTAAACTTGTTAAGTAACAATGAACATCTAGAATTGAAAATTCGAACGAAATATCTAACAGACAAGAAAAATAAATCAAAAATCATTATTACTTCGGTAATTGTGCGTTATAACCACTTGTAGATACATCAGGCAAAGGTATGTAATATTTATTAATCGCATTATTCCCTGAAGTAAGGGCATTTTTCTACATGATCAATTTTTATCCCCTTTGACCAGCTTTAGTATAGGCCAAGGACGTCCCCTTCCCCGTGCTCCTTTAGATTTAAGTAGTAATAAATTCAGGGTATATTCATGAATAAAGTTTTAGTACTGATCTCCTCCCGCCACAATGGGTCACGTAGTAAAGGTTTCATCATCATCAACAGTATTTTATAGTCCACTGCTGGACATAGGCCTCTCCTTAGAAAGGAGGTTTTGGCCTGCTGTACTACACTTGCCAGACGGGTTGGTACTCGGTTTATTCCAAGTTATCCTGCGTATTTTGCTTCCTTAATCGGCTCTTACAACACCCACGGGATGAATAGGGATGGTGACATTCCGTATTCTTAATTCGTCATTACACAGACAATAGGTACTTATCATCATCAACATCAACGCCTTTAATAGTCCCCTGCTGGACATAGGTCTTTAGGTTCTTATATAGTTGGCTAATAATTTTTATATTTGAATTAGAATTCTATGGAATGAGAAACTTTAAAAGCCGGTTTGAAAAGAGAGACGAAAATGTTATTAGTGGCCTTTCAGTCTTTTTTTTTTCAATTTTTTAAAAGGAGATTCCTATTATTTCGCAATGACGTAAAAACGTGTTTCATCCAGTCGACTGTGAAGTATTTTTTTATTACTTAATTGGTCACACCAGGATATATACATGTAATTTATTTTAATAATAAATGTTAGCGGTGTATTAAATATTTGCCTCATCATTTGTTTTAAATGTCGAATCTCAGTTCAGTTTTTTTAAATATAGTTCGGAAAATTTACAGAAGAATCTAGAAAAAGTAATTCTTTTTACTTTAAGTTAACCGCTATTATTACCGCCGTTCTGAAGTACTGTTGTCGGCAATGGCACTATTAGAAGTGAGGAGGAAGTATACCTCTGCAGACGACTTGGAGTCGCATAACGACCTCCATAAGCGCAGGCTTGGGGGTGACAGCTGAGGTCATTTGTCGCCTAGCAGAAGCAGGGGAGGGATTTCTAAGAGGATCGCTACGCGAAAAAAAGGCGCCGCCGCTCGTTTTTCTCCCTTTTTAAATATTTTTGATATTCATTCATTCATTCTAAAATTTTCAGTGGCTTCGTGCATGTAATTATAAATATTAGTATTCAAAGTATAACTTCACGATTACGATCTCGGATTTAAAAAAAACTTTAGGTAATCGAAAACAAAGGCTTATCTTGTTTATATAATATATAAAATTCTCGTGTCACAATGTTAGTTATCACACTCCTCCGAAACGGCTGGACCGATTTTTATGAAATTTTGTGTGCACATCGGGTAGGTCTGAGAATCGGCCAACATCTATTTTGCATACCCCTAAATGACAAGAGTGACCCACCGCTAACTTTTTTTTTCAATATTTCCTAGAAATAATGTATATGGCAAAACCAGGTTTGCCGGGTCAGCTAGATATTTATATAACTATTTCATATAACGATGCGACCAAATTTTTTTTTTAAATTTAACTATCGATAGTGAGTTCTGCATGTGAACGAGCACTCATAGTATCCGTTTTATGACGAACTACTTGGTACCCGCGACTTCGTTCGCGTGGTATTTGATAAGCGCTGCTCGTGATAAGTGGGCTCGATGCCCGGACCGGGCAAAATTTTAAAGTTTTTTTCTGAGAGGAAAAAAAACCTAAGTTATTCCTTATGTAGACAGCTACCTGGTAGTAAAATATTATCGAAATTGGTCCAGCCGTTTAAAAGATTACCCGGAACAAACAGACAGACAGACAGATAAAAAAAAACTGGTTTTTAGGCATAGGTATCGTGCAAATAACCGTGTGAGCATAAAAAAACCTATAATTTTGACATTACAAACAGACACTTAAATTTTATTTATTTGTATAGATAAAAACAAACTTACATAAATAAATGATATCGTAAAAAGAATTTAATCATTTAATTGCCTATAGTATTTACTTTGTATCACACATATACCGTGGCGTTAACTGTACTTAGAACAGTACGAGTAGATAAGTTGAATTCGAATCAATTAGAAACACACGTATAGTGTTTATAAGTACTTTAAAATATTTAACAGCGTGGAATACTGAGAAGTTCTTTAAGGTTATCTTATGGTAAGTGACTACCGTCGCCTATTGACTCGTCCAACTAAAGAGATGCAGGTGTATTGCCACCTTTTAAGAATTAGAGCAGTGGGGGGGTAACCTCACTCACGCTGTAAAAACCAACAATCCATACTAATATTATAAATGTGAAAGTGTGTATATCTGTATGTTACCTCTTCACGCTTAAACCGCTGAACCGATTAAAATTAAATTTACTTATTTGTATAGACAACTCGCTCTCGACTGCAATCGCGTTCTGACTTGCGATTGGTTAACATTTCAGTGCAAGCCAAACGCAGCGCCGAACGCGGTCACCGTGACGATCGAGTAAACTCTTGAGTTACATGGCGACGGTAGTCACTTAACAACAGGTGACCTGTCTGCTCGTATCCTACCATAAAAACAATATACTCGTACATGCCGATTTACGATTTGTAGTATAATAATTTATTTACAGACAGTAACGCAATTGCAAAATACCGGTTGGTTGTGTTTGAAAGAAGAATTGCGTGACAACACGGTTTAGTATAAGCCTGACCCTCTTTAACCACAGATTATACAATGGAACTGACATTAGAAGAGTTTCTTGGGAAAAAATATAAATTGAAATCGTCGGAAAATTTCGAGGAGTATTTGAAATTTATCGGTAAGTAATTTTGTAATAATGTGTTTTTTTTCTGTGTCAGTTTTAAGTTTACTTTGGTGTTCAAAATTAATTACATATTAATTGAATATGTGTTTTATAATGTACTTAAATTGTACATTAAAGTATTAATTAATTACTTGAATGTTATTTTATATATGTTTCTAATTTGACTTATCAGGTATTCATTAACTGATTAGAGTGTGATAAAAATTTAATAGTTTATCGTTTTACGAGCTTCTTTTTTGCGGCTTCGTTCGCTTACGTAAAGGCAATTTAGTTCATCAAAAATAATAATAAATATACATATATAAGAAAATAATAATAATAACTTCAGTCATCTCACACACGGCAGTCTCTGCTCAAAATAGGCAAAACCTGTTACCACTTACAATTGACTGCTTACAATCAAAGTTAAATATTTCTAAACACATACATAATTATTAAAAATATATTACACCCAGACAAAGAAGGAAATGATTGTCCTCATTAATTAATTATTTGTCCTGGGTGGGTATCGAACCCAAGTTCTCCGGCTTAGCAACCATGAACACTAACCACTAAACCAACAGGCCCGTGGAATTCAGGTAATTTTAATAAAAAAATATGGTAACCTAATAACCTTAATCACATTTTAGTTTTTGCATTAATTTGTTTGTTTTGCCTTTATGCGTCAATGAAATTAAAAAAAACTTACTTCATGTATTCCTGTATAATGAGTTTTTTTTTGTTGTGTCAAAGTCCAATTGTCATAACATATGTCTATCAAGTAAATGAATGGTCTGTGATCATTATCAAGACTGTAGTATTGTATATATATTATGTAGTATAATATGCCATAGTAGGCCAAAACCTCCTTTCTGAGAAGAGGCCTATGTCCAGCAATGGACTGTTATAGGCTGTTGATGAATATGTAGTTTAAAATTAGAATGAAATAAAAACAACATGAAGTAAGTAAAAACTGTTGAAATTATTATTTTTTTGGTTTTTTAATTTTTTTTTGTTTTTGATTTGTACGGCCTAAACATCATAAATAAACGACCCGAGACAGGTGACACTCCAGTGCGCACGGGAGGGTGTCGTCTAAGCCGGGGTTCTGTTGCGTCTCTCACCGTGTAGATCGGTGAGGGGCACGGCAGCATCCCACCCTTGGGGTGATCCTGGTCACCCAGGGATGTGCCTTTTCGGAATTTTCCACGGAATGCCACTAACCCAATTTAATTTTTTGTTATACCCCAAATCCGGACCATTCCAAATTTAACTTTATAATATTAAAAACATTTTTTTTACATATTTCTGCTTTCCTGGGCAAGTATGTCAGTTTCTTTTCCATTCTACTTAACGTAGTTAATGGGTTTTTTTTTTAATAACATCAAATAGGCAACAAATACCCTTTAAAGGTCTAATATAGATTAAAAATGATTCTATTACTCTGCCATATAAACTAACCTTCGAACTTACCTGAACTATTATATCGGGCTTAGTATTGTTACTGTTATAGCCTCGAATAGACAATTAATGTTAATTAGATAATTAATTAAACGCAACGACAAAAAACATCTCAAGTCAATTAAATAAAAGAAAATAAGTTAATTCGCTATATTTTCACTTTTGAAGTTTTTATATACCAAAGGGAATTCCGCTTCAAGGGAAATGACTCTTGGTGTAAGTAAAACCTTACTTAAAATAATATAAAAATAACTTGTACATCTCGTAAGGATTCAAAGAGTTTCAAACATCATCACACAACGAGTCTTCTGCTGTCAAGTCAAAGGCTCGTTGTATGAAATTAACCTTGTGTAAAACTAGGAATAGGGATACTCTTTTTCCTATATCTTCTTTTACCTATACCGTAGGTTATAAACGAGTAGGTGGGTCACCTGATGGTAAGTGACCTCCGCCGCCCATCGTCACACACATCTCAAGTGTCACAAGTTCGGTGCCTGTCTTTAAATGCTCCGAAGAATTAAGGGAGTGGGGAGACGGAGTTGATTGAAAAGCATTGAGAGAATTGTTTAATACTCCGGTGGAGCCGGCTCCAGGATCCAAGAAACTAGGTGTAGTTGATACAATTTCAAGTGGGTAATCAAATTAGAGCTCGTCATGAACTACAAAAAAATAATTGAACCTGGATTCGCTCCGATACAATTGAATTTTAATGTGATTTGATGTGTCAGTTTCGTAATTCACATTTAGATGCGTGACTCCTGCATAGCTCCAGTAACCATTACTACCGCTATAATGGGCACAGTGTTTACATAACACTAGCAATCTTTGACATTAACACATATTATATTACCACTCCGTGCCCAGAATAATATACGGTGATTAATTTTACACTTCAACTTCTATAAATAGGAGATTTTTACGTTCGTCAGTAGTATTTCTACACGTACATAATTATATCACTTAATTCACTTTAATATATGTGTAGGAGTTAGTTTCAAGATGTAGGAACATTCAATAATAACACATGACTGGAACCTTTCACCTTGTTCCTCACTGTAGTCGCCTAGATTTTTTTGGAAAACAACCAATGTGAGACTTCGAAATTTTCGAACTTATATTACAGGTAAGTTTTTATAGGCATTTAACATTTCCTGGACAGTATTTTTATAATCAGGTTCTTATATATTACCTAGAAACACAGAAACAACAATACGATATAGCGATTAATGGAATTAATTTGGCACAAAACTATGAAATTTACTAAATTAAACAGCTATTTTCAATTCTTAAACTTAAATAAAACATGTGGCTTAAAAAAACATGTGACAATTTCTATATTCTATAAAAGAGTAAAAGTGGGTAGGTATACCTTTTTGGCAATCCGTTCTGCTTAGCAGGCCGCAAAATATAGGATCACATCTATGCTGCTTTGCTCAACGCATCTGATGATATTTTCTATGAAGTGACTAATATATCAGTACAGGAAACACTCAGTTGACTAGTTGCCTGTGTTTTGACTAGAGATCACAATAAGAATGTGACAAAATACAATACTATTTAAATACACCTACCTCATTTTTTCTTAGCATCGCCAAATCGATCGACTGGCAGATAATGCCTTAGGCATTAAGTCCGTCGATGCATTTATTTGTGCAAAAAGTTGTAAAATTAAAATAAATAAATACTACTTTATGTGACTCTGTTATTCATAAAGATTAAAACAATGCCAGTGTCATAAAAAATATTTATTTAGTGAAAATCGCTCTTTTAATGTAAAGCTAACGGATCATGCATAGGTATACCGTAAATATTATCGGAACATATCCCCCGCAAATAAGACTTTTAACTGTAGATACAACTTTTCAATAATAGCCCAGCCAAGCATTTCTACTTCTATATTAATATCGTTATTGGCAGAACTCGAAAAACCTCCAAAACCTTAGACTACCTAGAATAACACTCTTGAAGAAAAGGTTACTATGACGACATTTCTTGGATAATGCATTCAAAAGGGCATAAGTACATATTGTTGTAAGTCTTGGGCTTTTATCAAAACACTAGCTGACATTGTTAGTAAAATAGGAAAAGTGAAAAACTATTCCGACGACATTCCATCGAGTCTATTGATACAATATTAAATTAGCAGAATTGAAGCGCAGTTCGTTTGCCCCTTCTTCCATTAAAAAAAAACTAATAAACAACCAAACTGTTCAGTTTTATATTATTAGTATAGCTTCTTAAAATATTATCTTTCGTGTTTCAGAAGTTGGTATGTTATCCCGTAAAACGGCCTGCGCAGTATCCCCAATATCCGTGCTCACCAGAGATGATGATGTATATACATTCACGATGATTACTACCTTTAGAACCGTAATATTTAAGTTTAAATTCGGTGAGGAGTTTATTGAAGAACGTCCCGATGGTTGTAAGGTGAGGAGTTTATTTTTTTCAGTTTATGGGCTCTGGGTTTGTTTGGCCGAGATGCGCTAACAAGGCTCCACTATAGAAACCCACTGGTTATACCGACAGGCACAATATTGACAATGCATGCTATTGTGGCGATGACTCTGTTTGTCCCGAGGTTGATTTTTTTAAATTTATACCATGGACGTATAAAAAAAGTCGGACGGAACTCCCGCTAAAACAAAACTGAGGCACCGTAATGGCGGCAGCTCTTTGTGTGTAGATGAATTTTTGCGTTGCCAAGTTACCCAAATTTATGCCCTAAAAACACATTCAATTTATAAAAATATTTTATTGCGATGCGTTAAATATTTCCGCTACATATTTAATAAAACTTATTTTGTGTTCGACTCCGACGAAAGTATTTTCAGATTCTAAGTTTAAAAAATGCTTTCATTGCCAAAACAATGAATGTTGAATGTCATATTCCAGACCAGCATGCTTTCTGCAGATTGTTTCAAGCACAAAGAGCTGTCTGACAGTAAGCAGTTCACATTCATGATATAATTGTGCAGTCAGATATCTAATGGGCTTAAAAGTCATTACCTTAAGGACTGCTCTTCGTGCTCGCTCGCTCGCTTCAGGGGCAGAAGATACGACTTCACAGCTCATATACAATATGTTAAAACAGATTGACACAGTGCATAATAAACGGATTTTAGGGTATTAAACTCAGCTGCGTGACGAATTTTTTGAAGATGTATATCATCCTGCGGAAGCGCGCAGTAATATAAGTCAGTTGGTATTTCCATGATGTATGATTTTCAATAAATACTCCCAGATACTTTGTTTGGTCAGATCTCAGTATAGTTGGGCAGTAGTATTAGTGGATGTGTATGTCGAACAAGTATGAGCTCTAAAAATAAATATTTTCAAAGATGGTTGAGTTATAGCTGTCTTTGAGGACGTGATGTAAGTAGTTTTCTTGAGGTTTAGTGTTAGAAGATTGTTCGATAGCCACTGCATTACACGACTAAGAGCGCATTCTGCACGAGCAAACACTTCTGTCCAATTTGAGCCACGGACAAGTATTGCAGTATCATCTGCGTGGGTAATGATAGACGAATAGGGAATGGATAGGGAGCACAGGGAGTGTATGTAGAGGAGGAAAAGGGTTGGGCCAAGGATCGTTTCCTGTATCCCAAGAGGCGGCGCGCCTGGCCACAGGGGGAGTCTCCCTGGTGGTCGGGCGCATTGAGGCGCTGGGCTTACGGGTGGCCCTAGATAAGACGGAGGCCCTGTTATTCCATGGGCCCCGTCGTGGTCCACCCCCTGGCGCCTCAATCGTGGTCAACTCGGTCCTCGTACCGGTTCGGGCCCAGATGAAATATCTGGGCCTGATCCTCGACGGGAGGTGGCTCTTCGACGAGCACTTCCGACAGCTTGCTCCAAAGCTGGTCGGCGCTGCGTCTGCCCTAGGGCGACTTTTGCCCAATATGGGTGGACCCAGCGTCGCGACAAGACGGCTGTACACGGGGGTTGTCCGGTCAATGGCACTGTACGGTGCACCGGTGTGGGCGGCGGCTCTGACCGCCCAGAATAGGGTACGCCTCTGGCGCCCTCAGAGGGTAATGGCGGTCAGAGCCATACGCGGTTACCGCACCGTTTCGACGGATGTGGCGTGCGCGTTGGCCGGAACTCCCCCGTGGGATTTGGAGGCGGAAGTGCTCGCCGAAGTTTATCGGCGAGTGGCTGACTACCGGGCGGAGAGTGGATTTCGCCCTCCGCCCGAGGATGTGCGCGAGTGGCGCGAAGCCGCTCGCCGAGCCACGATGGCTCGTTGGTCGTTCCGGCTGGAGACTCCACGCGCTGGCTTCGCCGCCGTGGAGGCTCTCCAGCCGGTCATCGCCGAGTGGGCAGGGCGGCAGCACGGGACCCTTTCCTTCCGACTGACGCAGGTGCTTTCCGGGCACGGTTGCTTCGGAAAGTACCTGCACACGGTCGCTAGGAGGGAACTGAGTCCCGCCTGCCACCACTGCGACTGCAGTGAGGACTCGGCCCAGCACACGCTGGCGGTCTGCCCCGCATGGGCGGCGCAGCGCCGGGCCCTCACTGCAGTCATCGGAGTGGATCTCTCGCTACCGGCCGTAGTACGCTCCATGGCCGGTAGCGACAGTTGTTTTACCGCGGTCGCAACCTTCTGCGAGGTAGTAATCTCGCGGAAGGAGGCGGCGGAAAGGGCCCGGGAGGACGACCTCCACTCGGACCCGATCCGCCGCCGGCGAACCGGGCGGCGGAGGCCCGCCTACCACAGCCTCATGCCGCCCTGAGTGTGGCCGCGGGTGGACGGGGTGGGTTTCCCCTCCACCCGCATTAGTTGGCCAGCCGCGAGGGGGCGGCGTCCGCGTGTGCCGGACGTCGCCTAAAGAGAGGAACATCCACATTGAGACGGAGCCCGCACCAGGAGCGGGCTGGCGCTAGGAGGGGTCCGGATGTCTTAACAACAGCTGTTCCCGGATCCCTCCTGTTACAGGCGCAGAGTGGCACACCGTGTGGTTTTAGTCGGTCCGAGTCCGACACACCACCCCGCCGCAAACCCCGGAGGGGTGACGGTCCGAGGGGATTTCCACACGTTAAAAAAAAAAAAAAAAAAAAAAGGATCGTTTCCTGTGGGACGCCAAAAAGAAGCGGTGCGCAGCCAGAAACAACGTCGTCTATCTTTACACAGATGTGTGTCTGTATCCTATCAGAAAGATAATCTTTAAAAATTCCGAGCGCATATCCGCGGATGCCCATTCTCTCCATATCCAGTAAGAGATGTGGAACAGAGACAGTGTCAAATGCTTTGGTAAGATCGAGAAAAATCGACAGGCATTTTTGTCCATTATCAAGGCTAGCGAGCAGGTATCGCGTCCCATCCGACAGCAGCATCTTTATGGAAACTTCGAATAATTAACTCAACCTCCGACCCATCCGTTGGCAAGGACAAAATAATTATATTTGAATCCAATAATTTCTCCATACTCCATTTTTCTTAGAAAATTTAGTAAAAGAATTAGAAATAGTGTACCTAGTAGTAACTATTAAATACGAGTAGATAACCTTAATAAATAGATTTTCATAACAAACCAAAAATGTCCTTTTTTATGTTTTCTTTTCAAGATCTACTTAGCTTAAAAAAAAAGTTTAAAAAAGTGTGAGAACCGGCACATATATTTCTAAATAAACAGGCTTGCTTAATAATTTTAATATTTTATTTTAGCCCTTAAATACGCCTATTTTTTTTTACTGAAAAGGAGGCAAATGAGCAGACCACCGCCCATGAAAGCTTGAAACTCAGGAGTCACAAACGCGTTGCCGGCTTTTAAGGAATACCGCAGACGATAACTTGTTCCACAGATTGGCTGTGCGAGGTAAAAAGTGTCTTGAAAAGCGCACAGTGGCATATCTTCTCCTTTGGAGATAAAAACGTAAGTTTATGCATGCATGCATGCATACTAATCAAATATCTGAATCCACACATAACTGAGACACAGAGAATAGTTATACTAGGTTGACCAGTGTTTCAATATGACAAGCCAGTAATATCGATAAATATAGGTTTTGAATTGCGTCATAAATTCTCTATGAGAAACCTTGGGTGTATTCTCCACTAGAAATAAGCCACCCATCCGACCTGCAATCAATAGTCCTCGAGCAGTACCGTATTTCGTTTTGAATAATATATCGCAGCATTAGTCACAAGTCACAACAGGCTGAAATATCATACTGATGTAGTTTAAGCATATTATAAGCAAAGATTATCGATTTTCTTGAAAATATTTATAAAACGGACGTGGTTTTAATTGAAATACTTACAATTTTCGTAGTAATGAGTTTTCATACCTATACATAATTTAACTTACCTACTAAATGTGCAAAATACATTATTTATAATGAAAAAATTAATATGCATTAAGCTAACAACAACTTCAGCTACTTAATGACCGTTTCCTTTGGTAACAGAAATACTCGTCAATGTGTTTTTTATATTTAATTTGTTAAATACATGTTACAACTTCAGAATACAAAGTTTGCTCGGCAGAACCATGTTTCACAGGACCGTTTTGTAATCAGTACGATGTTTAATATTACATATTGTTTTGACTAGTTTATTTAATAAACCCTCTTTCTGTGTGTTATCTTCTTATTTTTCTTACGGGAAGGAGATAAATGGGGGGGAGGGACAACGCACGTGTGACTCTAGAGTTGCAGATGTCCATGGATGACGGTAATCACTTGCCATCAGCCATCAGGTGACCCGTCTGCTCGTTTGCTATTGCATAGACAAAAAATGCTTAGGTATTGTTATGTTGTTTCAGTTGAAAGCCACGGTAACCATGGATGGTAACACATTAGTACATACACAGATAGAGTCAAATGGACGGAAATCTGTACACAGGAGGACATTCACTCCAGAAACATTGACTGTGGTACGTATATTTTGTTTTTTTTTAATTATCTTTAATTAGATTCTGGGTTCGGGATTTACACAGTGTGTTTATTGACACAATTTAATTTATTTCACACAATAACATTTCCCACTGATATTTGCTTGCACTGTACTGTAGTTCATTCCAGAAGGTGGTAGTCTGGTGATCGATAACACTTTTTTTTCTTACCTCAGAAATCAGTCTCTCGCAAAGAAATAGTAGTTTGGCTGATCAGTATTTGTGTTTCCTAAGTTATACTTTTGTGTAGAGAAAAAATAGAATATTAATTTTATACTTTTCGCCATTCTTCGTATTTGCTAGCAGAGCTAACTGTGTTCACACCCCATTGCGATCACGTTTTACAGGATGGCCTTATCTTATAAAAAGTTACAGAAGGTTTGTGAAAATTTCAGAAGGATAGATACCTTATCCGACTAACTTTGACATCTTAAACTTTCAAAAAAACATAGATAATCTATAATCTTTTGTACAACTTGAATTGGTGACGCTCATCGAGAATAACCCCCTTAAATACTTATTTATATTGGTAGTTATAAACAGGTATTCGTATTTTATTTTGTGTACAGTACAATTTATCATATTTACCATAGCTTTTTTTAACTAAAGAAATGTAGATTAAGGTTTTAAAAACATTTCAATTTATCATTTAATTATAAAGTAAAATAAATTTGTATATGTCGGTATTATGTCGGTTGTGGTGTAGTTTGAGGTCCTGAACTAGTTTCTTATTCTTTCTCCACATATTAATAAACATACTTTTAAAAATCCATAGTATTTAATTATTATAATATTTCGTTTTCAGGAAACAACAGCCGAAGGATGGGATAATAAATGCATTAGAATTTACGAGGCAGTACCATGATATTAGTTACGCCTAATGATAATTCGTAGTAGGTTTCATTAATGTTTAGTTAAATTAATGATTAAGTTTACCTGATACCTTATGATAAAGTATTCCTAACTTAATATTGTTTGTTTTCTTGCCTGCATTAAGTTATACAATGCCTTTAGACGTACAATATAAGTTAGTATCACGACAATGTGTATATGTTATTATTATTATTATGTAAGAGGGGGCAGACGAGCAGACGGGTCACCTGATGGAAAGTGACTATCGCCGCCTATAAACGTCTGCAACTCAGGAGTCACAAACGCGTTGCCGGCCTTTTAGGAAGGAGTACGCTCTTTTCTTGAAGGTTTGAAGATCGTATCGGTCCGGAAATACCGCAGACAATAACCCGTTCCACAGATTGGTTGTGAGGGGCAAAAAGTGTTTAGGGTGGAGCAAAGGATGTTTACCTGGAGCGCGCAAAGACGCGGTAACTGCACTGCTTGCACGAGTTATTTGCACGTTTGGTTGATAGGTAATATGCCTGTTGATGATTTGATTGTATGAGGGCCCGCGCGAGTCGCTGGACCCTCATACTTAGTCCTTTTCGCCAAGCAAATAACCTGCGCAAGTACCTCAACATGTAGTACCTGCAACATCGGAGGTTAAAGGGTCGATGCCCGGTCAGTGTATAACTTCTTATGTTTTAGAAAGATAGAAAGATTAGAATTATACAGAGAAACAGTACAATGGGCGGTCTTATCACAGTTTGCGATACTTTATAGACAACCAGGATGGACTATTTTGGGTGGTAGTGACCATCGAGCATACACATAAATTTGATAATATTATTGTTGGTTGAAACATATATAATAAATAATAATAATAAAATAAACTTTATTCTGCAAGAGAACAGCATACAACTTAATATAACTAACTTAATACTAACCTTATACAACTACAATAATATTACATTTTTTTAAAGTGCAACACTATACTACGCTATCTGTGGTTTAGTAGTCTATGAGACTGTGATCATATATGACGTGGCGCTGACGCGGTGATCACTATTATTTTTGGTACTATGTTTTGCCACATAGATAGCTTGTGCGGATGAGAGTTGTACGCTGTGTCCCACAGAATAGGTGGACCCTCAGCATTTACTGTGATGGACATGGTCCGTCCCAGTACTGATTTTCAGTGCCCACCAGAATTACTGATTTGACGCCGTATATGGGCCGTTTCATATGTATACCTTACACTGTACTCTCAAAGTTCTCTTTAACTTTGTTTACGGACAAAAAGAAGACACCTCTCTGGATTGTTTCGGAGTTTCTTCCCAGAGTGAGTCTTAGAAAATGCCGGCTCCATCTAGCTGTAAAGTCCGAGTTGTAAAAACATGTAAATAGATTTACTTACGTAAATAAATACTATTTATATGTACAATTATCGTCTTGACTGTACCTATTTAACATTAAAAGAAATCCACATTTAACCACAACAAAATGTATATGTAATAATAGAACCAGTACAACTGCCATTTATATTATACAGATTTTAATATTACATTGTCTTTAAATACATACCTAAAAACGTTTTTCATGAACTGTTTATTATTAATTATAGACTGTTTCATTATGATTTCAAGCAACTAGAATACTAATGAATGAATATGTAATAATAGCCCTAATTATAAAGAATATATATTTAACAGTCGATTATGTATACCGAAGCACTTATTACGCACTACACAGCATTTTACGTTGAATTTGAAACAGCTTTAACGATTCACAGACAATTAAAGACTAAGTTATGAATAATATAAAAAACTTTAACATTGCTCTTTTTACAATTTAACAAGTTTTTGAATTAAGTTTATGTTTTTCCTCAAAAGCTGAAGTCTAGACAGATTTTTTGAGAGATTGAGAGATATATTCTCAACTATACTGAGCCTGTGTTGTAGAACCCCAAAAGAGCCAGATTTTTACATACATTTTAGGTATTATCAAGGTGCTTGATTCATTTTAAAGGCTCTTGTGGTGAGTGGAAGGTGAAAGGTGAGTATGCTTGTTCGTGTGGGTCTACATTCTGTATTTAGCTTGGCAGTATATTGTAATTATTTTGTAGTTTTTTTTAAATATTTTGTATTATACTAAGGACATTCAAATTCCATACAAGACATTTCATTTTATGGAAGGATTCTTTGCTAAGTATTTAAAGCTGACTGTACTTCACCACACGCGATGTACCTATATCTATTTGTCGTACCTTTTCCTAGAACACTGCTACTACGAAATGTTGGCTTACACATTGATAATTATATTGAAATCCTTATCAGTTTAATTTTTACCTTGTCAGTGAAAATGATACGTTTGATAACTCTATATTTTTTTAAATATCTTAGTCACTGGAAAGTGATACCATTTCTACTTACCTGCATTCATCTTTTTATAGGGGATGAATTTATGAGTTAGGTCCTCCCCCATTACTCTGAGGGGAAGACTCAAAGGGCGGTAACGCATTTATGCCTCTTAAATTGCAGGAGTCAATAGGAGGCAGTAGTTACTTACCATCAGGCGACCCGTTTACTCATTAGCCTCCTTATTACAAGAAAAAAATATATATTACTAACTTTTGCGCTGTAAAAAATAACCTATGGTTAATCCCTGAGCTTTCCATTGATTAATTCATTTTTAAAATCGGTTTAGCTGTTTAATCAATCAAATCAATTCAATCAGGTCAATTTCACATTATAATATAATATTGGATATTAATTGATAAAATATGGATTATATTTGATGTTAATACCAATTTAATACAAAAAAAGAATCCTAAGAAAAAGACAGGCCGACAATGAAATTACTTAGAAAGGTTCTCTTTTTCCTTTTAAAGAAGGACATTCAAACACGACGTCAACTTATTTATTTAAAACTCAATGCACATGTTGTACAAAGACGGACTTAATGCCATGAGGCATTCTGTCCCAGTCGACCTTCAGGAGGTGTAGAAATATGATGCAGTAGGTGCAAAAATTAAATATTAAATTTGTCATAGCAGAAGTCCAGAAGTATATACAATACATATATGCAAATAAAACTGATAAACATGTAAGTTTCTTAAAAAAATAACAACAATTTAGCACGATTAGAAACAATCACAAATCATCATGACATAAAAAATTTAATATCTTTATAAAATAAACTTTATAATGTGTGGCTTATAGTGCAATATTGTCATGTAATTTTATGATTCCGATCACTTTCAGGATCCCGTACGATTATCAATAGGTGCTCAGACAGACTGAAATAAAAGTTATGGTAGGTAGTTAACGTTGTAGTGCAAAGCTATGGAGATTTATATCAATCTCTTTTCAAATCCATTAATACTTCTATTAATAGTATAAAATTAAGTATCTTTTTTTTCTTGTAAGATTAGATTTTTCTCTACGCAGCGGATTTAGCTTAATAAATGTGTTTTCAACAATAGAGAGAGTAAGTCAAGGGGCAAGTTATTATGTATAATACATGCATATTCTAGAGAGCAAATCCGCAAATGTACTACGAAATTGTATATCTTAAAAAAATTATAAAAAAAGGTTCGCGATAGTATATGTCTCCTAAGGATATCCTTAGGAGATAGACATATGATGATTAATAAAAAATCCATTTTGATCAATACAGTATTATTCCTCATACATTTAAATGTTTGATACGTTGTGCATTTATTGTAGATCAACATTGCCCTTTACAGCATATTAATAAAGCGAATGTCTTAGAAGATATCAGAGATTTAAATTGCGGAGGCTAAGCGGCCATCGTCGGGCCGTACGCCGTCGCGGGTAGTTGCGGCCGGCAGGAGCAGAGCGTACGTTGAGTTAATTGTTTATTTGTAACGCTTTCACGCTGCCACAGAAATGATTTTAAAAATTATTTCACCACTGGAAAGCTACATTATCAGCGAGTAAAATACGCTACTTTTTATTGCGATAAACAGCTTACACGCGGGTGGAGACGCGAGCAAAAGCTAGTATACTATAAATGTAAGTTGTCCAAATAGTGTGCAATACTCACTCTAATTTGTAATATGGCATGATAATATGGGATTTTTCGCCTATCAGTGTATGTACCAGTCTACGAGTATGTATCGTAAGTCAAAGTATTTCATTGTGGATCAGAGGCACATAAGATGGTTACAAAATATTAAGGTCCGCTGTGTCCTACATACAATAGATAGGCATACAATATTTAAAGTAATAGTAATTGGGGATAGATAATTCAAAAATAAATACGAGCATAATAAAAAAATAGCATAAACAAGATATGTCAAAGTATAGAAAAAAAACAGATAAAGTCTAAGATAGCTACAGTATAATAAAAAATTCCCACACTAAATTTCATCGCAGTGTCAACGATATCATTTAAATATTTTAAATACATGTAGCATGTAAACTAAACATCCGTGTGGTGAAGGACTAAGAATAAGGAGTGTCATCGTCCCTATTCATGACGTGGGTATCGTAACAGCCGAATAAGGGAGCAAACTACGCATGACAACAGAACTGTAAAGAGAGGAAAAAATTAAAACAAACCTTATACCAACCAAGCGTGGTATTGTAAGCTTCTGTTCTAAATAGAGGCCTTTAGCCAGCAGTGGACTACTAGAGGCTGATTGATGATGATGAAGAAACCTTTTTGATGTAACCATATGTGGTATAGATAGTTTTGGACTGACTGACCATGTACGGTGAGAGCGGCCAGTTGTAAAGTGAAATATTTAAGTAAGGTGGAAACTATCATAAGTTTAATACTACTTACTTGTTTCAAATTAAGCAAAAACAGTTAGTTATATTTCTAAATGATAAAGCTACAAGGTTATGAATTCTCAAGTGATTCCACAGACCTAAAGATCAATTCTCGTAATTAAAAATTCATCAAAAATTCAGTTCTGATTTACTCTAGATCTCACAAATGTCATAATAGGTATTTTAAGGTAAAGTATTAAAGGTAAAGTATTAAACATCCAACGTTGGCTGTCATGTGATTATATCGTATTGTGACTGAAAGTTCAATCGGTATTCTGTTAGTCTTATTAATACTTTAATATGAAGTTTGTGAGATCGAGAATAGATCGGAGTGAATTTTGAACTATTATTTAACAAGCTTGTACGAGTAATAGCTTGGTATGTATGTACTCGTATATAACGGAATCTTTGAACCTGATTTTGACCTACTTTATAACGTCAAATAAAATTGAAACTTCGCACATTTATCAAGGACCGATGACAATAAATTAATTTGATAAATTTGGCTGATTATGCTGATCAGGATATTCAGCATTAACGGCTTTTGCCATACCTAAAAATACGGAATACGGTAGTGTCTTTTGCTAGGTACTAAGAGGCGTGTGCTGAAGCATGTGTGAGTTACTTGTTACATTTAGTCTTAATGAGAAAATAATCATCATTAATGACTAAAATAGAAAAATCATTTAATCGTTAAAAGGCTTAGGGTGTTTATATATATAATTTTTCGACAACTATTTAACTGCCTTCAAGATTTTTTATTATTATACAACAATTCATAAACATTAGTTGAGCGCATTGGAAGTAATAATGTTACAAACAAACAGACAAACAGAGTCACTGTAGCATTTTTTTATATCAGTTTAGATTACACTAAATTATAACAAATAAATTTATC
Source organism: Arctia plantaginis (assembly GCA_902825455.1). NCBI lineage: Eukaryota > Metazoa > Arthropoda > Insecta > Lepidoptera > Erebidae > Arctia > Arctia plantaginis. Next base: position 3,992,348 of record CADEBD010000327.1, on the reverse strand, counting down.
ATTGCATTATTACATGGCGTGACACAATTTAGACCTAAACAATATACGGTCACACTATCGATACACTAAACTTTATCATCGATTAAGGTGTGTGTGTTATATGACTATTATCGGTAGATTATACCACTTGGTATAAAATAAGGACTTTACTCCGACTGAGACTTTTTGGTGCTTGTCAGTTCAAAGAGCGATACTAGCCAAGATGTCGTTCATCGGGAAGGAATACGCTTTTGTTAAGCAGGAGAACTTTGAGGAATTAGTCAATACTTTGGGTGAGTATAAATAAATATTTGAATTAGGAATGTCTTATTTAAATGGTCATCACGTTTTTTTTTAAATAGGTGTTTATTAAATCAATGTTATGTCACATAACAAATGTATTGTTTTTTTTTTTGTGAGTGATTTAACAAATACTTTGGCACTTTGTTATAGTTTCAATGCTTCGTCAATGTCAAGTTGATTATTGGAATGAAATTTACGTCGCGTAGTTTACAGAATTTAAGTTTGTGATTTCATAGTTATTTATTTGCATAGTTTATAACCTAATATATGCATAAAAGAAGTACGCTTGAGAATAATAATCCGGCTCACATAAAGATATCTGAAATGTGAAATATTTAAAATGTTAGCTTAGTAGAATGAAAAATTGAGTTTCATAGACAATAAATACCCATTTAATGAGTGTAAAAAAGTTATTTATCACTTATTTTCTTTATATTCACAAAAGTAAATAAAGAAAAAATAACATATCTTTAAATTTACAATTTTTTTTTGTTTTATTATGGAAACAAACAGATACAATTTAAAAAAAAATGTACATATAGACATGACAGATCTGACTGGAAAACTATACTCGATTGTGTGTGGTCTACACACAATCGAGTATAGTTTTCCACATAAAAATATACAATTTTTAAATTATTTACATACGCTTATCAACTTAAATTTTACGAGTGTAACAACATGACATCAATTCCGTTAAAAAAAATGAGCAGATTATCAAGTAAATATAGAGACTATATTTTCGACTGTATGTAGGTATTTTTTTCGGCATGAGCATGGTCTGCAGTATAAATAGATAGATGGGTATTGATTAGAGAGGTGTCGTTAGGTTTTTTCTTTCTTTTGTAAATTTTTAGAGCCTATTCTTAAGATTAGAAGTTAGTAGTAGGTACCTATTTATTTTGTGTTACCTCACGTACAAATAGCTTATAAACATTTTACTCTGCGTAATATTAACACGTCTAAAATAGGTATATAAACTTCATTCAAAAGAAAGTTTCATTATCAGTTCATTATCAGTTATGAATGTTTGATAAATTACACAATCGTAAACGTGATACACCACCTTCGTACTGATATTTTATCTTTAATATGTTGTTTTTGCGTTCGGTGTCATATCTACGTACCTACATATGTGTCATCTTTATTTTGTTAATTTTACAAAATTATTATAGAGAAATCTAAAAGTAGGTAGGTATGAGCGATATATCCCAGAATGTTATTAGTAATTAAGTTTATTTCTTTTAGGTTTGACCCCTGAGCAAGCTCAGGGTTTCATCAATAAACACCCCAACCAGAAGCTGTCAAAAGATGGTGACAACTACACCTTGGTGTACTTTAGAGAGGTCACCTTCAAGTCTGGAGTGGAATTTGAGGAAGAGATTTCGAATCGCAAAGTAAGTAACTTTTAAAATAACCGACCGATTGTTACTAGTGTTCGTCCAGTGGTCGATGGTGACCAGTGGCTCAAAACGATTGATAGCAATTCTTTCCTCGCTTTTCATCGAATAAGTGAGATTACCGCAGACTCGACCCATCCCCTCCCAATTCTGGGTGGAGGATTCCCACTTCTGGGTTTTTAAAAGAGCGGCAATGCTACTCTTGAATTGCAGCTGCCCATGGGCGGAGGTTGTCACTTACCATCATGTGACCCGTCCGCTCGTATGACCCCGCATGATAAAAAAAAACCTATTTATAAAAAAATATGAATGGTCATCGATGTTTCCATGTTCTAAACCCAGAAGTTAACTCTTAAGCTTAGAATTTTTTTTGATATAACATTAAAAGCAAACACTAGAACTTTTGATGATTGAATTTTTTGATACTTAATTTCACTAACACATGTATTGCTTTTCTGGTAATTGGACAATTAGGTTATAAAAGAATCCTTAGTTTCACCGATAGGAAGTGATGCGCCCGTTCAAGAAGTTGTCTCGAGCAAAAGTGATCGTTGCTCTGGCGCGAGCTATAACATTTGTTGTAGTTTGACAGTACTAGAGGTGACAGTTAATAATGGCGGTCACATGTAATTTTGAAAATAGAGTTTGCCTTCTTAAAATATATTTAGTATTGCTGTACCTATACAGCATTAATTATTTTTAATATCAATTTTCAGGCCCAAACTACGTTTACTTTGGATGGCAACACACTCACACAGGTGCAGAAATTCGATGATGGGATAGTTTTCACAACTGTCAGGGTGTTTACCGACGACGAACTTGTTGTGGTATGTTATTTATAATAATAATATTAACTTCACGCATCTTACACACAGCCGTCTGATCCCAAAGTAGACAGAGCCTGTGCTATGGTAACCAGACTGCTGATAAACATACCTATATATTTCTAAATACAAACATATTATAGATAAATTACACCCCGATACAGAACAAATGACCTGGGTGAGAATCGAACCCAGAACCACTTGTTTAGCAGTCAGAATGACTAACCGCTAGATCAATAGGATAGTCAATTTCATTGATATTTTTATATCCCCTGACTGGGCAAAACGACCTTAGTAGGCCTCGATACTTATACTAACTAGAGAGCCTAGTGCAATTTTTTTTTTTACATCAACACACTCTCGACAGCGAACGCGTTCGGGGTTGCGACTGGTGAAGATTTTAGTGCGGACCAATCGCAGCGCCGAACGCGCTTATTATGACGAGAGAATATATGTGAAATGATCTCGCTCTAGGGCCGCAGATTATTATCAAAGACAAATTCCAAACAAAAAATCAACTGTAGCAACAAAGTTATAAATTGAACTTAACTGTAGGAGAGAGTTGCTTTGTAACTCAATAATGTAACAGTACGCTGAGCGATCTCCAGCATTATTTAGCTTTCAGTTAATAGGTGTAAAATACTTTTGAGTTTAATTTATTTTTATTCTTTTCAGACCCTCTCGTACAACAAATACGACGGCAAAGCTATAAGATACTATAAAGCTATTTAAGTCTTAATTTATTTTTTCATGTGTAATTTTTCAAATAAATTAATAATTTAAAAAGTGCGCTTTTATTTTACCTTAGTGTCGCAAAATAATGTATCCTGGTGAGTAACTTTTCCTAGTGCCCACTCTAACAACAAGACAGACATACCACCCTAGGCAAAGGCAGGATCCTCCGACCGCCGCGGCTCAACGATTGATGTTGAGAAGTAGAATTATATACTAATCGGCACCAGAACTTTACTACTTGCGTGATCCGGGATTAGCAGTCACTCCGTAGTCCGGTGTGTCTTCGTTAGATGGTTCTGAAGCATGTTTCTGTTTCGTTGTATGTGGAAATCGCCACGCTGGCATTTACGAACAGTCTCAGACCTGTTTCCCATCTGCAACTAGCAGTATCCTTAATTTTGGCCCAAGCCCCCTCCCCATATTTATCTTCTTCATCTGTCCCGTTCATCTGACCTGAGGTCTGACCTCATACCTTAAAAAGTGAGAAGTACTGGTCTATTGCGAGGTCTACGAAAACATTTGAGGTAAAACGAGTTCGATTGCCACTTTATGTTCTAGAATCCATATTTTGTTAGGCTCTAAGTAACACGTTTAGTTGGGATGACAATAGAGAAACAAATAAAAAAGATTTCAAATTAAATACGATCAACTATGTAATATAATACGTATATTGAAGAAATATGTAAATAATTATATAGTTTAAAAAAAAAATTTAGAGATGTTATTGTTATACAACATAATTAATATGTTTGGAGTTTAGATAAAAATGTTGAAAACGTTGTTTTTTTTTTCAATATAAATTCTTTTTTTTTAAAGTTGAACCGACTTCAAACAATACTAGCAAAGAGCACTAAAAATTAAAAAATAATTAAAAAACTAAGTGAAAAGACTGAAATAAGTGCGACCCTTAATATAACAGGTAACATTATAATAGAAATAGAATTTTACCTTCTACTCTTTTGATGTCAGTACCAAGCCAAATTGGTACTAAGCTTGGTAGAATATGGCGCGGCAGCTGTAAGAGTTTTCTATTAAGTCTTATATTGCAGGTCGCACTTATTTTCCAACTGAGTTAACAGATGAAATAGTTTTGAGGTAACAAACATAAAAATAATTGCGTAACAAACATTTCATTTTTGGTGTAAATGTATTGTAATCTCATTTATTACTCTCTCATGGACGTATCTCTGTTACCCAAACCAAACACCTAACAAATATTTTAAAAGAATAAAACGAGGTCAATACATGATTAGATTTTTGAAAGAGTTATTCTCTAACCCTAAGGTGAAGGATCCTTCTATCATCAGCTCAGCAACTTGACATAAGGACTACTAAACGCAAATAATATATATATATATATATATATATAGCTAGAGAAACAAGCTAAAACACGTTGACGGGGATGTAAAATTGGAGGGTTTCCCTCGTTTTCTCTAAGATCCCATCATCAGATTATGCTTTGGTGAAAATGGGAACAATAATTTGGAAAATGGGTGCATAATTTGACGGATGTATCCCGTAACAAACATCCAAAAAAACAGTCGAATTGAGAACCTTCTCTTTTGTGTAAAAAGATACATTATTTTTCGGCTAGGTACACATAAATGCAATTCGTTCCAAAATACGATCACCATGTAATCTGTCACTCAAACTTGCTCACCGCTCTTAACATCACAGAATATCCTGTACAAGAACACTTCTAATAAAAAAAAACTATTAATACCAACTTCGGTACAGAGACTGCAGAATCCTAAATTTAATTAAATAGATGTGCCGTTTAAATGAAGTGATTTGTACAGAAAGAAACACACAAAATATCTCATTATCATATCAGTTACTTGATATCTGATTAAACACTAGATGATGAAATTTTAAGTAGTTTAAATACAAGATAATTTGTATTTTTAGAAGTCATTGAATTAAACAATTGAACAAGGGATACGTGGAGTGTCAAAGAATTTAAATGTATGTATTTATTTATACGTAGATATTGAGTTACCTTTATAACATGTAATGTAACTCATAATGCTTCTATCTAATGCGATACAAGGAGCAATTTTAAGGTTTCACACAGTATATTCATCATCATCATCATCAACAGCTTTAATAGTCCATTGCTAGACATAGGCCTCTCCTTAGAAAGGAGGTTTTGGCCTACTATACCACGCTGGCCAGACGGATTGGTATAGGGTTTGTGTCAAGTTTTCCTTCTTTTTGAGATGCTGGTGTCCTGCGTAGTTTTACGCCCTTAGTCAGCTCTTACGACACCCACGGGATGAATTGGTGTATTTTGTATTTGTATTTGAATTGGTGGTGTGAATGCCGTATTCTTAATCCATCATCACATCACGGATACACACACACACACGGACACAGTACATTTTAATTATAAAACTTACCTACTTTTCAGAGATAATGTGTTGTGTGTCCAAATGTTTTTTTAAGTTTACGTAATTTAAATCTTAAATCCACGACTCGAAGCTATTTTTGTTCTTGAAATCTTTTTATCAGGTGTTTAAATGGTAAACGCTGCTAATAGCCGTGATGGTCGCTAATACGCCTTATAACGCAATATGTAATATAGGTCTATAGTTCACCGCATGTTTAAAAAAAATCTTTAAACCCAGTGTATAGAGTGTCTTTTAGATTACAGTAAGGAGCAACAGAAAATCCAAGAGACCAAATGGACAAACGTGACGATTATGTCTCGATTAATTAATTTTAAAATAATAACAAAAAATATGTACTGATACCAAGGGAAACGAGAAATTAAAAAAAAAAAACATTATGTGGCAAAGCACCTGGCGGGTCACCTGTGCCTCAATTCTGCTATTTTAATATTGTATGAATAGACTATGGAAGACGATGGAATATCGTCGGAATAGTTAGCAAAATCTGTGCCGGAGCATGGCTCTCCCACGATTAATGAAATTAAAACGGTTAGTTAAATTCAGTTTGATAAATCAAATGCTTAGTATTTTTACTACTTCTGACTTATAATATAATAACTCATTTTAATAAAACTGACGTCACTGACTTTATAGAGTTCCTCGTAGATGTTGAGGTTGTACAAGTTGAGTCTTTCTTTAGGAATGTATAACCTGTGTCGCGGGGAATTAACAAGCATACATGAAACGGACACAAAGAACACCCAGACTTAGAACAACGATTTGTGGATCACACAAACTGTCGTTCCATGTGGGGTTCGGAGTGAATTATAAATGCTAAAGTAACTTTGTTTGTCTTTTACGCTTTCACAGCTAAACCGCTGTACTGATTTTAATTTTTTTGGCATGAAGATACCTACTTTGATTCTTAAGGAAGGACATGGCTACTTTTAACCGCGATAGCGCGTATCCACTAGGCGTGGGAGAGAATCACAATCAAATGTGATTAATCATATGATTTTATATATATTTCATCATACCTGTGACTCATCTACAACATCACTGCGACTAATTATTGTTATTATGCTAGCGCCAGACGTCTCGGGACACCCGACAGATGTGATAACTTAAACTAATCTAAGTTGAACTATTTTATATTGAAATTGTTCAACTTGAGAGAAGCTTAGCTTATCACTTAAATTTTATGTAAAGCGTCTGTCCGAAATACGGCTAGTGCTGTGGGTTGGAGTGAGAGAGGAGGAGCCTGCCTACCGCTGGCGTATGCGTGAGAGAAAGGGATGCCAGACAGACTGGCGCCGTAACGCGTTACGTAACGAAGCAGTTACGCTCCCATAAGAATTATCACTTCAAAAAGGTCAGTTTGATTGATTTTGATGGATCAAATCTAAGTAGTGATTTTTCACAGTTGCAATCACAGTGACCACAACCAATCATTTCATCAAAAGAAAATGTTCGACAGTAAAATGCAATACATTTCTCTAATTTTAAAAACAGAACTGATAATATTTTTAAATGACAATAGATAGCCTGGATAGTTGTGTAAAGAGCCATAATAATGGCTATAAAATTCAAAGTCATTTACAAACGTTGAGCCAGTAATTCCTTTACGAAAACTATCCAAAAATGTTTTATTATGAGGTAATAACGTGAATAAATTTCCACGGCAAAAGTTGTCGTTAGACGACAAATGACGTCAATAACAACTTGATAAGAGAACATATAAAAGCACTATAGCATAGATTAACACATCTTAAGAGATCCATATAAAAGGCAGATGATTAAAATGTTGTGATCATTTTACATCAGGAACTGACGAAACACGGAAAAATGTCCTTTCTTGGAAAAGAATATAAGGTGTATAAGAAAGAGAATTGCGACGATCTTTTGAAGTATCTAGGCAAGTAGTAGAATAACAATTTATTTTCTCCTCTATTTATCAAACGATTTTCTTTTTTATTAAATAGCTTACCTTTTTTAAAACTTATCATAACCAATAAATTTATTAAATACGATCGAACTTCAATATCTGGACTACTGCTAGAGTGTTTTTAGAGGGTTAAAAAAGGCACTTTTGAATTGAACTGCATTTGTAGTACTATGTTGTGCATTGTCTTCAAGTGTAAGGGACTCGTGGCTAAATGGCAACCGTTAAATGGCTAAACATTACAAAAGTTGAGCAATTTTAGCCAGGTCAGTCGACGTGTGACCGTTCTTAATCATTCATCATCTAAATCATTGAGATCATGTCGTGCCTCAGAGAGCACGTTAAGCTGTCGGTCCTGGTGACCATGCGAACATCTGTGGCAATCGTTACGAGTAGTTGGAGCTCTAAAAAGTCCAATAACAGTCTTTCTACTGAACTTCGCTATCACCTAGTACTTGGGTTGTGGAGGTCTATCGCTCCACGTAAAAAATCGAAGTTCAGCCGTATCGTAGGAGACTTAAAGCCGATCCCAACCTAGTTAGGGAAAAAGACTAAAGCATTGTCTTCAAAATGCTTCATACATTTTAATGACATATTTTTGTCTAAGTGTTTGTATCTTCAATTTAATAAAATCCAAGCCTAATTTTAACTAAAATTGGTCTTTTGGATATACTTCGTAATATATTGTTAAAGTAACCCTCGACAAGGAATAATTTTTTAGGTATCTGTGTAAACTTTAAGTTTAAGGGTAAATATAAGTATGTATTTGATAGTAGTTTGCCAGAACCGATTACCCTATTTTTTATTTCTACACAGTGTTATGCAAACCATTATTTTAGTTTTCTGTTTTTAATACCACGATTTCTGTTTTACTAGTTAAGTTGTAAGGTTTATTGGGCTACATAATACACTCACACTAAGTAATGTTGTAACTATTTTTTAAACGTAAATTTTAATAGGACTCAGTATAAAATAAATAAAAACTCCGAAACGGGGAGTTTCTTTAGATGCCTTTCGTTATAGGGTTAGAAACAGTTTAATTTTTATTTTATTTTTTATTTCGTTTTCAAAATATAATTTGGTCCTTTGAGTATCAGCCTCAATACGAGGAATATAAATTTCATTATAACTATTTTACAGGTGTTCCTGAAGACCAACTGGAGGCAGTAAATTCGTTCAATCCTACGGAGAAATTTGAGAAAAATGGAGATACTTATGTATATTACACTCAAGAAGTAAAGGGGCCGGTTGAAGTCAAATTTAAATCTGGTGAAGAGTTCGACTATGTTCTTATGGATGAACCTGTAAGTTTTGAAACACTTATTTGTTTAGGTGTGTTTATTTTAACTATACCAATATTAGAAACTAAATTAAGGTAAGTAAGTACATACCTTAAGGTAGTTTTCAACGGCCAAGCTCTTATGTGCAGGCGCTAGGAGGGGTCCGGATGTCTTATTATTAGCAGTTCCAGAATCTCTCCTACCTTAGATGCAGTATGGCACAGTGCGTGATTGCTGATGGGTCGAGTCCGACGCAATGCCCCAACGTTAACCCCGGTAGGGTGACCACACGCATAATGCAGCTAATTTTAGGTTTAGCTTACAAAAGTAAAGAGAATAATAAAAACAAATATGACCATAAATTATTAAATAATGTATATAGTACGATATAAATACTATTCGTGTGCAAATGCATCACTTTGAATGAACTTTGAAACCTCACATTTAAAATGTTCGTAATTTAAGTATTTTATTCATCATCACCATCATCAATCATCAACAGTCCCTAACAGTCCACTGCTGGACATAGGCCTCTCCTTACAATTGAGGTTAAGTATTTTAATAGGAAACTTTATTTTTTTTAATTTAAATTACGGAGAATAAAGGAGGACCAGTTCGGGAAGAGCCAAGCTCTATGTTCTTATTTAAATTACGGAGGATAAAGGGGGCCCAGTCCTGGAAGAGCCATGTTCCATGTTATTTTTTTATTTTATTTTTTGTTTCAGACTAGAACAACAATAGTAGTTGATGGTAACACCGTGACTCAGACCACAAAGTCGGCTAAAAACGTTACCGTCTACAAGAGAGAGTTCAATGGCGATGAATTAGTTGGGGTAAGTATGTTAAAATACTCCTAATACATCCACTCACGCGCTCTTCGCGCTCTTAATGCAAGTTTTTATTTATTTCATCATATTTACTGTACCACGCTGGCCAGGAGGGTTGGTATAGGGTTTGTGTCAAGTTTTCCTTCTCTCTGCAGTGCTGTTGTCCTAAGGGAGCAAACTACGCATAGTTTGCTATCTTAGTCGCCTCTTACGACACCCACGGGATGAATAGGGGTGGTGACACTCTGTATTCTTAATCCGTCACCACACGGGCTTGTTTATTCATTGATAAGAAACTCAACAGCTTGTTTACATTACACATGATTATTGTGACACTTACACAGTATGCTTAAGCTAATTACAGAGTTTCATGACATTTTGTTGGCACTTTAACTAAGAAGTAGAAATAGCTAAAAGAAAAAATCTTCACGAAAAGAAAAAAACATAACACACAGTACTAAACTTAAACAAAAATAAATTCTAAACCAAATACTTAATTACCGGTGTGTATCTTCACGATTTCGCCGCGATAGGATTTCTTTGACAATGTCAAATATCTCGCCATGTATTTTGCATTGTCATTTGTGATACATACCCTATTTATAACTACACACAACTACTAATATATATATATATAAATAATGTATATATATATATATATATATATATACAAATATATATATATATATATATATATTATTTATATATATATTGTATATATATTTATAGAGGGTATAATAGATAGATAATTAATTATTAATATTAATTATTTATGTACATCATAATAAATATAGTAAGTGATGACTTTCTTTGTTTAGTCCTAATACATAGGAAAAAATATTGCAAGTTAATTAGCTACATTTTTTTTCTTCTTCTAACTTTCTGGTGATTTTAAGTGTTTTCACGGCCTCTTCCCAGAGTGAGTCTTAGGAAATGACGGCTCCATCTATGTAGTTGTAAAGTCCGACTTGTAAAAAAATCTGAAAAGATTTACTTATAGAAATAAGTAAAATTTATCATTTATAGTGACATGTTGTGTTTACCTTTAAGTGTTTGTAACAGTAATGTTGTGTCAACTATGAATTATGAATTGTAATGTTATATTTGTGTATACAAACATTGGTGAACCTTAATAAATAAAAAATATACATACTCGAAGGGGAATATACAGTCGTTTTAAACGCGCACATTAACGCATACGTAATATTGCCGTGAACAGGTTGTTGTAACAGCACCATATTAGTTTAGTAGATTAATATGTCACGTCACTAAGATGCACTACACTATGAACATACTTCATTATACATTCATTGTTCTGCTGTCTGTAACACCGTAAGGTCGAAACCTGTCTGTAAATGTATTAATTACAATACAATACTAGTCTACCCAAAAAGTAGTTTTAATGACAATAATTAAATACCATCCACTGTCTCACGCCCGTCAGTCTGATCCCAAACTGTACTATGGTAACCAAACTGCTGATAAACATACTTATATATTTCTAAATACATACATATTATAGATAAATTACACCCAGACATAGAACAAATGATCTCTCATCACACAATATTTGTCCTGGGTGGGAATGGAACCAACGACCTCCGGCGACTCGTCAGGTGATTATATTGAAAGGAAATGTAGATAAGAAAGAAAGGCAAAATAAGGCTCTAACCGATAAACAGTAACAATTCGTGATTTCTACACTCAGGAATTTTATTTTAAAGATCACAAATTTACATAAATACTAAACACTATATTTTGTGAAAGAGTTGGTAAGGAAAGAAGTTATAGGATACCAAGGATATTAAACGAATGTCTGTTTCTTCTCTTCCTCAAAGAATAAAAATCATTAAAATTTAAATCAATATTCGTAGTAATTAGTTTAAAAATTATACCTACACGAAAAGAACATTTTCTTTTTCAAAACTAATTTTTTGTTTATTAATTACCTACCTTTGCTTTTTTGTAATATTCTGAATAAATTCTGTATGACTCCAGAGCGTTATCTTAATGATTATTATAAATTGTGTCAAAGTACGTACTTTTAAAGTAAAATTTTCAAAAATTTAAATATATTGTTGCAGACTTTTTCGGCGGAAGGCTTTGACGGCGCTTACAAGTTCCACTACAAAGCCATATAAATTCAATACTGTTATGTAGAAAGCATTATAATTAGTAAATAAATAACTTATTAAATATTTTATTGGTTATTTTTTATTGGATATAGTATTAAAGGTGGTCATATGCTTTGTATTATCACGGTATCATTCGGCCTCTTCACTGCAGAGCAGTGTCATCAAGTGAAATATCGTTGATAAGGTGCGAAATGTTTTGATGGCATTTTGGAAACTGTTTATTTATTTATAAGACAGTGAGTAGTCTATCCCACTTGAAGCTCAGAAGATCAAATTCTCATAATAAAAATTTGATCAAAATTCTACTCTCGATCTCACAAATATCATAAAAGGTATTCTCGTAGTAAAGTATTACTAAGACTAGCAGAATACCGATTGAATTTACGGTCGAAATACAATAAAATCACATTACAGTTAACAATGGATGTTTAATACTTCACTATGAGAATACATTTTAACAAATTTTGCGAGATCGAGAGTAGATCGGCACTGGATTTTGAACAAATTTTTATTACGAGAATTTGATATTCTGGACTATTTTTATCACTATACCAAAATTCATCAAAATTATTTAAAAGGCTAAAGCGTAAAAGCGCAAAACAGAGGTTCTTTTACACTTCTAATATTAGTATGTTATGAGTAGGTACCTACATGTGGTGACGTCCACATACAACAAAGAAGCATACTTCAATAGCATCAAAAGCAGACATAGCGAACTACCAAGTAAGTAACGCCTACTTCTGAATCGCGCAATAAAGGTTATTGAGCTGATTACTATACATAATTATGTACAACTTCTTGACATCGACCATTGGACCGCAGTCGTCTGGTATGATCACCTTGCCTGGCTTGAGGACCCACCCTTTGTGTTGAAAGAGTAAACCATCCCTTCATCCACACATACATACATACTAAATGTAAACAACTGCCGGTTACTGCGCACTAGTGTTGTCACAATCAATATCTATACCAACATAATAGAGATGAAGAATTTGTTTATTCGATGTGTGCTTCAGAGCAGCCATTAAGTTTGCATCAGACTATATTTGTATAATTTAACTATATTTTACCTACACAGCAGTATATCAGTTAAAATATTGGATGAAAGGTTGAATATATTATATATAACAAGTTAAAATTATACATTGGAAAATTTTTATTTGGTTTCTTTCGTTTCTTGATTGAAAAATATTGGGAAAAGATAAAATTGAATTTTTGCAACCATGCGATTGCTGCATCATTCCATCACGATATTCGCGTTATGTCCAGCAGTGGAATACCATAGGCTGTTGATGTGATGATTCGTGTAATTAATATACATATACTAAAAACAGTAATATAAGTATTTTTGTAACTATTGTAAATTGAAACCACCAAATACATCGTGAGTTTTTTCTTCTTCTTCTTTCTTCTTCGTTCTTTCTCCTATATTTTATTATAAGTAAAGAAATAAAAGTACTAATGTGAATTATCAAGTAATAAAAATATCGCGAGTAATATTGTGTTGCACAAAACGCGTGCAACTGATGTACGGGACACTCCTGAACCGTCCAGCCGGCCGCACTACCGCAGACGTCACGGGCAGGAAGGGGCTCTACTCTCCTTGACACCGCGCCCCAGCGTTGCTCCTCTAAGTAGCTGAGTTGACTCACTATTAGTATTTATTACACATATGGCCGAAGAATGGCTCTCCTGCGGTCATTCAGCCGATTCATTTCATGTTTTCTATTTATTTTTTACTCCTACGCCCACAGAGTAGCAACACACAATTCGGAATATGTACAGCGAAGTCGATGTCTCTATATTTAACCAAAGAATTATATACTGACATTCCTGTATGTGAAATGTGATAAGGATTAGGCCGAAGAAAAGATCACTCCACCAATCTTGTTCCTAATGTTTCTCAAAGAACAATGACTTACATAACCAACACGTTTCATGGTCAATATAACGAAAAACTTAACCCAGTTCAGTGCGCCGTGCAATAAACTCGGCTGAACTTGTTCACTCTTATCTAACAATTATCAGATAATTTCGATTAATGCATTGTATATAAGACATGAGCAACCTCGATTTAATTTATTTAACTTTATTTAAGTCGAACTTAACTTTTGAAATGTCGTTCTTCGGAAAAACCTATGTCTACGAGGGTCATGAGAAGTTTGACGAATTTTTGAAGTCTGCTGGTAAGTTATTTGTTCAAGTCTCATAATTATTTCTTTATGATTTTTGTCCAGTCAGATATAGGGAGATGATATAAAGTACAGTCAGTTAATTATCATCTTACACTCGCGAAACGATCAAGAAATATCATTGCTCTTTGTTTGTGTCCAGTGGCTAAAAGTGTTCGACAGTGTATCTCTGCTACAAGTAATTTTGGCTCTAATGATTAATCGTTAATCAATAGTAAAGCGTACTATTTACATCTTTTGTTGTAGTATTGTACAGTGTGATGTCCGTCTACTTTCGAAGTTGTGACAGTGTTGGTAGCAGTTAAAAACATTATTATAATACTATCGCATTTTCAGTAATATATTGTATTATATATTATATTATAATTCTTGATGACATTAAATATCTAAATCTAGGATCTAGGACAACAGCACTGCAAAGAGAAGAAAAACTTGAAACAAACCCTTTAACAACCCGTCTGGCCAGCGTGGTATCGTAGGCCAAAACCTCCTTTCTACGGAGAGGCCTATGTCCAGCAGTGGACTGTTAAAGGCTGTTGATGATGGTGATCTAAATCAAATCATAAAAAATTATGAAACAATAAATAAATACCTTTATCTTTCTGTAACTATATTTTCTTAATCACACTAATATTTTTATACTAATAAAGCAACATGAGATATAAAAACTAATATCATAGGATTTAGATAGCGGTATAAAAATATAGCACACGAGTTAAGAGTCCAATTTTTAAAGTATCAGAACACTTTAAAAGTAAAAGAAGAAAGAATAGAATATAATGGAATAGAATAATCTTTATTGTACACCAATTCAGGATATTATACATACAATAGTATTCAAAGTTAATAAGGAACTTCGTTCCAAAAAGTTAATGACCATGTACAAATGGCGTGGTATATAATATATATATAAAAGAAGTGGTATATAACGTAAGGATTTACTTTTGTTTGAAAAAAACGTACATTAGTCATATTAGTTTTACAGTGGTAATTTTCACTTGATATTACGAGTACAAACGGGATATATACCGGACAGCACTAGGCATACATAGATTCAAAATAGCTAATGTGTAACTAATATTAGTCATTTAAAATCTAAAAGCCATTACTTTGCAATTCAGTATAGATATGACTAATAATATTGTTTATTGCTTTTAGTATCGAAAAATGAAAGCACTGATAAGGTTATCAAAATAATTGAACTTTAGCACTACATTAAAGATAAAGAGAGAACAGGCATGGCAATGACTCAGGACTTATTAATACGGTCGATAGTAGGTTATCAAGAATAACATTTGGCATGAAAATATACTTCAGCCAAATTCAAAAATGTTTACTTACAATTTAATTTTTAACAACCACTGACGGGCAGATAAAAACTTTGTTGCAAATTATCTTTTTTTTTATTGAATAGGGAGGCAAAGGATCAGATGGGTCACCATTGACATGTATGGGTCGACTCAACAATTTTAAGAAATTCTTTTGTGGCTTTTCACTGATTGAGTGAGTTTACTAAAGACCCATTCCCCCACACCCCTTCCCCCGTATACAAGTGTCTATGGGTTAAGGTAACTGTAACCTGGGGAGAGGGCATGAAAGATCGGGAAGTAACTTGTGACCATAGAAATATAACCTAGAGAGAACAAGAGCCCCAATCCTGCAATATAGGCAACGAGAGTGATGGATAATAGATAGCCCCCTCTATCTCTTTCTAGCCGAGCTCAGTGGTTGGCTGGGGAATATGAGGGGTTAATAAATAGCCAATCGCAGCTTAGCTAAACATAACCAGAGTGAAATATCGGGCGTCCATCTCTTTAATGACCTGTATTGCTTTTTTCTCTATGGTTATATCTCAATGCTTGTGACCCTTGAGCTGCAGGTCATGAACACCTGCAACTGGCGATAGATCTATTTCTTAGCGTTCCATGGATTCATCGTGCGAGTGCCGGGTCCATCGCGTGATAGATGGGGACAACACATGCGACTTCGACAGCGCCTGGGAATTGCGACCCAGGGATAGGTTTAGGGAGTACTCCTAGTTTAGTTACCCCCTCTACCTAACCATATTTGATACGAGCCTAGTAATGCCGCTTTGGATATTCGTTTAAGAAAAGACCTTAATGAAGCTCTTGGCAATCCAAGGTCTTTAAGCAGGTTATAGAGGGATTTAGCTGGTATACCCCTCGCACCCACTTCCACGGCATACAACGCAACGACATAGCCATTTTAATTATTTCGATGTTGACGCTATACCGTCGTTATACCATAAAAAAGAAACTCGTAAAAACTGTGTCAACTTCCACTTCGTAACACGTTATCAGTCTAAACTTATTATTATTATGTTATTGTCTAAATTAGATAACAACTTATATATTACCTGATCAACATGGCTGTTAGCAAGTTATCAATGTTGAACGACAATAAAATTTTGTGTGTGTCATATCTGTTTTTAACCGACTTCAAAAAAGGAGGAGGTTCTCAATTCGTTGGAATCTTTTTCTTACGTATGTTTACCGATTACTTTAAGATGTCAAAACCGATTTGAAAAATTCTTTTTTTGATTGTAAGGATATACTTCCTAGGCCGAGACTTGACCGATTTCGATAAAATTTAAATGGTACCACCCATTTAAATTTTATCGAAATCGATCGAGCGGTTTTCTATGCTATAGGAGAGCAAATAGGCTGACCGATCAACAGATGGTAAGTAACTGACGCCACCCATGGACACCTGCTAACTGTCTACTGCCCTTTAAGCCAACCTCCCATCAGAGGGATCGCCATACCCGAATGACTCTGCTTTACCACAAAACAATTTCGATGTTGAACATCTGCCATCTAACAACTAATCAAAATGCGATTAACAGGTCTTCCAGACGAGGAGGTGGCTAAATACCTCCAGGCCAAGCCAACCAGCAAGGTAGAAAAGGATGGCGATAGCTATGTGTACACCACGGTATCTCCTGGAGGCCCCAAGGTCGTAAAATTCCAGTCTGGTGTTGAGTTCGACGATACTCTCAGAGGCGGACCTGTGAGTTATGTTCCAAGAGTATTGCATGAAAAAACAAACGTTTATAGCAAAACTAAAATTGACTATTTCTTATTTCATGTTTCTTACTTTGAAAATGACGAACTTCCGCACATTCCGTCCCTTGTTTTACCCCCTAAGGGGTAAAAAAACATAAAAAGTAGGTATCAGATGCCAAAATTTCAAGTTTGTAGCCCTACAAAATAAAACTGTTAAAAATTCTGATATACGATTCAGAACCGTTTTTTTTAGGCTATAGTATATAGTATAGGCTAAAATGCACCAGATAGAATATTATTATTATGATATAATTCATCCTGATACAATCTTAAATCGTACGCCATGTCTGGCTGGTTTTTCAGATCAAGACAGTTTACACCGTCGACGGTAACAAAATTACCCAAGTTATCAAAAGTGATAAGGGAACAGGCACCTTCGTGAGGGAATACTCAGATGATAAATTAGTTGTGGTAAGAATCTATTCTAAATAGTCGGAACTTTAAAAAGTTGTTTAGACTTGTCTATTTACTGTCCTAAAATAGAGACTTATTTAGTTAGGAGTTATGGCATACAAAACAAAAAACATGCATCAGCGCCACCTACCTAAGACCAGTCGTACTACTTAATGACAGTTGTCACACCGATTGCTTTAAAAATCACTTCCTAAATTTTATGAAATTGCTTTATAATAATAAAAAATATCCTTATTTTGAAATGGACAAAAAATTTGTAAATTTAGCAACAGTTTTGTTTTTATTATATAAAAGTAAACAGTAAATGTCATTACATTTGTCTTAGTTTTAGAAATTACGGGTACATAGGTACCCGTAATTTCGGAATAAAATAGATTATTCAAGTTTTTCGTTAGAATTTTTATTACAGGTTTTTTTTGTTTTATTTACTTAACATTTTTTTCTACATAATGTAATTTATTTCTTTTCAGACAATCACCTCTTCTACTTGGGACGGCACAGCCAAAACATTCTACAAAGTGTAATTTAACTCCTCCATAAAATGTTTTTTGTTCACTAATAAAATTATTTATTACAACAGTATGTAGGTATTTTAATATTTATTTCATTAATATGTAGGTAAATGTTTATTATTTTTACATCTAAATAATTCAATCATTATTACCATCACTAATAGCCATTATTAGTCCACTGCTGGACATAGGCTCCTTCTTAGAAAAGAGGTTAATAATGAAGTTTCTTTATTTTATTCCACATCACAATTTAGTAAAACACACAAAGTACATTAAACACATGAACTACTGGTAAATTACACAAACACTACTAAATAAGTCTTACGCTATTTGATTAGATTTTAAGCACGCCATCTATTGAAAACTAGTCGAACTAACTGACTTAGAGCATAACACTCATCGGCAATTTTCAAAGAATATCCAACAGCAACAGATAACACAGTGAACTATGATTTATCATTCGATTTTTGCGTACGTAGGTTAGAGTTGCTAGTTAGGTAAGTTAGATGCTATTTGACAGTAAATTTAGTATTTTTTAATTATTATGAAGGGAATAGTAGCTATATATACAATAAAATAATCATTAGATTTACTGGTAAATAAGCGAAATAGGGTCTTTATGTAACGTCTGAAAACAGCTTATATGCAACAACTCGTGAGTAAGTAGTAATCCTAACCTACGTACGAAAAAATCGAATGATATATCACCGATTTTTCACAGTTCACTGTGATTTTGTCGTATCCCTCGATGCGAATGACACTGTGCTGTGACACTGGTTAGTCAACACACATTACACAATCCCCTACTCCTATTCCATTTGATCAATAACCGAACCAATTATTTGTTATCTGCCAGTGTCACCCTACAAAAAAAAACGGTGTGCATCACAGGACACCCGACAGAAGTGATAACTTATACTAACTTATTTATAACTAGCAGAGACCCGCGGTGTTACCCGCGTTTGTTGTTATAACCGCGGGCAACACCGCGGGGCGAAACTGGTCTAAAAAAAGTAGCCTAAGTTACTCCTTATGTCATCAGCTCTCTGCCAGTGAAAGTCCCGTCGAAATCGGTCCAGCCGTTCCAGAGATTACCCGGAACAAACAGACAGACAGACAGACAAAAATTGTAAAAAATGTTATTTCGGCATATGTACCGTGTAAACATACATATGCATTTAGTAAAAAGCGGTTATTTTAATATTACAAACAGACACTCCAATTTTATTTATTTGTATAGAGTATAGATATAGATGTATAGGTATAGATCACTTTAAAAAACGGTGATAGTTTTAGGTTATATGCTCACTGTCAACAGTATATGTCTATCGCACACTATAAACACAAAAAAAAAACATAAACACTGAGTAGAGAGAGGGGGAAGCCTCTGTCCGAAATACGGCTAGATGAGAGGGGAGGAGCCTGCCTACCGCTGCCGTATGAGTGAGAGAAAGGGAAGCCAGACAGACCGGCGCCGTAACGCGTTAAGTAACGCTCCCTCCTATTTCAGGCGCAGAGTGGCACACCTTGTAGTTTTAGTCGGTTTGATTCCGACACACTCCCCGCCAGAAACCCCGTTGGGTGACGGCTCAAAGGGCTTTAGTACATACAGGCTTAGGCTATTTAAAATTTATCTTACAAATAACATGTGACCTGCTTTTCATAATATCCATGAATAAATGTCCCAAATGATAGTTTTCATTTTTAAAACGTAACTGCGGGATATTCATATCGAAAGATTTGATTTAAACAAAACGCAAATTAAATTCACATTTATTTGAAAACTACACAAAGACAGATAGAATCCATTTATAATGTGTTGTAACACCGCTTACTTATAGTTTTGGAAATTACTTATCTTCATTGACCTAATTTTAATTCTAAAGGTGGCCTCTCACCTGAAGCACATCGTGAGCATTACTCTACATTGTAGATTCTACATACTGCCTCACTGAGTATCGAGCAAGTCCGTAATGTAACAATGAAACAATCGCTTTATTATTCGATTTTGAATTTCTTATTACATCTTGTGTCCATATTTAAATTCATGCGCGGAACTTTTATTTTCCAATCTAAATGTAGCCTAAGTTACTTATATAACATTAGTTATTTATCAGTGAGTACTGTGATGGTCAGTGAAACCGTTCCAGAAAAACCAACACAAACACAAAAAAAATTGTGATATAAGTCATCATCATCAACAGCCACTGCTGGACATAGACCTCTCCTTAGAAAGGAGGTTTTGGCCTACTATACCACGCTGGCCAGACGGGTTGGTATAGGGTTTGTTTTAAGTTTTCCTTCTCTTTGCAGTGCTGTTGTCCTGCTTAGTTTGCTCCCTTAGTCGGCTCTTACGACACCCACGGGATGAATTAGGGTGGTGACAATTTGTATTCTTAATCCGTCACCACACGGACAATGATATAAGTACCGTAAGTAAATATTCAGATGCATTTGGTAATAATCTATGATTAAAACTTTACAGACAGACGCTTTCATTTTATTAATTTGAATAGATACGTGATATGACCATTGAGCATACTGGCGAGCGAGGCAATATAAATTCAATGTTAATAACGTAACATAAGCAAAAGGGACGATTATCGTATCACAACTTATTAGAAGATGCCTACATTATTTTAACTAGTGTTAGGTTTATAACGAAGGCTGCAAATTGTATCAAACACGTTGCAAACCGTGTTGCACTACTCGCTCACTTGATGCTTGAACTGTTACAATAGAAACGGAAGCTCCCAGTGAAATGCTACCTTAATAGATGACGTATTTATCTAAACATTAATGCATTTATTGATAATAAATCATACTGTTTTATCTTAAATCAATCTAGGTCTAGTTTACAAAAAATACTAAGCAGCTTGCACCCAATATACGAACGGTAGGTATTTTATACACATTTAATATAATAGGTATAATCATGAGTGTTGCAGTAAGACAGCTGTTATATAATTTATGCCTAGGGATATAATAAGATAGTTAGATTAGCTACATAATTATTATTTGAAAGTAGTTCATAACTACCTGACTAGGATTATAATCATGATACGGGCACGATCTAGATCACGATCTAATACAATTAACATTTAATCTAGTTCCTAATTAAATTAACTGACCAGACTAATTACTACTAATTACTAGACTAATCTATTGAAGTGATTATAAAATTGATTGATAATAATTGAGAAGAGATTTAGAAAGCACTTTACTTTTGTCAATTTTACAGTTTAATATGTAAAAACTTTTTAACAAAAAATAAAGTGAAGGAAAACATAAAAAAAAAAAACTTATTTTGCAAGGTTTGAAAATCAAAATAGGGATGTTGTACATAAGTACATAAAACATGGAATAAAATAAAAACCAAAAAGATTAATATAGGTATTAAAAAATATCTTCATGTAGTTAAAAAATTTGATCAAGGATTAAGTACCTGTAGTTAAAAAATTTGATCAAGGATTATTTTTTAACTATTATCATAAAAATAAAATGGTTATCTAAAGAATAAAAGAAAAAAAACAGTAGTACTAAACTTAATTAGGTTTAATTAAACATTGGTCACAAAACACACACAAAAGTTTGTCTATGTTTAAATCTGTCCGTGCAGTAGAGTCACAACATTTACAAACTAAATAATCATCACCCGTTATTGGCACAAAACTTAACACACAGTACATGTTTAAATGTCCACTATTACACATAAAACCTTCAGATATTGTGCTATCACAACTTTGACACAGATACTCAAAATTGTTTTCCTTCCCAAATTTCAATATATTTTGGTCTACCACAACTTCAGATTTATAATTCTTTGCACAATATTCCAAATAGCTGATGGAACCAAATAGAGATTCTTTTTCAAGCTTTGTCAGTTCACCACTTTTTTGATATTTTTTGTATAATCTTCCTATATTGGACTGTGCATGTAAAAATAATATTTTTTCCTTTACTTTGTCTACTGATAATTCTGGTAGAGTAAAATCTGAAGAAATCAGGGCCATTTTCTGCATATTTAGAAAAAAAATCAATACAATCAAATATATTTTCAGTTTATATATTTCATTAGATCCTTGACGGTATAGTGAATCATAATCTAACTCAGGCATTGATTTTGTTTTAATGATGTTATACCTCAACGCTTCTATGCAGTCCCAGTAATTGGTCAACTGTTCAGTTGGATTATTAAGCAATAAAGTCATTATTGAATTTAACTTAGCATCAGTACTAAGAAATATAACTTCCACTTTTAGTGGTTCCTTTCTGCACAGATGTCTTCTATCTACCATACCTAACATACACAATGTGCCTGTCTCTGAAAAACATAAACTATAGAGTTCATAAGTGCTATAAGACTCTTTGAGGTCAACTGGAGACAATTCAACATTGAGAGTCTGTCCCAATAGGCTTATATCTAATTTATATATTTTAACGTTGACTGTGGATAAATAATACCCATCTATAGCTCCTTTTATGTTGGCGATTCTGTAGTCATTAACATTTTCCATATGTTCTGTTATCACTCTAAAATTGGCATCAACAAGTTGAACAATCAAATGCCTATGTTTACCATAGAAAAGTATCAATCCATCCTTGTGATTTATATACTGGAGATGAGAAGCTACCATTCTATCTTTATACTCCCATAATAGGTGTGGATGCAGGAAACTGATATCCCCATTTACAGTCTGCATAACAAAAACGTTCACTTGTCCTAAAATATTAGCACATACAAGCCGAAACGTGGTCTCTGTGCGTGGTATCCAAAGCATATTCTTTATTACTGACAGGCATGTTTTAACTTTTTCTTTCAGTATTGGTGGCTCTGTGTTAAAAATTTGCCAAAATAAAATACAACCATCCTTCTGTGCTGTCACAAAGTAACATGAGCGATCAGTATTCAATTTCGGTGCCCAACAAATAGAACATGTTTCGACAAGGTACACAGACGCCTTTAACTCTTCAAATGTCTTTGGTGATGGGTTATGGTCTAAACTCTCTTTACAGTAGGTTGACAAGTCTAATACAGTTTTAAATTGGTATTGCTGTTGTACAAACATTTCTACACCGCCTATATTGTTCAAAATTGAGAGAACACTCTTATTTTCAATAAAATTTGGTGGAGACCATGCAGACTTAATAATGTGTGTCATCTCTTCAGTCAGAGTATTGTTGTGAGGCCAAAACGAGGAATCAACTAACATTTCGGTGTAGTCATAATTATTCATTTCATTGTTTATAAACTTACTCTTACATAAAGACATTGCAGGGCTATTTTTCGGGCTAGGTATTGAGAATTCGTAAAGGTCGAGGTCTTTGTAATGACAGTGTAGATCGTAAGAGAAGTCTAAGAAATTCATACCCTTGTCTGTGCGCACCGTTATAACTGAATCCCGGCATGATAGACCAGTTCCAGTATTTTTCGTTACTGGAATGGAACGCTTTGTAAGCTCGTAAAATGTATCCTGACCCATTTTGGTAGGTTGTAATAAATTGAACCTTACGGCTACATTAAATTATGTACAACTTGAATGAACACGATACAACATTAAAATCAATAATCTTGGTTTATTAAAGTCAAAGTAATTTTAAAGGTGCATTTTGACAGTTGACGTTTAGGGTTAGGGAATCTACAAAGCCACATTGACAATAATCGATTATAAAAGCTGTTCAAAACATCATTAAAAAAAATATTCGAGTTCATTAGGACTAGGGGCGGTAATAAGTAAGCGGTAATACTTATGAAAAAATTGACATAAAAGTTACGATTTATTTTATTTGCTGTACACACTCATAGATGGCTTTGTTGTTAAAAGGAAAATTTGCGGGCCCCCTTTTCGAGTTTTTTTTAATATTTAATTTTGAGGAAATTTTCCTCGTTTTATGGATTAAATTTAATAATAAGTGTAAAAAACAAGCGGGAACCCCTTGGAGGGGAGGGGGGTTTCCCCTCTACAGAAGGGGGGGGGAGAGACACTTCATCAGAAAAAAAATAGGGGGGACTGATTCAGAGGGATTTCTGTATCTATATTGAAATGCAACGGCTCCGGCGCTGCGGGAAGAGCCGCCTCTACGCCCTTGCGTAAAAAACTGCAGGCATCCTACGATTTGTTACAGCGGGCAGAGGCTGCTCTCCCTACACGCCTTCGGCTCTATAAAACTCTCTTGGGGTAGGACAGACTCGTACCAAGTGAAGTCGGGGTCAATCGATTAGGTTCTTTGAGATAGGTGGAACCTATCCTATTTTAATTCTTATCAAATGAAATACTAATATCCGTGTGGTGACGGATTAAGAATACAGACTGTCACCACCCCTATTCATCCCGTGGGTGTCGTAAGAGCCGACTAAGGGAAAAAACTACGCAGGACAACAGCACTGCAGAGAGAAGGAAAACTTGACACAAACCCTATACCAACCCGTCTGGCCAGCGTGGTATAGTAGGCCAAAACCTCCTTTCTAAGGAGAGGCTTATGTCCAGCAGTGGACTATTATAGGCTGTTGATGTGATGTGATGTGATGTGAAATACTAATTTATAGTTTATAAATGACGTCAGATTTACATTTCGTTCCACAAGCCGGCAAAAAAAGACTACACATTTCAATTTTAATGGCTCGTAATGTAAAAATGCTATAATTTAATATATATAAACTAAATATATATGTGCATGAAAACTATTGAAATAAGTACAAAATATAATTATTTACGTAAATTTATATAAAATAATATGTTACCGAACGTACGACAACTTAACCGTACCGAAAACGAAACGTTTAGGGACGAGAATTTTATGTAATCTGTGGTAGGGCTAACTAACATAAATATTTCAATTTTCTGAAAATTCATATATTGTAACCTTTTTCTAAAAAAATATCAACCCCCAACTCGTCAATGAAAAGTTGAGCTGATGTTTTAGTTTGAAATTATAAATTTTAATTCTGAAATTCAATCAATAATTCTCATAAATAAAGATGAATTTATTTGTTCAGTTCCGTTTAATTATAGCTTGAAATCAATGTGAAAAAAGATCATAATAATCGGTCAAACTTTACCTCCGCAGAGATTAAATATAACAACACTAAGTAAGATTAAAAAATAAATATCATAGAACGTACCTAACTGTTTTTTTTTTAATATATTCACTTGTAAATACACCAATATGTGAAGTCCCTGACTGCTGAGCTAGGCCCCTGGCCTGTATTACAAAAATCTGTGTCTTCTGTCATTATGAGGAACACAAATTTTATGCAAAATAAGTGCAGTGAGAAGAGTGTTAATATGTGATGAAAATGCGTGACTGGGCAACAGTCCATTCTAAATAATTTTGCATGCTACGCTTGCCTGTAAATGGCTACCATGCTATTATGTAAGCTTTGTTATGTAAAAGAAAATTGTATAAGTATAAGTAGTTGTTGCTAATCCTGATAAATAAACAAAAATAAAAATAAAACTTATAAGGTGATATTTATTATAATTTAAGACTTTTTACAAGAAATATTTTTATGCACATAGCCTGACTTTATTCTGCAGCCGATATCTTCTTGGTATCATGTCCAGAACGTTAGTCAGTTATTGCCATTCTATTCATAAAATCTTCCAAACGACTGGCCCAGACAGTCTGTTCATTCCGATTGACCTGTCAAAGTAATAATGGGTTAGATTTAATATACTTACATATAAGTAATTAAGAAACCAGCGGCTCGTTCACGTAAATCTAGATTTTGTGAATCAGTTTGTTACCTACTGAAAACAGTGCTTGTTTTCGCGATGAAAGGTATCCGATGTGTGCATCCCCTGGCCACAAACTAGAACACGAGATTCTGAGTAATTTTTTAAGTAATTTTTAAATCCGGGCGGTTAAGCCACCTCCCTCGCCCCTGATTAGCGCCGCTGGACATAACCACGATACTCCGGGATTACGATGTGCAAACGGCGGCAAGGAGACACAGCCCCCATACCCTGCTCGGTGGAAGAGCAGGTGCTTACTGAGCCCGTCCTGGTTCCTCCACTTGGACAGCAACTATCAGTGACCCAAGAAGGGCCACCGAGTATACTTCTTAGTCTGAAGTCTTCCTCTGAGCCAATCCGGCATAAGTGACTCTACCAGCACAGCCTCAGAGATCACTGACCCGCGCAAGCCCCCCTCCCTCCCCCCACAAACACAACGTGAGAATATAGTTGGGGAGGGTTCTAAGGAGAGGCCAATGTCAAGCAGATAACTATTAAATACTGATGATGATGATGCAGATAATAACGATGATGATATAACAATATAGCTATAAAACTTTGGAATGTATGACTCCTACCTGTACCAACGTGGTTGAGCTCCTTTACACAAACTTAGTATTGTTCACACTTACCGATCTTTTCATCCATGGGGCAAGTTTAGGATGGCTTAATTCGCAATTAACCAATAGCACCGCGCCCCAGTCATCCTTGTGGCGAATACACCGCCCCGCAGCTTGATTCAGCGCCCTGTACATAATACCTGATAAAGAACCGCAAAGATAGCGTAATGTTTCATGTGGATGCCTGAAAGCAGCTACATTTGTGTTACGTGATGCAGAACCTCCACGTTCAAAAAAAGTTTAGCAAAATACCCAACAGGTGTTGTTGTTGGGAATATGTCGTAACTGTTTTAAATTTGAATAAGCTGTAATTACATGAATGCATATAATTACAGAAAATTAAAAAAAAACAGACTATAAGACGATTTTACAGCCTCACAAAAAAGTTTAGATGCATGCGAAACGTGGAACTACGCATTTTCCATCTGGAAAGTTTAAGAACGCCACATTTAATGTCACATTTGGTTACCGCAATATCATTGGCTTGTCATTGTCCAGGGATACCACAAAGAGCTACTTTAACAATGACTTTAACTTTAACAATTGACTGCACGGATGCCAAAGTGGTTTAAGCGGTCGCCACGCAGCTTCCTACTACGCTGTGTTGTGGGTCCAATACATTCCTAATGCGGGAGTTCTCTTTTTATTAAAAAAATAAAATGCCCTATTTAGTTTATAATTTTTTTGTCGGATTATATCAGATCAGGATCGCATACTTGTGTAAGGTTTAGAAGTATTTATACAGATTCGAATAGAATTGTTACGATTAAATTGAGTAATAATAAATAATTGAGCAACACGAAAAATGGCGGGAAGATGGTAAATGGCTTAAACTTGTAACTCGAATTGGTTATTACAGGAAAGTCTAAGTCCTCAAACCGTGCAGATTACTGAAGATAAATTTCATTTGGAATTTCTTCTTTCTTAACAGGATCACTCAGATACAAAACAACTAATAAATAATTATAATTTTTTTTACAATACATTGGTAATTGTCCACAAAACAACATTTGAAAAAGGTAGGTTATGCGTTTAGCCTTATACCAAATTTCTCATGTCATCAATTTGTCTAATTATCCTCCGAGCCCTTTCCCAAACTAAGTCAGGTGAGACTTAGGTATTACGACACTGGTGCGGAAGTGCTCGCCGAAGTATATCGGCGGGCGACTGAGTTGTAGGCGGTTAGCTGCAGTCGGCCCTCGCCCGAAGAAGTACGCGAGAGGCGTGAGGCCGCTCGTCGAGCCATGATGGCTTGTTGGTAGTCCCGGCTGGGGTCTCCATATGCTAGCGTTGCCGCCGTGGAGGTGATCCGGCTGGTCACCGTCGAGTGTGCAGGACCCTTTCCTTCCGGAGACCCTTTTTTTCCAATCGGACCCAATTCGCCGCTGACGTACCGGGCAGCGGAGGCGCGCTTACCAGCGCCTCATGCCGCCCTGAGTGTGGCCGCGGGTGGACGGGACGGGTTTTTCCTTTCACCCACCGCGCCAGCCGCGAGGAGTATAAATAGAGTATGAACCCGAATGTGGGGGTCCGGATAACAGCAGCTCCCGGATCCCTCCTATTACAGGTGTGGCACACCGTGTGGTTTTATTCGGCCCGATTCCGACACACCACCTCGCCGCAAACCCCGGTGGGTATCAGGTATCATAACAGAATCTAAGTCGATTTAAATAGTAACCCTGTACATGTGCTGGCGTCCATCGCCTTGCCAGCACCGCGTTGCGCCAGTCTCGGCAATAAACTGTAATAATTACAGACCGCGCAAACTGTCCTACTTTTTATTTAACACACCTCACATTATATACACTCTTTATACTTTTATTATTAAGTATTTTTTTACGATTCAATTGATGACTTTTAGTTCTATTATTTTGCTTATACTAGTACAACTTATATAAACGTACATATATGTTATGAACTTAATGCATAACAGTATATTTTTTTTAATTTATAGATTCATTGTAACGGAACTTAAAAAAAGAAAAAAGTGTGTATTTGTACTTTTTTGCCGGAGGTGTGATGTAGTAGATATAAGATACAAGAGGAACTATAAAACTATGTAAAAGAAGACAAGTGTTGGGTTCAAAATAAGTAAATATACCGTGTGGTAACGGATTAAGAATACGGAGTCTCACCACCCCTATTCATCCCGTCGCTGTCGTAAGAGCCGACTAAGGGAGCAAACTACGCAGTACAACAGCACTGTAAAGAGAAGGAAAACTTGACACAAACCCTATACATGTCTGGCCAGCGTGGTATAGCAGGGCCGAACCTCCTTTCTAAGGAGAATCCTATGTCCAGCAGTGGACTATTGAAGGCTGTTAAGATGACCGAAGTATGTCAGTTGTGTACAAACCTGAAAATTTGTGCTTGTAACCAATTTTCCTTGTCAAGCAAGCCTTTAGATATATTTCTATTGTTAAAATCCATTTTTTCCTGAACGTCGCTTGTATTAGGCATAGGTTCACCAACCTGCAAACAAACACATGAATTTAAATCTTTGGTATATTCCGTATCAGAAATTAAACATATTTCAATGAGATTAACATACATGTAAACACCAACATGCAGATGTGGCGACTTCAACAAACAATGAGACAAAAACATACTTCAATGCGAAGTGAAGTTTCACTGAACTACGGAGTACCTACTAGGTAATCCTGTATTGTGTAATTAAAAGATCTCACGTCGTTTACTTTATAATACAACTTCCCTATCACAACTGTTAGACCGCGGTTTTCTATTCATTATGGATTACAGCATTACGGCACAAAGGATCTTTTTTTTGTGTTGGAGGAACACATTGACATTTTTTTGCTTTTAGTGCAATTTGTTAGTATTGTTTGAAGTCAGTTTAACTTTTTTTTAAAAAGGATGAATAGTAAATATAAGGATAGTATACTATCTGCCCCGACAGACTTTATTCTGTCAAAAAATATTGCTCTGTCGCAGCCCAATAATTAGATAAATAAAAATAAAATGTATTTCAGAGAATCATTTCTTCATATTTCATTTTAGAGGAGACAATCAACTTAAAGACACACCAAAGATAATCCTAACGCGCCTTTATTCTGTTCTGATTGACGTCAAATGTTCGACAGCTGTTCTAACTTACTCTGTGGTTTGTAGGAAAAAAGGAAAGTGTTGTTTTGACTTATTTCCTTGAGATTTTTTACGTCTGTGTATAAGAGATATATATACAAGTATAGCTTCCTTATGCCTTATCGAAAATATAAAAAAAGCCTTAGCAATGCACTTGGAGATTCATTTTTATTTATATGATGTAATTATATTTAGGTATAACAATATTATTCTATAATACTAATTTATATGTGTAATAGGTATATTACTATGACAATAAATGAACTATAAATGACACTAGTATTAAAAAAGCGAAAGTGTCTCTGCTACGCTTTGCACTCTCTTTCTAGTCAAATTGTCATTCACGCATTCATTTTTTCTTTAGTCATCGTCTGTCTACTCTTATCTTCTTCAGTTTTCATACGTACAACTTCTTTTACCTCTTTTTACTTTTCTTTCCGCATCACAAGTCCATATCACGATAATCTGTTGCTTCTACACTTTTCATCCACTTGAAGGTAGCAAAATAGGAAATCATTAAAATTTTGTAAATTTTATGGATATGAAAATTCATCGTATCCATGCTTTCGGTAAGAAGTTATTTGGTGTACCTACATTTAAACGGAGAACCAAGTCTGTTCTGATCTGCTTATAGTCTGAAGCTTTCGCCTCAATTTGTTAGAGAGATAACAGGTGAGGACAAATTCTCTCCTGTCTCGCAAAAGGCGAAAAAAATGGATAAAAGCTAATCCCTTTTCTCTAATAAATCTATACTGGGCTATAATGTATTTGTATAACAATAAATTATAACTGTAACTCACACATATAACAGCCCTCGCTGGTTTATCTTTAAAATCCATGTCTGCATACTTTCCTCGGTACACGGCGAACAGCAATACGTCACTGCCACCGACGTAATTTTCAAATTCCTGCAATGTATTTAGATAAATATTTTATTTTATTTCACACCAAAACGATTCAATTGTTAAAAATGTTTGAAACTTCAATAGTAGTAAAACTACAAATTATATTTTGTTCATCATTATTTAACGTAATGAACATAGCGAGGCTATTTGTATACCCTTTTTTGCTGTACGGAAATCCATTCGAATACCACCCACCATTGGGCTGAAGCAGTCCCCCTCTAAAAGAAATTATAAAGAAATTCCCTCCTAACATCCTTAGACCGATCTCTATTCATACATATACTTAAGATGAAATAGGTAAACAGAGGTGTATTAAATGGAAAAAAAATAGAAACAGTAATTTGGAAACCGTGGGGCCATGCTTCGGAAAAAATGGGCTGGCTCGACCGGAGTGATGCCACGGCCTATTAAAAACCAGTTAGTCCCGGAGACGATTGCAAATTGTGATCGAAACTCGATAACAACCCGAATAACCTCTGCGACATGATTTTCCGTTTTTACTCTGAACTTATTTTTTCAAAGCATATCGCAACGAGTATTAACCCACGGTAAATACTTTTTGCCAATGTTACGTATGCTTGTCACACATTAAGTGAAACGCGTGCAAGTTTAGTGCGTACTGACATTTATTTGTCTTAATGAATAGTGTCATCATCATCATCATCAACAGCCTTTACCAGTCCACTGCTGGACATACATATGTAGGCCTCTCCTTAGAATGAATAGTGTGCGCAGGCATTATAGATATCTAGATACACATATAATAGTGTTGTCCCAAAATATGCTCTGTGCTCTTGCTTCCATGTCATATTCGACGTCATGCTTTAAGAAAAACAAGGCCTGTATATGTGGGTGACAGCGTGTCCCTTCGTTATGCTTCCACACTCTTAGTAGGTACTGAACTTATTATCATAAAATGTTGCAGACAAGTTGTCTGGAATATTGTGAACGATTTTGGGTTATTTTCACCTAGAAAAAATTACGAACGAACCAGTAAGCTAAAACTATTACAAAACATTAAATAGTGAATAAACAAATGCGATGTTACCCGTCCGTCTGCTGTCGTATTCTGGTCCTCCCATATCACATGTTTTAATTCCTTCATATCAGCCAACAGTTGTGACGGCTCCTCCCAACTAGAATTTACAACTTATAATGAAAGATGAGGCACTTATATAATAACTTTTGCACGGTACGTCGACAAACGACAAAAACATTTGAAACGGGTCCCGTTTGTTTAGTAGATTATTTTGTACATAGATACACTGACACTTACTAGTTTTTGGAACGAAGTTCCTTATCGCGCAATGGGAGCGAGACCGAAATATGTGTGACAAGACTTTCTTCCGACACTTTTTGCTATAGTGACAGCCGTGTATGAACTGTATTTATTTTTTATTATCTTAATTTTCCCAGATCATTCAGTGTTTAATTTATCAATGAATTTTATAACATTTTTTCAATTTAACTTGATATTTTATAATACAAATTATAATGACTGTATGGCAAACGTCTAGCAAACAGTGAAAGGAACTTCGTTCCAACCGGGGGTCCATAGACGCCTCACGCGGTTTTTCTATGATATAGTGGGCAAACGAGCAGACGGATCACCTGATGAAAAATAACTACCCTGACACTTGCAACTAAAGGACACATTGAACTAAGGCGGAACTTAATATGGCGACTTCAGAATTCTAGTGTCATGACCATCATCTTTGGGCTAAAAATCAAGCAGCTTTTCACTTATAGTTATTGCTAAAAATAAGCCTGTCACATTCTTCTTTCTTCTTCGGAGATGTGTGAGAAGAACATAACAGGTAATATAAAATAGCAAAAACAGGCATAAGAATTGTTCTGTATACTCACTGATTTTTCATACTTCTTAAAAAAGCATAAGACGGCATGAAACACAAAACTACGTGCGGTGTGACCTTACACACTCCTAGTATAATTTCGCCGAGTTTCTTCACAGTATCTGGGTTTTTATTAATATTTGTTATCATTAATCTGGGTGTTGTGTCTATAGCGCCAACCCAAACCTGGTCATGGAATAAATATTTACTAATAAATTACAATAGTATGTTAATTACGAATAGCACAAAATATTCAAGATCGTTTATAAAGAAGTGTAATTATTGTTACAAAGCAATCGATGTGCAAAGCCAAATCGTGTCATGTTCAAGGACATAGGTCACTATATAAATTTCGAGACACGCAAAAAGTAAACAATATATGCTTACAATTATTATTATATATATTTTTTAAATACTTTATCACTCTCTATATAAATTTCTATCCTCCTAAACTAGTCTTGGAAACACTTATTCCAGTATTCCTTCTACAGTTCAAAAATGGCTGAACGCTAATGTTCACGTTTAAGCTCCATTGCAGCGGACGAAAAAGCGGGCAATGATGGCAGTATAACAGTTCTAATTTTTTTTATTGCTGTTAATGGCCTTTTGTGTTAGATTTGAAACGAATTTGCCTTTTAACAATATATGACACAGATGCGTTCTATTTTCAAATTTCAAGCACTTAAAACTTGTATAGTGACCTACGTAATTAGCATAAAAAATATAATAAGGGACTGTCCCTAATTATATTTTATGTACTGTACAGTAATTACATTACAAAATGTGGGGCGTTAATAAAAATTATCACAAGCATTAAAAACCTTCCAATCATCCTAAAGAGCTTTAAAAGCTATCTAATTCCCCAGTCCTCATTCAAGGATGTTAATAAGTACATTGTTAATATTGGCAAGTCATTAGCAGAATACGAGAAGAACGGGACTTGATGGCATTCCTGGCCGAGTGTGGTTCCTGGCTCTAGATGACGTGGCTCTCGAGCCCCGACTGAGAGGGCTCTTCAGCGCATGGCCAGTTTCCAAAATTGTGGAAGTCGGGGAAACTGTTCCTCATCCGGAAGAAGGGGCGCCCGCCGAACTCACCATCCGCCAACTGGCCCATAGTGTTGCTTGACGAGGTGTGCAAACTCTTTGAAAGAGTGATTGCAAGCCGCCTCGTCAAGCAAAAAGCAGCCCTGAACAAGTTTAGTCAACGTCTTTGGTACTTACCAAAGACGTTGCAACGTTCAGTGCAGAAGTAGTTGCCGTTTTATCACTCTTTGATGATGAAGTTTATGAACAAACCAAGACGAACATTGTAGTAAACTTGCAAAGAGAGAGTTTGTATGATTCTGGGAAAAAATACATTCTGGTGTATATTATTTCACTACCTCTAGAACTCTTATAAGTCAAACTAATTTTGGAGAAAGGGGGTCATTCGTTCACAATGTATGCCTCATATATATCCCTAAATATCGTCGATGTTCATTGCATCTCATAAAGGCTTACTGGTTTAGTTCACTTACTCTATTGTCCTGTACAACGTCTGTGAAAGGGTAGTGGTTCTGAAAATAAGGCCCAAGTTCTGCACGTAGGTGATTAATGTCCATGGCGAATGCACCCGAGGACAATACGACGCAACGAGGCATTTCGTCTATTAATTTTTTCATCACTATAGAAGGCATCATACACTCCATTTTTACTTTTGTGTTATTCTGTAATTAAAAATATTCGTTATCCGTTATATTGAAACTAAACTGTGCTAGTCTATTATTTTCTAGTGTACAATTTTTTTCTGTGATATTATACAGATATATAAAAGTCGCCCCCGAACACTGGATGCATAGTGCACCCAGTGTTCGGGGGCGAATGCACGAATGGCGTGGTGGTTTAAGCGGTCGCTACGCCGTTTCTACCGTGCCGAGTGTTCGGTTCAGACCCCACTTGGGACGACACTTTGTGCGATCCACAAATTGTTGTTCTGAGTTTGGGTGTTCCTTGTGTCCGTTTCATGTGTGTTTGTAAAGTCCCCCGCCACACAGGATATATTCCTAACGCGGGAGTTGTCTTTTTAAAGAAAAAAAAAAGCAATAGTACCCACTAAGGCGGAAGGACCCTTCATGGAGTTACTTAATTTTTCATAGGGAGAATCCTACAGTACCGCCTGGTCCTCAGTACCGACCTTATGTTATATCTGAAATTCTATAAACGATTCTTTTTTTACCAGTTAGGTAGTTCACATTCACATAGTCATTTATGAAATTATTTAGAAAATTAAAAAAAAAAATTGAAGAAAAATACCATCCCTAATAATAAAGAGTAACGTAAGAGCATGGTAGGGATGGAAAAGAATATAAATACAATCGCCTGTGATAAATTATGATTTATAAATTATTTAATCACACTTGTGTCTAATTATCCAATCACTTCATCATTGATTATGATTTAAATAGCAATTATTTCCATGTCTAAGCGCATGGAAGGCGGTGATACTTTTTAAAGTATTTCATTTTAATTCAAATCAAGCTATTGGCGACCTTAAGAGGATATTTGCAAGGTATATTTTGTTTTGAATAAAAGAACACGGCTATTTACTACAATGTTCTTGAGGCAACTTAATTATATATATTTAAACACTAACTATATAATACATAATGTATGAAACGGGCGCGACAAAAGCTTATGGTGACAGTACAGTAGAACTCTCCCTTCTGTTTCCTGTTGTTTTCTCTAATAAATTTGTACATGTATTTTAAATACCAGTAAGTATTTTACATATTTTTAAGCCTTCAATGTTTTTGAAACTTCAATGAAACAAATTTGTATTTTTAAAGTAATTAAGAGTTATCAAATATTTATAATTTACCACCTTTGAATCCACCACTTTCAGTATAAAGTTGGAAGAAAAAGTGTCCTCTCGTAAATAATCTGAAAAATGAATAAAAGTTAAAAATAACGAACTAGGTCAATTCATTTAAAATCTTGTTGATATCGTAAAGATATTCATTAATTTATTATTATTAATGAACTAGCTTCTGCCTGCAATTAATGTTGATTGTCTTCATTATTTTCCCGGTTTAAAAAGTAGGTCTTATGCAATTCTGCTTACAATCTACCTCTTTGCCAAACTTTATCCAAATCAGTTCACTTTGAGACTACGTTAATGAGGAAAAACATTTTCTATTAAAAAAAAATCTTAGCTTAGTCTCGGAAGTTATTGAAAGAAGTGCTAATACTCGTAGTAAGAAGATGTAAGTTTATTGTAGTTTATTGAAGTAACCGTGTGCGGATTGTAACTACGAGGCACTTTAAGATAAGGGAATGTATACTCATACTTCGTGACCCGTTCTAAGAGGAGAGAGGGACAGGGGCGCGTGCCGGCTTAGGTTTTCGTCATAGACAATATCCTCTAGGATAATCTCATGCTTTTTGAAGCTATATTCAAATATGGCGTACAGCGTTTCGCGGTTTTTGAACTCACAGATGGGTTTTATTTGTCTTTAATTAAAGAATGACTTAAAACTAAATTTATTAATTATTACGTGAATAATAATAATATTTTCGGACATCTGACACATAACACCATCTCAAACTAAGCAGAGCTTGTACTATGAAAGCTAGATTGACTGATATAATACTTTTTATCGAAAAAGAGAAATCGATCATCACAGAAAGATATATCGAGAAAGAAGAAGCTCTGATGTGGCAGTCCTACTACCGGACTAAGCCTCAGTAGGTTAATTACCCGCTTGCCCGTAACTATTCCGATTACACGAAACGAACACAGAAAGAAACCGGACTGATCCTATAACGACGACGTTCGGCATGAAAAAACGGACACGATTTGTTTGTTGGAATGCCGCAAAGAAAAGCCTTCTGGACTATAAACCAATTTCGGACCGAACTATTTACGCCCACTTTTAGTCAAGAGCTCGATAAATCTCCATTTTACAATGCTGCGGTCCCGACCAATACATCTGCAGAGGATACTAAAGAGTTTCTGAAACGCCACTTTAAGGTTTATAGAGATAAATCTTAAAGTGGTGAAAGTTATTACACATAGTGATCGTCACGGGAGACCTAAATAACGAAGTTAGAGGGATAACATAAACTGCGAACTTCATATGGGTACACACAGGGATTTAGAATACGTATGAGAATTGAGAACGTTTTTTGGCGTTTTGCCAACATCGCGACCTGAACATCGGTGGTACAGATTAATTATTAATTATTCACAAAATGATTAATTATTCACAAAATGATTAAGTATTCACAAAAAAATTACATAAGACTGTCGTACTGCCAAAAACTAGTTCGATCACCTCACCATCAGTTCCAAATGGCGTTCATCGTTGTTCGAGGTCCGAAAGCAAAGAAATGCTGATATTAAAAGTGACCACCATTTAGAGGTTGCAGAACTACGCGTCAAGGTTGCGGTAGCACGATCAGCCGGGGGACGAGGGGACAAGTTCAAACTTGAACTCCAGTATAGCTTTTTCGGTCTCAAAACAGACATGGACTCAATGGTCGAAGAGTATAATCGGATCAAAGTGGCCTATAGAGAGACCAGATCTATAAGCAGCCAGACAGCAGTACCATTGTATTCACAAGATCTATCGAATCGACCCCAGCTCGCGAAGAGACCAATGTATGTGGGCTGACAGGATCGCTGATATGGCCCACCTCGTTGCTAACTCCAGCAATCTGTGCGCTTTATAAAGTGAATAGGTCACCTTGGCAGGGAATACTAGACCAAAGAAGAAACGTGTGTTATGTCCCTTCAACACAAAGGGAGGATCCTCCGACCAGGCGAGGTGATCATTCCTGACGGGCCGCGGCCCAGCGATTGATGTTGAGAAGTTGTATTATATGCTAGGCGGCGAGAGAATTCTTTATATTGCGATACAGGTTTAGCAAGAAATAAAAATTGTGAAAAATGGTTACGTAGTATGAATACATTCCCTAAAATCATTGAAGTGGCTTTGTGGTACTTGATATATTATTATGTTTAAACTATTTAATTGTCTACTAAACACAATTTACTTCACTAAGTTAGCAGTCTTATGTGACCCGGGATTGATAAATCTCGAGTGTAGGTATTAGTACAAGACGAATAAATATTTTTAATATGATTTTCTACGAAAATGACACTTTTTACTTAATACAAAAACATATCATCTAAACATACTACGAAGAATATGAGACATACCAACGACGGTGATGACTTTCTCCACTAGAAGAAGGGATTTGTACCGGATCACTCTCCTCGAGGCGGCGCTCCTAAGTTCTGTTTACAAGATATAATTAAATAAAATACTTACAACAAGTAAAAAAAAAAAAAAATACACAGTTTATACTACAAAAGTCTGTAAATAAAATAATAGAATCATCATGTGGCATCAGACAGAACCTTAACTAAGCTTTAGTATAAAATGTATAAAATGTTACGCTCAAAGACCGAACATATTATCAATATTTTATAGTAGCATTTCTTAATGGTAATTTATAAGTGTTGTATATCTCGACTCCGTCATATTTACGAGGGGTGATCAATAAGTAATGATAATCGAGTATTTCTAGAACGCACAAAAACCCAAATTATTTTTTTTCTGCTTGCTTATATAACCACTACTTCAGCTTCAAAAAAATGTATAAATAGGACACCATTACCGGGAGATACATTCATTTGAATACGAACTGTCGAAGAGAAAACATCAAAATGGAGAAAAATGAAATAAGAGCTATCATCAAGTACCTCTGCCTGAAAAAAATGTCTACCAAAGACATACACAGCGACTTAGAGGAAACATTGGGGGAGTCTGTTCCTCCATATTCCACAGTCGCACGCTGGGCAAAGGAATTTAAGCTGGGCAGAACCTCCACTGAAGATGAACATCGCGAGGGACGCCCTTCCACGTCCCTTACTGGAGAAAACGTCAAAAAAAGTGGAAGATATCGTGTTGGCCGATCGAAGGGTGACCGTAAGGCATGTAGCTGAGGTCACAGGGATCTCCTATGGCAGCGTTCAAAAAATCATTGTCAACAAAATGCATATGAAAAAGGTCTCTGCGCGTTGGGTACCGAGAATGTTAACCGACGAGCAAAAAAAGAAACGAGTCGACATTTCGAGGGTGAATCTTCAAAAGTTCCAGGCCGATAAATATTTTTTTTTGTCGCGTTTTGTGACCATGGACGAGACCTGGATCCACCACTTTGATCCCGAAACCAAACAACAATCAATGACTTGGAAACGAGCTTCCTCACCAACGCCGAAGAAATTCAAAGTGTCAAGTTCAGCGGGAAAGGTTATGGCGTCTGTTTTCTGGGATGCAGAAGGAATTATTATGGTGGAATATTTGGAAAAGGGGGCCACTATAACAGGCTCTTACTACGCAGGCCGCAGGCATAAGAAGATTGCGAGAAGCTATTAAGTCAAAAAGACGCGGTAAACTGCGCGCTGGAGTGCTGTTTCACCAAGACAACGCCCCGGCTCACAAAGCCGCAGTTGCGATGGCTGCCATTGAAGAAACGGGGTTCGAACTGCTCGAACACCCTCCCTATTCGCCAGATCTAGCTCCCAGTGACTTCTACCTCTTTCCTCGGCTCAAAGAACACCTCCGGGGCAACAAATTTGAGGACAATAGTGAAGTGATGGCCGCAGTTGAGGCATTTTGGGAGGGTCAAGACAAAAAAGTTTTTTCTAAGGGAATCATGGGCTTAGAAAAAAGATACACTAAATGTATTAACTTGCAAGATGTTGAAAAATAAAATACTTTTTTTAATCTAATAGTTCTGTTTCATATTGATTATCATTACTTATTGATCACCCCTCGTAATATTATTTTTTTATTTTATTTGCCTTGTTCTTTCAAGAGCCTCGGAGGAACTCGCATCGGCATCGAGCCTTCAATGAGGTATCTGGGTTAGTTACAAGATGGCTTGCGTTTCTTACTTTAATTTTTTGCCGTGTGCACAATTTGTTGTAAAATATATATTTTTATTTAATATTTTACGTATCAATACACACGTGTAGTAAATAAAAGTTTTTTTATGGTTATCATTATTATGGTGTCCTCATATATTTATTTGAGAGTGAAAATTATAGTTAAAAAGAACCTTTATTAATTTATTTTGTGTTACTTGTAAATCATCTAATATAGTTCGGTGCGCGGTTCTCTGTGTTTCAACTAAATAGCCAATGCGTGGTGGGACGAGAGAGTTATAAATAAGGTATCGGGCTTTGTGAGGAATATATTTCGTTATTCTGAGTAGGCAACTCGTTATTGAAATAAGTTTATTTTTTATTTTATCTACTAGAGGTTTCTATCTCAGGCGAGTGTCCAAAATGAGGCCAAGATATCTTTTATTTGTCTTTCTTTGTTTGTTTCGTTATTTATAATCAATGGTATTTCATTAGTTTTTTATTTTTAGCTGCAAAATGTTTTTTTTTGTTAGCAAATCATGTTCGAACATATCATTTAATATAATTAAATCATTCTTTTGGGGCTTTATAGCGTCGACAGAAGGCTCGTAATAAAAGAGGCTAGTATCATCTTCATAAAGTGAAATATCGCCCTTAAGTACAATTTGGTATAATATGTCAATAAGTTTAAATGAGGCCCTAAGACTGAACCTTGAGGAACTCCATAAGTAATACACTTGGAAGAGCTGTGACGTTGGCCGATTTTTAGAATTAGCTCAAGGCAATTTAAGTAACATGTTAATATTTCTAGCACTTTTAACAAAAGAAAAACGAAAAAAACTAAAACACAATATTGGTCAAAATACCTACGTCCAGTAGTCGTCTGTCTTCTCCAGGAAGTTCTATGTTTTTCTGGGTGGATATTTGTACAAGAACTTAAGTAATTATAAGTGATAGCTCATTTACACTTGTATCAGGTAAGTTTTTAAACAAATATTTTTTAGTTTAAAAACTTACCTGATACAAGTTTAAAGAACTATCACTTCGTGGCTAGTCTCTTAATTAGGAAAAGAAAATCTACTCAATGTGCCTGCATAATATCATAAGTATTCATGCTAGTATCAAAATCAAGGATGAGCAGATACATATAATCATACACGCATAAACACACACATACATATACGCACGCACGCACATGCACACACACTAAACTCTCACCATTAATTATGCAGACACTTATTGTTGTCTACTTCGACTATGCTTTCTATTGTCCAGAGTTTGGAGAGTCTGGTAATATGTAACACACAGAATATTCATTGATGTTTCACATACGCTGTACTAATCATTATTTAAATATTATTATTTATGATTGTAAACTGTGTCAGAGAAAACAATAAAATTAATGTATTTATATATATTGAAGTTTCTGCAATAATATATCGTATCTTATTGTATCAAACGCCTTTTACATATCGATAAATATGCCTATTACTATTTGTTTTTGATCAATTTTATTCCTAATTATGGTGATTAAGTAAAGTGTGGCCGATAGAGTATTTGAAAGTGGACGAGAACCGTATTGTCTACCATAAAAAAATCTTTTGATTTTAAGAAGGTTTCCAGATGTGTATAGGTTACTTTTTCAAAGAGAGATAACTGGAAGTATCTAAATTGGTCGATAATTACAAAGGTCAAACCTGTCGTCAGATTTAAGTATATTATAATTTACGTTATTTTTTTATTATTATAATTTTAGCTGCCTTTAGGCTGCTGGGGAAAGTATCAATTTCCAAATATTCATTAACGCACAGCTAACGTTGTTGTGACATCAAGTTTTTTATATATTTAATAGTTTTAGTGCTTATACCATCGATACCCCGGAGCTAGTGTTGGGATCTACTTCATCTATTATTTTCATTATTTCATACGCAGTTGCCGGTTTTAATTGGTTGAGTTCAGTTGCATCGCTCATTATAGCAGTGATTCCTGTGTATCTATTAATGTTGTATTTATTCGGAATTTAGTCACAGTCATAAAGCTAAGCCAATCGTTAAAAAGTAAGTATTGATTTGTTCGCAGATTTAAAGTTTATCTGTGTTAGTGTTACTATCAATGATGAGTTGGTCAAGGCCTATGCTGTCTCTTATTTTGTTTTTTAAAAAGGTCGTTGAGTTTCCATAATTTACGAGATTTTGTGGTAAGTTCATTAAGAGATTTTTGGTAGTGTTCACTTTTGCCTTCTGTATTTTTCGTTTTTTTTCTACCTTAGCGTTTTCCTCTTTAGTTCTCAATTTGATGCATTTGTTTTAAAAGCATTCCATAGTAGTTTGGATGCAGTAGTCTTCTACAAAGTGGTGCTTTAAGTTGTAATGTACAAAGTTGTTGTTTTCTATTAACAATTCCATTAATTT
Organism: Arctia plantaginis; assembly: GCA_902825455.1. Taxonomy (NCBI): domain Eukaryota; kingdom Metazoa; phylum Arthropoda; class Insecta; order Lepidoptera; family Erebidae; genus Arctia; species Arctia plantaginis. The sequence goes on along the minus strand of CADEBD010000327.1, from coordinate 3,950,787 downwards.
GCACTCCTCTCTCCATAGCTGTAGTTGCCTGATATATGTTCTTCTCCTGCTTCTCTAGCGCCTACTTGTGCGGTAATATCATCATGACAATGAGGTTGTTGTTATCGTACTTCCTCATTCGAGTCCGACATAGCCACCGGTGGGTGGTATCCAAGGGGATTTCCGCACAGGAAAAAAAAAGGTGTCAATAGTTCACTCACTCACCTCAACTTCACTCCAGTCGCTGTATTTTTGAGTTATTTTCACTTCACAACACATTATCGTGTGTGGTTTCGATCGTCCTACACATTCCGCAACTTAACATTTGTTGATGATCTACAGTGATGTTATTTGCGCGGGTTTAGACACAGTTTTGAGACATTTTTGTAGCTAGTGACTTTCAGTACGTGTGTTATTTACTAAGCGGGAACCAGAAAAAATTGTTAGTATGTAAATTATATTTAAGCCACTCATTTAACAGCTTTTGAGCAACCTTTTGAGCATCGGCGATAAACATGTGTATATATTTATCAAAATAAATAAGGCATGAGTCGTCTGCGTATCGTGTTAAGTGCCCTGTTAGTCCTATTGTATTTATATTATTTACAAAAATTACTTTCTTACCGATTATGAAGCCTTGAAGTATAACTAAATGAGATATTTTGTAGACTAAATGAGACTTATGAAGTTTTCAATTTTAACCGCTTGACATCTGCTTTGTAGGTATAGTAGTAGTATAGTAGGTATGATGCAAACCTATATTGATTGATATTGTTTAATTTATGAAGTAGCTCCAGTAAGACTGTTAGATATCGCTCGAAAACCGTATTGTTGATCGCTTAAGAATTGTTTTTCGAGTAAAATGTTATTAAGGCGGTCATAAATAATTCGCTCAAATATTTTCGACGTAACAGGCAGTACCAACACCGGTTTGTAATTTCCCGGATCTGTTCTTCAGCTGGATTTGTAAATGGGGATAACCTTGACTGGAAAGACGCCGCGTGATAAACATGTATTTATAAAGTTTGTTAACCTTTCAAGTATAATATACAGACATTTTATTGCTTTTATGCTGATTCCATTCAACCCGGTACTATTATTGTTATTTAAATCGTCAATCGTAGTCGTTTTTTATATTTCTTTTGTGTTACACGGTGCAAGTTGGCTTAAAGTTATTTCATGTGTAAATTTCTTATCTTACATTGAAGTATTACCGGTATGTATGTGCGTATAGCACGGTATTTGGTTAGCTAATTCTGACCATATTGAAGAAAAAAAATGAATTAAATAAATCGCAAATTAAGTTATTTTCCGTAAAGGGTCCGGAAACCGACACCAATTTCGGTGTAGAATAGTCTTTACATTTATTTAACGCCAAATTATTTATTAAATAACATAGTTGTACATGGTCATTAACTATGAATACTATTGTATGTATAATATCCTTAATTGGTGTACAATAAAGATTATTCTATTCTATTCTATTCTAGTTTCATAGGAGCGTTATAAGTAGTCTGTAATAAAGCATAATAGTATTTTCTCTTTTGTTTGTTGATCATGGTTTTACTTTGATTTGTTGTTCTTTAAAATTTTCAGAACGCCGAGGGAGAATCTGCAGCCCTGCCAGGCTTCTGGCAAAGTACCAGCCTTTCTTTCTGCCAGCCGTAAGGAATTCGCTATTATGGAGGCAGCTGGTAAACGGTGTTCAGAAGGAAATCAGTTATTTAGGGGTGGCGGGCATCTTGATTTTTTCTTTTTGCTAGTGTTTATTATTTAAATTGTATCTCGTATTGTATTCTAAGTACTAACCAAGCACTTAAGCTCTTTTTTAATATCCATATTGAAACTGTTAAAAAAAGTTTAATCCAAAATTTAATGGAGGCGGCCGTCTAGGATTCACAATTATACTCAACATCAATAATTGAATTTACATCAGAACTAAAGGTGTGTACGACTTTTTTTTAAAAGGAGGTAAAATTTTAATTACTAAATTTGACCTAAAAGCACCAAAATGAACGTTGTCAGTTTAACTATAAATAGATAGAAACCTCCTTTCTAAGGCCCTCTCAGCCTTTAATAGTCCACTGCTGGACATAGGCATATTGCTATTTCTATGATCGATCGACTGCTGGACATAGGCAGTGGCCTATGTCCAGCAGTGGACTATTAAAGGCTGATGATGATGATAAGTAGATAGAATAATAAAAAAAAGTGGAATGCCCTATTGATTGCTAATTTATCCACTAGTGGCACTTAATCACATTTTTTAATCTTCTGTCATTACAATAATACGATTCTTATTTTTTTGAACTACCACAGGTACTGACCTTTGTAATAATCCTGCGATAATTGATGACCGTTCCTTAATTGAAGTAGCAGTCGATGGGCTCGCAATGTTTGTTGCTCCGTTGCCCTAGATATAGACATATTTTTTATTATAATTGTTACCGTAACAGAACCGTAGAACTAATGGCAGATTTATTTTACACTAGCTGACCCGCGCAACTTCGTCTGCGTCTCTCAATAGTAATAAATTTTCTCCGTTTTTGAAACATTCTTCATTGGTGCTCCGCTCCTATTGGTCTTAGCGTGATGATATATAGCCTATAGCCTTCCTCGATAAATGGGCTATCTAACACTGAAAGAATTTTTCAAATCGGACCAGTAGTTCCTGAGATTAGCGCGTTCAAATAAACAAACAAACAAACTCTTCAACTTTATAATATTAGTATAAATATATATCGTGAGTTGCAGGTCGGCGGCGATAGTCACTCATCAGGTGACTCATCTGACCGTTTACCCCATCTACCATTAAAAATGACTTCGATTTTTATTCCTGCTAAGTTTTCTGTCGTGTCGTAAGATGCGATTAAGGAAGCAAACTACGCATGACAAGAGTACTGCAAAGACAAGGAGAACTTGAAGCAAACCCTTTTTGTTTTTTTACGGCTTACGTTTTGCCATAAGGAATGATCTTAAAAATAGTGTCAATAGTCGCAGAGGCATTGCCGAATGGATCAAGGTGTGTAGATTGAACACCGATAGTGGATTTGTAACACTGATTGCTGCTTACGTGCCAACCTTGTCATCTTAAGGATCTTTTCTATGATCGATATAGTCGCATAGTACGAGAGGTTCGTTCAGGCGATTGCCTTATGATATTGGGGGCTTTTAATGCGCGAGTGAGACCCTCACAAACATCTTGGCCGGAATGTGTCGGTAGTCACGGTGCTGATAACATCAATAGGAATGGACAACGCCTCTTAGAATTCTGCTCTCAAAATTTGCTGTGCGTCACTAACACATACTTTAAAGGTAAATTCATGCTCATAGTCATGGTAGCATCCTCGTTCTGGTTACTAGCATCAGCCTGATATCACCCTTACGAGGAAGAAAGATCTGCGGGATATTCTTCACACCCGAACATTCCATAGCGCTGACTATGACACCGATCATTCACTCGTCGTCACCACGGCATCTTTTCAGCCTAAAAAGATCCACTCTTCGCGATCGGACGCCATAAAGAGAATACGGGTCTGGGTGTTTCTATGCATAATATATATTTATAAAAAATAAATAAAAAAAGTATATATGTATTTATATCAGTTGTCTAGTACCCATAGTACAAGCTCTGCTTAGTTTGGGACTAGCTGGCGTTGTGTGTATGTGGTAGAATATATATATATATATTAGCCGTTGGCGATGGCCGAAACCTCCTTTTTAAGGATAATATTATGTCCAGCAGTGGACTATTAAAGGCTGTTGATGCTGATTATGAAGTTTTCATGTATGTATGTATGTATATATGCATGAATAAATAAATACAACAGCACAAGCAATTTATAAAATGGATCTTTATAGATATTTTAGAACTGGCATGTCCAATATCATACATGTTTGATAACCTTTCATAAAAAACCTGTACACTGCTTACCATGCCTGCGTAGCAAGTACAATAATTATAACTAGAATACAATTTACATGTAAAACAATGAGCGATTATTATTTAGTTATTTATAAAAGAAACTTACCAATCATACCACGTTCTCAACATTGAAACCAGTTCTTGATAAGCCTCTCCTGAATCAGCAAGATCCTTAAAGAAGAATTCTCAATTGTTGATTGTTACAGAGATCAATTAGTTCGACTAAAAAAACGTAGACTTGCTTAATATATCTTTTTATCTAATTGAAATAAAAATTAAATACAGTAAAAATTAGGTATTTTAGTTTACCAACTTGACTGCGTCTTTTTGGGGTAATAGGTATAATAAAATTATTAAGAACTAATAGAAAGCATAACTTTAACTTTAACTGCTCTAAATCTAGTTGAGTGGGGTGCGGTGTCTAAAAAAATGTATGCACAATTTATTCTTATTGTGAATACATTTTAGACACTTACACAATCACTACAATCAGTAATAGTAAGAAACAAGCTGAAGTTCTATTCACTAGATATCAATTAAGAAAAATATTAATGATATCCGTTGTCTTATTACTCATTGTTTTATGGCTTACAATTATATTTTTAAAGAGTACTTAGTAAACCGGACGTGAATAAAATATGTTTGTAGGTATTTATTTTCGTAAAACTTGTTTAAATTTTCAAACAAATTAACAATATAATATATTTTATTTTATTTTATATTAAAGACTACGGACATCATTAATATTTATTTTATATTAAATTTCCAAGTCACTTACGTCAATGGCAGCATTTATGTCGTCGCTAGTGAAGTCAACAGAGGCTGATTGGCGACATTTGTTTTCTACGTCATGAGCATCATCCAGCAGTATAATAGCATCTTTAAGATTTATTTGAAGCTGGAACAATTGAAGTTAACTGTTGTAATTTAAAGAAAATAGACTTTACTTTTGTTACTCTTGCTTGCTGCTTCTGTTAGATGTCCATGGGGTAGGTTGTTAATCAAGCTGCCCTTTTCTTTTATTAGATTTCAGGTGAATATAAGATACTTTCCTTTATGTACATTTAAAAAATGAATCATAGTGCTGGGTAGGACTCATCATCATCGACAGCCTTTATTACCCACTGCTGGACATAGGCCTCACCTTAGAAAGGAGGTTTCGGCCTACTATACCACGCTGGCCAGACGGCTTGGTACAGGGTTTGTGTCAAGTTTTCCTTCTCTTTACAGTTTGTCAGTTTTATTACTATCCGTCAATGAACTAATGAAGAGCGCGCAAAAAAAGTAAGTATGTTGTGACTAAAACAGTTTTTTCTTTTGCGCGCGTAAAATGTTTGTTTAATCTGAGGTTAGGACGAAAATAAAAAAACAGAAACACAAATTTTGAAGACGAGTGCATACAATTTATGCATACTAGACTAGACTACTATGATACAATATTGAAAACAGCTGTGAGCCATCTTTATCAGCCGCTGTATCAGTGTCTTCGGAAGGTCTAGTTTCGAAGTCAGGAGTTAGTCTATTGGTGAGAACGAATAGGCTAGGTACACAAAACTCTACCGTGTGTATGTGAATTGTCTTAAACTGTTTTCAGCTCAGCTCCTATTTACTCAATTATAATAACTATTTGAAAACGTTTTAATTAAGTTTATGTAAATTCTTCCTAAAACGGTCGAATTAACAATTTTTAATACTTTTAAGCCTTCGACATTCCATATACCTAAAACAATAACTTTATGAAGATGCATCCCTCAACCTGCACAGAAAATGCAAAGAGTATTTTCTATTGTTTACTGTAAAGTTGCTGTTGCCACCAATCAACGTTTTGTCAAGTCATGAGAAACTTTGTTTTGGGTTTATTTATTTAACTGCTTGTGTTTCTAATTAACATACCTAGTCGTTTTATAACTACTACTAACTACTTACAAAGGGCCAAGTAATGACCATTTTGGTTTATTTGTTAATGCCTAAAAACTGATATCCTACCCTGGTCGGGCCAAACTCCTAACCCTAACCGAGAACAAATGGGAATAATGGCTCTTCGAGCCTGCGACAAAGAAAACTTCTGCAGAAGATCACTTTATGACTGCAGTACCTGTAGTCTGCGAATACAGTATAAGAACTATTTCTTAACGTTCCGTGGATTCACCGTGGGAATTGCAAACCAGAAATAAGTTTAGGGAGTACTCCTTGCGATGCGTCGGTGCTCCCCTCCACTATCTTCTATATTACCCTCTCGACCTAACTATTTTTGATACGAGCCTTGCGATGCCCAGACTTTGAATAATCGTTCAAGAAACTTACTGAAGCTATGGAAATCCAAGGTCTTTAAGCAAGTTATAGAGGGATTTAGCTGGTATACCCCTCGCACCCAATTGATAAATAATCATGTGCTGGCCTTGTTCAACGTCGATTCCATACAAATGGAGTCTAGTGCGTTGCGTCGTCTAGTGGACATAACAAATAACAACCTCCGGGCCTTAAAGATGTTAAACGAACCCACTGAACATTGGGACACTTTAATAATTTACATTATGTGTACCAAATTATACCCCTTTACCTCCAGGAATTGGGAAGCTCATTTTCAAATGTTTTTTGGTGATAAAGCAGAACTGTTAGAAACTTTAGAGGAACAAGAAAATAATCAAATCAGAAAATAGTAACAAATCAAAAAGCTTTATTGTAACATATAATAGTGGTAATCAAGGTGAAAGTAAACATTTCGATAAATTTAGTACACTGAAATGCCCTTTAATGTACAAATAATCATAATCATTATACATGTGATGTATTTAAAGATTTATCAATTGAATCACGTATTCGCACGGTTTATGACCTGAATGTTTGTATTAACTGTTTACGTCCTGGTCACAGTCACCAAACACACACGAATCCATACCTAAGGGTAAAATTAATTATTTTTTACTCCACCACGGTGTTGTGCGTGAGTCAAGCACGACCAATAAATTACGTATAGTTTTTGATGCGTCCGCTAAAACCACTACAGGTCCATCGCTCAATGATCTCCAAATGGTAGGGCCAACCGTCCAAGATGATCTCCTGTTTTTTATTCTGGTTTTCGACAACACAGATACGTAGTCTCAGGAGATATCGAGAAGATGTACCGCGCTATTTTACTTAATGCTGACCAGCGTTCCTTGCAACGTATTATCTTTCGCGCCAATCCGTCAGAGCCTCTAAAAACGTACACCTTAAACACGGTGACGGTGCTGCTGCTGCGCCATATTTAGCAACGAAATGTTTGGTTAGCCCAGCGGATCAAGTTACAAATATCGATGCACCAACTGCTATAATACGTGTTTTCTACGTTGATGATTTTCTCTGTGGATCTCGCTCTATATCATCTTGTTGACATATGTAAGGAAGTCATATCGATTCTCGCTCAAGCCAAATTTAACTTACGTAAATGGCAGTCGAATAGTAAGGAAATAATAGTACAACTTACCGATAGCAACAATGCAGTAAACGACACTACATTCGATTTTTCTAAAACAAACAAAGGCCACTTCCAAAACTCTAAGCCTTAATTGGTTGTGTGAATAAGACACATTAACATTTTCAATTAAGTACGAACAGTCAGTGAGAACAACAAAGTGACATATTCTTTCAGTATTTAGTCAAATTTTCGACCCCTTAGGTTTGGTTAGTCCTTGCGTCATAGAAACAAAAATAATGATGCAACTATTATGGATTAATAAATGTGAATAAGACGATGACGTGCCTGCATCTACTCAAGAATCTTGGTTTATATTTATCAAATCTTTACCATATTTAAATAATTTAAAAATACCTCGTTGGGTTTCTTGTTGTAATTCAATTGTCAATGAACTTCATATCTTTTCAGACGCATCGGAGATTACGGTGCATGCCTATACGTACGCTCAATCACTAGCGATAAGGTCACGGTTCGTTTGCTTACGTCTAAAAGTCGCGTAGCACCTATCAAACCAACTACAACTCCTCGACTCGAGCTTTGCGGAGCTTTACTAGGATCAAGATTGCGTACTAAGGTCAAGGAATCGATTACTCTACCGATTAAAAAGTGTTTTTTTTGGTGCGATTCTATAATAGTTCTTGGTTGGTTGTCTATGCCCGTAGCCCTATTAAAAAAGTTTGTTTCAAATCGTATAAATGAAATAAAGTAAAGTACATCAGATTGTACATGGAGCTACGTACCGTCTAAGGACAATTCGGCGGATCTTGTTTCTGGAGGGCTGAAGTCTGACTAAATCAGCGATAACGAGTTGTGGTGGAACGAACCATCATTTTTAAAACAAGATCAATCCATGTAGCCTAAATCGTCTAACGTGAAACAAGATTTACCAGAAGTAGTTAGAAGCTTTTCATTAGTTCAGTTGATTCATTCAAGTATTCATACATCAATCCACAACAATCATATTACATCAATTCATAAAATTAAATTTAACTTAATCATAGTCAGCCTAAAATTAATCAGACGATAACGGAAAAAAATGATAAATCAGAGAAAGGAAGTGCAGAAAAAAGGAAGGAAAGGGAAGATGATTGTAGCCTATAAGGTGACTTTACTACTGTTGTGAGAAGGAGACCAAAGCGGTTGGTTCAATGTGAATCTACGGAATTGATGAATATTAAGAGAGTAGATGAAAACAAAATTGGTAAACAATCAGAACATAATACTATACTCGTACATGAGGTATGCGTCACATCCATGGAAAGTTTACCTAAACAAATGGTTCTGGCTAGGTTGCTCAGATCGGAGAAAAGTAGTGGTATCACTAGAATTAAGTATAAAAGTTTTAATAAGGTATTGATACAATTTCAAGGTCAAGAAGATGCTAACAAAACATTGGAATGCCAAAAACTTACAGATATTTGTTTACGATGTCAAAAAATAAATGAAATGTCATTCTCATACGGCATTCTAAAAGGTGTTGACACTGATTTGTGTGACTTACAGGAAATAATTAAATGTGTATATTGTAATTAAGTGTCTATTATCTTGTTTTCCTTCTATAATAGTTTTGTAAATTTTGTTTACATCCTGGCTGCATTCATGGAAGTCATTGCCAGAAGAAAAGCACAGAAACGGTTGTTTGATCTACGGGTGAACGCTAAGTCAGCACAATATTTGCGTTAGATAGATCCTGCAAAATATAGGTTCATAAGTCAAGTAGTTCTCAACTTTTATAACAATTGGCGCTATTGTCGTTTTATTAACGTTATGACCAGCAGTTTAAATCTATTTAATTTTTTTATGGAAGAAAATAATGTTTTTACTATTTATTTGCACTATTTTAGTCAGATATGGTCTTTTTATTGATGTTGTCATTTTAAATTGGTCGGTCCCGAGTTTTACGTTTATTGGAAACTAGTTACAAAATGTTCGTTAGAATTTCGCTTTTGAAAGTTCACTTTTTTCAATAACGTTACACTATGTTCCACACAATTTCCTCACCATTTGGGATACTGATTAAAAGGTTACGCCTTTTTCACTGTTTACTTTGCGCCTTTAATAATTTTAATACCCTGTCATGGCTACGGAAATAATGACCCCGGTCTAATAGCTCCTTACAATCTGTCAGTACTGTACCTGTTTTCGCACTGAACATCGTACTAGCCTTTTCTGTAGATTTACCTTACTAGGCTTTATATATATAAGTCCTAAAACTATAAGTTTCAGTTGTATGTGCTTGATTAAGTTTGAATATGTAACAAAAATACGTACCTTTTGCCTGATTTTAGGATCTATAATATAATTTTGTGTACAGAAAACTATATCAGCGTTTTTAGCCAATTCGATAGCACCGAAGTAAGCACAAGCACCCCTCTTCCTTGCTACTTGCCCCAGGTCTTCTAAGTCAAGCATGCACTTGCCCATGTCCAATAGTTGCTCGTAGTTGTAGTAATAGTTGCAGGAATTCTGCAACGGTACAATTCAAATATAATGTTGACCTAATTGATGTGCACACACACGCAGAGACATAAACGCACGTACGAAAACCCACGCACATACACTCATAATTATAATTAAAATAAGTATTATACAAATAGTGTAAACAAGCAGTTGCAGGTCACTGCTTCCTAAGCTCTAGCCCTTTTACTTTTTAGTACTTTTTCTGTGCGGAATACCCCTCATATGTTGGAGTCGAATGGACCAAAAACCATCCGTCGCGGATACCAGTTGCCGGGGAACCAGGAGTACCGTAGACAGGAAATCCCTGGTACCCCAACGTAGCTCGGGCCATCTATGGCGTGTAGATGACCCCCTCCTGTGAGGGAACCCTATGTCCCCTGCGTGCGTGCCTTGCTATCACCTCGGCCTACTTCGCCTGCGCTAGGCCTGCGCTTATGGAGGACGGAGATCGTTCTGCGAGAGTTCTAAACCTCTCCAAGTCCCAGAAGGAGACGGCGGAGTTCCACGCACTCTCGCTATGTACCATGGCATCAATCATGTTACCGAGCAAGAGAATTGCCATCCGTTGGCCACCACGAGGCCAAGCCTCTGCTCCACCCATGCCGGGCAGTCTGCTAGCGTGTTGTGCCCTATGTCCAAGGTCCGACCATCGCAGATGTGGGACTAAGACGTTTGCTACTTGCGGATCAGACACAGGTGATCTCCGAATCATCCTTTCCCGGTGATACCTGCGTCAGCTGGTATGAGAGAGTTCCGTTTCGTTCCATAACGGGTCTTACCGCAGGAATAATGGCGTTCCTGGCGCTCAGTTGCCCAAGTCGTTCCTTCCAGTTCTCCACGAAGACCTGGGACCTTGAGTTGGGATTTCTGGTCCTCGATTTCTCGAGTCTCAGGACTCCGACCCAACTGCCGCGCTTTCTTTCGCCACTGATACAGAGCCGCAAGGGCTCTCGTCTTCAGGTCCCACGGTGGAGGCTCAGCCATGAGACTCGCCGCCTCAAAGGAGATCGTGCGGTTCCCCCGTTATGACCCTGATGGCCAGAAGTCGCTGCGGTCGTCGCAATAGTGCGACGTTGCTGGCCTCCCCCCATACCATAAAGGGCCATGTACCTTAGAACCCCCCAAATAGAGTCTCCTGCAGAAGTCATCAGGTCCCCTCATGTTGGGCAGCAGCTGCGCCAATGTACGCGCTGCTCCAAACAACTTGGGGACCAGACCTCGGAAAGTCGGCAAGTCCCATCGGAGCACTCTAGTTTACGATGCAGGGTTTACCATATATTACACTCTAGGGAGAGATCAGACAAAACTACGTTGAGTCGGTTTTGCAGCGATTCGTTTGATATATTGACTTTTTAACTTTTAGTAATTATCTATGCCAAATGAAATACTGCCATCTTAAAATATGCCATTTTATTACATTCGGACATTATAAACATTCGGCCAAATAATAATTACTTATATTAACTTATGCCAAGTGTGTTATGCCAGATAGAGGGAATGGGACAAATGTTTTCAACATGACGCTTTAAGTTGTGTGTGGAGGTGGAGTGGAGGTGAATGTAAAGTAAATTCTACATAACTAGATACACATACACTTTGCACTAGTAAGTATTTCATCAAAAAAAAAACAACAGCCTTTAACAGTCCACTGCTGGACATAGGCCTCTCCTTAGAAAGGAGGTTTTGGCCTACTATACCACGTTGGCCAGACGGGTCGGTATGGGGTTTGTTTCAAGTTTTCCTTCTCTTTGCAGTGCTGTTGTCCCAGTTTGCTCCCTTAGTCGTCTCTTACGACACCCACGGGATGAACAGGGGTGGTGACATTCCGTATTCTTAATCCGTCACCACACGGACAAATAAGTATTTACTTATGTTGTAAAGTTGAAAGTGAGGTTGTTTGTTTGTTACGCTTTCATACCTATACCGTTTTTTTTTAATTCTTTTACCAATTGAAAGCTATATTTTCAGCGAGTAAAGAGCGAAGCCACACGATGCATTGACGCTGCGGTACGGCGCCGGAGCGGTGCCGCTTCGTTATCCTAAATACCGGTGCAAGCGCACCGCAAGCGCATCGAGCTTGGCGAGATGGCGGGACCGGCAGGGAGGGGTATTGCGCACCGGTGCCGGAGTGACGACGTGCCGCCACCGCAGTATTGTTAATTGTTAGTGTGTCGAACGTGTTAATGTGTGCCACAATTATTATTTAACATTTTTCTTTCGTACGATGAGTACCGATAATAATAGTAGCAATAAAACTCGTTTCTTTCGCTCCTTATTCGTTAACAGACTGAGGTAACCCTGTACTCTGAGTCATTGACGGTGCACCGTGATAAACAGCTGTGCCCAACCACTTTTGTGGCAGCCTATACTTTGAAGGCTATTTTTTACCGCAATATTAACCGACATACACGCGTGGGTGCCACGTTTAAAAGCTAGTAAAGTATAAAGTAAATACTTTTATTTTAATTTTATAATGGCGCATATAAGCAGATGGTTGTACCTGATGGTAAGGGACTAGACCCTCGCTTTTTTTTCAGGACTCTCCCACGGTTATATATGACGGCAGGTGACCACAGGTGAGATAGTGACAATCGTAGATACATAAAACCCAAGAGACGCAACTTCGTTGCCACCCTTTGAGCTATGGGGGTAGGGGAGGATTTGGGTCTCCGATAACCTCACTGACAGTAAAAAAACAACAAAAATATTGTACAAACACCGGGTTTCTTTGATTTCAGTAAGTTGGTAAGCATTTTAGTCGTCAGTGCCGCAATGAAAAATACCCATCAGTCTGATTAATGATCACAAAAATATGGTCATGAAATTACAGTACCTTGTACTTGAGACACATCTCATCTTTTGAGTTTGCTTGCCTGCTATCAAGTTCTTTGAAACAACTTATTTCTCGACTAGACAATATAGATCGGCTCGTGTCTTTAAAGTAACTAGTTCGCTTGAATTCATTATAGGCGCTATTGACTTGTTCATTGGTCCGCGAAGCGAAGTAGATGGTAGGATGTCTGAAAACAAGAAGCACAGCAGGTTATGTTATGACCCTAGGTGGATTTCATTGAATTGAAGTCAGTCAAATAATTTCCTACAACTATCATCAGTACTCTAGGTATATTTTAGGTATGCTTTATAGTAACAAAAGTGAATTCAATTCAATAACAACTTGATAACAACAGTATTAGTAGGCTTGCACCTTTTGGTGACAGCCAGTTTGGGTTACAGGTCCGCATACCTGTAACTCAAACTGGCTGTCACAGCTGGTTACTTCTTTCTTTTTTTTTACGTGTGGAAACCCCTCAGGCCCCGTATCGGTAAAACCACACGGTGTGCCACTCTGCGCCTGTAATAGGAGAGGTCCGGGTTCAGCTATTGTTAAGACATCCGGACCCCTCCTAGCGCCTGCCTGCAATCACAGGCGAGGAGGCGATGTCCGCGTGTGCACGTTCGGCACACGCGGACATCGCCTCCTCGCGGCTGGCCATTATGGCGGGTAGAGTGGAAAGCCCGTCCCGTCCACCCGCGGTCACACCCAGGGTGATGAGAGCATGAGGCGGTGGTAAGCGCGCCTCCGCCGCCCGGTTCGCCGGCGACGAATTGGGTCAGAGTGGAGGTTTTCCTCCCGGGCCCTCTCCGCCGCCTCCTTCTGCGAGATGACGTCTTCGCAGAAGGATGCGACCGCGGTGAAACATCCGCGGAGATCCCCCGCGATTACTGCAATGAGGACCCGGCGCTGTGGCGCCCAAGCCTGGCAAATTGCCAGCGTGTGTTGCAGTGGTGACTGGTGGGACTCAATTCCCTTCTAGCGACTGAGTGCAGGTACTTCCCGGAGCAGCTGTGGCTGGAAAGGACCTGCGTCAGCCTGTGGAAAGGATCCCGTGCCGGCGCCCTACATCAGCTTCATCACTATCTTTCTTTAGTAGTGTCGTTTTTTTTCAAAGTTACGTTATTTGGAAGTTGAATTGAGATTTCTGAAATGAAGTCGCGCAATATTGTTTTTTTTTGTAACCACAAGAAACTACAAACAATTTAATCCTTTTTTTAAAACATTTTTGATTTGTTTTTTTTTGATACTACAAAAAAAAGTATATCATCATTTGTAGCTAAAAATAAGAATAAAAAGTCAAGTTTTTTCCCAAAGCGGGTGCCAGCGTGACGGAGCTACTTACCTTTCCGAAATTTTTGTGCGTTTATTGTCCTGCGTCTCGAATTTTGTGTATTCTGCAAAACAAAAATGTTTCTACAAGGTTCTATTTCTTAACTTTTACTTAATATTTATACATCTAAGGACAGTTGTTCAGTGGACAGTTTTGAGACGGATAAAACAATACCGTAACTGTGGAAATCCATCAAGCTTGGGACACACTCATCATTTACATCATGACCAGTGGGTTGGATCAGTTGACGAGTCGTGATTAATAACAGCAGTTCCCGGATCTCCCCTATTACCGGCGCAGAGTGGCACACCGTGTGGTTTCATTCGGTCCCATGCCTACACACCACCCCGCCGCGAACCCCGGTACGTTAAAAATATAAAAACTTGTTAGACGAAGTGTACAAGTGAGGTCAACAGTGACAAGTGAGTGTTATCTAAAAGAACCTAATTGATTTGACGAAAAGAGATGGACTTAAAAACTTTGTACTATTAGTTGGTGAACCTGTAAGATAATTTCATTCTTACGCCTGATAATGTCAAAATAACATAGTGTGGTATAGTTAAATAGACTACGGTTGAACAAATAAGTCTTGTTTCAAAAAAAAACAAAAAAAACTAAATAATTTTGGCAATGTAATGTTTTATTCACCCCAATACCGAAGACGACTTACAGGAATTAATATGAGGGTAGGTTTACACAGAATACCATCGAATGAAACGCTTATAAGTGTAACAAAGAGTCAAAGTTCTCGAAAAAGTTATCTATACCCAACTCAATATTTGATAATCTTGATAATAATTTATCGATAATGAAGGGTCGATATTAACTCAAAGAATTCTAATAAAAAAGATAGTATAGGCTACGACTACTAGACGATTTGACCACTACAAACCGTGACCAGAGTAAAAATCGATTAAATTTCCATTACATCGACACTTAACAAAAAGTTTTAAGTAACTTTGTGCAGTATAAAAAATGACATCAGCTATCTAAAATCGAATCGAATCGAATCGAAATACATTAGCTGATAACAAACACAGAATCATGATTTTTGCACAATATGTCGAGGGATCTTAAAATCGGAAATGTTCGCTGTTTTATTCAAACGTTTAGGGCTCATTTTTAAAATATTATAATAAAACTCTTCCTAAAGGGGGAAAAAGGGAGGAAAGTCCGCCGAATTTACTTTGCGGTGATACGATCCATGGCCCTCTACGGAGCGCCGATATGGGCCAAATGCCTATCTGCCTCTTCCAGCTGCCTAGCTAAGCTCAATCAAGCGCAGCGGGTAGCGCGCGTCACCTACTGACTGACGTAGGTACACTGGGCATGGCTGCTTCGGTGAGTATCCGAATCGCATTGGACGCGAGGAGACGGCACAATGCGAGCACTGTGCAGCCAACAGGAACTGTGCCTAGCACACGCTGGAAGACTACCCTGCGTGGGCGTCTGAACGCGAAGTCGTGGTCGACCAAATCGGACGAGACCTGTCCTCGCTAGCGATCATTGCTGCCATGCCGCCGGTTGAGGAGGGATGGGGCGCAGTGGTCTCTTTCTGTGAAGTTGTAATGCTCCAGAAAGAGATCGCTAGGATATATTATTTTGACATTACAAACGGACACCCTAAATTGTATTTATTTTTATAGATTAGTAACGGGTGATTGTTTAAGAGTTAAGTTTTTCAGGTTGGCAACACTGGTTGGTAATGGCATCCAAACGTCATCTGCAAAGTGAAAAGTTTTCAGTATAGCCTGCCATTTCATCATGGAAAGACTTACAAACGAACAACGATTGGAAATTGTTGAAATTTACTATCAAAATTCGTGCTCTGTGAAAAATGTGTATCGTTTGTTACGACCATATTATGGTCGTCATAATCGACCTGGTGAATCAACAATTCGTGCTGTTATCACCAAATTTCGCACCAATTTTACTTTGTTGGACATTAAACCATTGTCTCGCATGCGTACAGTGCGTACTGAAGAGAATATTGCAGCCGTAGCGTCCAGTGTTAATGAGGATCGTGAAATGTCACTTCGTCGCCGTTCTCAGCAATTGGGCATGTGTTACTCAACCACATGGAAAATTTTACGTGTTGATTTAGGTTTGAATGCCTATAAAATTCAACTTCAGCAAGAATTGAAGCCGAATGACCTACCACAACGTCTAATTTTGGGTGAATGGGCCTTAGAACAGCTCAATGAAAATTCGCTGTTTTATCGAAAAATTGTGTTCAGCGATGAGGCTCATTTCTGGCATAACCCATATATGCCCAGAACTATGTTTTCATTTGGTTCCTTATTTGCCTCCTGATTCGAAAACGAATCAAAAATTAAGCTTTCATAAAAGTTCATCATCTTACGCGTTTCGATCGGAAAGTGCATCTTACCGCCGTCTATATCAAGGTTAAGGTATCTTCTTCTAATGGTAATTGGCTCAGTAGTGACGCTACGATTATTACAGTACCCCAAAACTGTGCCTCTAAATTAGAACAATTGTTATGGGAATTTATCTTATTTAATAATCTTAAGCAACATAACTACCTACTTAACACTAATAAGCGTATTCTAGATCTTGTACTATCCAAAATAGATAATATTAAATTGTTACTTCCAGACGACATACTTTCCAACATAGACAGACATCACAAACCACTTCTCTGCGAGATTTCTTTTACTAGTACTGTCACAACTCCCAAGAGTACGCCTAAGTCTAAGTTTAATTACTTTAAAGCTGACTATGAAGCTATTGGCAGGGCCCTTGATAATGTAGACTGGCAAAGCGTATTGGACTTAAATTCTTCCCTAGACAATAATCTCGAGGTATTCTACGCAATCATTCGTAGGCTAATTGATGAGTACGTACCTCGAATAACCATAAAAGGGTCTCGTTACCCTTATTGGTTCTCTCACGCACTAATTAGAAGCCTAAATGAAAAAAATCGAGTAAAAATTCGTTTCAAAAAGTACAAGAACGCCATGGATGAGCTAAGCCTTAATTTATTGAAATTGAGATTCGATAAACTAGCAACTTTGTGTTATAATGCGTATACAAGCAGACTGGAATCCATTCTAGCCAAGTACTTTGGATTAGCAAAGTACTTTTGGAGTCACATAAAAATTAAAAGAGGTGGAACAATGTTGAATTTTCACATGACCAAGTCAAGAGAGCATTGTCGCACCTAGATATGAATAAGGGAGCAGGACCGGATGATATACCGCCCATATTTTATGTCAAAAACGCTGACACATTAGCGTCTCCGTTAACTATCATCTTCAAAAGATCTTTGATGACGGGCAAATTTCCCTCTTTTTGGAAAGAAACAAAAATTGTTCCTGTAGATAAAACTGGTGACGAGAGTAATGTCGAAAATTACAGGCCAATAGCAATTTTATCAGTACCTGCGAAAGTATTTGAGGCTCTTGTCTGTCCTCATTTATCCTGGCATATCTCTCCGAAAATAAGCACTGCGCAGCATGGCTTTCTAGCGGGCAGATCTACTGCCTCAAACCTTACTACCTATGTTGATTCTTTAGTTACAACTGTTGACGAGAGAGTACAGGTCGACGCTATCTACACCGACTTCAGTAAGGCCTTCGACACGGTAGATCATTCAATCTTAGTTCAAAAAATAATGCTCTTTTGAATTTCGGGGCCTTTGCTGAGTTGGTTTAAATCTTACCTTCATAATAGAAAACTCAGAGTAGTCATAAACGGTTCATGTTCCAAGCAGTACACTGCATTCTCGGGAATACCACAAGGGTCGCATCTAGGACCCTATCTATTCACACTATTCATTAATGACATCGTCCATTGCTTTCACCATTCTAGTATATTTATGTTTGCGGACGACCTTAAAGCCACTAAAGTAATCCATAGCATCAATGACTCTGATGTTACTTCAAGAAGACCTCGATAGGCTCTGTGGATGGTGCGTCCAAAATAAAATGGCTCTAAATGTAAAAAAATGTGTCCATATAAAATTTACCAGAAACAAACATATAATTAACACCCAATATTCGTTGAATAATCACTTACTTAACGAGGTTACGCATATTCGAGACCTAGGAATTATCATGGATAGGAAGTTAAATTTCATTGAGCATATGGATTTCGTCTTTGTAAAGTCCTCACAAATGCTTGGATTTGTTATACGTGAGTCTAAGCACTTCAAAAAAGCTTCTACCAAAATTATATTATTTAACTCATTAGTAAGAAGCCATCTGGAATACTGCAGTGTTGTCTGGTCTCCCACTTATAGGAATCATATTGATCGGCTTGAAAGAATCCAAAAACGTTTTCTAAGACACTTATCTTACAGTTACAAGATGTGCAAAGAACTAACATCATATAAAAAAAGACTTGAGTACTTTGGGTTGTCTTCTCTCGAGAGTCGCAGGAGGATGTTGGATATAATTTTTCTGCACAAGTTGCTGACTGGGACCATGAACTGCCCCGAGTTGCTCAGCAGGATTGGCCTCAATGTTCCTAGATTAAATGCTAGGTCTTGTACTAGGCGAGAATATTTCTGTAGACCTAAATGCCACACGAACCTTAAATTGCATTACTCAATAGCCCGATTATTTGCTGCATTTCAACCTTTTGCCAATATAATAGATATTAACTTTACATCAGTGCCTCGAATCAAGAGAATTGTATTAGATACAAGGAATGTAAGCTTATAGGGGTTTATTTGTTTATTTTTCAATTTGATTTTGCTTCTCTTTGTTTTGTAAGTTTTTGTAAGTCTTATAATAACTTTTAAGTTCACATTATTTTTTGTAAATTGTTATTGCACTTTTGTTGGTCCATGCTGTGCCTACCTTTAAGTGGCGTGATGCTTAACTTTAAAATTCATATGTTTATAAATACATTGTAATAGTGTACTTGCCGTTGGTGGCCTTATAAATAAATAAATAAAATTATATAAAAATAATTGAATGTTTCAACTAAACAAATTTTATTGTCCCGTAATGAATCAGCGCACGTCGTGGCCTGTTTTCGACGTGCAGAAATCAGTGCGTCTTTCACAAAAAAGTAAGTAATTATCCAAATTAACTCTAGTTTAGAGGTTTTGCGTAATTTAGGATAAAGTTAGATAATTTTAGATTATGTTTGTGTAATTATAAAAACAAAATTGTTGTATTCAAACACCTAAAAGGTGTTTATCAAATCAGTGTTTCGTAAACGATACTTTGGGAAAATATACGTATGTAATATACTAAATAAGATTTTTTTATTTCAGATGTAGTAAGCCGTTATCGAACAATGAAATAGTTGATTTTGTCCATAATTTAGATTCGAACGATGAAGCGACAGGTATAGACATTTATATTGATCCCCCCGGAGATGGATTAGTTTCGGACTCCGATTCGGGCGAGGAGACAAATGCAAGTTTTGAAAATTTATCACATAGACAACTTCTGGCTCCAGCTGAGCTGGTGCTTCATGGGAATAAAGACAATGATGACAACGAGTCAAAACACAACATCGGACGTGTCTCTATCGAGTCGACCAGGACAGCCACAAGCCCGTAAGTAGGTAAAACGAGACTTATCCAAAATGGATAACGAGTGGATTGCACCGCCTCCAAGATCAGTGGTGACGTATGAGATGCGTCGGATCTAGTCGCTTTCTTTGAATTATTTTTTAGTCACGAAATAATAATTCATATTGTTCGTCATACAGTTAGTTATGCTGTAGAAAAAGGAAAATTTACCTTGTCTGATGATGAAATATATTGCTTCGTCGGAATTCTTATATTGGCAGGTTAATGTCCATTGCCGCGATGACGTATGTATTGGGAGAGTAATGAGGATACCCACAATTTGTTGATAGCTAAATCTATGCGACGGAACCGGTTTGGTGGCGTGGATCGTTTAGATGGTAATGTAGGCACTTACAGGATTGCAATTAGAGGTAAAAAATGGAACATCCCCATAATTTTCTAGCTTATTGTTGTAAACAATGCAACACTTGTTGCAATGTAGATACACTGGAATTTCGGCGTAGTGTTGCTCGAACCTCGCTCCAAAAGTACGGCATTGACAGGCGGCGGCCGGGTCCTTCTAAAAATTTTTCTACGACTGTACCTCCCTCAGTGCGAATGCGTGTTATGCTAAGCACATGATCGGTAGCGCACCGAGCCGACTGCGTTGTGCTTATTGCAAAAACTTGATGGTTACCTTATGTCAAAAGTGTCAGGTAAACTTACATGCTAAATGTTTTATATTCCTAAATTGTGTTCCTAAATGTATTCCTCAAAGGTGTACCTAAATTTTGTTTATATTGGTTTGTTTGTATGTTTAGATTTATGAATATGTCATTTAAAAATAAATAAATACTTAAAAATGTTTTTGTTACTTTACTCATAATAAATGTATGGGAAGTGCCCGATGTTTCGTTTTCGATCAATTAAAAAAAGGTACATAACCAATTCCGACCTTCATGAAACTAGTTATAACGTTATTAGTGATTGATTACCACAAACATATCCAAAATTTAGTAGAATCGGAAGTCAAAAATAATTCTGGGCATATATGGGTGTTGATCGTTTTCGAATCAGGGGGCAAATATGGGTTAACGGATATGTAAATAAACGAAACTGTCGCATCTGAAGTGATCAACAGCCACATGCCATACAAGAATTACTGTGAGTGAAGCATCCCGAAAAAACGACAGTTTGGTGTGGTTTATGGGCTGGTGGCATCATCGGTCCATTTTTCTTCAAAGACGACAATGGAAGAAACGTTACCGTCGACGGCGAACGATATAGAGCCATGATACGCAACTTTTTCTTGCCACAGTTGGCCGAGTTGAACTTGGTTGACATGTGGTTTCATCAAGACGGTGCCACATGCCACACAGCTCGTGAAATAATGGACATGTTGAAGGATGAATTTGGTGAGTAGCTTATCTCTCGAAATGGCCCTGTGAATTGGCCGATTTGACGCCTCTGGATTATTTCTTGTGGGGTTATGTAAAGTCATTAGTGTATGTGGACAAGCCAAACACGATTGAAGCCTCACAGGATAACATAACACGCGGAAGAAAATAATTATGAATATAACTATTTTCTTACTCAAGTAGAAAACGTTAATAGGTTTAGATAACGAAAAGAAAGATAAAAGAATTTAGATAACGAAATAAATATGTTTTAATTATTTAGGTAATAAAGAAAAAGAGTGTTGTGGCTCGGATCGAAATGGTTTTATCGGTAGTCAACATCACCAACAGCCCGCAACCACTCGAATAGAAACATCGGACCAGGTGCCCTAGATGGGCGATTGGTAAACCGCCCTTGTAGTACCTAGAGAGATGATACGATATGACTATCGATACATATGATTTTAAAACGTTATTTTATGAATGGAACGAATTGTATATTTACTATGTTATATGTATAAGTGTTTCACACTTTAATTAGAGAAGAAAGAAGATAGCTGTTTGATGCACTCCAAGAATGATGGACTCCTGAATATCCCTCAGGCTGGCCAGGATAAGTATTTGCTGTACATTTACATCTACACTAGGTTCCAAAATTTACGGGTCAGTCACAAAAATTGAAATACCTCCAGAACTGTAAAAGTTAGATCAATGAAATAAAAAACAGAATAAAGACTTTTTAGTTGCGCTTCTAATAGCACATTATTTAAACTGGTTGATGAAAAAAACTTCATTAGAAAAACAAAATTAAAAAAAATGACTATTTTTTAAAACAAAATTTTTGGTTCATTTCATTATGGATGCTTTCCATTTCTATTCTGTCACAAAAAAAATTTATCGTGAACATCTTCCACGTGCATAATTATTATTCTGTGAGGTGAAGCATGGCAGTCACGCTAGAGGAATGTACCAGAATCCTAACTTTTTTGGAACTTGAGCGGAGCCAGCGTGTAACAGCCAGAAACATTGGTGTATCTTTGTCGACTGTTCAGCGGGTAGTCCAGCAGTACCAAGAGACCGGATCACACCTTAGAAGACCAGGTAATGGCAGACCAAGGTGCACAACGGCCAGGGAAGACAGACAACTGGTGGCTACAATGCTCCGAAATCGTTTTCAAACTGCTGTTGGTCTAAAAACTCACTTAATTCGCTTTGGAGGTGGCAATTTAAGCGCTCAAACAGTAAGAAGACGTCTTGCTGAAGCAAATTTGAAACCATTGAGGCCCGCAAATGGCCCCAAATTGGAACGGGGACATCGAATTGCAAGACGGAGATACGTGCGCGAGCAGGTCGGTATCGAACTCATGCAGTGGCCAGCGCGAAGCCCGGACTTAAGCCCCATCGAGCACGCCTGGGACGAGCTTTAGAGATGCGTGAAAGGTCGAAACCCCCCACCAATCACGCTTCCCGAGCTCAAACAAGCACTGGTGGAGGAATGGGAAGGTATTGACGGTATGACTGCACGGATGGCGTAGTGGTTTAAGCGGTCGCCACGCCGCTTCCTACTGCGCCGAGTGTTGTGGGTTCAAACCCCACATGGAACGACATTTTGTGTGATCCACAATTTGTTGTTCTGAGTCTGGGTGTTCTTTGTGTCCGTTTCATATATGTTTGTGAAGTCCCCCGCGACACAGGAATGTATTCCTACTGCGGGAGTTGTCTTTTTTAAAAATAAAAAATAAATAAATTCCTCAGCACCGGCTCCGAAATTTGGTGTACAGCATGCCTAATCGCCTGGAAGCTGTCAGAAGAGCTCGTGGAGGCAATACAAAGTATTAAATGAAGAAAGTGATGTAAAACAGCAAAAAAACAATCATAAAAAAATGTAATCTTAAGAAAAATATGACTACTTAAGTTTTATTTTTAATTTAGAGATAAGTTAAGAGTTAGAGAGTTTAGATTTAAGTTTTATTTTATTTTTTATCTGTATAATTAAATTCTCAATTGAACAGTTTTCGTTTCATTAGGATGGCATACGTAGTTCGGGAGATATTCGGGTTTATGTGACTGACCCGTTATTTTTGGCACCGAGTTTATGTCACAACTAGAGACTACATTTATATACTTTTTTTACTGTGTGCCGAAATAACCTCGGAAATCCCCCTTATGCGTAAAGCTGAGCAAAATATAGTGAAGAACGTTGTATGTACGGAAATTAACGTATGTAAAAGAAGAGGACAACAAAAGAAAAGATAGATGGACAGCGAAAACAAAAAATATTTCGCTAAAACAGACTGGTTAAAACAGATACATAGTTCGCAAAAAACTGGTGTATGGTGCCATAATTTATTTTGAACGTAGGAATTTACACATCACATCAACAGCCTTTACTAGTCCACTGCTGGACATAGGCCTCTCCTTAGAAAGGAGGTTTTGGCCTACTACACCACGCTTTAGGAATTTACACACGTATACTTTATATTATTATTATACAAGCACAAGGGTGCATAAAATATTAATATATATGCCTGGATGGTTAAAGCCTTTTATTCCAGAAATGGATGGTTCTGTTTGCATACTTATATGAATCTTACTTCCACACTTGACGGTTAGTTTCAACCTACTTCTAACACGCGCACTTAGTCTGGATAGCAAAAAAAAACACTTTAGTGAGCAATAGAAAACCCGAGTTCGAGTTCGGATTCATTTGATTCGTTTTGACGTGTGAGGTTCATGTTTGGGTTGATAATAACGGGGATTACAAATAAAACTTACTTTTTTGCCAAGCTATTGCGCTGCACAGGAGAGCCAGCGTCTTTCCGGTACCTGTTGGACTTTCTATCACGCAGTTTGTTGAATCTTGGAAGGTCTTGATTGCCTGAAATAGTGATAGAATTTTGAATTACTGTTAGGCACATTATATCGATTTTTACTTAATTAATGTTAATCTTATGTATTTCTATCACTTGCATGTAGCTGAAATACGAATGTTGTGTGGTGTGACTATTATGGAAAAGGTGGAGAATGAGTGAATGACTCTACATTGGAGGAAGCCTGAAAGTAGCACCAGTGAATGAAAAGTTGAGAAGCTTATCTGTTGATCTTTTGCACGTATCTATTCTAAGATAATTCATTCTGTATTATGATACAATCAACATTAATTCACCACATAAAAATGTTGGTCTTGTGGTTGGCGATCCTGACTACATAGCTAATAAGTGATAATACACACAAATAAGTGATAAGCACCATTATCAAAATTTAATTTAAGTGTATAAATCTATAGTCTAATTACCATAGAACAGATTTAGCCTAGTTTAGGATTATACGCCCGTGTGTGAAATGAAAAACGTAAATTAATTAAACTTCACGGATGGCGTAGTGGGTTCGAACCCCACATGGGACGACGCTTTGTGTGACCCACAAATTGTTGTTCTGAGTCTGGGTGTTCTTTATGTCCGTTTCATATATGTTTGTAAAGTACCCCGCGACACAGGAATATATTCCTAACGCGGGAGTTATCTTTAAAAAAAAACAATTGTTATTTTACGGGAAATTGGAATTTTGCAACTATCTCAGCGGTGATGTGTTGGCAACTAAAAATATACTAATATTTTTACTTAGGATAAGTAAAAATAGAGCATTACAGGTGATCGGAAACCTTGTCGTCGAAATAACATCATAATATGCTTTACTAACCGTGCGAAGCCGGGGCGGGTTGGCAATTGTAAATAAAACGGAAGTAGGTAGTCAAACTTTTTAAACGAAGTCAAATCAGATATTGAGACACTAGATATTTTTTGACGTGACAACGTCTTATAAATTGGTTTGCCGGGTGACACTTCAAGAAACTGCGTTACGCTCCGCTCACGTTATGCGCTCACAATGAGAGCGAGTGAGAGGCACGCGTCCCTTCCACTCGGGCATGGTTAGCCCGCCTAAGAGCGAGAGAGACAGACATAAATAATTCTTTGTATAAATAAATGTTTTAAATTGTTACTATTATTTCATCCTTCTTCCTACTATACGAATGAATATTCACATTAAAATTATTTTACCACTCAAAGTCGTTGTCACGTAAAACTTTCGCCCGTATACCGACTTTACAGGCAACCAATTTTTTTCAATTCGTTTACTTTTTGCTGTATCCGTATCTAACAGTTACATGTTTCCTCACCTGTTAGTGACCCAATTCAAATAGCAATGTTAAATATTTTTCAAGGTTACTCTCAACTTAAGAAAAAATAATAACACAGATAATACTGTTAGTTCAGTACCTATAATACCTAACCAAAGATTATATTTATAACTAGCTATCCAGGCAAACGTTGTTTTGCCATATACCTACCTACATTATGTCTAGAAAATATTGAAAATTAATAGGGGTTAATTTACCCTTGTCTTTTAGGGGTATGATAAATAGATGTTGGCGGATTCTCAGATCTACCCGATGTACACACAAAATTTCATAAAAATCTGTCCAGCCCTTTCGGAGGAGTATGGTAACTAACATTGTGACACGAGAGTTTTATATATAAGATATTCACAGAAGGAAAAATCAGTCCAGTAAACCAATCAACATACGGAAATGCTAGCTAACAATCAAACAATAATATTGAACGACAACAGAGCAGAACCTGTTCTAAATTACCGCAATTTACTGTTTCAAAGTACATACACGCACAGATACCGCAAGACATCAAGGTCCCCCCTCCTCTGCCCCCCTCCTCTTCAAAGCCCTGCTATATAAGTATAACTGTATTACAAGGTGCAAGGACACACTAGGTATGTGGTTCGTGATCTCCGTAACCTTCTGATCGCGTAGGAGTTGTAAGGTAGAATTTTATCTGATATGTTTATTGCAACATTGTGGATAAGCTTAGGAGCTGTGTAAATGGAATTTGTCAATCTTAACCTATATTATATGGCTATTGCCCGCGACTTCGCTCGCGTAATTTTTCTTATTTCGTGTGTCCATACAACTGTTCATACCTTGTTTTACCCCCTCAGAGGTGAAAATTTCCAAAAGTTCTTACATAATGGGTGCTTACAACATAGAAAACATCAGCTGCCGAAATTTCAAGTCTGTAGCCCCAGAAGTTTAGGCTCTACGTTGATGAATCAGTCAGTGAATCAGGGCATGAAATTTTACATGTTTAAATAAATACTAACTTGAAGCATCTGACACACAGTTGCCTGATCACAAGCTTTTGTTTTTAACCTTCGACGCAAAAACGACGGGGTGTTGTAAGTTCGACGTGTATGTGTGTGTCTGTGGCATCGTACATCCTAAACGGATAAAGCGATTTTGATTTTGTTTTTTTTTATTTGAAAAGTGAATCCGGCGGGAGTGTTCTTAGTTTGGTGAAAATCGGTCCAAGATGGCCGCCGCCACAAAATGGCGGATTACATATTTTTTCATAACTCCCTCAGTATGGGTATCAATGAAAGAGCTTGACTAGTAGAATACTATATATACACTATGACAAATTTCAAATCCAAGATGTGTGTTTGGGGGACTTTTTATTTTTTAATTAAATTTTTATGGCATAGAAAGCAAACAAGTCAACGGGTCATCTGATGGCAAGTGGACGTGGCCTGTGGCCCCCTTTGTGTATGAAAGCATTCACCCAATGAAAAGCATTGAAGGAATTGCATAACAGCGTTTTAAAGCTTTCTAAAATGCCTTACAACAAAAAGTTTCGTAGTGATTTAATGGAATTTAAACAGTAAACAAAAATGCTCTTATTGGGTAAGAGCATTTTGCAATACTTTATCAGCTTATTTCTTATAAAAATGAAGCATTCTCAACTATATGTTGCAGAAAGCGGTGTGTCGTTGATGTAATCAACTTTCGTCAAGGTCACAATCCGGGTGAGTGACCGAGTAAAACTTGAGTCATTTATTATTAAAGTGGTACCTTAACACTTCAATCCAAACTATCAGTCAAGAATTGCCTCACGGATTGTTTTGCCCAATGAATTTTACTGATTAAATCGCTGAATGCTTCGGTATTTTATGTTAATAAGATAATCTATCAGACAACTGCTTGACTGCGGTCTTTTGTAGAATAGTTTAATTTATTTATTTGTGTCACATTGTAATGAGTTTTGACTGATTTTTGTTATGATCAGACGCCTGCCTAACCTAGGGCATTCGATGCCTTACACAAAATAATCTTCCTACCAACTTAGATTTAAAATAATCTAAAATTACATATAATAGATGTATCTTTATCACAACAACGGTTTAAGACTCCATCGCGATATGGTTAGACTAGCTGATCCGAGCAACTTCGTCTGCGTCTCTCAATAGTAATAAATTTTCTCCGTTTTTGAAACATTCTTCATTGGTGCTCCGCTCCTATTGGTCTAAGCGTGATGATATATAGCCTATAGCCTTCCTCGATAAATGGGCTCTCACGCTCGTTCAAACAAACAAACAAACAAACTCTTCAGCTTTATAATATTAGTATAGATTTGTAAGTTTAATTTGAAGTCCATCAGCAATGACATATATAATCAGAAATACTTATTTGATTGCGTTTCTGCGGTACCTACCTGTTAAAGAGGATGTAACAATAAGAAGTTGCAGATACCGGCAGCTTCAATATGCTTTAACATCACAAAATTTATGAAACTTTGATACTTCTTAAAGTATCGCAACACGTTACAACATGTATGAACCCACATTTTGTATACGACATTATTACAGCGTTCAAGAAGATATCATCTTTGACTATAAAAGAAGTAGCCATTTTTTTTTCAGAAAGTATCCCTATATATATTATATTAAGTAAAAATAAATGTTTTACCTTAGACATAATTTCCTTTTGGACATCATAGGGCCTCACTGGCAGATCCACATTAATGCCTTCGATTTCATAAGAAAACTGCTCTGACTGCTCTCTATGAGATACACAATTTTATTAAATTATAATTAAGCTTCTTAAAAATTCCTCAAACTGAGGCTTTTTACATGGTCATTAACTTGGAATACTATTGTATGTATAATATCCTGAATTGGTGTACAATAAAGATTATTCTATTCTATTATATTCTTTGTATGCACAACAAACAAAGGAACATGTAAAAGTTTTTCAGCATTTATGTATTAAGAAAGTTTATAAATATTACGTAAATGCACCTAATAACGACCCCTTACCGCCCGTTTCATAAAATGATTGTTGTAAAGGATTGCATTAAAAATAGACAACTGATTGCTTTAGAGAAAATATAATAATATATAGATGTATTTGTATTGCAAAGACTGACACATCTGCTCGTTTGCCCAAAAAAATATTTTAAAAAATCGGCTTTTTTAAGGATCTATGTATAAAACAATTTTTGTTCTGTAAGGCTAGGAAAAAGATATTGGCATTTGATTTTTATATTTTTTTTTTATATTTGACATTTTCACAAACGAAGTGAAAGAAACGGCTAACCGATAAGATCATGGTTTAGTGTGCATCAATATTTAAAATAAAATAATTTAATTTGGCTTTGTTATAATATCATAGATACTACCTACTCTTATCTTATCATATCTATGTGGTGACGCATTAAAATATGGAATTTCACCACCCCTATTCATGCCATGGGTGTCGTAAGAGACGACTAAGGGAGCTAATTACGCAGAACAATAGCAGTGCAAAAGGGCCGAAAACTTGAAACAAACCCTATGCCAACCCATCTGGCCATCGTGGTGTCATCATCATCATCAGCGTGGTATAGCAGGCCAAAACTTCATTTCTAAGGAGAGGCCTATGTCCAGCAGTGGACCAACAAGGGCTGTTGATGATGATGATGATGACTGCTCTGCATTTATTATACGATATTTTTATATCTAATTTATATTAATAAGCATATTTTAGAGATTGATTGAAGGCTCCTAAACATTTGTAGAGCTATATTTTGATAATATCGTTCAGTATTTTGGTAGGTTGTTATCACTTTTATTGAATTATTACAAATATTAAATCAAATACTGATTTGTTTCAATTATTATTATTCAACTCAAACAAGCATTTTAATTTAACTTAAATTGTTTTGTTCATTTAACGTTCGGTAAAAGGTGCTACGCCCAAAGGCGAATATGTGAATGTAGCGAGACTGCAAGTCGAAAGATGGTCCAGAAGAATTACTTCGTAGAATAGTCCAAAAATGGAAACGTCAGAGAGGAAGATTTATTATTTATAAAAGGTGCTACAAAAACTGTAAAGGTACACACCCCATGCATTGGACCGGTAATAGGGACATAGCCCTTTTCACTAATTTCTCTTTTTTTAATATTTAATTCATTTTTGCTAGTTGTTTCTATATCCGACCAAAAAAAATCAATCATGACATAAGTTATTAACATTTTGAGAGCCGATCAATATATAGCGCGCCTTATCTAGTACGCCAGCCACGCACTTTTGCCGCTTTATACTTACATTTTAAAGATAAAAAATGAAAGTCAACAATTTCGTTTCAAGCTAGACAAGAAAATACTTTTTGCAATCTGGACTTGGCTTAAACTGTCGGTAATGGGTGCATTTACGTTATTTTATTGAATAATACCGTGTTATTTTTATACGAAAATCAAAGAATTTGTTACCCATCAATTTATCTTCATCAATTAAATAATTTTATTTCAAATAAATTATTTAACTAAAAATAAACTAGTTGTTGAACAAAAAATTTTCGAAAATCCATCAACAGTGCATTAAGTTTTACCTTAAATGCACGATAAAAAGGTTAAGGTACAAAAATACAATATTTTCATATCAAATATATTGATTGCACATCAAAATAACCAGAGCGTACACACGTAATACGAGTACTCACACATACAAAATAACTAATTTTGCAACTCGTCTGGCCACAGTGGGACAGTAGGCCAATTCCTATTTTTTAAGGTTTGTAAGGTGCAATCAGTATTTTTGATAATAATTGAGATTATTTACATAAAAAGGATTTTTTTAAGTGAAAGTTTCTTTTGCCGCGTTGAGCGCATGACGCGTAGTTCAATTGTTTCAAATGTTGACTTCTGTCGACAGGACTGCCTCCGTTTTTTTATTTACAGTTAAAAAATACTAGCCAATAACATTATTAACACTCAAAATACTTTGGATTGAAAATATATTATATTAAAATAAACAATACTCACGAGGCCATGATATCTTGCACGATGAACTCAGACACGATATCTTTATTATGAAGGTGATTGAAAAATGCAAATAAATGGATAATGCGCCTTCATATATAGACTACTTTGACAAAAGATAATGATTAATTTCGCGATAAACGATAAATAGTGCCGGTCCGATACGGATTTATAAAAAATTATAACTCCGTATCGGACCGGCTACAATTTTCTCAAATAGCCCTTTGTCATTTTATTGTATAGTCTATAGTAACACTAACTTATTTTTAGAATTAACGAAGGGCAATCAAACAGGGACGGTAAGTGACTAACGTCATCCATATACACTTGAAAATCAAGAGTTACAAGTACATTGCACTTCAGTTTTCTATTCGTGTGGAGACTCTCCCGGGCTGTCACCCCATCGGGGTTTAATGTAGGTTGGTGTGTCTCAAACCACACGGCGCGCCATACTGCGCCGCGTTTTCATGTGCTCGCTCGCGTGTATATGTCCCGGATCACAGCGTGTATCTTTATCATTTTTTCCCATAGATCAGATACGTAGCCAGTAACTGTGTAAGGTTCGTCCGGTGACCCTCCCGTAAGTAGGTCTACTGGTATTCGAAGCTCTCTACCGAAATTCACGTATGCGGGATTCATGCAGTTTGCAAGACTATTTCGTTGCAACTACGTAGTTTATTTAATAATATGTAATAATAATATATTTATTTGTCAGAATATGGGTACCTATACAGTGTTGTTAGTAGGTACATTTTAGATGCAAGCCACATTCTACCATTATCTGGTGAACAAAATGTTAGTAGAGTGAATTTTTGTTTTTTTTTTATATCTAGGAACAACATTATCATGCATTATTAATTACTATGTCACAACTTCTTATCGTCAAAAAATATTTGAAACTGTAGAAACATTTATCTAAGAGCAACGTAAATATTTTTCATTTAAAAACATTAATAGTATCTTCCTTAAATCTATTTGGTAACTTGTTATAAATGTGTATAGCCATACAGTATACATTCTTACTATACAGTACATATTTATTCTTTGTCGGGGAACTAAGAGTTTATGTGTATTTCTGCTTGACCTGGCGACGGTGTCGTTATGTTTACAAAATAGCTGATAGATAGCTGATGTTTGTGCACAAAAACACAGATATCGTAAATATACAGACTAGGTAGTGGTAGTATGTTGTATTTCTTAAAATGCTTTTTGAAACTATCTGTTTGCTGTAAGTTGGATAGTGCTCGCATACATTTTTTTTGTGCAAGAAATTTGGTTTAACTGGCACTGCCCCTATATTATAATCGCATATCGTAGTTTTGACGACACATAGTCGTGGTATACACTTAAAGCAGTGCCCAGAGTCGATATTTGTTTAACGCGATATATAGCGTAAACAAATTTAGCCAAATTCATGCAAAGTTTCTCAATATGCTGCTTCCAATTACAGTGTTTATCTATTGTAATGCCCAAAAATGACGTCGCATCCACTTCTTCAACTACATAATATTTAATATCTAATTTAATGGCGATAAATTGTAATTTTACAGAAATTGTTGGTTTACTATGAATTTCTACAACTTTCGGATGCGCAGGCCGATCGTTGCAAGGTACCATAGCAATCGGAGAACTCTGATTTTTTTTTCGTTGAGCTCGCGTCATTAGAGTCATTGAACTTTCATACATATTTTTCACTTCACTTGATGTAATAGGCAGTCGTGACATTACATCAGCTGTTATATTGACAGATCCTTTTATATATGGAACTTCAAAATTATACTCGTCAAGTAACAGTCTAAACTTCATAAGGCGGCTAGATGGATCTCTCATTCCAAACAAATATAAAAGTGGTTTACGATCAGTTGCAATTGTAAAATTTCTAAGATATAAATAATGGCGGAAATGTTTGACAGCCCACACTATTGCTAATTACTATTTTTTGATTGTGGGATTTATTTATTTAAATTACATAAAACAGCGCCTAATGAACATTGCCTAATGAAAATTTTCTATAATAGTTCGAAAACCCAACAAATCTTACTACCTTTACGTTTTTAGGAACCGGCCAATCACTTAATACTCAATTTATTTCAGGGTCGGGTAATACTCCTTCACCCGAAAAACATGTCCTAGACACAAAATAACTTTATTTAGAAAATTACATTTATGAGGGTTCAACTTTAAATTTACTTGTCGCAACCTGGTAAAAATATCTAAGGTTTGGTTTTCAACACCATAGGCATTTGGAACTGACCTGAAGCGGAGGCGGTACCTTTGGAGGCAGTTGTATATTTCCGACTTTCAGGGTAAAGGTTACACTGGTCGAGTAAAAAGATCGAGAGTAGAAAAATAGATAGATCCTGAAAAAGAATCCAACATTTCTATGATATTCGGAAGCGCTAATTTACCATTTTATATTTTCCTTGTTCAGCTTTCGATAATTAATGACTAATCGCCACTTTTTACTGCCGGAATTATCTAATCTTTTAGGAACAAGTAAAATTGGGCTAGACCATTCGCTCTGACATGGTTCTATTATACCCTCTCGCAACATATCGTCTTGTTGGTGTTCTGTAAGGTTAACTTTAGACTGATTGAATATTACGCTTCAAATTGATGCGGTGGCTATAAATGTTTGTGGTAGTTAATTTATCTCATAGCAATAAAAATATATCTGGAAATTTAACACAAATATTTTCAATAGTTACTTGTTCTTCGCCATTCAAATGTTTCAAATTTAATGACCTTAGTAACTTTTTCACTCGATCCACATTCACATTTATTAAAACTACATATATATATCGTACTCGCTAATTTTCTCTAAATTGGGTTTAAAATCATCAAGGTGAACTGAATTTTCGCTAATATTTAAGATTAAAATAGGTATCATACCGTTTAACGGTTTGTCTAACGAACTAGCGAAGAATATTCCTTCACATAACTCCGATGAACAAACATTACATTCCCCGGTAACACCAGTTCGAATATAATGTATCGATTAAGATCTTGCAGCCAAGATCTGAGTCGATACATTATATTCGAGAAAATTGGTGAAACAATTTTTACTGTCATTTGCAATTTGTAATGAAAAATTATTATATTATTTTATTCAGGTCACTCTACAAAATCAATGTTAAACAAATAAGATTTAAAATAGCTTTATATTTTGCAAGAAAATCAGCAAAATTGATTAAAATTACCTCGGTTCCACCACATAACGGTGCGCAGCACTCCCTTTTTACTTTTTTTTGGACACACCTATTTTCATTTACTGTTTATCACGACATGCCTAAGTACTTCTCTGTAATGCTTCACATGTAGAATAATACATTTAAAACAGATATCTTTATTTACGAGATAAATTAAAATGGAAAATAATTTAATAGATTAAATATAAAAATAAATGAAATTACTTTAAATGTGAATGGTATAATAACTCCGTGTGGTGACGGATTAACAACACAGAGTGTCACCACCCCTATTCATCCCAAGGGTGTCGTAAGAGCCGACTAAGGGAGCAATCAGACAACAGCACTGCAAAGAAAAGGAAAACTTGAAGGAAGGTAATCGAGCAGGTTGACACATTGCAAAGTTAAGTTATCCTAGCCAGGTCAGTCTATGGATAGGTGACCATTCTTAACACATTGGGACCTCTCCGAAATTACATGTTACATAGAATGATTGTGGGCTTGTTGGTATGTTCTGTTTTTAACGACGAAATACAAAAGTATCTCTCCTTGCCAATTGATACAGAAGACATGGATGTGTTATCTCGGTGGTGTAACCACGACCATGTCTTCATTATAAAGGTTTAAAAGTCTCGAGTCCTTTCATCACTTTAATGAACAGTATTTTTTTACAATAAGTAATCAATGTTGTAACAGTCCGTGTGGTGACGGATTAAGAATACGAAGTGTCACCACCCCTATTCATCCCGTGGGTGTCGTAAGAGCCGACTAAGAGAGCAAACTACGCACGAGAACAGCACTGCAAAGAGAAGGAAAACTTGACACAAACCCAATACCAACTTGTCTGGCCAGCGTGGTATAGTAGGCCAAAACCTCCTTTTTAAGGAGAGGCCTATGTCCAGTAGTGGACTGTTAAAGGCTGTTGATGTGATGTGATGTGATGTGATGAATGTTGTAACTATGACGTGCAGAAAGAAATTACATATTATTAGATACAAGAATTTTCTTTTAATACGTGATCAATGTAGAAAGTTTGTATTATTGCGTACCAACACAACATTTAGTTTGACTACAGTGACAGAATCATTCAGACAGTGTAATACTCGTAGATCATTGTTCGAGAGTGGTGACGGTTCCATCCTTAGTGGACTGGCTGTGGACTTTTTGGTATTTTTGTTTTCATGACAGAATATGTTTTTTGAATTCTATTCCTCTAAAATGATTGTGGTTTACGGAAGAAAAATGGTAAAACATGTAATAAAAAAAAGTTATTATCTATACTCTATACAAAGAAATAAAATTGGAGTGTCTGTTTGTAATATTAAAATAACCGCTTTTTACTAAATGCATATGTACATATGTTTACACGGTACATATGCCAAAATAACATTTTTTACAATTTTTGTCTGTCTGTCTGTCTGTTTGTTCCGGGTAATCTCTGGAACGGCTGGACCGATTTCGACGGGACTTTCACTGGCAGAGAGCTAATGACATAAGGAGTAACTTAGGCTACTTTTTTTAGAATAGCTTCGCCCCGCGGCATTGCCCGCGGTTATAACAACAAACGCGGGTAACACCGCGGGTCTCAGCTAGTTTTTCATAAAATCATTTATTTACACATTTAAAACAAAACCAACTTTGAAAATAAAAAATTTTAGTTAACCATTTTGATTGCTTAGGTATACAATTTGTTCTTGTTATTTCATAGAGGTTTATAGTTTAATTTGTTCAGTTTTTCAAGAAAACTTAATGTCTGTATTATAATATAATGAACTAACTTATTACTATCACAGCCAGCACATCCCCTAAATTGCCGTGAGAAAAAGGCTTCTTAAATAATATTTAGTGTGACCTCAATTGTTGTTAATACATCTAAAAAGACGTTGACGCATGGAGGCGACTAAACCCCATACGTTTTCTAGATCAGAGGATAGTGAAAACACTTTCACTAATGTGTTCCACGGGATAAATATTGTTCACAGTAGGTGGCATACCTAGGTAGGCATTATGTCGTTCTAAACCTCCACATGATTGGGATATAGTTGGTATGAAACCATTTGTTTCATACCATATATGGTTATACATACATTCATACATACATATATGGTTTAAGCGTGAAGAGGTGACAAACAGACAGACAGACATATAGAAAGTATTGAGAAAACAAAAAAAAAAAGGTTTTATGTAGGGCAAACCAAAGCTAGTTGTCATACTAGATTAACTTCCTTTCTTTTGTGAGAGAACGTGTGTAAAAGAGAAAAATAGTATTGTGCTATTAAAGTAAAATGATTGTTAAAAACATTTCTGTGGGAGAAGAAAACAACAAACACTGATTGCCTACAATTTTATTTACTTAGTTTAATTTCCACTATAACATAAATGTGTAAAAGGTTATGGGCCCAGGCACATGGCGACTAATTGAACGCATATACAATATGCGTTATTAATCCCCCTGAATTGAACGCATATACAATATGCGTTCAATTCAGGGGTGAAGTAACAGAAATGGAGAGTCAGGTAACACAGTTAATAAAATTGAACGGCACAAATTGGCTGGTATGGAAATTTCATATGACTGTTATTCTAAAATCGAAAAACTTGTTAGACGTGGTAAAAGGTTTAACAAATCCCGACGGATCGGAGGGATTGCACGGGAAGTAATTGTGAGCCGAATCAATGAGAGCGTCATGATTCATTTGGTATCATGTTCAACTAGTTCGGATATGTGGGAAAAATTAGTCACAGTAAATGAACCAAAATCTAAGGTTACCGTCCACTTAACCCTTCAAAGGTTTTACAATCTCCCATTCGAAGGACCCGTTACTGTATTTATCTCCAAACTAGATGAACTAACGCACAACATAAAGAGTGTGGGTGAGCAAATATCAGAGTCGATGATAATCACCAAAATATTAATGTCATTACCGCCTAAATATAAACATTTAATATCAGTATTTGAATCAGTTCAGGAACCAACGCTTAGACAATTGCCATCAAGATTAATGATTGAAGAAGAAAGAAGTAAGAGTGAGTATGAGGAGAAATCAATAGCTTTCATTGGTGCAAGAAGACAACCTGGTGCTCTCAC
Organism: Arctia plantaginis; assembly: GCA_902825455.1. Classification (NCBI taxonomy): domain Eukaryota; kingdom Metazoa; phylum Arthropoda; class Insecta; order Lepidoptera; family Erebidae; genus Arctia; species Arctia plantaginis. Next base: position 3,914,492 of record CADEBD010000327.1, on the reverse strand, counting down.
GAGAGACAGGAAGGAGCACAAAGATGGATTGGAGCCCGAGAACGACCCAGTCACCCATCTACTTCTCCTGCATTTATAAAGAAAAATGATTTTAAGTGTCATTTTTGTTGGAAATATGGACACTATATTAAGAATTGTGGGTTTAAGACTATGTATTGTCACTGATTCAGAGAATAAAACATTGTGGGTTATGGATACTGGTGCAAGTGATCATATGTGTTGTTGTAGAAAAGTTCTCTTGTGGGTTCTGGGCAACAACAAACACCATTAATATCTTTTACCAGTATTTTATTAATATGATATTGTAGTGATTCGGCGCGTGGATTTTACAATGTGCTCAGTGACATCGGTCAGTCAGAACGAAGGCGACCGGATCCGGATACAGATAACATAAAATTATAACAGTTTTCCCCCCCTTTAAAATAAAACCCCTTAACATTTAAGAGAAACTAAGTTAGTACTCATAACTATAAAACAAGTCTTACAACAGGTTTCTTGATTCTGCTACTTCTACGTACCTCTGGGTGATTATGAACGTCACGTATATGAGTATTATTACCAACCGAAGTCGATATAGTAGTAGCAGCATCACTAGTGATTGTATGAGGAATATCCTGAGGATTAGAATGTATAGGAACTAGATACAGATAACATAAAATTATAACATGTGTAAAGATCCAGAAATTTTTGTCCAGAAAACAATTAAAAAGGTTAAAACAGACAATGAGAAAGAATTTGTATGCAGAAATGTACAAAAGTTTTTTGAAAATAGAGGAATAATACATCAAAGGACAGTAAGTTATACCAAAACAAAACGGCAGAGCAGAAAGAGAAATGAGAACCATTGTTGAGTCGGCGCGAGAATTGCTTCATGCAAAGGGATAGGGTAAGGAATTATGGGCAGAAGCCACTAACACAGCTACTTTTACCATAAATAGATCGGACATGAGTAAAGTTGAAAGTAAGACACCATATGAGTTATTATACAAGAAATAATTTGATATCAACGTGCTACAGGTTTTCGGGACAGAAGTTTATGTACATGAAGAGTAGAAAAGGAATATTTGTAGGATGTAGGATATGGACAGAATACAAAAGGATTCAGAGTTTGGTTTCGTAACACAAATATAGTGGACACATTTAGAGATGTCGTGTTTACAAAACCATCAGACAAGGAAATTATAAGTGTGAGTGAGGAAAGAAATAATATTTCGAATTATGATAAGAATTTTGTTGAAGGTAAAGATAAAAATGATAATATAGAGAGCAAAAATACTCAAGATAGTTTTCAAGAAGAGAGACAGAAAACTCAAGATAATTTTCAAGAGGAGAAAGAGAATACTCAATATAATTTTCAGGAGAAGGGAGAAACTGATGATATAGGAATGGAACATCAACCGACAAATAATGAAATTGAAGAGGAAGAATATGAAACAGGCAAAGAAAGTGGTGAAGACAGTGACAAAGAGAAGGACAACATGAAAGAAGATAAAAAGAAGAAAGCAGAAAGCCAAACTATAATAACAAATAAAAAGGATGTGACAAAAGGAGACCAAGGAAAGAGGAAAATAAGAAAACCTAGATGGTTTGAAGACTGTGACACGAGTTTTACAGTTTTAAATGAAAACCAATTAACATTTATAGATGCAATAAAAGGTGGAGAATCTGATAAATGCAAGAAAGCTATAGTAGAAGAATTGGAAGCTTTGAGAAGGAATCATACAAGGACATAAGTTGGGTGGGTATAAAGCAGTCCTGTAGAAATAAAAGGTTACTAAAGATCCTTGCTTCAAAATCAAACAACCAGGTTATAACTAATTACTATAAAAAATACGAAAAAATATTAAAAAGAACTGTAACAACAGCAAAAAAATTATACTACAAAAATAGAATATCGAAAGCCGACAATAAAGTGAAAACCATGTGGGGTATAATTAACGAGCGAACGAACAAAAAGCCTAAAAAAGTAAATAAAACATAAATTAAAACAAAACATAAATTTACACATAAATAATATCTTAACAACTGAGCCTAGCGAAATTGCCAACTATTTTAATAACTTCTTTGCATCAATTGGAGAGACTTTACACCAGCCTTCCGGTAGCAATACAAATAGTGTACAAGCCCACAACACAATAGAAAATACAATATATCTCAACCCAGTGGATCCTCATGAAGTTAACACAATTCTGAAAACACTTAAAAATAAAAAAAAGCTGTGGTATAGACGAGCTTCCACCTACCGTACTGAGACACTGTGCAGATGAACTAACTTTGCCGTTTTATTTATTGGTTAATCAGTCATTTAAAGAAGGCGTCGTGCCTGACCAATTAAAACATAGCTTGGTAAAACCAATACACAAGAAAAACTCAAAAACCGACCCAGACAATTATCGACCTATCGCCCTGTTACCGACTGCATCCAAGATTTTTGAAAAAGCGATGACAGATAGAATATATAACTTCTGTGAAAAATATAAAATATTAGATGAGTGCCAGAATGTATTTCGCAAAAATAAATCCACGATCTTAGCAGTATATAAATACGTCCAAGAAGCCTTAAACATTTTGAATAATAAGCAATACGCAGTAGGTCTTCTATTAGACATGAGCAAAGCATACGACAAAGTTCAATTTAATATTCTATTAAATAGGCTGTATGCTATTGGAATCCGGGGTAAAGCTTACGAATGGCTAGAGTCATATCTAACAGGTAGGAAACAAACTGTAGAACTAGAATTCTTCAACAAAAACACACACGAGATACAAAAAATCCGTTCAAACAGGAAAGATATAAAAGCCTCTATTCCTCAAGGTAGCGTAATTGGGTGCCTATTATTTATAATTTATGTAAACGAGCTACCCAAAACAATAAACGGACCATGTGTCTTATTTGCGGACGACATCTCTTTGCTCACTTCGTGTACAACTAATGTGGATGTTTGTGAAAATCTTCACCAAACACTCACAAAAACAGTGGACTGGATGAACAAACACAATCTGGAAATAAATTTCTCAAAAACTAAATTGATAACTTTCCATCCACACCAAAAATCACCAATAGACATCAATTTTACATTTAATGGATCAAAGATAGAAGTTGTTAATGAGTTTAACTTACTCGGGGTAACCATAGACACGCATATCAACTGGAGGGCGCACGTAAAAAAGGTGAGCGCAAAAATATCAAGCTTTACATACGCCCTACGCGAAGTCAAAAAAGTCACAGATCTACCCTAAGATAAAGTTTCTTTATCTTAGGATCTACCTACTGCACTTGTCACTTATTACGCCTACGCACATTCTTGGCTCAACTATGGCGTAATTTTGTGGGGCAATAGTACGGACGTCCCCGCTGTTTTTACTAAGCAAAAGGCATTGATTAGAGTCTTGGTCAATATAAAAAATACTGACACATGTAAACCACACTTTCAAGAACTCAAAATCCTAACATTACCATGCATCTACATCTTGGAATTATGTAAACTTGTTCGTAAATATCCGGAACACTACACCAAGCGCGAAGATATCCAATCCAAAATGACCCTAAGACACAAAAGTAGATTATATCTTCCTACTTCAAGATTAGCAATTCACTCCTCTGGACCATTGGTCATGTCAGTAAAAGTATATAATAGGCTACCAAACGAAATCAAAAACGAAAATAAATACAATACTTTTGTTAACAAATTAAAAAAACTCCTGATAAACAAATGCTACTACAGTGTCAAGGAATACTTAGAAGATAAATTATAAACTTTAAATAACTAAAATTAGTCATTATAAACACATGCCAGTATGGACATAAAATCTAATAAATTTACATTTAATAAATATTAATATATAATGAATGACTATGCAATAAATTGATATACAATGAATGGTAAAATAATTTTGTACTGACATTGTTCATTAATAAATTTATTAAATTATCAACAACTACATCCTTTTATGAACATGCAAGTTAAATATACTATTTGGTTTAATTAGTTTATCTCGTTTAAAGCAGAAAATGTTGGTATTGAAATCAAGCTCTTCAAACTAGCATAATTAGGCAGCTCCTCCTCTCTCCTGATAGTGCTGTGCCCAACAGGGTCCATAATTGTTATCTACTTTTAAGCCTACCACCTGAATGTACATTATGGAATGCAATAAATTGAAATTGAAATTGAAATTGATTTGCCACCTAATAAAACACCTATTAAGGCAAAATGGGTTTTGAGAAAGAAACAGGGTAAAGAAGACTATATATACTAAGCAAGACTTGTAGTGAGAGACTTTCAACAATAGAAAAAAAATGATCATTCGGAAATCTATTTAGCTGTAGCTAAACTACCAACATTAAGAATATTTCTGGCTATCGCAAATAAGTTTAAGTTATTCATATATCAAATGGATATAAAAGTGTCTTTCTAAATGGAAATATAGAAGAAGAAGTTTTCTTACTAAAGCCTGAAGGAATTGAGAAGAATTATAAAGTTCTTAGATTAAATCGATCATTATCGGACTTAAGAAATCACCAAGAAATTGAAACCAGAAATTCAATGAATTTATGTTAAAGGAAGGGTTTGAAAATACAAGTCTGATTACTGTTTGATGGTTTGACTGGAGGGTCGAGTCTCCCTAGATTTGTCTAATTTAAGTTATTTCAGAACTATTATAGGTAGGTACACACAACAGTAGCTTATTATAATAAATCAAAAACATACTTTTTAAGTTTCCTCTTAAATATAACTTTGCCTGTTTCTTCAATAATGTCCAATGGCAGATTATTAAGATGATAATTGCAAGATGGCATTCGTTTTTTTTAAGTTCTGTGTACTCTTGGAACAGTATATCTACCGTGGGTCACCGAGCGAGTGTTATATTCACTGGTGACTTTCCTCAAGTCATTCTGCCGGCTGCCATGATTAATTATTAATTTATGAAAGCAAATTATACAATAATATTCAAGAGAAGATTTAGAGTTTAAAAGTGGAGATCAATATTTCCAGAATAATAAAACAAAGGGAAGGTTTAAAAAAAAAGGCATTAATTGCTAAAATTAAACCCATGGTGGTAGAATTTTGACCGGCATGCCAACATTGCTTATAATTTTGCTGTCAGAAATATGACAGTGACAAACGTAAAACGTCACAAAGATAAAACCAAAAGTCAAAACAAAACCACGTTGAGATTGAGAGCCAATGATTGTAGCATTTAAATAACGTGGTATTTATTATGGTAATGGCTTAAAACTTACCTATGACTTTCTAGTTATAAAATTCTATTCTAGAATCAAATTAAATTGAAGATGGGAAGAACACGATTTAATGCAAAAGCGCGACAAGTCGTTAAGACAAATATTGACAACACGGAAACCAGTGAGGTATGCGAACTATTTAATTATTTATCGATGTGCCTTTACATTTTTATTACGTATTCTCGCGCTTATCATATTAATATTTGATTAACTGTGTGTACAAACAAATATAACATATTAAAGGCTGATCTTCTTTAACCGCAATTATTCAGTTATAAATACTAACCGTATATTGTAAACGACACCGCCGGGGTGTCGTTTACAATTTTTTCGTTTTATTTACGACACCACTGGTGACTAGTGATGTATAGCGTAAAATAAAACAATACGTTATGAGCTAATTTTAATGATAGTGTTCAAATTGGTTGGGTTCACAGAGATTCGTAAAACATTAAAATTGTATCTATAATAAGAACAAAAAATAACTCAATTAAATTATAAAATTATACAACAATTATTCGTTTTTTTCACCGTATCTTTGTTTTACTTCATTTGCTATCTTTAAAACAAGCTCTGGAAAAAGTTATTTTAAGGCCATGGTTATGATCTTACGAATGAAAAATAATTGATATTGATAAATGCACTAGTTTTGTGTTAGGACTTCATTACGGTGGTGTTATTAACTATTAGTATTAAATTGTAAACGACACCCCAGTGGTATTGTTTACAATACACAATACTAACTATAAGCCTACAACATTTACCCTCAAAATACTAATTTAGTCCATTAACAGCAGCTTACCATCAAGTGAACAATCTGGTCCCCTCCCTCTTCAGTTTTAACATAGAAAGAAATCACACATTTACATGAGGGTCTTGTGGTGACCATAACTATCATTGCAATGTCACAATCACTCATGTCTAAATCAATCATCACCTAATTATCTTTAAATACTGTTGTTTCATTTCAGATTCATTTAGAGTTTTCTAAGAGTGAATATGGATCCAGCGATCAAAATAATTTACTGGCTTTGCCCTCCAAGAAAAGAGAAACTAAAATTGTTAAAGAAAAGAAAGAGAAGACAAGATTCTTGTCTAAGGCACAAAGGAAGAGATTAGAAAAAATTGTTGAAAAGAAGCACAAAAAGGAGAATGTAAGTATTAAAGTGCTTACAACTATAAATTAATTTACAAAAACTGTTAGTATCTTTTTTGGTATGTGGTTTACATCTATTTACCAACTTTCTACTTTCATGCATTTTTCAATGAAATGTTAAATAATTTTTGAGCTTTCTCATTAAGTTATGAATGTATAATAATAGGAATTAAATTAATCACATGCTAGGTATTATCTTATAGAAAAAGAGTTACTTAAAAAAAATGCAAAACAAAAAATAAAGTATGTTTAAAAAAAAAGTTTTGATACTCTAAAAAAAAAAAAAATGCTGTCCGGTAGGGCACTGTAGACATGGCTTACACACTTCCAGAATTATGCATGTTTAAGTATGTTCCAGTCACATCATGTGACGTGGATAGATCATTCAGTCAATATAAGGCTAAATTTTGACTGAATCTTCAGAATTTTAATTTTAAAGATTTAAAGAAACATGTTAATATGAACTGACATATGCTGTATATTTTAATACGGACCCTAATTATTATAATTAAATAATCTTATTGCTAATTACAAGTCCCAGCATATAGGCGCTCTAAAGAGAACTGTCAAATTCAATTGATGAGAAGTGTAAGCCTAAGTAGGCATTTATGTGTAATATATATATACACATAAATAATATGCACATAGATATATATATGTATCCGTACATACACATACAAACAAACACACACATGAATATATACATACATATAACACATATATACAGATACTCACACATAAATACACATACATAACGAAATGCAGATACATAGATATTATTATGTTCAAAACAAGAGCAAAAATAAAAAAAAATGCCAGACATATCAGCTATGTGTCATTGGTCTGTGACCAACAGCAATGATGTTTACAGAATTTTTAGTTGTATGTAAATTTCTGTGTAGTGTGTGTGGTGGTGTCATCACCAGATGTCGTAAGAGCCGGCTAGTGAGCAATCTACGCAGGACAACAGCACTGCAAAGAGAGGGAAAACTTGACACAAACCCTATACCAGTGTGGTACATTAGGCCAAAACGAGAGGCCCTTGTCCAACAGGGGACTATATAAAGCTGTTGATGATGATGATGATGATGATGTAAAATAGTATTTCAGGTATTAAATATAATAAATGGTAGGTATTCTACTTATAAATTTTATAAAGTGCTCAAAAATTAAAGAAAAAAACTCATTGCACCGACATCAAATAAGTTTCGTAAAACGGATAGGAAGACGATGACACTCAGTTCACTACAGCAGTCATTACTTGGTTGAATTTATGCTGAATTTTATCTAGTTTTCCTAAATTATATTTAACATCACAATTGAACTGAGTCTTGCACACATGTCTTTGTCATTGCAACAACAGACAAAAATAAATTTATGCCTACCCTTTTCCCAATTTTATTTGGGGTCGGCGCAGTATGTATGATTTTTCTATTCTACTCTGTCATGCGTCATCTCACTGTTTACTCCCTTCCTAGCCATATTCTCCCTCACGCAGTCCATCCACCTTTTCTTCGGTCTGCCTCTTCTCTTGTACCCTTCAACTCCCATACCTAAAACTTTCTTCGCCACATTTTCCTCATCCCTCCGCATGACATGTCCATACCAAGATAACCTATTACTTCTTAACTTTTCATCCAGTGGCGCTACTTTCAGACCCTCGTATATACTCATTCCTAACCTTGTCCATCTGAGTCACACCACACATCCATCTCAGCATTCGCATTTCGGCTACGTTCAGGCGTCTCTCATCCGTTCTCTTAATGGGCCAACTTTCAGAACCATACAGGACGGCAGGTCTGATAATAGTTTTATAAATTTGTCCCTTCAGTGTTAAGGGGAAACTGGGGTCACAAGTTGTTCCCGTTACCTGCCGCCACACAAATTTATTCATTGTCATATTCTGACCTAAAAGAGTTGCTATTTAATAATAATTATTTTTTTTAGCGAGCTTCACTGCTGGAATCCTTATCCAAAGTGCAGGCTTCAGCAGACGAGGTTAAACAATTGACGGCCATCTCTGCTGTGCAGACTATAGGCTTACGTCGATTGCAAGAATTTGATTCAGAACTACCCAAACAAAAACTTGTTGAAGATACTGTTAAAAAGTTTAGTAGTATAGCTGGTGTGTATTTTCTTTATACTAACTTTTAAAATACTCATTATAATTATGTCACGTAATGGAGATTTTGTGATCCACGAATTATGGTTCTGGGTCTGAGTGTTCATTGTGTTTGTTTCATAAATATTTGTAAGTGCCCCGTGATACAGGATTTAGGATTATCTGTATTATTGTGTTCCCTAATACTCTTGGGACATTTAAATTAAAGGTATACATGTTCACGTAAACCAGGTTTATTCTCTTCTCTAGATTATTTTTGCTTACGCTACCTGAACTGTACACTTACATGTTAATTGTTACATATGAAAGGAAAGTAAGTAGGTAAGATACGTTGTACCCTACACAGGTTATATTCCTAGTGCAATTGTTTTATTTTTAGAGAAAAAAAATAAAAAACTATGTGTATTGCTTGCCTGGTTTTTATTCACAAGGCTCGTCGTTTTGTCAAAAAAGTATGGGGGGGTAGAGTATGAAAAAGTGTAAGTCAAAGTGTCAAATTATGGTGACGCAACAGTAACATGTTGTTAGAGTAGGATATTATGGTGCACTTTTCACAATAATTAGGCAAGTGCCGACATTGAATTACCTTAACTCAGCAAATTTCTACACTAGCATCATTGTGGTCGGTTTTAGAACTGTTATTTGCGGCTTATTGCTAAACACTTTTTCGATTTGCCATTCATAAAAGATAGTGCTTCTTACTTCTACTCTCCATACAACACAGGCAAACATTTGACAGAAAGTCATAGATCCACAAAGGCAGAAATGGTCTTTTTTCCATTTTTTTTATTAATTTTATTTTGTATTAACTGTGTTCTATTTTTTTTATTATTATTTTGTTAATTTAAGTGATACTAAGAAAAAAAGACATTGAATTTGATTTAGGGTGAAAATAGTGAATAACATTACCTTAAACATTTCTGATTTTTTAAGCACTGGCCAAGATCATGATATGATGGTTGTATTCTCTATTTGCTTTTAACATTCGATTTCTTTCTTTTTAAATCTTATTTCTTCATTGCATTTGGTAATTATTGTAAGTAAGTTTTTGTATTAAACAATGTAATCAGTATTTGTAAAATTGTTTCTTGATTTGGATATTGCTGATTACAGGAGCTAAGAAGCGCTTAAGACTTTTAAAAATGGATAATGCTGAAAAATTAAAAAAGAAAAAATACGACCCTGATGTAGTTGGCTTAGAAGAATCATCAGAAGAAAGTTCCGACTCTGAAGATACTGATAGTGATGAACCAGAAATTGTAAATAATGAAAAAGATACTGGAATCGAGAGTGTGCCTGAGCCTGATACAGTTGATAATGTGAATAGCAAAAATGGAAACTGTGATACTATGGAAAAAGAAGATATAGAATTGGAAAAATCTAAAAATAAATCGAAGGAGAAGAATGTAGTTAAGGATACCAAAACAAAAGAAGTAAAAATTGAAAATAAACCTTTACTAAACCATCCTACAGTTAATGTAGAAGTAAAAAGGGATCCTAAGATACAGGTGGCCAGATTAAAACTGCCAATACTAGGCGAGGAACAAAGAATAATGGAATTGATCAACGAGAATGAGTTTCTAATCATTGCTGGTGAAACAGGTATAGTGTAGTCTTGTAACTAACTTATCCATGTGACTCATCCAAGGGAGCAAACTACGCAGGACAACAGCACTGCAAAGAGATGAAAAACTTGATACAACACCTTATACCAACCCATCTGGCCAGCGTGTTATAGTAAGACAAAACTTCCTTTCTAAAGAAAAGCCTATGTTCAGCAGTGGACTATTAAAGGCTGTTGATGATGATGATGATGATATGGCAAATAATACCATAAATCTATATTTTATATGTGAAGAGAAATCTTTGTACCCCTCTGTACAAATATAGCTTACAGAGGCCTATCATACTTAGAAATACTTAATAATATGTAGGAGAAATTATGTAACACAGGGTGTCAGCTACTTCTGGTATAAAGAGGTAAAAAACATACAAAAATTTTCTTGTTTGTTTCAGGCAGTGGTAAAACAACTCAACTTCCACAATTCTTATATGAAGCCGGTTACGCAGGACAAAAAATGATAGGTGTGACAGAACCTCGCCGTGTGGCTACCGTGGCAATGTCAGTGCGAGTTGGATATGAACTGGGACTCACAAGCAAGGAAGTCTCGTACCTCATGAGGTTTGAGGGTAACGCTTCGAAGGATACCAAAATCAAGTTCATGACTGATGGTTTGTATAGTCATTATCATCAACAGCTTTTAATAGTCTACTGCTGGACATGGGCCAAAACTTCCTTTCAAAGGATAGTATTGAAAGAGTAACCTGCCTGAGGTTGCACTGGCGGTGACGACTGGCCGTGAGGCTGACGGACTTTGTTATGCACGCCCCCTGTTCTAAAGGAGATCATTTTCAATAAAAATAATTATAAAAATATTTTTTTCAGGTGTTCTTCTAAAAGAAATCCAGTCAGACTTCCTCCTTAGCAAATACTCTGTTATAATCATCGATGAAGCTCACGAAAGGAGCGTGTACACAGACATATTGCTTGGCCTCCTGTCTAGGATTGTACCGCTCAGGAGGAAGCGAGGAAGTCCACTTCGATTAATTATTATGTCCGCTACACTAAGGGTGGAGGACTTTACAGAGAATACTAGGTTGTTCAAGCAACCGCCTCCCGTTATTAAGGTAAGGCTGACTGCAAATAAAATATCAATATTAAAAATATAGCATGGCAGGTATTGTACGAAAGTTTTTATCTCTATAATTCTAATTACCTTGGTCAGAGACTAAGCCCAATGACGATAGGACATTAATATTTATATTTTTAAATAAATATTTCTTTTGGATTCAAATGTATTTAAAAATTTACCTTCTATGAATATTTAAGGTGCATAAAAAGAAAAAAAAGAACAAATTACTACACCTCCGGCACCCGAGCCCAAATCTGAATGGTAATCAGAACTCTTAACCTGTAAAAAGTATTTTAAACCTGCAAAAGCAGTCAAAAGTACGTAGACTGCAACATCATACCGTTTAACAACATCTAATCCAAATGATTCACCAACAGTAATATTTTACCGGTTAAAATACTTATGATTGGTTAAGAGTTCTGACTCTAAAATGTATATGTTACTAGCGCGACTTTGTCCGCGTGGTGGTCGATATCAGACATCGTAGTGGAAACCACAAATCAAGTAGGTATATATCCAAACAAACTTGCAACCTTTTTAAAGGTACTTTTGAAAAATTAGTACTTAACAACTTTTTTTTTTAGTTTGAATACAGACTATTTACTGTATATAATAATAAAAGCCATCTAGCGGAGACAAATTAAATTATTCGTGACTAAGTCTACATCGCACAATGGCAAATTTCACTTCTGACTAGAATTGACATGTCTAATTAACGTTAACTGCGAAAACTCGTGTCTTCCCTTTTTGATCTTTATTATTCTGGATCCCAGTTTTCTTCAAGAATTTGTCGATTTAATTGTATGATATTTATCTTCCAGATAGATTCAAGGCAGTTCCCCGTGACAGTGCACTTCAACAAGCATACAAACAGCGATTACTTAAAAGAGGCTTACAAAAAATCTGTCAAAATTCACACGCGGTTGCCGGACGGAGGAATACTTATATTTGTCACTGGACAACAAGAGGTATTCTGTGATTCTCTTAATATATCCCATTCAGCCAATGATCGATCCATTTTATGTAAGGTTTATTCCAAAAACAAGCAGCAACGGCAAAAGCACACAGACCCACGGGTAGAATATTAATATTAGGTAGAATTAATGTTATTAACCCTATTTTAGTGTTTTGTTTATTTATTGTGAAATACGTAAACAACGAACAGTAGACAGATCATTATAGCACGGGATCAAACCTCCGTGGTGTTTTGTTGTTATGTAAATTAATTAGTTTTGTATGTCAAATTGTATATGTTAAATAAATAAGTAAGTATAGTTTAGGTTTAAATTACGGGTTACCAGATACAAGTTGTCGGGGAACTTGTACCTCGTGGGTGGTATCTCAAGGGATTTCTGCAGAGAAAAAAAGTGGGAACCTGTTACCTTTATACTAGCCATAATGCGATCTGTACACAGACTCCAGACCGAATTCCAGGAATCTAATATGCAATTTGTGACAAATATAAATCTTGTTAACTGTCTTTGAATTATTGCAAGAAGAGTGTTCTCTTCAAACTTCGTTCTGCTACTGTGCCTATCTTTTACTTTGAATTTGATCAGAGTATGCGTTTGCGCAGTATATTGATCAGCGTATGCGCAGTATTGGAAAAAAATCTAACAAAACAGTTTTTGTTAATAATAATACCAACATTTTACTCTGTGTATTTATAATCTCTATTTTATTTTACGCTGATTCTAAATTAGTTATTAATATTTAACAAAGTTAAGTACTAAATTTTTCATTTTTTTTTATTTTGATACGCTGTTTAACACCGATTTAAAATAGTTATTCTTATATTTCAGGTAAATTATCTAGTCCGTAAGCTAAGAGCCGCATTTCCGTATCGTAAGGACGTGGACTATTCCAAATTGATCACGAGGACGAAAACTAGTGACGCTGATGCGGCTCTGGACTCGGATCCTGACGACATCGAGTCTGATGACGATGAGGTAAGGATTTAAGATATTTCTATCCAATCCTTTAAGAATCAAAATTTATAATCTTCATCATTAAGCTAAAGAGTTTTTTGAAAGTCAATACTTCTAGAATAACCGGCCAATATCTAGATATTGTCTAGAAGTATTGTCTAATTTTTGAGGGTTGAATTCTATTAAACATCACCCCATGACCGTCGAGAGCGAGGCAGTGATCAAACGTTGTTGAAACAATATTTGAGATTGATTCTAGATTGAACCAACCTATGGAACATATGTTATATAGTGATAAGACTCTTAAATCAATACTAAGACTATACATAACCCTACATAAACATAAATACACATACATAACTTAAATTAATACTAAGACAATACTATTCATGAATCTTTAGTAGCTGGGGTAAATGGACGGCGGTAGCCACTTACTATCAGGTGGCAGTCTCCTCGCTTGTGCCATATACCATGAAAAAAACCAGAAAAAACATGTTTCTAAGAGATACCTAAGTTTTAGATCATATAGCTTGACAAAATTTTCTTGAATTTGCTAGCACGAGGCAAGTCTGATAGCGTAGTGGTTTAAGCAAGCTGAGTGTTGTGGGTTCGATTCCCACATGGGGCAACATGTGATCCACAAGCGTGTTTCATGTGTGTGTGATATATTCCTAGTGCAGGAGTTGTCTTTGAAAAAAAAAAGATGGAACAAGAAGCCGTTGGAAAAATTAGGTCCTTAAAAAACATACAGTACTTCGAAGGTAAATTTTATTTGTTTCTATATTTTCAGGTTGAAAAAGAAATGAAACGAGCACGTAAAGCTCGTAGAAAAGCAAAGCAGAAGATAAAAACCTTGCCTAAGATAAATCTGGATGATTATGACATGCCTGAAGACGATGGTCAGGCTGACTTAGTGGGGGAGGATGATGACAGCGAAGGTCACCTTAGTGATTCAGGTTCGTTGACATTTCCTTGGCTGTTTGTTCCTTTTCATGGTAGAGAGCAAAGGCTGCTTCTTTCGGGTCATCGATGGAGACCTTCAGCTCAAGTCACCAGTACGTTGCGCCTTTTGAGTTCTTGGCCTTTCCACAATGTGGGGAGAGAAGGGTTTGGCGGCCGGTAACCTCAGTCACTCGCTGAAAAGCAACGAAAGAACTGCTGTTTTCTGTGAAGCTGTGTGTTAGTGCTAAAGTTTGAGAATATGTATAATTGAATGTTACTCTATTATGAATAAATGGCTGAATAGGTCTTTATTAAATTTTTACAAGTTTTTTTTATGGTATAAGGGGGCAAATGAGCAGACGGGTCACCTGATGATAAGCAACTACCGCCGCCTATGGACACCTGCAACTCAAAAGTCACAAGTGCGTTGTTGCACTTGGAGTCCCTCCCGCTCGAGTCAGCGGGAGGAATTTGGGCTCCGGTAACCTCACTCACTCAGTGAAAGGCAACGAAAAAAATTGCTTAACACCGCTTTTCGTGCCGAAGAATGGCTCTCCCACGGTTGTTGTAACTCAGAAAAAGAAATATCTAGAAAAAAATAACAAATGGTGCGGGGTCTTTCTCCCGCGAATGTAAAGCCGAACCAAGATGTTTGACAAGTTTGCTTGAATTTTATAAATATAAAACTTACAATATATTTCTTGTCGACAGATACTGAGGAAGACTCCCTCACAGCCTCCATAAAGTCATGCCGCCAGCCGCTCTGGGTCCTCCCTCTGTACTCTATGCTGAGCTCTTCAAAGCAAGCTCGTGTGTTCCAACCCCCTCCAGTGGGTAGTCGCTTGTGTGTGGTGAGCACAGACGTCGCAGAGACATCCCTCACCATACCAGCTGTTAGATACGTCGTTGATAGCGGAAAGAAGAAAATGCGGTAAGTTCTAATATCGGTATTTATAAACCCATTTGGCAAATTCTTTTTTTTATCAATTCTCATTAAATCTCTATTCTTAGTCAAATTTGAAGAAAAAATATACAAAATTATTCTAAGGAATGAAAGATACAGTGTAGTATAATTCATCATCATATCATCATTAACAGCCTTTAATAGTCCACTGCTGGACATAGCCCTTTTGGGTTTTGGCCTACTACACCATGCTGGCCAGACGGGTTGGTATAGGGTTTGTGTCAAGTTTTTCTTCTTTTTGCAGTGCTGTTTTCCTGCTAGTTTTGCGCCTTAAGTCGGCTCTTACGACACCCACGGGATGAATTGCGGTAGTGACATTCCGTATTCTTAATCCGTCACTTCACGGACAAAGAATGAAAGAAGAACGCAGTATAGAATAATTCAATCCTTGTTTGAGACTTAATTATAATTCATTGATTCTTAGCGTTTCTTAGTCTTTAAGACTATGATACGTTAATGTCTTTGGTTGTGTATTTTACTTTGTAGCCATAATTATATAAACAAAGATTTCACTTTAATTGTCTCGATCAAAAATAACAATAAGACGCATTTGAGTTAAGAAAAAATCATGTAAAAATGCATCATCTTTCTACACCTAAAATGTTATATAATTTTGGATAAATTGGAAAAAAATGCTTTTTTTACAATATTGTTATAGTTTTTCTTTGTTATCTTCTTAACCAAAAAAGGATTGTGGGTTGTTTATCAAATAATATTCCTATTCCTCAGTGTTTATGACCACGTGACGGGGGCGAGTGCGTGGCGAATAGTGTGGACATCCCAGGCCAGTGCGGAGCAGCGTTCGGGCCGAGCGGGGCGGGTCAGCTCCGGCCACGCCTACCGCCTCTACAGCAGCGCGGTGTTCCAGCACGACTGTCCGGACCAGCACCCGCCCGACCTGTGCCGGAGGCCTGTCGATGACCTGGTGCTTACTATGAAGTGCATGGGCATTGATAAGGTACTAATTATTTATTCATCATCATCAACAGATTTTAATAGTCCACTGCTGGACATAGGCATCTCCTTAGAAAGGAGGTTTTGGCCTACTATACCTTGCTGGCCAGACGGGTTGGTATAGGGTTTGTGTCAAGTTTTCCCTATCTTTGCAGTGCTGTTGTCCTACGTAGTTTGCTCCCTTTTGGAGTTGTGTAACATTTCTCAATCTCATATTTGATAGCTAAATCTATATAATCTTGTCCTTTTAATGTTTAAATCCGATTAATATACCAAAACAATTGCAAATATGGCCGCCACCACACTTTAACAGTGTATGACGTCATAAACCGATGTCCTTTTTTATAATATTGTTACAGTTTTTCTTTGTTATTTTATTAAACAAAAAAAAAGGGTTTTTAAATGTTTGTGATATTTTCAGGTAGTTAACTTCCCATTCCCAACGGCTCCAGATCGGTTGCAGCTGCGTTTAGCCGAGAAGAGGCTGGAGACTCTCGGTATACTTGAGAAACCTGAAGTCAAGAACATAAGGATTGATGAGGAAGAGGTCTGTTTCCAATTTAAAATATGTACTTGATAATCTATACATATGTATGTGTACGTAATCACCCCTAGTCCCCGAAGGGGTATACAGGTGTTTTTAACCGACTTCAAAAAAGAGAAGGTTATAAATTCTAATGTTTTTTATATTTTTTATGTATGTCCTGATATAACTCCGTTATATAAACGCATTTTCAAAATTTATTTTTTGTTCGAAAGGGTTTTTCACCGAAATGGTCCCATTTAAATTTCATATAGATCTGATGATCAGTTTTAGAGACAGCCTACGGAACTCCCAAAATAATAATAGCAAATCAACCGCGATTGCTGCTAGGTTTGAAGTCGGTTCAACTTTGTTGTTGTGCCAACTGGGTAGATTCCTAGGTTTAAAATAAATTATTTCGCCTGTATCATTAAATCTAACATCTCAAAGTAGAGGATGAATTATCATTTTTTTTTATTGATTTGATATCTTGAAATCAACGTTAAATATAAATGATTTGACAATAACTAGGTATGACGTAACGAAATAGTATCTCATACAAAAATGTACCGCGTCTAGCGTTTAGACGTTTTAAAAAAGACACTAATTTGACTTGACAGTCATCTACCCTACTGTAATTTTAGTTTTTTTAAACAAAAGTTCAAGTAATAGGGTGCCAGCAAGATGAGTTATCGATAAACATGATAATAGCTTAATAGAAAAATAAATAATTTATTCTGCGATTTGATTATTAAGAAATTCTTAGAAATTTAATGTTACAATTTTGTCAATACCAACGACGGGGCTGCTGGCCTAGTAGTTAGTGACCCTGACTGCTAAGCCGGAGGTCGTGAGTTCGATTCCCAACCAGGACGAATATTGTGTGATGAACACGATCATTTGATCTGTCTGTCTGGGTATAATTTTTAAAATAAGTATGTATTAATATTAAAGTAAAACTATTTTTAATTATGTACCAGCAGTCTGGTTACCATAGTACAGGCTCTGCCAAGTTTTGGACCAGGCTGCCGTGTGTGAGATGTGTGAAGTTATTATTATTAAATAAAATAAAATAATAAGGGTGTAAACTCGATGCTATTTAAAAATTTGCTAAGAAATCATATTATTTACACAGATACTGAAAGTGACCCCACTTGGCAAGGCTGTGTCAGCGTTTCCGTTGCTGCCTCGTTACGGGAAGATGTTGGCCTTGAGTCACCAGCAGAACTTATTGGCTTACACCATTGCTTTGGTGTCAGCACTCACTGTTCCTGAGGTATGTTGTGTCTATGTGCTAATAATTTTATATTATTTTTTTAAAAAGTATCACCGGTTATCATATAATGATTTTTCACTTCTTCATTCCTTAATTATTCCTTTTTTTTCAAATTTTACATCAACTGCCTTTAATAGTCCACTGCCGGACATAGGCCTCTCCTTAGAAAGGAGGTTTTGGCCTTTGGCCAGACGCGTTGGTATAGGGTTTGTGGCAAGTTTTCCTTCCCTCTGCAGTGCCGTTGTTCTGCGTAGTTTTTTCCCTTAGGCGGCTATTACGACACCCACGGGATGAATAGGGGAATCAAATTTAATAATGGAAAGTCTACCCTCACAAAGAAAAAACCAAAGAATTTATGAAATCAGTTCGAAAATGACGGGGTTCTGATATAACAAAAAGATACAACCGAATATAAAACCTTTCATTAAAAATTGTTGAATGATATTGAAAACAGAAGAGGCAAAATTTTTGGCCACTTGATAAGACAAGACACCTTACATCAACATACATAAAGCAAGTGAAAGAGAAAGCGAGAGTCGTGGCCTATCAAGGTCAAAAAGTTCTTCTAAAAAGTTTTTTACCTAGCTTTTTTCCATATTATTGCATCTATATTGAACTCTGAGAGTAAATTTTAAATAATACTGAATAGTCTCTATAACACGGCACACTGTAAACCTCGATGTGAACAATTCCTACTTTCAATGTGAAAAAACAATCTTTGTAGGTAATGTCGGGTAAACCAGAAAGCTGGCCAGCAACTGGCAACATACTATTGTTGGGCGATCTTGGAGTATTGTTAAGAGCAGTCGGCGCAGCAGAGTATGCTCATATCAAAGGAGAAGAAGAAATATTCTGCGCTAAATACGGATTGAGAGAGAAGGTAAGTGACGCCATGCGCCATAAGTATCCATGTAGGATACGAAACGACAACGAAACAACACGACACGACATGACGTGACACGACCTGTCGTGACACGACACGACACGATACCATACTCGTACTACAGGATAGGGACACACATTTCTATAGAGTAAGGCAGACAAATACAATATTCCAGCCAAATCGGAACCCACAAAGACCTGCTATCTTTTTATTTATGTATTTCTCTGTTTTTATTTAACTCCAATAGGCAGTAAAAGAAATCCGCAAACTTCGCAAACAATTAACTTCAGAAATAAACTTGAGCGTGGCCGGAGTAAACGTCGCAGTAGACCCAGAGATGAAACCACCAGATGACAACCAAACCAGACTCCTACGACAGTTGGTACTCAGTGGACTAGGAGACCAGGTTGGCAGAAAGATAGCTCTAGAAGAAGTTAAGCAGGGTAAGTAAACCATGATAGATAGAGCATCGCCATGGTTGCTATGACAGTATCATTCGTCCATTAAAAAAAAAATATAGGAAAAAGGAAGGAAGGCATACTCTATGCCGTCGGCTACATGTCATCATCATCATCATCATCAACAGCCTTTGCTAGTCCACTGCTGGACAAAGGCCTCTCCTTAGAATGGAGGCTACATGTATCTTTTTATAACTGTGTACCTTAATACCAACATAGGCTAAGTTTGAATGTACTACTAACAATTACTATGAGTCACAGTTACTCGATATAAAATTATTATTATAAGTAAATTTTTCGTTGCCACGAGTGGGTGAGGTTGCCAACCCAACCCTTCCCCCCACTATTCCACTGTCTCAAAGGGCGACAACATAATCATCAGGAGACCTGTCGTTTGCCCCAGGAAAACGGTCTACGCAGACAGGTCGACGGACGAACAAAGTGATCATATGAGGGTGTATTTTTCCAGAGGTACAGAAATACTATTTTATATTAACCAAGAGTTTACTTGAACAGGTGAAGACAAGCGCAAATATAAATACGCCTACCACACCGGCGAACTTGAAGAGCCCGTCCATCTTCACTCTGAGTCCATCCTTCGTAAAACCATCCCCGAATGGGTGGTGTTCCAGGAGTTGTACGAAACTGGAGCCGAAGAACGAAGGAAGATGGTTATGAGGAATGTTACTGCTATAGAACCGGAGTGGCTGCCTATTTATGTACCACAATTGTGTAATTTGGGTAAGTGGAATCTATGCGTGGTGGGTTGCTTCCTCCTAGATAAAGACCCACGTTAGGTCAGCATTAGCTACTTTTCTTTGACATTCTGGTAATTTTCATGAAGTTACTTGATGTCATAAGTTTGTTAAACCCAGATTCTAGACTGACATAGTTAATTTAGTCTTTTTTTTTTTACGATGGGAATGCCTTTCGCACCATACCCTCCGTTGGGGAAGACGTGGGACTCCCGGAGAACCAGTCTACCATCTTAACCCCGCGGCGGCCTACCTCGGCGATCGAGAGGAGCTCCAGGAACGCATAGGCGGTTTCTGGAGTCCTTCACTCATAATAACTTTGGTTAATTAAAATGTACAAATTAAGCAAAGGTATATCGTTTACATATGTTGAGTTAGCAATAGCTCGACCATGCCTGCATCTCAAATTGGCAGTTGCTGGGAATCCCCTCAAAAACTTGGTCTGTGGTGTATTTTCTCAATTAAATACATTATTTCAGGCGATCCTCTATCAGACCCGGCTCCAAGATACGATGAGAAATCGGGCAGAGTGAAGTCTCACTTCAAAGGAACATTCGGTAAAGCTGGCTGGGAGTTACCTATAGTGGAAATCGATTTTCCCGACAAGATTGATAGATACAAGTAAGTAGCCAAGTACTGCATGTCACAGGTCCAGGATTCGATTCCTGGTCTGTGAAAAAATCATGCTTCATGAGTGATATATCCATTTATCTATATAATCTATAAAAGAAGAAATTGACATACTGATTCACTCACTGATCGATCAAGGCATAGCTGAAACCACTGAGTCTATAAGCATGGAATTTTTAGGTGACAGGTGACAGGTGAACACTAAGATAGGATTCTAAAAAATTCCACCCTTAAAGGTGTAAAATGGTGGTTGTAAATTTATACACGGTGTAAGGGACATCGTAAAGAATACTGAAATAGTGTATTCAGACCATCATTCTGAGTCTAAAATCATTGGAATTTTCTGCCATTTCCCGTAGGTATCGCCCAAAAGTAATAACTACATGTGTGTTCCGTGCAAACAGTCTACGCACACTAACACAATACTAATTACGTTGTTGTTTTTTTAACCAAAAACAATGGAAAATTAAAAAAAAGACCGGCAGAAAATTTCAATGATTTTCGACTCAGAATCATGGTCTGAATGCACTATTTCAGTATTCGTTACGATATCGATGTCGATATGATGTTACGAAAGTCGTGTCCGATGAATGACCATCTGGGCTTAGTGTGAGTTTATTTCACATCAACGGTGACCGTGTTCAGCGTTGGTGAAGAGTTCAGGGTACCTGGTCCGTTCCCGGGCCTGGCGGGCCAGGAGAGAGTTCTAAGCACCTCCCGAGGCCAAAGTGTGAGGTTATTTCACTTCTACTCGCTCTCGAAGATTTCAGTGAAAGCCAATCGCACCGACAAACGCAGTCACCGAGACGAACGAGGTGATGAGAAAAATACACTCACACTAGGCCCCTTGTACGCATTTTTTTGGTTTCTCTGGTTGAGTACCTTTAACCTTACACAAATTCTTCTAGCTTTTCAGTAAAATGAATAAAACAATTATCAGTAGTTCATTAACATTGTATTTAATTTCGAAATAACATTTGATTAGCAAACATATGGTTAACACAGTTTTCGTATGTTCAAGCTGAATCAATAACTTTAATTTCATGCTGTTATGCAAATATTCTGGTCTGATTTTTACGATATTCAGTAATAGTGGATTTTCCTGTATCCTCGGCATATTGTTACAAGTCTGAAAAAAATACATTCCTTGATATTTAACTATATCATCATCAACAGTCTTTAACAGTCCACTGCTTGGACATAGGCCTCTCCATAGAAAGGAGGTTTTGGCCTACTATATCACACTGGTATAGGGTTTGTTTCAAGTTTTCCTTCTCTTTGTAGTGCTGTTGTTCTGCATAGTTTTGCTCCCTTAGTCGGCTCTTACGACACCCACGGGATCTGACACTCCATATTCTTAATCTGTTACCACACGGACAATACATATTAGAAAGAGATATTATGTGACCGTAAAATTGTAAATACCGTTAGATTATAATCTATCTCGCGAGATTGTAAACTGTCGAAAGATTGTGAACTATGACATACTGCTTACAATTTAACGCATTATTTTTGGTTAGGTTAGGGTTAGACCTATTGTCTGTCTACTAAAATCAGGGACAGCCTTCGGACAGTTGATAATTTAACGCTTCCACTTCGACAAATTATAATCTACCGAAAAATAATGCGTTAAATTGTAAGCAGTATGTCATGGTTCACAATCTTTCGACAGTTTACCTTCAACCCAATACGAATGAATTGCTTAACATCAGAGCGCCTACGAGCGCGTTCAGCGTTTGGGTTTTTGAAGATTTGAGTGCGGGCCAGCGCCGAACACAGGCACCGTGATGATAGAGTAGATGTGAAATGAACTCGCACTTGGGACTCGGTTGTCTATGAAGCCGGTCCATGCGTGCCGAAGTATAGCCCTCTCGCGGTTATATGTCTTGGGCTTTTGGTGACTACTTAAATATTGTTAAAGTAACTATGTCTGGATATTCATTGGTTAGTTTTCAAGTTTTTAATTCTTTCTCCAGATGGTTCGGCCGTTATCTTCTAGAGGGAGTTGTTTTCCCCAAGTTGAAGAAGTATACAAGTTCATTACTATCCCCACCTTCGACTATGGTGAAGAGTTGGGCTAAACTGCAGCCCAGGACTGAGGTGCTTCTGAAGGCGTTGATAGCCAAAAGGGCCGGGACCAGAGACGCTTTGAGAGCCGTGTGGGTGCAACAAAGCAATTGTAAGTATATCCGAAGTACGCAGGGGATTGTATATGAACTCATCCTCCATTTATGCTGCACGGATTGCGTAGTGGTTTAAGCGGTCGCCACCCCGCTTCCTACTACGCTGAGTGTTTTAGGTTCGATCCCCACATGGGACGACACTTTGTGTGATCCACAAATTGTCGTTATGAGTCTAGGTGTCCGTTTCATGTATGTTTGTAATGTCCCCCGTGAAGGATATATTCCTGCTGCAGGAGTTGTCTTTTTAAATAAGAAAAGATTTATTCTATTCGTTTAATTTAATTTCATCATCATCAATAGCCTTTACTAGTTCACTGCTGGACACAGGCCTCTACTTAGAAAGGAGGTTTTGGCCTACTATTACTAATTTAATTTATTCCATTATAATACGTGAAGAGGGTTTTGTAGAGAGAGTATGTGATGATTAAGTATTTAAAAATAAAACTCGAATTTCACGATCCTTCGACCGTGAAATTTGAAGTAATAGGTAATTTTACGATCTATGCAAAAACATCTGAAAATATATAAATGAATTATTGTGCGGATGTGGTAGAATATTATTATTCTCTTTAGTACATGTTTATACATATTGATAACATTTTTAAATTATAAAAAAGAAAAAAAACATATTTAAAAATATAAAAAATAGTAGACTGATGACTTCCCAGTTATTATTGTTATATTATATAGCTTAGCAAAAATGTTAGTTTTAGTTCATAAAATAGCAAAACAAATTTTAAATATTCAATTGAATTTTAAAGTTTTCTGTTTTTTAAATTGTGATCAACACCATGAAATAGCTGCGATTTTACTACGTCATACGGGAGTGTAAACAAAAATGTGTCAGTAGAATCCACAGTTTGTACAATTTTTTTACAGTATTATCCTTGCCTTCGGGAACAGCCTAAGGATAAGTAGACTCATTTTTAAATTACAAACAATATATTATACAAAATATCAGCGCATTTGTTTACACAGCCGACTGACGTCATGACCACCAGCAATATGGCGTCAGCATTTGCGTCAAAATCGAGTCAATACGAGCGAAATCTAAAAATGTAAAATGCATTTTTATGGCACTTATCGACTAAATAAAATTTATAGTAACAGCGCTATAGAATCTAATTGAGATGCTTTTCAAAAATGGATGTAATTGCCTTTTTTAGTCAGATATTTTGTTATAATCTTAATATTACATGTAAAAGAGCCCTAAACCATAGCAAAATGTTTATGGTATGTTGTGAAAAGTGTTCATTTATTACCATTCTTATTGTTTTATTACAGTTCTACTGGATGAATACCTGAAATGGGTCCCGGAGTCAGCTCACAACGAGGTGACATTGTACTGGCCACCTTTATAAATTGTTGAAGAATTCAATCTTTTTGTACATATTGTAAATAATGATAAAAGCTACCTGAAATATTTGGTTTAATTTATTGCTTATAAATAGCATCATTTAATACAAGAACGGTTATATGTATAACTAGCTGACCCTGCAAACGTTGTTTTGCTATTTACATTATTAAAAAAAAATTTTTTTTTTAATTTCTTAAAATCCGTTCTTAGCTGACCTCTACTTGGTGAAAAGAATATTCCTACAAAATTTCAAGTCTTTAGCTCTAATGGTTCCAGAGATATCGTGATGAGTGACTATATACGTGGAAATCTCATATATATATAGATTTAAAGGAAGTCATAACGAACTAAAATATCAATAAATGGTGCTAATGCTGTTTAGTTTGTTTTGTTCTGTCAAACAACGTTTCCTATTATGGAAACGTAATATTTGACAGGACAAAAAATTTTTTCAGTCATTTTTATGTTTATTTTAGAGAGTTTTCGAACAACAGAATTAGCACCAATACCTACCTAATTTGTCGGTTAGAGGCCTCAGAGAGCCGAGTGCAAGTTTATTTCACATCGACGGCGAGCGCGTTTAGCGTTGCGATTGGTGGAGATTTCAGTGCGGGCCAGTCGTAGCACCGAACGCGATCACCGTGACGATCGAGTTGCAGTGAAATAAACTCGCACTTGGCCCACTGATGCACTGGAAATATCTGAAATTACTTTAAGAGTCACAAGTTTATCTGCCACAACAACAACAACCCCCCCTCCCCCCCCACTTCAAGTAGTTCCTACAATATCCTCACCCACTCGGTGCAATGCAACGAAAGAGTTGCCTAACATCGGTTTTCATCTGGAATTACTTGAAATTCCAGATCCGTCTACTGACCAATTGCTGTTTGATGATGTTACAGCAAACATGATTAATGGCCCATGCGGTATTCTTAATCGTTCATCGCTTTGCACGGCACATGGAAAATGAGACTTCTGGGAGTAAAGTTGCTAATAAAAAATTACGTGATATTTCCCGAGACCCCCTTTCCCAAAAGTAAGATTAGATGAGATTCGGCTAGACCCCCTCCCCCCCTTCCTGAACGCCTCACGTAATTAAAACACGCCCCTAAGTTCCCCCTAGTTCAAAATATTAAATCGTTAATATATTAATAGAAATTTTAAGTAAAGTGCTCGAAGTACTGCGATTTATATATAAATGATGATGATAAACGCAAACCAAAGGAATTCCTTGAATACGAAGTTATTTGTTCAGTTGTGGGAAGAAAATGACGACAAACTTTGAACAATTGGTTCTTTAACTAGGATTGACTGTTGGTCGTTAATTGAAAAGATTGTTTGTATTTTAGTTTTTGGATACAAAGTACAGTTGTAAAAAGAGTTAATCAAGCTGAAACCAGATGTTGAATATATTTCTGAAACAGGCATTGTCTGGTTTTCCAGACAGAAAAAAGGGTGTCTTGCCAGAATGAACATACTGATTTTTAAGGTAAACAGCCAGGATAGTGACGTTTTATTTATGTTCGAAATTTCGAAATATAATCGAAATTTAGATGTAAAGTGAAGTAAATGTAAAGTACAGCTGTTTTAAATGTTATTCTTATTTATTTTATTGTAATAAACACTGAAGAAACAAATCACATACTACAAGAATTTTTATTTCTGGTTACCCACCAGACGGACGGACGGTGGGGTGGTTATGTTGGACTTGATCTCACTAAAAAAGCACGCCGATTATGGTACATAGTAAGAAGGTTTTTAATTGAGTTTCAATCGCCATAACTAGCAGACAGATAATTCGTTGCGGTAGCCCTAACTAGTTTCTAATATGAAAAAAGAACTAAAGTGAATATTACTAATCGAGTAGATCAAGCCCAACTAAATGATAACAAACATTAAAATTAGTCAAAGCATCTATCTCACTAATTATTGACGACCGGGTGGCGTAGTGGTTTGTGTAACGGACTGCTATTCCAAAGGTCGCGGGTTCGATTCCCGCTCAAGTCAAACATTTGTGTGCATGAACATTTAATGTTTGATTTCGGCTGGGTGTTTCTATGTATAATATGTATGTATTTATAAAAAAAAAAGTATATAATATGTCAGCTGTCTAGTACCCATAGTACAAACTCTACTTAGTTTGGGACTAGATGGCGTTGTGTGAATGTGCTAGAATATTATTATTATTAATTACATTATTTATTTCTTCGCAATGATTTTTTTAACTTAACGTTTGTTGGTTTTTAGTCTACACCTCACTACAGTTAGAAACCGGTCAAAAACACATTTGAAGATCATGAATACCAAAACATGACGAATGGTTTCGACCGCAAAAAAAAATCCTTGTCCTAAACGATCGAATAGATGCCATATCTTGTACGTCACGAATTGCGTTATTCACACCCTATACTTCACTATTACTCTGCTAGTTTCTAGACTAGTTTCTGGACTAGCAGTGTGTGAATACGTCAATGTGACAACAATTAATCATCACTGCAAATAATAAGTAAAAACAAAAGAAAGTCTTGGTTTTGAGTCTCAATAAAACTGTTGATTTTAAATTAGGACTAAAATTTTAAGGATAAGCCCGAACCAAAAATCTTTTAAATAAATGTACGTATAATTAAGACTGTTACAATTGTTAGTTCTAAGACAATGTTATATGGATCTATATACGTAAGAAAGAAATAAGGTGAAGGACAAGCGGTTGACAATGAAAATAGACAGAACAATTACGTTACGATTAAGTAGTAAGTGTTACTAGGTCATAGATTAAAAAAAGAACAAAACAATAATTCAAGGCCCTTTTTAAGTCAGCTAGATATCACGTAGTTTGAACAGATAACGAGTTACGAGAGAGAATCTTATTAGAACTTATAAATGACTTGATATTATACTCTAATAGAAAATTTAAGAACACGCCTTGATCTTATCGCTCTCTTTTTGCACACGGTTTTGCTTGTTTTTGTTTTCTGTATTACTAATAATCACTAACTTTACACATCTCACACACGGCCGTCTGATTCCAAAATAGGCGGTGCCTGTGCTATGGTAACCAGACTGCTAATAAACATACATACATACTATCATAGATAAATTACACCCAGACACAGAACAAATCATCGTGCTCATCACACAATTATTTGTCCTGGGTGGGAATCTCACGACCTCCAGCTTAACAGTCAGGGTCACTAACCATTAAACCAACAGGAAAGGCACTTAATGTCTTTCTCGTGTAACCCTGGTAAGGTAATATTATTGATGATCGGTTGATAAGTGAAGTGCTAGGTATTCGGTAGCAGGGAGAGGAGGTTAGGTCTTCACATCTAAATAACAAATGACCCTGATAACAACAAACCTTATTCGTATTTAAACTACTAACATTTAAACTTACATCACTTATTTCACCTACCCAAGTTATGTTTTCGCGACAAAAAAGAAATAGTTACTGTGGTTATTTTTCGTCACATCTTTGTCATCAAAAATGCTTTAAAAAAAGATAAGTAAAGATGTGAAAAATACGATGCTTTCATAAAATTTGACGGACAAACGAAGTTACTTTCGTGTCTATATTTAAATATGAGTGGGCGTCTATAGACCTAAGAATCCAAATAGGCAGGCTGTACAAATCAATATACTCAAAACTGCGGAATACGTTCTTAAAATTGTACTTAATTATGTAGAGTTTGTGTTTACTGTGCGTTTTGTTTCATTTATACAGGTTGTATAAAATATAAAAAGTAACGGTCCATACATTACCTTTACTTATTAGAAAGGACGTTAACTTACCTCTCGACACTCCAAATATTACATCAATAAAAACTGTAACCCTCCCACCTCCGTTAGCCAATCAGGTTGAAGCGTTTTCGGTCTTCACTCAGTAGTTAGTTCGCGTGCGTACCGTTGATGTAGCGACAGTGTCCTTCAAAGTGTCAGGCTTATTACACGTTAATTTAGTAAGAAAATTGATAGAAAAATGCGTCGCTCGAACAATGATATAAACAAAATGATTGGTTTTCTGTGTTACTCAGCTGTGCTAGGTTATGTTGGTGCCTTCGCTTTACCATTCGAAGGGCTGTACAAGCTGGATATAATTCATTATAATGACTTCCACGCAAGGTAAGTACTCGTAGATATTTATTTTCTATTAATTATGTTGTCTTCTAATTTGTCAAAAATGTATTAATATAATCATAATGTATAGCTTTTTGTTGTCATTGGTCAGTTGCGTCAAAAGAGTTTTTTTAGGTAGCGAATTTTTTTTAGATACATTTAGCGAATATTTTAATGAAAAAAAAAGATAAATGAATATTAGGTAGTAATGAAAAAAATTAGTTATTGATATTAATTTCAAATTAATGTTAAATATAATTAATATGGCAATTACCTAACCAGTTTTATTGACTAGCCGTACAGTAAGAAAAATTAACGAACTTCATAAAGGACGAGATTCTTAATTCGACTGACTTTTTTTGTATGTATGATAAGAAATATATGAATATAGTTTAATTTATTGTAGATACAGGCTGCTCCCTATTTAAATTTAATTTTAAAAAATACATCTACGGAACGTCTATCTAAGGTGTACGTTCTTGCATGCGTGCATGTGTCTGCACGACTACGCTTCTGCGTGTCTGCACTTCTGCGCACCTGTGTGTAGGTGCTTCTGTTCGTCAGTGCATCTGAGTATCTGAGCGTCTCTGTGTGTGTTGTTCTTCCCTTAATTTTGGTGGGGACACTCAAAGGCCTTCAACTTGTAGCTCTTAAGTTCATCATCAACAAACTTTAACAGTCCAATGCTGGACATAGGGCTCTCCTTAGATAAGAGGTTTTGGCCTACTACACCACGCTGGCCAGACGGGTCGGTATAGGGTTTGTGTCAAGTTTTCCTCCTCTTTGCAGTGTTATTGTCCTGCGTAGGTTGCTCCCTTAGTCGGCTCTTAAGACACCTACGGCATGAATGGGGGTGGTGACAATCCGTACTCTTAATCCGTCCGCGCTGGACAACAGCCCTGCAAAAGAGAAGGAAAACTCGAAACAAACACTATACCAACCCGTCTGTCGTGGTATAATAGGTCACAACATTCTTTCTAAGGAGAGGCCTATGTCTAAACTATTAAAGGTTGTTGATGATGATGATGAGCCTGGCTCGAAAGAATTGATACCACGGCCTCACAGAAAACCTGTGTTACGCAGTTCTTTCTTTCATTTTCACCGAGCGAGTGAAGTTCAAACCCACAAAACTCCATCCCTCTCTGATGCTAGTGAGAGGGACCCACAGGGTGGCAATGCACTTGTGACTCTTGGGTTGAAGGTGTCCATGGGCGGTGGTTGTCACTTACCATCCTGTCGTGACCCGTGACCCGGCAGCTTATTGGTATAGTACCATAGTGTAAGGGGCAAACAAGCCGAGGGACATACGACCAGTTTGTATTTTAAACGTAAATGATTAACAAACAAAGAAAGCCACATTCGGATTAAAATTTTATTTAAAGTCTACAAAGAGATCTTGTCACAGTGGATATCTCTAGCTATCAAAGACGTTTTATCTCTGGACAGACAGGAAGAAAATAATCGCGAATGATGAGTAGTAACTACCTACTGAGACACTAAGAGCGGTGACACATGCTAAATAAATGAAAAATATTATTGTAATGTCACGGACTTTTTGTAGGATAACAATTTAAAATAATAACTAGTTCAAACATTATCATATATTATAACTATTAATAATAATAATCATTTATTTCAGGTATAAACCCATAGGCAAAAACACAAAATCATAAAATCATAAAAATTACACAATTATAAAGTCGGAATACTAAAATTAGAACAAAAAATAACATAAAATTATTGCATTACATTCATTACAATACAAAATAAATCAAAATTAACAATAAGTACAATAAAATACGTCATTTACCTTTACACTATTTACTATTAGTTATAAGGCACTTTTTTTCTAGTGGTTAGTGACCCTGAATGCTAAACCGGAGGTCGTGGGTTTGATTCCCACCCAGGACAAATATCGTGTGATGAGCACGGCCATTTGTTCTGTGTCTGGGTGTAATTTATCTATAATATGTATGTATTTAGAAATATATTGGTATATTTATCAGCAGTCTGGTTACCATAGGACAGGCTCTGCCTAGTTTGGGATCACAGGGCCGTACGTGAGATGTGTAATATATGTATATTATTATTATTTATTATTAGAAACTTTTGGACACATAATTATCTTTAGAAAAGGGATGACTTCAATGCGTTTATGCGTCGTGAGGAATTGTTATAAGAATGAACTGTATTCTTTTTTTCACTTTTACCCTTTAAAAGTAGATGTTTTTCTTTAAATTTAAATGGGACCAGACGAGAAGGACCTATTTATACCTATAAGGTATATAAGGTAATAATTTTATGTTAAATAAAAGACTACGTAGGACAACAGCTCTGCAAAGACAAGGAAAACTTGAAACAAACCATCTACCAACCCGTCCGGCCAACGCGTGGTATAGTAGGTCAAAACCTCCTTTCTAAGGAGAGGCCTATGTCCCACAGTGGACTGTTATAGGCTGGACATGGCTTCTCCTTACAAAGGAGGTTTTGGTCTACTATACCACGCTGGCCAGACGGATTGGTATAGGGTTTGTGTCAAGTTTTCCTTCTCTTTGCAGTGATGTTGTCCTGCGTAGTTTGTTCCTTTAGTCGGCTCTTACGAAACCCACAGGATGAATAGGGCATAGGAATAGGGAAAATGCTTATTGACATTTTAAATTTCTTAGTTCGTGTTTTGCAATTATTTTCTGTACCCTTGTTCTTTCCAAGACACCCGAATTCAGGTCTCTAGGAGAAAAACCCAGGCAATTTCATTTAAAGTTGCAAAAACTCTTAATTTTTTTCTTTAAATAAATATTCTTATAAACTATCTTCTTGATAAATTGATTGCTATATCTCTTAATGATAGTAATTTTCCAGATTTCGTGACTGTTGATTAGATAAGTGAGTGATAGATAATCAACACTACTTATGACTGAAGAGAGAAGTTCCACTGATCAGTAAAACAAAAAACGTGTATTTAATTATGTATTATGGTAATAAGCGCAATCACGATAGGTATTAAGTACATTTATTACCTTTGAATTACCTGACCAATTGTTTCGACCAGGTTGCACGGGGCGTGGTCATAGGTTGACAAGAGTCAACACGAAACAGCAGGTCGTTTGAAGGTATATACTTAATACATATCGTGAGCGCGTTAATTCCCGTAATACATAATTAGGGTCATTAACTCAGTTGTTAGACCGCATGCGAGATATCTCCGAGTACGAGGTAGCCACTAATGGAAGTGCGCCATCAACATCTTAGTCGGTATGCATCGTTATCAAGTCTTAATAAATGAGGAGTCACAACAAATAACAATTCAATTTATATCCTCTTTAGTTCTATTCCATTTATTGCTTTTAGTAGATACTGAAATGAAATATTCAGTCTTCTATGTATGTAGGAACGGTAATTTAGTAATTCCTTTTAAATAATATTTTGCCACAGTCAATTAAAAAAAAGAGTATAGTATTAAAAATATTAGAATAATATTATATTATTTTTTCAATTTTCTACATGAATGCAGGTATGCGCCTACCCACGCACTTAGTTAGGTATATTGAATATAAATTTGCCCAACTTTAATATTTAATAATAAATATTTGATATAACCCAAAATGCGACACATCCTTTTTCTTTTTATAATATACCACAACATACCACAACATTGTTTTGAAGTGTGCTAGTATGTCCGTTATTAAGGACTAAAAGGTAAAAAGACAATGAAGAGAAAACAAGATTAAGAAAAAAAACGAATACAAGAGAAAATGAAGTGAAACATAAAAAAAATAAAATAAAATAATATTAAAAAACACACTAGCCACATCACATATTTACTTAAGAAAGAAATCACATCATCACACATCAACAGCCTTTAATAGTCCACTGCTGGACATAGGCCTCTCCTTAGAAAGAAATAGCCTGCGCTAATTAATCCCAAGCATTCTTGTCCTCCATGTACCTAATCCACAATCGAGTAGTAGGCCCTCTGGCACAAGCCACGTTTTATTGCGTATTTAAATTTGTTAATACTTAATTCTTGAATATTATTTGGGATTTTATTATAAATTCGGACACATTGACCTCGAAAAGACTTGTTTATCTTTTGGAGCCTAGAGGTGGGTACTACAAGTTTATTTTAATTTTTATTTTAATAAAAGATTTTTTTAGTAAATTTTGTTATACGTGTCCTTCCAAATGAAGAGCTAAATTTTATTGTTACTGAAATCATTTGTTCGGCTCTATAAGTTATTGTAAAGAGCCACATACTTATAAGTATGTAAATATTTGTTGCAAAAAAAAGGAAAAAAAGTAAGGTAGAATTTAACGGCAAATACAATTATTGTTGTTACTGTTGTACCATTGTAGAGTTCATGTGGTTTGTTTTTTATTAATTCTGATTGGTGGAGAATTCAGTGCGGGCCAATCGTAGCGCCGAACGTGCCCGCTATCGAGAACGAGTTGATGTGAAATAAACTCGCACTTGGCCCTCAGGTGTTAAGCAAGCCTCTGGTGACCCGACTGCTCGTTTGCCCCGCTATGGTATAGAAATCAGTATCCTGCCAGTTTACCCCTATATCATAAAAAAAAATAAAAACTGCCATTTACATTAATAATATTAGTTTGTTTAGTTCTTTAGACGTAATATAGTTATTATTTTTATCTTATCCTACACGACTATGTCAATAAGAAATACAGTTGTTACACTTTACAAGTGTCCTTAACTTTATTTTTAGAAAAATTGTTTTGGCCCCGCATTTTAAACCTCTAATATCTTCTAAAATATTAATTTTAATGATATGCTGTAAAGAGCAATTTTAATCTAAATTAAATGCACAACGTATCTAATGGATAATTAGTAATAAAATTAATGCAAAACGTATCTAATGGATTTAATTGGATAAGGAATAATAACGTATTGATTTAAATAGCTTCGTAAATAATCCATATTTTTTTTGTATTTAAAATATCAAAATGGTTACTGTGGATTATCCTTGAGTTAGACATAAAGACAAAAATATATTTTTTACTACAAATCTTTGAAATTCTCGTATTTTATCTACTATAATATGCATGTATTATACATACGAGTATAAACCTTCCTCACTCACTCTCCCTATTGGTGAAAACCGCATTAAAATCCGTTGCATAGTTTAAAAAGTCGAATCGTACAAGACAAAAAAGCGACTTTGTTTTATACTATGTAAAAATTATATTATAATTAGACAGACCGATTTGGCGGAATCACTCGAAAGAATTCTTTGTCAAGATTATTGGTTGATGGTGTTAATGTTGGATGGTTTCGTACCATAAAAACGAGTAAAACTGCACATCTTACTGCCTATTTCTGCATTCCCTTCTATTTACCCTTTTTCCAAATTTATTTGAGGTTAGTGCAATGAGTTAAAAAAATAATTAACTAAAAAGTACTCCAGTTGTTAGACTAACGAATAAAATGTCTTTCCGTCCTTACTTGTGATGCGATATTAAAATAATCTGTTCTTGAAGGTACTCAAGAAGGTTACTGATAATAATTTCACTTCGGTTTGGCTATGGTGACGGCCTTTACATTTACTACTAAATTTTAAACGCAAAAAAGTTACGGACCAAAACTGATCGACTATATCAAATTAATATGACGTATCCCTAACATTTTAATGCCCATGTCTTAGTTTTGTTTTTTTTTAAAGTGCTCTTATTATGTAATGGTTGATTTCAATATCGATAACAACATGTTGCAATAAGTATAATAGAAACATTACAAAGTATTAGATGAGGTAAAAAATTACTACTATTTTGGTAGAAAAATATTATATTGCCGCTGAAGGAGTGCCGCATGATGTACAAATGGTCAATAATTATGTCCATATTTATAGATATCTGTAACCGTTTACGACCAACCGTGTCCGTGTGCCTTTTAAAAAGTTGCATTAAAAGAAATGAGCTAGCTTCATAGTAGTCGAATATTATGTTGTGCATGTGAGATTTCGTCGTGGGAGAGCCATCCTTCTAATTTACAAAAGGGTCATCTCGACAGGAGTAATACCATGACCTCACAGAAAACTGGTCTTAAACAACCTTTCGATGCTTTTTATCAAGTAAGCGAGGATGTCGGAATCTCACCCTCCCTACTCCTATTTTTAGGAGGGGGGACTCAAGGCGACACTGTGACTCTAAAGCCGGTGCTGTCATTAGAAGGCGATGGTCACTTACCATCAGGTGCCCATCTGTTCGGTTCTGGCCCTACAAAAGATAAATAAAACATTCCCCTACTGTCTGATAGCAAACTGTGCACTCATTGATCAAGTAGCACGAGTCCCTGTCTACCTGTTACACATTTCCGTCCCTTTTCATGCAATCACTTCCACAAATTGCAGGAGAAAAGATGTAACACATAAATATTATAAATATTACTCCAGTCGGTGACTTACACATGGCAAGTTGTTGAACTTTCCATACAATACACATACTTCGCTGGTCCCCTCCTCACTTTATCATCTGTCAATTTATCGAATGTTATGGGGAAAAAGAATGCATAAACTGAATTCACCAAATATCAGTTCTTGCATGTTTTTAATAAAAACAATTAGGATGATTAAATTGTCAGCTTTAGTCCGGATGTACTGTGAAGAACGATTTCATCATTACCACGGTCAGGTGAAGTGGCTGGACCAAAAGGAATTCCATACTTCAGTAATATTATTATTGGGAAGTAGCGTGGAAGTTTCTCATTTCAAAATATTCTTTCCAGATTCGAAGAGACATCCCTCGAGACACCAACATGCAGATATAACAACAATTCCTGCTTAGGCGGCTTCCCTCGTCTCTATCAAGAGATCCACACCCTACTTCAAGAAAAGCCTGACTCTATAGTGCTGAACGCTGGTGACAGTTTCCAGGGAACTTATTGGTATACGCTGTTGAAGTGGAATATAACGCAGGAGTTCATGAATATGATACCTCATGATGCCCATGTAAGTTCTAATACTTTAATAATTATGTCTTTAGAAGCAGCTAGCTGACCCACGCCACTTTGTCTGCGTCTCACTAAAAAGAATACATTTTTACAACATTTTTATTGATGCTTGGCCCCTATTGGTCGTAGCGTCATGTTATCATGATCCTTCCCCGATTAATGGGCTAATCAACACTAAAAAAACGAGTAGTTCCTAAAATTAGCGCGTTCAACCAAACAAACAAAACAACTTCATCAATCATCATTATTAACAGCCCATAACAGTCCATTGCTGGACATAAGCCTCTGCTTAGAAAGGAGGTTCTGTCCTACTATACTAATCTTGGGTTTGTGTCAAGTATTCCTTCTCTTTGTATTGCTGTTGACCTGCAGAGTTTGCTCCCTTAGTCGGCGCTCAAGACACTCACGGGATGAATAGGCGTGGTGACACTCCGTATTTCTAATGACTCACTACACGCAACCTCTGCAGCTATCAGAATCAACTTTTCAGCCTCACTATATTAGTCAAGATATACCTTTTCATACCACTGCCTTCTCTTCTTATCTATCCTTTCAACATACTCTCAATTTACCCATCTGATTCCTAGAGTGCCTGGTTGAAGGTAATAGCCTTGCCTCCTATAAAATTATAGTCAGAAAAATGTGGGCGTCTGATGCACCTCTGTCTACTAATTCGAAATATAAGCGTGAGTGTAAAATTTGTGCAAAATTTATCATTAAAAAAAGTGAAAAGTCTTTCACATCACATCAACAGCCTATAACAGTCCACTGCTGGACATAGGCCTCTCCTTAGAAAGGAGGTTTGAAAAGTCTTTGAATAGTAGCAAGTAGTGGCAGGGTTTGGTTTTGGTTTTCATCCATGATCATCCTAAAGGCTCTGACTGATAGTGGTGATAACTATAAGGTGTCAATGCTAGAGTTTTATATTACTTACATCGAGTGCTAATGCACTTACCTACACGTGAAATTGTTTAAACTACATGTAAAATGCCACTAGTGCTAATGATTAAATCGCTACAAAAAGTTGACAACACTTAGAAAAATCATAAATAGCATAATTTATACATTCTGTTATCGGCACTTGGTGTATACACAATGTAAAAAAATAACATTACATTACTTAGTATGTCTATAGAACTTTTACAAAAAAATAATAATATCGCGTAAGTGGAACACTGAAGTTGTTATGAATTATTCATATGAAATAGATTTCAGACGTCGATAAATGCACTTATCACTGAGACATCAAAGATAAAAGCATTTTATAACTTATCTCCACCTTCTTATGGCAGACTAGCTGGTGCCTGCGACATCGTTCGAGTGGAATTAGAAAACCGCTGCCTTAGTGGGTTCGATACCCGGTCCGGGCAAAATTTAACAGGGTTTTTCTGAGAGAAAAAATTGCCGAAGGTACTTCTTATAGACAGGCAAAAAATATTTAAACTGGTTTTAACCGAGTGAGCAAAGAGAATGAAAACTTGAGATAAACTCTATAATAACCCGTCTGGCCAGCGTGGTATAGTAGGCCAAAACCTCCTTTCGTTGATGTGAGTAATTATTTTTTTATTAAGATAGTATTATACAATATAATATACTATCTTGTTCGACACATCAAACAACAATTTATGTGGATCGGTGATTTTATGAATATTGAATTAGATTATTTTCTTTTCTTTGACAACATCAGAAGTTCGTCGTCCACTTCTTCTCTTAACAATGTTAATAGATTTTTGTTCATTTTGAGTGAGTGAGTGAGAAAGTGAGGCGGTTCCGTGAGTGAGGTTTATTATCATCATCAAAAGCCTTTAATAGTCCACTGCTTGACATAGGCTTCCCCTTAGAAAGGAGGTTTTTGCCTACTAAACTACACTGGCTAGACGGGTTGGTAAAGGGTTTGTATCAAGTTTTCCTTCTCTTTACAGTAGCGTGGTTTGCTCCCTTAGTCAGCTCTTACTCGGATGAACAGGGGTGGTGACATTCCGTATTCGAAATCCGTCACCACAATTATAGGACAATTATAGATCGGTTGACGCATTGTAAAACGTGTCTAAGTAGTTCAATAATTCCTAGTGTAGTTATTCTCTAACTAGCTTTTAACTGAGACTTCGTTCGCATCACGTCGCCCTAGTGTTTTTTTGTCCTATCGACCAATTTATCAAAAAATAGTTTTAAATGCAGTATTGTTAAGATTTAAATTTTACACCTGTTGGTAAAAGAAGTTTTAAAACTTTTTGCTTTTAAAACAACAAAAAAACCATTTGAATTTTATTTGTGACACGATACTGTAATTAAAATTTTGTGCTTATTTGTTCTATGTCCAGTTTTTGTTCTATGTCCTAAGTCGTAAAAGGTATTGAGTGCTTGAGTGTTCTATGTCCACTCCATGCACCAATCACAGCCCACAAAGCCATGTCCGCCATTTTGTATGATTTGATACCGTAGCTAGCGATATCACAAAAGACGCTAAAATATTGATTAAATCATTTAATTTATTGTGTTATGTGCTTAGATATATTTTAGGCAAGTACCTAATAATGTCTGGAACACATAACAAAAGTAAAAATGAACAGACACAAGCTCAAATTGAAGAATTCTTAAATTTACCTTCAAGTTCATTATGATTTGGCAACAGGATGTTGTTTGTTTTCTTGCTTCGAACGGTGACGTTAAAAAAAAAACCTGTACGATGTTGTTTGTTTCTTGCTTCGAACGGTGACGTTAAAAAAAACCTGTACGATTTTTTTTTAATTGTCTTCTATACAAACCGTGTTCTGACAATATCAAAAAACAAATTATAGCAAAAAATTTTTTTATCCATATCGGTCTAGCCACACACACACACACACACACATATAACACGAGGAATAGATTTTTATTTTATATACGAGTCTTTCTGGAGACGAAGGATATTCCTCCTTCGATAAATGGGTCATCCCACACTACAAGATTTTTTTAATTCAAACCAGTAGTTTCCAAAATTAGCGCATTCAAACAAACAAACAAAATCTTCAGCTCAACTCTTATAATATTATAGTTAAACCGCCGTAAGCTTGGCCCTCCTGATGGTTTGCGGGACGCGGGGCGGGGGTGCATTCAACCAATTAGCTAGTGCGTCGCTGTCCGCCCGCCGGCAGTGACTGACGTGAAAGCATGGCTGTACGTGTTATTTTTCTTAAGACTGCTACACACGGTATTATTTTGCAACATGGATAAGCTGCCGACTCTGCGTCACAAAAAGATTTAAAAACTTGAAGTTCGGCTTACAGAGGTTCTACTGTTAAAGTTCTAATAAAGAATATTTATTATTTTACTTAATTTTTAAATTGTATCTGAATGTAATTTACATGATGAAGATAAGGTGATTATATTAAATTTATTTTACAGTATTAAATTTTACAATTAATCATAAAAACTTACAATACACTGACATTATAATACATGGAAATAAAAAGGTTTTTATTACATCGTGTGTAGATTAAATCTCAAACAAATAAATCTGAAGATATCGAGTTAGTACATCGTGTCATGTATAGCCGAGCGCATCACCCGCCCCGCGTCCCGCAAACCATCAGGAGGGCCAAGCTTACGGCGGTTTAACTATAAGTATAGAGCAAATGAAAAAGCAAACACAATAATGATCTTTAAATCTATAATTAACAGGCGCTGGGCAATCATGAGTTCGACGACGGACCAGACGGGTTGGTTCCGTACCTTAAAGCTTTGAAGGCGCCTGTACTAGCCGCAAATATAGACACAAGTGAAGAACCGTCGTTCAAAGGATTGTACAAGCCTCACATTATCATCAACAGGAAGGGACGCAGGATTGGCATTATTGGACTGATTACTGCTGACACTCAGGTAAGCTCGTTACACTCAAATTAGCAATATGTACACACATATTAAAAGGCATGTATTGTTAATTACATACCTACATAGTGACTTTCCTGTCGGCCTGCTGGTTAGTGACCCTGACTGCTGAAACGGAGGTGGTGGGTTCGATTCCCACCAAGAACAAATAATTGTGTGATGAGCGCGATCATTTGTTCTGTAGACACAGAACAAATGATCGCGGGTGTAATTTATTTATATTATGTATGTATTTAGTAATATATAAGAATGTTTATTAGCAGTCTGGTTACCATAGCACAGGCTCTGCTTAGTTTGGGATCAGACTGCCGTGTGTGAGATGTGTGAACTTTTAATTATAATAGTAACAAAAATTGATATTTGGTGATTATTTACGAACATATATACGCCTGCTGCGCCGAGTGTTGTGGGTCCGATTCCCACATGCGACAACACTTTGTGTAAATGTTGTCCTGAGACTGAGTGTTTTTGTGTTCATTTTATGCATGTTTGTAAAGTCAAATTTGGTTCGTTTCGTTCGTTTTTATAACAAATTTTGTTATGAAAAGCAAATATTTTTGCGGTAGCTATTGAATTTCTGTGCAGTTTGCCAATTCAGATAAAGCAATTCATCTTTCTCAATAAAAACAGGCTCATACCTAGCAGTGCTTTGGTTCATGGTTGTAAGATATCTACCTGACATTCTGAAGGTAAAATAAGCATAATAAGCAAATAATTTATAGCAAAATAGCCGCAGAAATTGTTCAACGTTTCTTGAATGTCTAAGATTTTATTACTTTGTTACTTCGTCATTTGTAATTTGTCGACAAAGGTTAGAAATTTAACGCCGATTGTCTTGAAGGACTTCTATCTTGAGTGATTATACAATAGCCTTTAAACATGTTAACTTAAATGTTTAAGTAATAACTTAGAAATATCTAAATAGAACATATTCGTGATAAGATAGTGTATTTTGACATCACTGTATTTGTTATGCAATGTATTAACCTAAGCGTATTCATATATCTATGTATATGTATATTTTCTCCCTACTACACCACTCCTTAAGGGCACAGTGACGGGTCTTTCTCTAACTCGACATAAGAAACTGGACACAGTTACTTGGTTAGTGAATCTCAAAATTGTTTTCACTTATTATTTCATCATGTTGATGTCCAAAATGCCAGATTTTTCTTACGATTGATTATTAACCAGTACTTTTTTTGAAAAAAGAAACCGGATGTGTCTAGTTGGCGAACACAATAAATGATTAAATGGTAATTTCACTATAATAATATAGTCACGCATAAAAATGTTTTCGCGTCCAGATGACGAAATTATAAGTGATATTAATTTCAAAGTTTCACACGTTTCACACAAGATATAAAAGATTGAATCTTCATGACTTAGTGGTGAACAACCCGTAGTGACAAGTTAAATTGCCTATAACTTGCCACGAGAAGTAAGTTACTTATTAAAATATATTTTTTTAGATTAAATCGTTAAATCAAAAACACTATTTAGGGTTATAATAGTCTTACAAATATTAGCAGGTATAGATGACTGTCTGACCATTCTCTTATATACTAATAATTTGAAAATCCTTGATATATCAGCAGAAGACAATAATCTGTCGTTTCCATTTTCTGTTGCTGTATTCATATGAAGATTAATGTTTGTGGTTGTGTGTTTGTTTGAAGTTTTATTTTTGACCCTTTTAACGGTAAATAGAATTAAATAGCTAAATAAGGGTATATAATAAAAAAAAAACTTTAAGCATCTCACACACGGCCGTCTGATCCCAAACGAGGCAGATACTGCAGATAGAAAATAAAACTCTTTATTTATACACCGTTTTGAAAAGTAGTATGGTACAATGCAGATATGTGTACAAAGGGCAGCCTTATTACTAAGAGCAATCTATACCAGGCAACCTTAGAATGGATCAAGTGGTTAGGAGAGCCAGTAATAGTGCCTGAACTATGGTATCCAAACTGTTAATAGACATACTTATAATTCTAAATACATACATACTTCATAACTATTACATTCAGACACAGAACGAATGATCTTGCTCATTACGTCCTCCCACAATTATTTAATGTTTACGACGATTTAACAATCAATGGTGTTAATTCTGTTGTTCGAAAACTCTCTAAACTAAACTAAAAATCACTAAAATTTAGTTTAGAACTGTCAAGTACTACGTTTTCAGAATCAGAAACGTTAACCAGGCTGCTGATAAACATACTTATATATTTCTAAATACATAATATAGATAAATTACACCCAGACACAGAACAAATGATCGAGCTCATCACACAATTATTTGTCCTGGGTGAGAATCAAATCCACGACCTCCGGGTTAGCAGTCAGGGTCACTAACCACTAGACCAACAGGCTCGTCAAATATTTATAAGAGTCCACATTAATATGATCTCAGATCTTAAGACGCCTGATCAACAACCACTCGTGTGTATAACAGTACCTTTAAAGCGATTCATCATCTAGGACCTTTACCAGTCCACTGCTGGACCTATGCCTCTCCTCAGAAAGGAGGTTTTGGCCTACTATACCAGACTGGCCAGACGGGTTGGTATAGGATTTGTGTCAAATTTACTTTCTCTTTGCAGTGTATTTTGCTCCCTTGGTCGGCTCTTACGACACCCACGGGATGAATAGGGATGGTGACACTCCGTGTTCTTAATCTCATCACACGTATTTAAAGCAGTTATTTATACTTTAATTTGTTTCATTGCAGACTTTATCATCCCCTGGTAAGGTGAAGTTCACTGACCCTATTGCAGCTACAAGAAGAGAAGCAGAAGCGTTGAAAAGAAAAGGAGTTGATATCATTATTCTATTATCACATTGTGGCATTGATATGGACAAGTAAGTACTTCTTCGTCTAGCGTTTAGCGAACCTGACTGCTTAACCAGAGGTCGTGGGTTTGATTCCCACCCAGGACAGATATTGTGTGATGAGCACGATCGTTTGTTCTATGTCTGGGTGTGATTTATTTAGAATATGTATGTATTAAGAAAAATTTGAATGGTCGGTAGTTGTAAAAATGCTAATTACAACAATTATTATGGAGGGTAGAGGCAAGGAGAACCATTTTATAGCGTTTATTTATTATCTATTATATTCGTTGACAATTTTTGCACACGTACAATAATTTTCGTATACAGTGTCAAATTATTATATAACACACATTTTTTTCCTTAAATGTTTATTTCTTTATCCTACTCTAACAACTTTTTTTCAACTAACAGCATTCGTTAAAATAATTATGTTTATGTATACACAGAGATGGTCCTCCTTGCCTCTACCCTCCAAAACCCCAATATAGGTTTGTGTCCACCTACCACAGTTCTATTTGAAATCTGGCGCATACATAATTTCTTAAAAGAAATCTCCTTTTGAAGCTATTTACTTGGGAACCAAACTAATTGCCAAATTGCCTTGTAATTCGTACAAAATCCTTCCATATATTAGATACTAGTTGACCCACACAACTTCGTTTACGACATTAAAATTCATTTATGTTTGGTGGTAGCGTGATGTTCTATAGCCATTCTTGATAAATAAGCTATCCAACACTAAAAAGATTTTCAAATGCGAACCAGTAGTTCCTGAGATTGGCCCGCTCAGCAAAAATAAACAAACAAACAGACTGTTCAACTTTATAATGATAGTATAGATTAGTTCCAAGTTTGTGGGTAATCAGGTATTTAGGTTTTGTTGATTCTATTCTCAAATATTAGGTAATGAAAATTTATTTAAATGTATAATATTATATATATATGTATTTATTTATTTCGTTCACCAGAGAAATTGCCCGACAAGTCGGACAATACGTCGACATCATAGTTGGAGGACATTCACACTCCCTGTTGTGGAACGGACCATCACCTGACGGAGAAAAAGTCGTGGGTCCTTATCCTGTGTTCATCGAGACTACTAACGATAAGAGACATCATGTATGGCATTTAAATTATTATTTAATATTCTCTTTACATTTATTATACATTTATAGGTGCCAGTTGTCGTTTAGAGGGCATAATTTGACACTCTAAAGTATTTTAATAAGTTAAACCTGTCTCTCGATAGATGGCGTTGTATCGGTTTTCTGAATCTCGCAGTTAAATATACTGGGCGATGCGAAGTATTTCCGTCGTTCAACTCAATAAAAATAAAGCTATTAAAGAAAAGTAAATAGTTTTCTTACACTCTAAACCAATTTTTTTATTGATAACTACTACTAAACCTGATCAATGAAATGATCAATATCAACTAACCAATAAAAAAAGGCAATCTAAAGGAATTCTGACATTTATTTGTTTTTCTATTTTCTGTATTGAAGATGGTTATAAAGATTAACGGAAAAGTGAAACGATTCTTTAGCTCTGATAGAAGTGGAGCTTTTTTTTTTTTTTTTTTTTTTTTTAACGTGTGGAAATCCCCTCGGACCGTCACCCAACTGTCGCTACCGGCCATGGAG
The DNA here is from genome assembly GCA_902825455.1 of Arctia plantaginis. Lineage (NCBI taxonomy): Eukaryota > Metazoa > Arthropoda > Insecta > Lepidoptera > Erebidae > Arctia > Arctia plantaginis. The sequence goes on along the minus strand of CADEBD010000327.1, from coordinate 3,871,001 downwards.
CGTACTACGGCCGGTAGCGAGAGATCCACTCCGATGACTGCAGTGAGGGCCCGGCGCTGCGCCGCCCATGCGGGGCAGACCGCCAGCGTGTGCTGGGCCGAGTCCTCACTGCAGTCGCAGTGGTGGCAGGCGGGACTCAGTTCCCTCCTAGCGACCGTGTGCAGGTACTTTCCGAAGCAACCGTGCCCGGAAAGCACCTGCGTCAGTCGGAAGGAAAGGGTCCCGTGCTGCCGCCCTGCCCACTCGGCGATGACCGGCTGGAGAGCCTCCACGGCGGCGAAGCCAGCGCGTGGAGTCTCCAGCCGGAACGACCAACGAGCCATCGTGGCTCGGCGAGCGGCTTCGCGCCACTCGCGCACATCCTCGGGCGGAGGGCGAAATCCGCTCTCCGCCCGGGAGTCAGCCACTCGCCGATAAACTTCGGCGAGCACTTCCGCCTCCAAATCCCACGGGGGAGTTCCGGCCAACGCGCATGCCACCTCCGTAGAAACGGTGCGGCAACCGCGTATGGCTCTGACCGCCATTACCCTCTGAGGGCGCCAGAGGCGTACCCTATTCTGGGCGGTCAGAGCCGCCGCCCACACCGGTGCACCGTACAGCGCCATTGACCGGACAACCCCCGTGTACAGCCGTCTTGTCGCGACGCTGGGTCCACCCATATTGGGCAAAAGTCGCCCTAGGGCAGACGCAGCGCCGACCAGCTTTGGAGCAAGCTGTCGGAAGTGCTCGTCGAAGAGCCACCTCCCGTCGACTATCAGGCCCAGATATTTCATCTGGGCCCGAACCGGTACGAGGACCGAGTTGACCACGATTGAGGCGCCAGGGGGTGGACCACGACGGGGCCCATGAAATAACAGGGCCTCCGTCTTATCTAGGGCCACCCGTAAGCCCAGCGCCTCAATGCGCCCGACCACCAGGGAGACTCCCCCTGTGGTCAGGCGCGCCGCCTCTTGGAAGTTTGCCCCCCGGGCTGTCACGAGGGTATCGTCTGCGTAACAGATTACACCCAGCCCGGGGGGGAAATCGGCGCGAAGGGCCCAGTCGTACCCTATGTTCCACAAGAGGGGTCCAAGAACAGACCCCTGTAGAACACCGCACGACATGGGCCGACTCCTCAAATTACCTTCTCGGTCCTCGTACACGACGGTACGCTCCTCTAAATAGTCTGCCACCAGCCGCCTCAGGTACTTTGGCACCCCATGATAGTGGAGTGCTTCCCTGATGCTGCTGAATGGCAGACTATTGAATGCGTTGGCGATGTCCAATGACACCGCCAACAGCACGCCGCCACAGCTCACGGCCTCTTCGGTCACGGCCCTCAGGCGCAACACAGCGTCGACTGTCGAACGCCCCGCCCGAAAACCAAATTGGGCGTCCGACAGATCGGGGCCCACCTCGCAGAGGTGCCGGACGATGCGGGCAGAAAGAACCCTCTCAAACAATTTGCCCGCCTCGTCCAGCAGCACGATGGGCCTATAGGCCGCGACCGAATCGGCAGGCCGTCCCGGCTTCCTCAATAGGACCAGCTTCCCGCTCTTCCAGCACTCAGGGAAGCGTCCCGACGCCAAGCTAGCGTCGAACACCTCCCCGAGGCGGTCTGCCATGTGGTTGAGGGCCAGGGCCAGCACTCGGGCCGGTACCCCGTCTGGCCCAGGGGCGGTGTTCTTGGAACGGATCCGTAGAACAGCCGCCCCTACCTCCGAATCCCGGACGGGCGGAACATTGTCCTCCCCGTGCTCCCCGTCGTCTCCGGCCAGGGAGGCCATCGACGGGGGAGTGTGTTCCGCTCGTTGTGGGAAAAGGCCCTCAACCACTTCTCGCAGGAAGCTGGGCTGGAGAGTCTCCGTAAGGGGGGGGCCCGACGCGCGGAGCTTTTGTCGCACCGCGCGGTAAGGGCGACCCCAGGGGTCACGATTAAGACCCTCCAGCATCTCCTGTCTTTTTTATTCTTTGGCGCGGCTAATGGCCATCTTCAGAGTTTTCCGCGCCCGTCGGTACCCCTCATGAAGCCGGTCCTCCTCACCGTCTCCACGGTGACGCCGCCGACTGCGTGTGTAGGACCTCCGGGCACGTGTACAGGCCGCACGGAGGTCCGCCAGCTCCTGGGACCACCAGTAGACCTCCTTCCTTGGAGGCCGACGACCTCGAACGCGGGGCATGGCCGCATCGCATACATGCGTAATCGCATCGCGAAAGCGGCCAGCCCCCACGTCGACCTCCTCGGTCGGAGCCTGAGGAGACAGCCACGAGTGAATTATGGCTGCCTCCTCTAGTAGGTCCCGGTTCAGCCTGGCAACAGCCCACCGCGGAAAGCGGGATAAACGCCGCGCCACGTGACCCCTACTGGAGTCCTGGGTCCGGGAGAGCTCAAATCGGATATACAGGTGATCCGAGAGCGTCTCAACCTCTTCCAGGACACGCCAGTTCCTTACTCGTGCGGCGAGGGCAGGGGTAGCGAACGAGAGGTCCACTATCGACCCCCCCTGCTGTCGCACGCACGTGTTGGTGGAGCCTCTGTTTAGAAGACAGAGGCCCACCGAGGCCGCCCACTCCTCTACGGCCTCGCCCCTGGCGTCCGTCCTGGGGGAACCCCACGCAATGGACTTTGCGTTGAAGTCCCCCAGCACAAGGACGTGCCCAGACGCTAGTCGCCGTATCGAGGTCTCCAAGCTGGTTAGGAAAACCTCGAAGTCGTTCAAACTCCGGTTGGGGGAGAAATAGACACCATATATGGTGATCCCCCCCACTCGACGGCAACATATCCAGTGCCCTTGTCTCTTAGCGACAAGGGCGGGGAATGAGCCGTCGTGGAACCGACGACTGCCACGGAGCCGTCCCAGTCACCCATCCAGTTTGGACGGGGAGGGACAGAATAAGGCTCCGCGACTACGGCAACACCTATCGACCACTGTGCCATGGTTTGCAGGAAGAGATCCTGCGCCGCGGCACAGTGGTTCAGGTTCGTCTGGACCAGGAGGTTGGAGACTTGATCCATTACTGGATCGTCTCTACAACCTCCTCCATGGGCGACGACGACGACGCACGTACTATATCAGAGGCAGCCTGGGTCGACTGGCTAGCCCCTGACGTCTGCCGAGAACTGCGGGGAGGCTTGCAGCCTCTCTGCCCCATCTGGTGATTGGCGGGCTTATTGCCCGCCGCACACGCTGGGCAGTGAGGGGCGGCAGAGCATTCTGCCGCCTTATGCCCCGGTTGACCGCAGCGGAAGCACAGTCCGCCGCAGTCGAAACAGCTGTCGCACTTGACGCGCGTGTGTCCCGATGCTAGGCATTTGTAGCACCTCATCGGTCTCGCCGCCAGGACTGTGATCCTGGCGCTCACGAAACCGATGAGCAGCCTGCCGGCGTCGGCCAATACTTTGGCCGACGCTACGAGACAGCTGACCCACACGGCGCCAAGCCCTCCTGGACCGGGGCGGATGGTGCCGACCCTGACGTTGTCCGCGCTGCACCCCGTCTTCTCCCGGATTACAGCGCGGACATCTTCGGCCGTCACAGAGTCGTCCAGGCCCGAGATGCGCAGCTCTGCGCACTTAGTAGGCCTGGCGATCTTTACACCATCCGTGGCTGTAAAGAGTCCCCGCAGCTTCTCGGCAAATGTGTCCGCCGTCTTAGCGCCTTCAGCCCCAGGGAACTCGAGGACTCGAGCTCCCGTCTGGGCGAGGCGCATCCTGACCCCCACCGTCCCAAAGTCGTTGGCGAGGCTGTCCCGGGCCTTTTTAAAAACGGCCGCGTAGGACAGCCCGCCGTCAGCCGCCTCCGGGGACACGGTCACAACTACAGCCGCGGTTTTGGGCGGCTGCAGCTTCCGCGGCCTCTTTGCAGAGGCCGTTGCCACCGGTGGCGAAGGCTGGGCTTGGGCTGCTTTTTGGGCAGCCTTTCTGGCCCGCCTTCGGGACTTCTTGGAGCCCCTCGCCTCCTGCCAACCCTCGTTGGAGGGGGCAGGTGCGGAGGGGCCCGGCAGGGGTGTCGGAGTGGGGAGCGGAGGGAATGCCACTCCGCTCCTCGGCGATGTTTTAGGCCCCGTCTTGGCGGCCCCGTCTTGGCCGGCGCCTGGGGATGTGCCTTGGCCGGCGCCTTAGCCGGTGCCTTGGCCGGCGCCTGGGCCGGTGCCTTGGCCACCCTCCTCGTCGGCTTTTGTGGAGCCGATGGAGTAGGGGCAGACGCCGCCGCCGCGTAAGAAACGCGGCCTCCCACAACGGGGAGCGCGGTCGGAGCGGCGGCCTTAGGCCGCTGTGCCGACGCGAGCGGGGGGCGCATAATCGGCGCAGGAGGCAATCTCGCCTCCAGGCCAGCCAGGCGTCCGTCCAGCATATTCCCAACTGCGATGAGGATTTCTCGCAGTTGGGAGTCAAATGCCCCTGAGTTGGTGGTAGGGGCAGGCTGGGACGCGGACGGGGCTTCCCGCTCGGGGAGGTTCGCCTGGAAGCGGGCGAACTGAGCGCTCAGCTCGTTCACCCGCTCCGTCAGCTTCTCGTTGGCCACCTGTAGGCGCGATACGTCGCCCACTAGGCCCTCCACGACCTCCGACAAAGCGGAGGAGGAGTCCTTAAGGGCCCTCACAAACGAGCCCTTAAGGTTCACGGATTTGGTGGCCACCTTGTCGATGACGGCCACCGCCGCTTTCGCCCTCTCCTGCACGGACACGGGAGCCTGGGGGGCATTTCCCCCCACCGGCTCCCGAACCTTGAGCAGGAGATCCGCGATCTCCTCCTCCGCTACGGCCTCGCCGTCCACTCGTACGCTCCTGTAGGACTCCGCGTTTGAGAACGCGGAGCCTGACGGGGTCGAGACCGAGGCCGAGGCCGGTTTACGCGCCCTCCCTCGGCGGCTGCTTGCCACCTTTGGTGGCATCATTTCGCCGGACGTGTCGGTTTCCACGTCCCCTGAGCGTCCGCGTTTCCGGCTGTCGCTCCGCTCCGCTTCCATGGCCTCCGCGCCATCCGATGAAGCGGCGGATCCGGAACGCAGCCGATCCGATGCTCTTCGGCTCCCAGAGACCAGCGTCAGACTGACTTCTGGGAGCCCCATCGAGATAGGCGTTCCCGACGCCACCTCACCCTCAGTGGACGACCCATCCGCTCCACTGTTCTGCTTTCCCTTCCTTCGCTGTGCTTCCTTTTCCGTTAGGCTTGCCTTTTTCGTTATTTGCTTGGTTCCGATCGTTTTTTTTGGTTTCTGAAAATCTTCCATAATAAATCCCACGAGTGGGGGAGAACTAAAGGTCCACCCGGGCAGAGATCCCCCATTATCCGGGCAAGCGTAAGTTTTTAACCCAACCGAGGGGTCCGCAGGTACCTCGGCTTGGAGTGCGCTCGCGACTGAACTTCCCATCAGCCATGCATCCCCTGGCCACGCACCAGAACACGGGATTCGGGGAATTTTTTAGAGAGGTTATCTTCCTCGCGGTCCGGGCGGTTAAGCCAAGACCCTCGCCCCCGATCAGAGCCGCGAGACTTAACCACAGCGCTCTTCTCGGGATTACGATATGCCGACGGTTGACAGGGAGACTACGTCCCCCTGCCTGCTCGGTGGTAGTGTGAGTACACGCCGAGCCCGTCCTCCTTTCTCCACCGCTGTCAGCGGAGAAACTGTGGCCCCTACAGGGCCCCGCCATCAGGTTTTTTACCGAGGTTTCCTCCTCCATGCTCCGAAGAGCGAAGAGCCAGCAGGGCAACCGGCAGACACGCCCACCCTGCTGGACCAGGCCTTGCCCGAGAGCCGATGAACGGCTACCTCTTCTGCTAGAATATTGGCCGCTGGCGATAATCCTCTCCTCCAAGAAAACAAGGAGGAAACAGTACCATCGCCAGCGTTTCCAGGGTGCACCACGAGGAGGTTTTCTAGCCCAGCACCCCCTGATAGAAGTGGAGCTGCCGTAACCTCACACAATGGTTAAAAAGCAATGAAAGAAATTGCTTAAAACCATAAGAGGTTGTCGTATCACTCCGGCGAGGTGGCCCAAATTTGCTGAAACAAAGCTCTCCCACGTCTAAAATTAGTCCAACTCACTTAGACTAAGACCCTCTATCGTAGAGGTTCGGCGCTGTTCTATAATCCAATTTCAAAAATTATATTTCAAAATATGTCATAAATACTACTGAATAGATTTTTTTACAACTCTTTGCAGGTGTTAATAGTTCATGCATCTGCATACTCAAAATTCGTGGGCAACTTGAGTGTGTACTTCGACTACAAAGGTGACTACATCAAGTGGGAGGGAGGACCCGTCTTTTTGAATAGATCTATTCCTGAAGGTACGTGATATCTTATAATTTATAAATTTACTTAACTCATGAGTGTAGCTCGGAGCTGTAACACAGCTCGGAGCTGTAACACAGCCCTGCAATAGAAGCGTGGCTAAAATATTAATGCATTTAGATATAATACATATTTGTTTATATAACATTACAAAATACATTTATTTTGTAAATTATTTACGTTCTTGCCCAAAACCAGCTGATTTCCCCTGCCCCAAAGGGTACTAGTGAACCATACCTAGTTTTAAAAGATATCGACCCCCTCTTAAATTGAATATAATATCTATTCCTTTTTTCAGTGCAATGATAAATAAAAAAATTATGTTAGTTTCAGCATAATAATCCTAAACATTCGTGCAAAATAAATCTGTTTGTAAGTAGAATTTGGGCATAATGGTAACAGTACCTATATATTTTCAGCATCACAGTCATAAACGCTGTCTATTTTGTTTTGGAATTCTAATGTTAAGAAAAACATGATAATATATAATTAATTACATTATAATGTTATCGTTGATTGTTCAATTAAAATATAATAACTGATAACCCTTTAATGACGAAATATTGTTTAAATAATGAAGATAGTCAATACGAGATGTATGTTCTGTTAGGTGTCCTCAAAGCGCTGTGAATCGGAGTTTGGCTCACTTTTGCAACTTTAAACAGTTAATACATTTGTTCCACCCTGAGATTATGAAGAAATTAATTACTACAGTGAATGATTTATTCTAACCGTCACTACAATGACCCGGTCTGATTTTGATGAGAACAGTAATGGGACATAAAAGGACATAGCCTGCAAAATATTTTTTATAAGTCGAACAGCAAATAAACGCAATTTAGTTTGCACTTTTTCATTTTCACCTCAAATTTTTGTACCGTTACAGGGATCATTTTTCCCTAACGTTTCGACACCAGCAATTTATACTACGCTTACTTGAATGTTAGGTAATTTGTTTTTTTACATCAAGTTCCTTAGAATGTGTTCTTTATGTGTAAAAAATTATCGTCAAGAAATATACAAAAATGATGAACTTACAAATCCTATACTACGCTAAATTTACTATTTAAAAACACTCGATTTTAATAACGCTAACTATAATTATCGGAGTGTTCGCGGAGAGGGGTCGGATTAAGATTCTTATAACCTTACGCTAACACTTAGCGTAGTTTAGTGCGTTCGTGTTATACTTATTCGTGTTTTAATTAGTTTACTGATGATACCTTGAGTATTCTTTATGTAAATGATTTTTGTTTAAATAATAATAAGATTTTAATACATTATAAGTTGATATGGAGACTTGCCCATTCAGGGGACATGGGGCATTATACTTTATTAAAATCACTTGATAAACCTATTCAAGATCATGATTTTTCTTTATCCAGTTCTGCAAGCTGAGATATTATAAATTACAAAACTGATGAAGTATAACAAGGTAAAAATTTCATAACAACCTGTTTGATAAGTCAAATCAGTCAATCATCAGCAAATCATCGCCAAATATGTGATACAACCACTAAACGATTACCACTAACGTTAAAAGCTTTTTTACGTTGGAGCACTAATTTAAAAAAGGCCAATGCCACAAATGTCATCAGTACAAAAAATTGAAAGAACTATACTAACCATCAGTAAGTTAAAATTGGACTGTAAATTAGTAGCTGTCTCTAGTCCCTGTGTGGTCACGTATTAAGTATACGGGTACCCACGTGATGAATACGGAGTTCCCCTATTCATCACGTGGGTACCATAAGAGCCGACTAAGGTAGCAAACTACGCAGGACATTAGCGCTGCAAAGAGAAGGAAAACTTGACTTAAACCCTATACCAGAGTGGTATAGTAGGCCAAAACCTCCTTTCTAAGGAGAGACCTATTACTGTTTGTTTTGTGATTTATATTTACTAATTAGTAGTTATTGCTCTTTTTGTTTTGTTTTACGGTATAAAAACGAGCATACGGGCCGCCCATGGTCACCAATATTAAGTACAATCTCGATTTTAAAATAATATATGAAGTTGAACTACTATTGATCTGGTCTCTTATCGTTAGTAAATAAGTAAGTACTTACCAGAAATTGTAATACATAGGCCTCTCCTTAGAAAAGAGGTTTTGGCCTACTATACCACGCTGGCCAGACGGGTTGGTATAGGGTTTGTGTCAAGTTATGCTTCTCTCTGCAGTGCTGTTGTTCTGCGTAGTTTGCTCCCTTAGTCGGCTCTTACGACTCTCAAGGGTTCAATAGGAGTGGTAACACTCTGCATTTTTAATGCGTCACGTAACATTATTTAACTATTTTTGTTTTAATTATATATTTACACAATTTTAATTGCGATTTATACAAATTAACTTGTATCATTAACTTAACGGAAAGTTAAATTATACGCTAACTTGTGTCACAGGTCGATGTATAGTACGCTATATATCATTTGGCGGCTTTTAATATGAAAGCCGCAAGTAGCGCATGTATTGGGTAAACAAGGCTAACTTTATAAACTTCCGACTTAGCACCAGAAATCACAATAATATATCTCGAGAATCTACGTAGAAACCCTAGGTTATAATAAATGCACAATATATTTTGAAATCATTATTGTAACGCAATAAAAATAACACTTCCTTAGCACTTTCATCTCACGTACCACACTACTCTATCTGTTGTAAGACGTGTGTAGGATGTAAAACCTTATCGAGAAATTACGTATATATACGGCTTACTTGCGCTAAATCAAAAAATATTATTGATTAAATAAAAATAAATATGAGAAATTACGATGAATAATTTAACTTCTAAGTGTACCACATTTCAAATAAGTATTTCAATTAATATAAGAGTTATCACGTTTTTCCCTTCAAATGCCTCAACTAATAATAATAATTTATCGATGATATCACCACCATACCAACACCACAATAATGCATTTGATTTTTAACATAAAAAATTGTTATGATATACTCATGAACTGGGTGTTTATAATAATCGATGATCCCTAACGTGTAACTCCTGTATCTTAGACGTTAGTGTCTTCCCAGGAATTAAGTACATCATAAACAGACATGTGTATTAAATCTTATAACCAAAGCTAGGTACACATAGTATAAAGTTGGCAGGACCTCAATATTGGCAGCTTTTGTAGAAAATTATTAAATTATTATTATTATTATGCCTCAACTGCAAAGTATAAATTGCTGGTGCCGGTTTGTCAGGGACAAGACCAGCTTTTCTTTTATTATTGGCCAGCCTCCGACTTGTAAAAATATCTGAAAAGATTTACTTACAGAAATAAATATCATTTATCATTTATAATGATCAATTCTTCTCTTTTATTCATACTATAACGATCACATTTTCCTGGTACTGTTAGCGAAAGTAATAATATGCAGCAGTATAGTGTAATTACAATTTTCAGATGCCGACATTAAAGCAAAATTGGCCCCGTACGCAAAGTTAGTGCATGACGCAGAAAACGTACCAGTTGGTAAAACTGACCACTCGATGTGGATCGATGACTGTGTGTACGGAGAGTGCGCCATTGGAGATCTAATTGTTGATGCTTTTACTGAATTCGTAAGTACTTCCTTTTGTTCGGTTTCGTCCTTTGTCAGATCATTAATAAGATTTGTAATATCATGACCTCACAGAAAAAATATGTTAAGCAATTTCTTGGTTGCTTTATGAAGTATTAATATTTTATGAAGTAGCAAATTCAAGTGACTGCCTTGGTGGTGCAGTGGTAGCGTATGCAACTGCTGTGCTGAGTCTCGGGCTTGATACCCGGATTGGACAAAATGTTTGTATGATCTGCAAATATTTGTTTCGGAGTTTGGGTGTTTTCTATGTATAATACAAAAAACTATCTAAGTATTCTATCAGTCGATCTAGCTTTCATAGTACAAGCTCTGCTTAGTTTGAAAGTAGAAGGCGTTGTGTGTCAGATGTCCGCCAATATAAAAAAATTGTGACCAGCAGAATACGTCTTGTCCATTTTCAGTCCTACTGAACGTTGACCAATGTTCTTAGATGTGCCATAATCATGTACTATTACATTATGATAGTAACTACCTTTAGTTTTTCAGAAGGCTCGAACAACTGTAGACTAAGACCTATTTAATAAGTGTTAAATTAGGACACTTAAGTTTGACAACTCTCCGGGCAATGTTGGTGACCTTGGTTCGTTTGCGGATCTCCTTATTTCTGATTTGATCACACGGACGAACTCCTAGCATTACCTTCTCCATTGATTTTTTTAGTGACTTTGAGCCTTCTTATGAGGCCCATTGTGGGCGAACACGTCTCTGTGCCAGCATTCATCACTGGCATCACACACTGGTCAGAGACTTAAGTGGAACTTAAGTGGCAGTGGGCGAGGCACGATGGGGCCATAAAGTTCTCGAGCGCGACCGCTTAGTGGTGGTCCGACTACCTTGTGAAAGTCGCGGGAAGCCGTTGGATGCAGGCAACACAGGACCGGTCGTGGTGACAAACCTTGGGGAGGCCTATGTTTAGCTGATGTCTTTTAGTTGAGTTGATGATCAAGTTAGATTTGGACATGGTGTTTGTTATGACTTTTTTGACTATTTAGTTAGCCAATAAGCACTTTTTTATTTTTGGTAGGAACGTTACAAATGTATAGTGTAAATGTTATATTCCGTGAATTGCAGAAGCTGTTCAAACGTGGGTTTTGACTCTGAATTATTTAATAACATACATTTAAAAAAAATAGTATCCTGTGTTTAGATATTTTATGTGTGTACATTTGGTGTGCCATTAAAATTGTTTTTTTAGGGCAATTCACTGATCGGTGCGGATCGACGCTGTTTGTCCTTTATTCAGCGTGGGAACATTAAGGCTTCGATATTGGAAGGAGGTTAGTGCTTTATATGACTGGGAATGAATGATGGGTATTAAAGAATTTATCAATATACTTATTAAAACTTATTATGTAATGCTTATAAAATATAAATTTTGTGTATGGTCCTGTTATTAGTCGGATTTTCACTTTTTCCGATTCTAGTTTAAGATTACTCTTTCTAGTAACCCATGGTACATATTACTGGTAATCCTTATAAACCCTCCAATCGAGCTAAATGCATTTAAAAGCACAGCAACACTTCACGTGTCTCAGTGCCCTAAATGAGATTCGAGCTCTCAATTCAAAGGCATGATATTTATTGCAAATTAAATAGAAATTTTATATATTAAGTTTTAATTAACTTTAATTTTGATTAACATTAAGTTTTAATATTAAACTCATTTCGGGTATTAGAAGATTAAATATTGAATTTTCTGAATCAAAATGTATGTATATATGGACTCACAGAAAACTGCTATTAAGTTTTTCTTACATTGTTTTTTACCGAGTGAGTGAGGTTAACAGATCCAAACCAGTAATATGTACCATGGGTTTTGACTGCACGGATGGCATAGTGTTTTAAGCGGTTACCTCGCTGCTTCAACAAGTGTTGTGAGTTTGATCCCTACATAGGACAACACTTAGTGTGATCCACAAATTGTTGTTCTGAGTCTGGATGTTGTTTGTGTCCGTTTCATGTATGTTTATAAAGTCCCCGTGACACAGGATATATTCTTTTAAAAAGAAACCCCTCCCCATACCATAAAAAATACAAAAAGTAAATAAAATGCGAATATAACCATCATAAAACTTAGATGGAGTAGATAGATATACCGTTAAGCTAATTTACTAACAGTTAACAAAGTAACGTTATCTAAAAAGAATTTCCTTTTAGTTATAACCGAGGGGACAATCTTCGAAACATTGCCGTTTAATGACAGAGTGGAAATGTTCGAGCTACAAGGCAAGTTTGTGCGTGAAGCGCTGGAACGTTCGGTCTCAGAGCCGTGGGGCGACAAACCCTTCAAAGGACCTTTTGTACTGCAAGTATCTGGTAAGCAACCCTATAGTTAACAAACTTTGTGTATATGTATCTGCGCTTTCATAGAGCTCCTGCCTTACATAGAGCGTCAACCGTGGGTTGGAGAAATTGTAAAGAATCAATGAAAAGTTACTTAACATGTAACAGCAGTAATCATCATCATCATCATAGTAAATCATATTCCTAGTGCTGGAGTATTTTTTTTTGGGAAAAAAAAAACAACCGCAATTTCGCCAATATATCACTAGATGTCTAGCATTTGGTATTTCGACCAGATATCCATAAAATGCTAATGTTCCTTACATGAAACTGCAACGTTGATGACTAATAAATTGTAAACTCTTTTCTAGGTGTTCAAGTAACCTACAACGTAAGTCTACCCGAAGGGCAAAGGATCACGTCAGTTAACATTGGAGAGAAAGGTTCTAACAGTCCCCTGGACGACAACCAGATGTACATGGTGGTAATGCCTTCGTTCCTAGCCGATGGTGGTGATGGATTCCAGGTGAATATGACAAGATTTCATTTTGACCGTTAATTTATTAATTACCTGATTTGACTGTCTGTTTGTTCCTGCGTTTAGTAAATATGAGGGGTATGTTGGTTTAGTGGTTAGTATTAAAGTGCCTACGTAATTAGTGTGCGCAACAATGTGCGGATGTCCTTCGCAACTATTTACCTTTATGTGGCGTTATGTTTAGGTGCATAATTATATTATGTCGGTACATTAGAATTGTGAACTGTGAATGTCAGCATCCTTATTTATAGTGGCGCACATTTTTATACGATTGGTCACCTGCCCTATTAAAATTTTACCTCAATGCTTTTCAATCAACTCGCTCCAATCAAAGCAACTTAGTTAGGTGGGGAAACGCTACAGGCTTGTACGATGTGCAGTACGGAAATAGGTACAGACAGGCGTTTACTGACAGGTTGTAAGGCGCTATAGAACTCACGGTGCCGTAGGAAACAAATATCCCTAAAGACCACGCCTTAAAAAGAAACAGATACTTTGACTTAACTATAGAAATAACTAAAAACGGTTATTTCGTTGCGTTGTATGCCGTGGAAGTGGGTGCGAGGGGGAGAGGGTTTTAATTACAAGATAACAAATTATATGACGAGCGTAGTGTTTGGGTGTAATTTATCTAAAATATCGAAATACCGCAGCCGATAACTTGTTCCACAGATTGGTAGTGCGGGGCAAAAAGTGTCTCGTGGAGCGCCAATTATATTATTATTATATTATTAGCTTGTTAAGTAGATACAGGTTCGATTCCAATCTAATCCAATATTAGTAATCTAAATAAGACTAAAAAAAACATTTATTATATTTTTCCAGATGTTCAAAAACAAGCAGAACGTGACCAAGATTGGCCGGGATCAGAAGCTCATAGAATTGTACATCAGAAAACATTCTCCACTCGACATCAACACCGATGGAAGGATAGTGATCAATAGCTGATTTAATAAATAGGATGTAATGTACTCTTTCTGATGTTTGATGTGTGATGTACATTAAAGAAATAACGCCGCTTCTTACCTATAAACAAATTTTTCAATCGTGAGACAAATATTATCTGAACGAATAATTAAAGAAGAGAATTGAGGAAATTTCTATGTTTAAAATATTTTTTTGCGCATACATCTGACAATTTGACTTTAAAGTTAACGTACCCGGGGAATTATTTATTCACATTTAAATGATTAAATAGTTGGCAGCATCTTAACGCGATATGTATGTATACACATATATCACGTTAAGTTATAGTAAAATAAAGACCTAGGCGACTAAGCTTTTTATTTGTAGGCTTTTTTGTTGAATAATCGTAGAAAATAAGCTCAAAAACATTAGAAACTTTAGATACACAATATATAACAATACAAATGTCTAAAAGATTTATTGGTTTAAATTCACTGATTTAACTCGATTTAACATGAGTCGGTTTTTTGTTTGTCTTTTGTCGGCAATTTTAAATATTCGTAAAATCGCTGACCATAACACAAATGCAGAAAATGAATGTTAAATTCCAATTTGAGACTTATTGTATGTATATAACTAAGATAAAATTTATCTGACGATTGACAAATTAATCTTTGATCGCAATACGAACATGGCAAAGCGGCATTAACATACGAGTAAGACCTTTCGGTAGAAATATTAAAGGATTGATCAAACACTTGTTACCTATATTATGTTGAGGTATTTAATGTTTATAATGTAATTTTATTTTTATTTGTAAAACTTGTTCATAAATAAAACCAAACGCAAGTCGTTTGCCTTGAAATTGTCGCATCTAACTTGGTCACGCTTGACCCTCGTTTGCTCACACACGATAGTTTAACTACCTACTTTAAAAGGCGTATTAAATATTGTAGCTCGCTTTGCGGTTTATTAATATATATACCGACTTTCACCAAAATATTAGGATAATTTTCATATTATCTAATTGTTAGTTTATAGAAATAGCAGCTGTTGTGATATCTTTTAGCTTTTAAAACTAAAATTATTTGTCAATTTCTGCTATAAATAAACTACTGCAGTCTAAATAAACTGGTTTTTAACATACTTTATTTTTACATTTAATGCTCATAATTCAATAGGTATTAATATGAAGCATCTTTTTGCAATCCTTTTTTTAAATTCTAATGCTTTGGAAGGAGCTTTTGCCACTTGGGCACGCCAGCTTATTAACTTATTGTACAATAATTTTGTTATACGTACATATACTCGTATCATTTTCACAAAGGATGACCTTTCTACTGTCGTAAAAAAATTGACGATTATAGCAAAAGTTAAATGTGTAAGCTGTGTTATTTAATTTAATTTTAGTCATAGAACTGCCACTGGACTAGATAAGGGCCTTGTCTCAGGCTTTTCAAACAACCAGTTGGAAATGGCCTGCATTTACCAATGACCTGTGATCCTACAAGGTCTAAGAAGGGAATTATTTGGGTCTAAGTTTTCTACTAGAGGTGGATTCATTCGTACAAAATCTCAAACAAATTGATCAATAAAAGCGGGTAGGACAGATATTTTATTATTTAAAAGCTTAACTAAATGTACATTTTATTGTTTTTAATGTAATTGATATTAATTTATTTATTATTACACTTTTTTTAAAGTATTTTGTAGTAAATAATACCTTGATAAATGTTTATAGTCACTCCACTATAGTGTAATTACAAGACTATTCCAATTTTATATTTATACATTTATTAAAAAATATTATGTAATCAAATTTTAATGTACTATCTAAACGAAAAGTCCATTCGCGTTAAGAAAATTGTGACGCATCGATCAAGCCACGCCCAATCAGGTTCCAAGAAAATATCCCATCGTACGAAAGCTTGGAACTTGATTATTCAGGGTTATTTTCGTAACGCCAATGGACTATAACCATATGATGTTTAACATTTTAATTAACGTCTTTCTCACCTTTATTTATAACCAGAAAGTTTTACATTGAACACACACTTAGACCGTAACTATATGTAGGTATTGTGTATATGTTTAGTGAATGTCTAAAACATATGTTGTACTTCTTATAACTCCATAATTTTATGGCTGTTTGATAGTATAAATGAAATTGTATGAATTATATCCGAAAAACACGTAGATAGATTTATTGGAAATTATTAAATAATACTAATAACATGAATGGTGTTGTTTTACTATTAGTTGGTTTATGGTATGGCGGAGTTCAGAACTCTTTAAAGGTTTATGGGACTATATTTAGAATATTGGGTGGGATTTCTCAAGGTTTCTTCTGATTCATGGAAGTAAGTGTGCCGACTTCTACATTAAACGAAAGGAACCATGCCAAATTATTTTAAAGTGAAAGGGTCTTTCAGGTATTGTCCTATTTTATGCTAAATTATGAATTAATTATACCAGAATTCGGTCAGCTATTGGCGATAATCCAACATACACAAAACAAGTTAATATTGAAGTTCGTTATTGGAAGTCGGTTGAAAATTACTCGACATGTTTTTTTCTTATCAACCCTAGTGTCATTATACATCAATATACAATAATAACACTTGAACTTTCAAACCATAAGACAAAAATAAGGCTGTGAAAGAAGTCAGGTACATTGTTAAGGTAAAATCTACAGTCTTAAGGTTCAGTGACATGAATATAACTACCATTATCCATTTAAAGATATCAGAATCTGATAGCAAAAGATCACTGATAATACAATGTAAAGTGTTGATTCCTCTTGTTTGACATTAACGTTTTATGAGATAAAATGTCTTTAAAAGTAAAAGTTATAAACACGCATTATGTTGATGTAGAAAATGTATTTCTTGCAAATTGCAACTTTGCAAAACTCATTAAATCTTAATAAGTATTAATATTTGCCCTGAAGCAAATAAGTCTCACTCCACGTGGCTTGCTTTTTGATTTATCATTGGTCCAAGGTCGGCGCAATGTCTGTGAGTGCAAAGGGTTTTTTATTGGTTACTTAGATAGGACAAAAGAAGAAAGTATATTGATGTACAGGAAACTGATAGGAGAAAAGAGGTAGGATAAGTCAATTTTGGGAAAAGTTGATGAGAGTGCTTGTCGAGGGACTGCCGTGCTTCGTCACAAATAGACCGCCTCGACCGAAGTGTGACCGCGGTCTCACAGAAAACCGGTGTTTAACAATTCTTTCGTCCCTGCATTTCCGATTTATATTTCTGTATGATGTCGAAACCAAATTAAAATTTCAGCCATGGAACTATTGTCGTTATACGTGGCAATTTTTAAGCAGTTCTTTTGTTGCTTTTACAAAGTGCGTGAAGTTACCGAAAAACCAACTCCCCCTCAATGTCTGAGGCATGGCAATCAAGATCGGGAATGAACTTGTTACTTTTAAGTTACAGATGCACTGGGTGGCAGTAATAACAAGCTGTGCTATTCACGGACTCACTTAAATTTTTAACGATCGCTCACATCACTACATTATATAAAGTTAATTTATAATCATTTTAATTTGGTAGATTCATTTGGTCCAATAATTTATTCACCTGTCATGTAACTGCTTTTGAAGATATGAAGTACTATATTTATATTCCATACGGTTCGCGTCAGTGTGTGTTGATCAGTGTCTGTAGCCGCGCGCATCGCGGCACTAAATAAAAAAATGCGTGTGTCAAATCTTATAAGTGATAAAAGCTTGAATTTGTTATATCTTGTAACTCTTTTTAGCTGCATAAATACTTTTGTGACTGCCGATTCGAATGTTGAAGGACTGTACAAACTAGACATAATTCATTACAACGATTTCCATGCAAGGTGAGATAATAATAAGTTTTTATTAAATAATATTATGTAATTACAATATATTATGCTATTTGATGCGAGAAGCCCAAAATCGATCTAAGTGGCGTGCAATGAGAGAGGCCTATGTCCAACAGTGGACTGCGATAGACTGATGATGATGATGATGATACTATTGTCAGTGGCTTCGCTCGCGTGATTTCTTATTTCGTGTTTCTTACTTTAAAAATGACGAACTTTCCCCGTTCCTCGCTTATTTAGGGGTGAAATTTTCTAATATCCTTTCTTACTACCCGCTTTTAACTTAATAATGAACAGTCTATTTAATACATTTATATATTATAATATATTATGTAGAGAATTTTAGTTGTTAATAATTATTTAGTTATGAGTATAAGTAACAAAAGAAGGAAAAAAACTAGTTATAAGTTCTAGTAGTCTTCATAAAAACAATTATCTATATAACGTTACGCGGTTAAATATTTTAAATAAATAAATAAATATCTTGAAAATCTTGGTCAACATTTTATTTTATCATCAGATTCAATTCCGTAGCAGAATTGTGTAAAGTTAGTAAAATGATTCACTCAGCGATGTTATTGTTTTTAAAATAGGTAGGTACATAAATTATCATGATGTTATATAAATAAACGAACAATCTTTGTTTTGAATTTTTAATTAAGTCTGACAACACTGATAGTCTATCAAAGTGGAAAATCCCACATCTTAACCTTTAAATGGAAAGAAAACATTCGTCTAACTTTTAAAATAGAACAACAAAATATAGGTATAAACATAATAAAAGAAAAAAATAAAGGTTATAAGTATATGGTACTAGATTTTTCCCGCAGCTCTGCCCGTGTGTATGTTGGTTATCGCGCTAAATAGCTTTTATCCTTTCTTAAGGATCAAACTATATCCATACCCGTCTAAATCGATTAAGTGCTAATTGATTTCCCACACTAACTGCCACCCCCCTTTTTTACCCCCTTAAGGGATGATTGCTGGTATGAAACTATCCTATGTCCTTTCCCGGGATTCAAACTATCTCTATAACAAATTTAATTTAAATCGGTTCAGCGGTTTAAGCGTAAAGAGGTAACAGACAAACAGATAAAAAGAACAACATGGAGAATACCGGTGACCATTCTAAGCACATTGAGACTCCTCCGTGCCTTGGAGAGTACTAACGTAATCTTCGAGGCATGGTGGTCCCAATTGGCATAAGAACATCTGTGGCAACCGTTATGGGTAGTTGGAATCCTTTTTTTTTTGAAGTTATGGCAAATCCCTTCGGATCTCCGGCTCCGTGGGGATGTAGGAGCCAGGAGTATGTGGTGTTTCCACTAAAAACTACTCCGACGGCCGGACTCAGGGGCCCTACTCCGAGGAGGACCCGGACCATGTTATTTCAGGTCCCCCCGGATCAACGCCGCGCTTAGCCAGGCCTTATCCCGGGAAAAGAAGGCTTCCCGCCTATCCGCCAATCCTTATGATAATGATGCGGCCCGATCGCATTTTTGCGACCAAGCCGCCATCCTATGGCCTACCGCAGCAGTTAATCTGCCACCAGAGATCCCCACTCTCTGGCAGCCTGCCCTAAAAAGTTCGACAACAGTCTTTCTAAGAAGCTTCGATATCAGCTCAAATCAAAATTCAGTACAAATCATTAATTATAAATAATTATGATTTGTTTATATATATTTCATCGGCGTATTTAGACATTGACATACATACATACATCTTCACAGATTCGAAGAAACATCCGTCCAGACCCCAATATGTACATTCAACAACAACTCTTGCTTGGGCGGATTTCCTCGTCTCTATCAAGAGATCCGCACTCTACTTAAAGAGAAACCTGACTCCGTAGTCTTGAACGCTGGCGACACCTTCCAGGGAACGTATTGGTATACACTTTTGAAGTGGAATGTAACGCAGGAGTTTATGAATATGATACCTCATGATGCTCACGTAAGTAGGTATTCTGAATTTAAATAGTTTAACTGTGAAGGAAACCTGTACCACCTAATCGGAAAAATGACCCGCTAAACTCGGACCTAACTACTAAAGTGCAGATTAATTTAACAGAGTGTTTTTTCATGGACACCTGCAACTCCTAAGACCCAAGTGCTCTGCCATCCATGCCTCCGAAAATCACACTCACTCTGTAAAAACCAACGTAATAATAATAATACTTTCACATATTTCACACGCGGCCAGAACCTGGTAACCAGACAGAAAAAATAATATATAGATAAAGTACACCCAGACACCGAACAAATTACTGTGCTCATCACACAAATATTTGTCCTGGGTGGCAATCGAACTCACTAGATCACCAGGCCAGTCAAATAGAATATCACTACACGAATGGATAGGTTTAATAATTACATTTAGTTTCTTTTTTAAAAAATTTACAAAATAGATATTTATGAGTATAACATAAATTGTATTGTTCCTTTTTGGTATTATACCAATATTTATGACCGGTGTACAAAGGCAATCTAAAGATTCAAAGTAAACAAATTGACGATAGACAATAACAAAAGTCGAGACTTTAATATATCATTTTAACGATAAAGGGAAACTGATTTTACTTCAAAGTAGGGCCCGGTATCCATCAAAACAGAGAGGAGACAAAACGAGAGGAGATGGGCTGCCAAGCTGGCAGGTTATTTCCACCAAAGCGAAGAGTAGATGCGTAGCGGAGAGTAGATGCGTAGTGGAGAGGAGCAGTGCACTGTATGTTGCAGAGATGTGAGCTGTGAGAGCTCGAAACCAGTCAAGTAGCTGTACTGTCAAGTCCAGTCAGTCAAGTCACTGTAGCTACGAAAGGACGACGTCATGTCGTTACAATTTAATAATTTGCTTAATAATATCTTTATTTGCTTGATAAAGAGTAATTAGGGGTTGAAGGAACACGATTTATTCTTCAATTTTTAAATTATCGACGGTAACATAGAGTTAACTGAGAGAAGGCAGCGGAGATGGGGCGCGCGGCCCTAGAATTCTATAGAAAATAGAGACATCTCCTTTCCTCATCGCTTGATCCATTTCCACCGAAGCTAAGCGGAGAGGAAATGTGGAAATAACGAAATCTGATTGGTTATTTAAAACACATCTCTTCTCGTCTCCTGTCCTCTCTGATTTGGTGGATACCGGGCCTCAATCACTGCTTAATATAAACAATATATAATACAATAGCGGTAATGGTTAACTCCTATTTGATGTATCTTTTCTAAACAGGCGCTGGGTAATCATGATTTTGACGATGGTCCAGCCGGCGTGGTTCCGTACATTGCCGCTCTGAAGGCGCCTGTACTAGCAGCCAACATGGATACCAGTGAGGAACCATCTTTCGAAGGGTTGTACGAGCCTCACATTATCGTCAACAGGAAGGGACGCAGGATTGGGATCATTGGATTGATAACTGTAGATACAAAGGTAAATTTACATTATATTTAAGCTTTTTAAATATTTAAATTGGTTACAATTGACGAACAAATTGTAGAGTCCGTTATGTGAAGTGTGTAAGTAAGGTGTTTATAAATTGATATGAACCACATGTTACTAATTACAAAACATTACGTACCCTATTGTATAAAATTATATAAACTAAACTTCACTGGCAGCAAAAAATCTTGCATCATTTAAATGACTAATTGGAGTATCGCATTATCAAATAACTAAATCAAACGGGTTATTTTTATTATTACAAATTAATGTTTGTGTGTGTGTTTGCGAATTCACTGTTTCTGTTTATAGTGACATTAGCAACACAACTGCCAACTGTAGTGTCACTGTGGTCTGGACTGTGGTCAGCAGTTGGACACTACTTTTTCGATGCTTTCAATTCAATACTTGTGCAGTATATTTAGACATATAGATCATCATCATCACCTCAGCCGAGAGACTGCTGGATATCGGTCACACGGTCGGTATCACTTTGTAGGAGGCCTACCCACGCTCCATCTTTCGGTACGTGGTTGCCACTCCAGAACTTTCTGGCCCTATCGTATATCTTTTTTGCGAGCTTGGGCACTTTGCTCGCAGACATAGAGATAATCTAAGAATAATATATAATATGTTTTTCTTTTCATTCTAATTATGTTATCAAGGGCCATATATTGGAGAGGAAAACTGTACTTAGGGATCTGGGCGTGGTGCACGACAGCAAACTTCTATTTGACAGGCATGTGAATCACATAGTTGACAGGGCTTTTAGAGCACTGGGTTTTATAATTCGTTGTTCCAGTGATTTCAGAAATATGAAAACTATCAAAGTTTTGTACTGTGCTTACGTGCGGAGTCACTTGGAATACGCTGTTCAGATTTGGAACCCATATTACAGTTGTTACTCCAATGAGATTGAGAAAATACAGAAGAAATTTATTCGTTACCTGGGTTTCAAATTTAAACTTTGCCACTTGGTCGATCTTACATATGAGCAACGCTGTGTAACATTACATCTTCTACCCTTGTATATTAGGCGTAATATTTCAGACCTAGTATTCCTGCTCAGTCTTGCTCAGGGCAAGATCGATTGCCCTAATCTACTTAGTATGATTAGGTTAAGAACACCCGTTAGAAGATTGCGTGACAACTCTTTACTTTATCTTCCGTCGAGCCACACCAACTTCAGAAAAAATAGCTATCTGCCTAGAGTTTTCACCGAGTTGAACAAGCTAAATGGTGACAGTGGTTTTGATCTTTTTAGTACAAGTACTGGAAGTGCTAGATCCTATTTAACCGTCAGATTTGCTGATAGTGTTGCCTGCACTACTGCAGTGTGAGCTGTGACTCTTGGTTCTGCATGTGTTTCAATTTGTTTTCATCTATTTACATCTTTAGTAATTTAATTGGAATGTAACTTAAGTAGAATGTTTCCTGTGTATCTGTGGAAGCTTGTTAATGGCTTTTCAACAACTAAATTACTGATGTACTTGTACTGTAGCTGTAAGCTCCCCAAATAAAATAAAATAAAATAATGACTGTGGTTAAAATAATTGGTGGCATTCTATCACATGGAGTCTATCAGTGCTGACTGAAATAGCTGTATTTCTATTGTTTAAACCTTTTTAATGGCGTTAAGGCGATTGTTTAATAATTCACTATCACACCGCTACACATTGTATATTAAGATTGACCTATAAGAGATTGTAATAAATTTAACTCCGGGAATTCCCACTATCTTATTTACCTACCTTTGAATTACTGCTAGTAACAACCTATTTATATATTATCCGTTGATGTGTTCACATTGATAAAAATAATATTTCAATTCTGAATACATATTCAGAATTGAAATATTATTTTTAATTTAGATAAACTGTACTATGGTTAAAAAGATAATAAGAAAATGCAATTTAGAGCAGCGTTTGGTGATGGAAACAATGACATTGTACGCTTCAAATTGATGTTCAAGGTTGCAATAATTCACAGAGAGCTGAATCTTGATACGAATGTTCTTAATACACTTACAAATATATTAATGATTTACGTAATGTATGACAAAGTCGCCATTACTCCCACGTCATCATCTCAGGTTTAAGTTTCCCAATATCTTGTTTTTTTTTTTACTTCCAGCTAAAACTGTTAATTTACCATAAACTTGGTCAAAATAACATTGCAAACCATTCAATTGTCCATAACAATTGTATTTACACTTTACTAAGAACCATTTTTTGGGATATATCGATTCAAAAAGGTTTTTAACCTTTCGGCCTCGTGCGCTAACGTGGTCGATCCAGTTATTAAAAAAATAAGTGAAATGATATGGTCAGGTTAGGACAGTTAGTAATTCCCCCGGGCCGGACGGGGTTCCAGCCCGAGTGATGGCCCGAGCCCTCGACTACATGTCGGACCACCTCAGGGGGGTGTTGGACGCTAGCCTGGCGTCCGGACGCTTCCCTGAGCGCTGGAAATGCGGGAAGCTGGTCCTGCTGCAGAAGCCGGGACGGCCTGCCGATTCGGTCGCGGCCTATAGGCCTATCGTGTTGCTGGACGAGGCGGGCAAACTTTTTGAGAGGGTGCTCTCTGCCCGCATCGTCCGGCACCTTTGCGAGGTTGGCCCCGATCTGTCGGACGCCCAATTCGGTTTCCGAGAGGGGCGTTCGACGATCGATGCCGTAATGCGCCTTAGGGCCGTGACCGAGGAGGCCGTGAGCTGCGGCGGAGTGGTGTTGGCGGTGTCCTTGGACATCGCCAACGCCTTCAATAGTCTGCCATTCAGCTGCATCAGGGAAGCGCTCCGCTACCACGGAGTGCCGGAGTACCTGAGGCGGCTGGTGGCAGACTATCTTGAGGAGCGAACCGTCATGTACGAGGACCGAGATGGCGTCTTGAGACGCAGAGCCATGTCGTGCGGTGTTCCGCAGGGGTCTGTCCTAGGACCTCTCCTGTGGAGCATCGGGTACGACTGGGCCCTACGAGGGCGTCTCCCCCCCGGGCTGGGTGTAATCTGCTACGCGGATGACACTTTAGTCACGGCCCGGGGGGCTAACTTCCAGGAGGCGGCGCGCCTGGCCGCCACGGGAGTTTCCCAGGTGGTCGGGCGCATTGAGGCGTTGGGTTTGCGGGTGGCCCTGGATAAGACGGAGGCCCTATTATTTCATGGGCCCCGTCGTGGCCCACCCGCCGGCGCCTCAATCGAGGTCGGCTCGGTCCTCGTACCGGTCCGGGCCCAGATGAGGTACCTGGGTCTGGTCCTAGACGGTAGGTGGCTCTTCGACGAGCACTTCCGACAGCTTGGTCCGAAGCTGGTGGACACTGCCTCCGCCCTAGGGCGACTTTTGCCCAATTTGGGCGGGGCCAGTGTTCCCACGAGGCGGCTGTACGCGGGGGTTGTCCGGTCCATGGCGCTTTATGGTGCACCGGTGTGGGTGGCGGCTCTGACCGCCCCGAATAGGGCGCGCCTCTGGCGCCCCCAGAGGATATTGGCGGTCAGAGCCATACGCGGATACCGCACGGTGTCCACCGAGGCGGCCTGTGCCTTGGCCGGAACACCCCCGTGGGATTTGGAGGCGGAAGTGCTCGCCGAAGTTTATCGGCGAGTGGCTGACTTCCGGGCGGAGAGCGGATTTCGCCCTCCGCCCGAAGACGTGCGCGAGTGGCGCGAAGCCGCTCGCCGAGCCACTATGGTGAGATGGTCGTTCCGGCTGGAGACTCCACGCGCTGGCTTCGCCGCCGTGGAGGCTCTCCAGCCGGTCATCGCCGAGTGGGCAGGGCGGCAGCACGGGACCCTTTCCTTCCGGCTGACGCAGGTGCTTTCCGGGCACGGTTGCTTCGGAAAGTACCTGTACTCGGTCGCTAGGGGGGAATCGAGTCCCGCCTGCCACCACTGCGACTGCAGTGAGGATTCGGCCCAGCACACGCTGGCGGTTTGCCCCGCATGGGCGACGCAGCGCCGGGCCCTCACTGCAGTCATCGGAGCGGATCTCTCGCTACCGGCCGTAATTCGCTCCATGGCCGGTAGCGACAGTTGTTTTACCGCGGTCGCAACCTTCTGCGAGGAGGTAATCTCGCAGAAGGAGGCGGCGGAGAAGGCCCGGGAGGACGACCTCCACTCGGACCTGATCCGCCGCCGGCGAACCGGGCGGCGGAGGCGCGCTCACCTGCGCCTCATGCCGCCCTGAGTGTGGCCGCGGGTGGACGGGATGGGTTCTCCCCTCCACCCGCATTAGTTGGCCAGCCGCGAGGGGGCGGCGTCCGCGTGTGCCGGACGCCGCCTAAAGAGAGGGTCCACTGAGACGGAGCCCGCGCCAGGAGCGGGCCGGCGCTGGGAAGGGTCCAGAAGGAGATAGCTACCTGGACCCTTCCTAAACTGGAAGCGCAAAGAGGGCACACCGTGTGGTTTTAGTCGGTTCGAGTCCGACACACCGCCCCGCCGAACGAGAGCCCCGGCGGGGTGACGGTCCGAGGGGATTTCCACACGTAAAAAAAAAAAAAAAAAAAGGACAGTTAGTAATTGATTTACAATATATTCAATTCTTAGATTTAGATACAATTTAGTTCAGGGTGGAACGGTTTTTTTTCAGTTCTTTGGTCAGTTCTTCATCTATTTGCGCACATGCCCATGGGAGGGTAGTGTACTTATTGCGATATTTGACTCGTTTCTTTTCGATTATTTTCCCTAAGATAAAAACTTTTTTTTTATGGAATAGGGGGTAAACGAGCAGACGGGTCTACCGCCGCCCATTAACGCCTAAAACTCACAAGCGCCTTGCCAACCTTTAAGAAGGAGTACGCTCTTTTTTTGAAGGTTTGAAGGTCGTATCGTATTATTTTTAGAATTTTAGAATTAATTCTACTTTATCTTTTTAGGATTTAGGTGATCCAGGAAAGGTTAAATTCACTGATCCAATAGCAGCTACAAGAAGAGAGGCACAAGCGTTGCATGAGCAAGGTGTTGACATTATTATTCTTTTATCACATTGTGGCCTTGATGTGGACAAGTAAGACATTTAGCGCTACTTTAATTGTTTATTGAAATATATCTATCTATATTTTTATTTGTATTTATATTTCTCCTTAATTCTTATCTACTTCTTCATTTATATTGTTGCGCCATAGGATTAAATGGTTCGATTGTATGAAATGTAGAGGACAGCGCCATCTAGTATCGACTGAAGTACATCAAATATAAAAAGATTGGGGTTAATACGAGTGGTTCTGATCCTTACAGTGCTAGATGGCACTGCAAGTAACGCGTGACTGATTCTGGAATATTCGTGTTTGTCTGGAACGGACTGTCGAATACTAAGAACTTTCTAGTAAAATTCAAAAGCGCTATAAAAGCGGAGCGTGTTGGACAGCGAATTACATCGGAGTGAATTTCTAGTGCGACTAATAAAATATATAGTGATTTCTAGTTTATTATAGTGAATGTTTGTAAATACAGTGAAATAAAGTAATTAACCGACAACTTTTCTTTATTATATACCCCGCTCGTAACAATACTTGACCCGTTTTAATCAAGATCACTTAGTCACTCATTTCTACTATATCTTGAGGTAGACTTTGAGAAAATGCCTTTAGTTTTAAGTAATTTCATTTGTGCATAAAGTACCTAATAAATAAATAAGGTTAAGACCGGAGGCATGTTAAAGTTCAAGAATTGAACAACCAATTGTGTTATCTTTGTGTATCTTCATTCTTGTCAATTTATCAATCGCGTGTCCTAACCTTGTGAACCAGTTAGATGGAATACTAAATCAACTTCTCTTTTACAGTGCCCATACAGATTCAATAAAACTATCGTTCTATGACAAGTTTAACTGGAGATAGTTCTTTGAGTGACAATAATTTAAGAACAAAAATCAATCCTGTGTTTTCTACCATTCATAGACAAAATACTATTTGAATATTTTGTTTTTTTTAGGGAGATTGCTCGAGAAGTCGGAGAACACATTGATATTATAATTGGCGGACATAGTCACTCATTACTTTGGAACGGACCATCACCTAGCGGAGAAGTAGTAAGAGGTCCTTACCCGATAATAATTGAGAGTAGCGAAGATAAGAAACACCAGGTAAAACTAAAATATCTGCATACTACTGGCGAAAGAAAAAAAAAAGATTTCTGTAAACCTTTGAGTAAAATAATTTTGCAATCGATTAACTTTGTCGTTTGGAACCGAGGCTAATGCCTAATGCATGGGATTCACATTTTGCTTTAGGGATGCGGCGATCTATCCAGCGTCATTTAACTAAAACAATTCTAACTAATCAATAACCTCTTTCAGTAAAAATTTCGATCTTAATCCAGTGTAATTGTCATTCCCTTATTTTTTTTCTATTTACATTTCCAGGTATTAATAGTTCAGGCATCTGCGTTTACTAAATACATGGGTAATTTGAGCGTGTATTTCGACACCAAGGGTGACTACCGCAAATGGGAGGGTGGCCCACTCTTCTTAGACAGATCCATTCCTGAAGGTTAGTTATACATTTATATCTAAGATGTCGAGGTGATCGTCATTCTCATCACCATTTTAATGAGCCTTGGCGCCCGTACTTGACGTAGGCACAAGTTTTTTTTTTTTGTAAGATACGTCCCGCATTAGGCATATATCTTATGTAGCGGGGGACTTTACAAACATACATGAAACGGACACAAATAACACCCACTCAGAATAACACTCAGCGTAGGAGTAAGCAGCGTGGCGACCGCCTGAACCACTACGCCATCCGTGCAGACTGATGTGTTAATGAAGCTACCTAACCCAAGTTATTTGTATAATTAAACTATTTTGTTTTTTTAATCAGCTCGGTTAATTAGAGCTGGTTTAATACCTACAAGAGATCATCGTTAGGAGTACTATTTAAATAGTACCAGTCAAGTTCTTAGCGCTGTTTTTTTTTTGTTGTAAATAAGGGTCACCGGAGTTCCATGAAGGTTTGATAAGCACAACAATCAGAAGTAATAGAATTGAATAACTTCTGAATGACTGTAAGCAATCGCTTATCATCAGTTCTTAATCTTTTACCAGTTTAGCTGCAAGAAAAAAAGGAATTTTTTTGCTCACATCAAATATTTGACAGAAATATATAATAGTTAGGGATATAAATTATAAGTTTTGTATCAAAAGTTTAGATTTTATTAATTTATACTATGTACGCTTTTCTAAGGAATTGGAGTGACGAGCCATAACATTTACTGCCTTATCTACTTTACTCCCAGACTCAGATAGGAATTAAGTAAAAAAAGGGGGGACTACTATTGAATAGGAAGTAACAGATTACTAATACACAAATACAAATTAAAACGCTTAATCTATATGCACAATACATTGGAGTTAAGTACAGTCGGGCGTTTCTGATTCACGTGTTTATTATTTTAGATGCTGAAATTAAAGCAAAACTCGAGCCCTATGCAAAATTAGTGCATGAAGCGGAAAATGAGAGCGTGGGGGAAAGTTTACATGATATGTTAAAGGAGGACTGCGCCTTCGGAGAATGCAACGTTGGTGATCTGCTCGTAGCAGTTTTAGATGATGCTGTAAGTATTTGCCGACCTTTTTTATTTTATCATCATCATTTGTCAATACCGTGTCACGTCTTGAGTGTCTCACTGAGTTGGTTTTGTGTGACACAAATATTTATAGGAGTGGACTGATTGAAACTGATATAATTGAAAGCTATAAGCCTGATTGATTTGTTTCGGAGGGTTTAATAAGGTATAAAACTAAGAGAAGAAACTATAGGAGAAAGATGAACCGATAATGTACTTTGATTTACCTTTTTTTCGTAATCAGTAAATAGGTAACAACGGTTACGATATGTTTACGCGTAATAATAATTTTGTTTCAAAAAATATTTTTTATAAGACAATCAATTTATATTGTTTAGATCCAAATTAAATGTGTTCAAGATCAGTTTCCGTTATTTAAGAGGTCACTTATTTTTTGTAGGGATACTTAATTTATTAGGAAAATCTGCTAATTACTACAATTTTATGAAATAATTCATTCGAGTATCCATTGTTCAATTTCAGGTCAAGAGTGTGGTAGGGGATAGGCCCAACTGCTTATCTTTTATCTCGAGACCCACAATTCAGTCTTCGATACATCAAGGAGGTTTGTGTGTTATGTGTAATCTGCCTGCACTTCTTTGACTCACAATACTAAGAAGAGCAAGACTCTTCTCCTCCTTGGAGAAAACCTACACGATATACCTACTAAGTTTTCATAGTAACTCTTCTTTTATTTCATTTATTTATTTTTGTTCTACATCTTTATACACTTATGTAGATCTGTGGACTGAATGCCCTGAGCATTCTCTACCAGCTAACCTTTGGTTGGCACTGAGGTTACAATTGTAATCAATGTTTATAAATATATTTTTTATCAATAAATACTCGTATGTAAAAACAGTTTTTATGCCAATCAATTAACTTTTTAAAATATTTGAATTCAAGCACCACAACACGACACAAATTTTCAAAGCATAAAAAACATCACGTGTCACGTGTTTAGTGTTAGCAGTAAATATTGTTTAGGTTTCTTCTTCCACAGTTAGTTTTTATTTTCATCATTTTAAGTGAGGTTGAATTTTGAAAAGTAATACAAACAACGACATAGATAGTTTAAGAATAGGGCATTTAGCTCCTATCATTATCAACAGCCTTTATTAGTCTTCTTCAAGACATAGGCCTCTCCTTAGAACGGCGGTTTTGGCTTACTATACCCACACGGGATGAATAGGGGTAGTTACACTCCGCATTCTTAATCCGTTACCACATGGATAGAGCCATCATTGATAGATGTATTTATGTGTAAACTTAGCATATATATGTTTTTTAAACAGTTGTCACGAAAGGAACAATCTTTAAGATGCTACCGTACAACGACCGTATCAAGATGTTTCAGATCAAGGGTAATGTTGTACGGGAAGCGTTGGAACACTCTGTCTCGGAAGCGACAGGGTACCATCCGTTCCAGGGTCCTTGGTTACTACAAGTGTCTGGTAAGCAGCATGTCAGATAAATATTACTATAGGATTTATGTGTGTTGGTGAGGGTCCTTCAATTAAAACTCAATTATGGGTTAGATAGAGATTGATGGGTTTAATTCAGGTAAATATTTAGATGAATATTACTACATTTTGTATAAATATATGGTAGAGTATTTGGTGGTATGTGTGGTAGAATATTAATTGAGAGAGCCATGATTCAGTAAATACGAGCCAGCTCTACGGGAGTGATACCACGGCTTCACAGAAAATTGAAAAGTGTTAAGCAATTCTTTCGTTGCTACCTCCCCTCTATTTATTGGAGGGGGAGGGAGGGGAGAGGGCTCACTAGCCTAAAATGAACTTGAGTTAAAGGTGTCTATGGACGCCGGTACTCACTTACCATCAGGTGACCCGTCTGCATGTTTAAAATCTTTCGTCCATTCGGAAAATCTATTAGACATTTGTTTTGGCCTAAGCTTACGTCACGAACAAGAACGCAAACTTCTATTATTTTCCTTCCTTGACTTGCAATTTGTAACAATGTAAACCATGAACAAAACCATGAACTTTGAACTTGTTTTAGGTCTTCAAGTGACCTACAACGTGAGTCTTCCTGAAGGACAAAGGATAACGTCTGTTAATATCGGTGTAAAAGGCTCCAACAATCCTCTGGATGACGATCAGATATACACGGTAGCAGCTCCATCGTTTCTAGCTGATGGCGGTGATGGTTACCAGGTAACACGATCAGATATTTTTAATTTTAATTTTTAACTTGTGAATCAACTCAAAAGGCTGCTGCTAGAACATAGGTAGCCAGAGTTAGAATTTATATTATAAGGAAGGAGAATTTTGTACTATTACTTAGAAAAAGTAACAATAATTACGGCTTAATATTTATTCAAATAATATATTTGGTCAAAATTCATACACGGAGTGGTTTAAGCTTTCGCCGCATCCTGCTACGCTGAGTGTTGTGGGTTCGGTCCTCACAAGGGACGAAAATTTGTGTGATCCACAAATAGTCGTTCTGAGTCTGGTTGTTCTTTGTGTCCGTTTCATGTAAGTTTGTAAAGTCCCCCGCGACACAGGATATATTTCTAGTGCGGGAATAGTCTTTTTAAATAAAAAAAAAGATGTGAGAGTCGACGCGCCAGCTGAGGAGTCGGAAAAAAGTATTGTTACACATTTTTCGGTCTCGCTCCCCTCCACTCAGAGCTTATAACGTGCGATAAGGAACTTCGTTAAAAAAAATCTGCTTACCCATTGTTTTGGGAGTGTTTTATATAATTTTTTTTCGTTAAAATTTTCTGTAAGCCCTATTTCATAAAAACAAATCCATAGAATACACTCTAAACTTGTTTCTTATTACAAAGATGGCACCGCATAACACTACTCAATGCATTAACACACCACACAAAAAAACTGATTTTATTTTTGCAAAAAAAAAAAACTAACAAAGACACAAGATTTAGAAATACTGTGTCTAAATAGAAACTCTTCTTTTTTCAATTTGTTTAATATGGCAATCTTTCTTACTTAACACATAACTTTTTAAATTTCCAGATGTTTAAGCCCGCAAAGCAGAACGTGTCAATAATAGGTCGTCTCGAAGGGTTGGTAGAAACATACATTAGCCAACATTCGCCGTTGGACATCAAAACCGATGGCAGGATTATCATAAACAACTGATTGAAGATATCTTTTATAATAATATATTAAAATAAAGAGCCTTTGGATGGTTTTTGTTTTATTTATCTATTTAAATTCCAATTTTTTATTGTGAAAAGATAATAAGTAATTAGAAACATTAAAGATAAGTTTCTGTATATTTCCATACAAGAGTAAAAAAATCCTCCACATCATCATCTTCTGGTAGCTTTCATGGTAGCATTCATGGTAGCAGCATGGTAGCATAATAAGATTGCCACCATTTCCATCCCCAAGGGTTTCTTCACAAAACCCCAAAGGCCACTCTTTGTATGTCTCGATCTGTTGTCTGTATCTGTATCTATTGAATAAAATGAAATAAAATAAACTACGAAATTAAATAGATACCTTCGATCGATTTAAGTGGCATGGAATGGGAGAGGCCAATCCACTGATGGACATACCAGCAGTGGTTTGCAATTGATGATGATGACAGGCTTAGTAAGAAAACTAGCATTTCTTCGTATGTAGGTACTTCATATGCCTGTTTTAATTAGTAATACCGAAACTCTACTCTCTGCGTATTGTGGCGCTGTCAAGTCAGTACTCAGATTTGGTGCTTATAATCTTTTCGGGCAACTAAACAAATAACGAAATAGTTTTCAAAATACAGAAGCGATGTATTCGCCCCGTGTTTGGTATCGATAGCACGGAAAGCTGTAAACCACTTTTTGTCAGGCATAAGATGCTTACATTACCATCACTGTACTTATTGGAAATGGCAGTTTTGTTAAGGGTAATCCTCACCTGTTTCCACGCTTAATGGAAATGGTCACGTATGGTCACGTATGGTAAAAGCGTCACGTCGACTGCGCTTAACTTTAAGCGCAGTCGACGTGACGCTTTTAAATCAAAGTGTGGTATGCATAGCGCTCTTAATTTACAACAAAATCCCCAATGGTCTAAAAGTATTGTTGACATGTATTGGAGTTGTGTATTTTCTTTTTATTTAATTATTTTTGTAGAATGTGTTTTATTGTTATTTTAATTTCTTGACATTTTCTTTTATAATGCTTTTAATTAATTTAAATGATAACTATTTTTGTATTTGATGATTGATGATCTTCTTTTATTATATTTGTATAAATTTTATGGTTGGACATGTTGATTAAAAAAATTCTCATTAAGACCTGTGTATTTCTAACTACGTATTGTTGTACACATATGTTCTGCAAATTTTTATATATTTTTATCTTTACATAGCTTCAATAAAGTAAACTTATAATCTCTTTGCAAATATCGAATTTTTAACTGTAAATCTTCCATTGTAAGGTTTCCGTAGTAAAGTAGAAATCATTAAAGTTTCGTCCGTCCGCACTTCCAGCTCAAAGGTTGGCACCGAACTTGTGACTCCTGAATTGTAATTATCCAAGAGCGCAAGGTTACAAACCATCAGATGACTCTTCTGCTCGTCTGATCATCATAAAAAAAGGTAAACTGACAGCAAAAACAAGCCATATTTTCTGAACGTCTCATAAAAAGGACGACAAAAACTTTGTTCTTTATTACAACATATAATTAAATTTTAGAAGGAACGTGGATTTTTACGAGTAGGTGGGGGAACGAGATGAAAATTCCTAAGAAAATATACTGGCGTATAATGGGAGGTTAAAATTCCACTTAATTAGGAAAGAGAAGTATAGCTCAACTCGTAACAAGTATTTGTGTTATGAAAATTATATTTGGAAGACAATGTTGTTGGTGTCAATATTAGTTGGTGTTTCAGGTTGGTTAGACGCCTGAATACTCGTAAAGCTCAAATACTACTACAATAGTTAATGCGACGAAGCGGGGAAGAAAGAAACGATTTCCAAGATTCCAATTTAAGGTATCCGATGTACTACAAACGTGTATTAGGTACACTGGGTTTTAAAACACACATCTGGCTGGTTTTACGATTTTGCAACCTATTCTAACTACTATTTGCCAAAGATAGTTTAATTGTTTATTTTCTTTGTTACCTTTCCACGCTTTAACTAATCAAACGATGGTCAAAAGACAGAGGATGACTTTTGTGCATGGAAAAGTATTATATTATTGTCAAGAAGTGGAAAAATAACTTACATGAACAAAGCTGGCAGCGAAAGTTTATTACCAATATCATGTTTAACAAATCTATTTAGATTAAATTATTCGTACATATTATGTACACGATCGTATCCTTTTTTATTCATGATAATTCGTAAATAAATTTATTATCTGATTAACGTCATAAAAACATTCACACGTTTCATATTTAAATTATTTTGCAACAAAACAAACAGACTCATAAAATCTACTGAAAAAATGATGTTCCAAAAACAAGCAATAATCGTAAAAAGAAATATTTTCCTCTCATCCGAAAATTACTTTTTCCGTGGTCGTTGTATTTATGCAAAAACACAATGTGGTATCAGGTAGATGAGACGCATGGATGAGGCTTTAATGAGAATAAACCAACATTCCTGTGTTCCCCCTTGAATTTACGTTATCCATAAAGCATGGAATTGTTAATTCTGAACTGAGTTTACAGGAAAGGTATTTGATATCACCTGTATCAGATAGTCTATGTAAAATATACGAGTATAAATAAAAAACAATCTCTCTCTCTCTATTTTTTTTTTAAATAGAAGGTCCATTTAAATGTAAAATTTAATATTAATATTCTATCACTTTATCCGTGTGGTGACGGATTAAGAGTACGGAATGTCACCACCCCTATTCATCCCGTGGGTGTCGTAAGAGCCGACTAAGGCAGCAAACTACGAATTACAACAGCACTGCAAAGAGAAGGAAAACTTGAAACAAATTATACCAACCTGTCTGGTCAGAATGGTATAGTAGGCCAAAACCTCCTTTCTAAGGAGAGGGCTATCTCCAGCAGTAGGCTACTAAAGACTGTCGATGATGAAGTAAAAATTTGGATGTTTTTTTTTAGTTGCCTAGATTAGCTTCAAACATACTCTTTTGTTCGATAAAGATAGAATAAGCTTCATGTTACACCAGTTTAATACATCATATATAAACACAATAGTATATCAAATTATTGACCATGTATAAATGGCGGACTTGTCGCTATAAAGCCATTTCTTACGATAAGTTTCGGACAGATCCAGAGAAGACCTCTAAATAAATAACAAAAAATCTAAATACATAACAGAATTTATTTAGAAAAATATGCTATTGTACTAACTGGGCTTGGCTTACATACATACATTCATAACCCTTTTTTTAAGTAACTAACAGTTGAACAACCTTGCATTTCAATATTTTGATAAACAATAGAAAAATATAAGAAACATAAAAATAACAACGAATACAAGTATGTTTTCATAATCAAATCAAGTCACGTATTTTTATTTATTTATTTATTTATTTATTTAAGGATCTTCAACAAGAATATCACATAGCATTCACAGAGAATAATAAATTATTGATCTGGTGTATTCTTAATTACAGAAGATCACAGCCTGCATTAAGAGTCAAACATAACATTTTGAATCAGAAATTGCTATTACACAAATTAGAAGTAAATAAATTAATGAAAATTGATTAAATTAAATTACTGTTAAATTCATTAAGTCAATACAAACAATAATAACATTGCAAAAGTTAACTACTGATAATATGGTTAATAATTAAATAGTCAACAATATAAGATTATATACAGTTACATTGATAATATATAATTTAAATCAAATAAATTTATATTAAATTGATGTCAGCTGTTTATTGATAAGGAATTTAAAATGTCCTATAGTATTACTGAAGATGTCTATATCATTAGATCTATTTGAAACTTCGTTAAAGTGGTTAGTCATTCTAATTATTGGAGAGTGTTTACCAAGATTTGTGCGACAGCGGGGAGCTTTGAGCAGTGAACCCGGATAGCGAGGTAACCTGCTAGGTACATTAATACAGAATTTGCTCAGGAGACTTGGACAGTCAATCCCATTATTGAATAACTTGTATATGAACATTATGTCAGAAACCTTGCGGCGGGCTTCAAGGGATGCGAGCCTGAAGTAGCTAAGTCTGCCAGAATATGACCTTATTGAGTTCAAAACTTTATTTCTGAAGGCCAAGTGATATACAAGTCTTTCTTGTATCTTTTCAATTCTTGTAGTGTGCACCTGGTATGTCGGGTTCCATACAACACTACAATATTCAAGCCTGCTTCGCACGAAACTATTATACAAAAGTATTGTTGTGGATGGGTGCCCAAATTCTTTAGAATTTCTCAGAACAAATCCAAGAGCCTTATAAGCACTGGTTAAAGTTTTATCAATATGTTGTGCGAACCGCAATTGACTGTCCAAATATACGCCCAGATCCCTGATAGTATTGACCTCGATCAGAACCTTATTATCTATTTTGTAAGATGATTTTATGTTATTACGTTTTCTACTAAATTTTATATGACTGCATTTTGATCCATTTAAGTACATTTTATTTTGATCACACCAGTGATTCAATCGGTCTATGTCTTCTTGCAATAGAGTTACATCGCTTTCGTTTTTGATTATTCGAATTGTTTTCAAATCGTCTGCGAAAAGGTATGATACTGAATTTTTAAATACAGATGGTATGTCATTTATAAAAACATTAAAGAACAATGGCCCTAAATTGGAGCCTTGGGGTACGCCAGACGTTGCAACAAATGGCTCTTCCCCGTCCACAGCTACTGATGATGATCTAGAATCCAAATACGATCGACACCAATCCAGACTATCGCCCGCAATACCCATCAATTCCAACTTACCCACCAGTATTTTATGATTAACCTTGTCGAAGGCCTTTGAAAAATCAGTATATATTGCATCTATCTGCAGACCCTGATCTACTGCGGCTACTAGATCAGTGACATAATCAACAAGATTAGTGTTTGTCGATTTTTTCACCGTAAAACCGTGCTGACTGGGAGACAGAAAGCGTTTAATGTGGTTGTAAAATACTGGATATACAATCGATTCAAAAACCTTCGACAAGGCTGAGAGAATTGAAATAGGACGATAATTAACAATTTGGTTACGTGCGCCGCTTTTGTGTATGGGTACAATTCTAGCCTTCCAGATATAAGGAAATGTGCCCAGCTTTAACGAAGTATTGTAGATAATTGCCAGTGGCGCTGATAAACAGCGTGCGCAACGGGAAAAGAAAAGCGGCGGAATGTTATCGGGACCAGCACCCTTTGATAGATCAAGCTGAGATAGCCTCTTATATACATCATCAGATGATATTGAGAACTCACTTAATACCGGTATATTAAAATTAAATAAGGTTTTACGACATGGTAATTCATCACGTCTAAAGTCTTCTATAGGGTCATAAACAGAACCAAAGTGCTCCGCAAACAAATTAGAAACTTCTTTGGGATTATTAGCAAAGACATCACCGTAGTTCATAGTGGATGGGTATTTGGACTCTACGCTTTTTCGCAGATTTTTCATGTAAGTCCAAAAATACTTAGGATGCTTTTTGATTGCATGTTCCATTTTTGTTATGTATGATTTATGACATTGTTTCATCAGTTGGTCACAGTCTTTCCTTAAGTAATTAAATTCTATGATATCTAAAGGATTTTTATATTTTTTAATCTTTCTATTTAATTTCAGTTTTTGTTTTAAAAGTTTCTTTAGTTCATGAGAATACCAAATGGGGTATTTGCCCCGAGAGTAATTATTTTTAGGAACATATCTCTCAATAGCATCCCTAATAATGGCATAAAATCCGTCAACCATAGTATCAACATCAGCGTATGAACCCAAAGCATTGCTCCAATTAACCGTGTTAAGTGATTCCACGATCGCGTCATAGTCAGCCCTATAGAAGTTGTATTTTTTAACAAGTCTCGGTTTCGTTTTAGCACTAATGGGTAAGACGGGTACAATGTCCAGGGCCGGGTGATACTTGTCAATTTTTCTAAGTGGAAACAAACATTCACTGATTTGTATTTGATCAATATTAGATAATATTAAGTCAAGGGTCTTGTTTTGGAAATTTTTAATATTATTAAATTGTCTAAGATTATTAAGAGTAATAAAGTCTGATATAAGTTCTTTGAGGCGACCAGAGCTGCCCTCAGATACCATTGATCCACTTTCTGGACATTGTTGGAATTCCCATTCAACGGAACTCATGTTGAAGTCGCCGACCAACAAAATAGGACCGTTACTATCTGTCTCCATTACTGTGTTGCAGTTTTCCAGGAAAATTTCGCACATGTTACTATTTACGGGGGGTGATAAATAGACAGCACACACTCTTAAAGATATGCTTCTACTGTTGGTTCGGGATTGTAATTGTATAACCACCCACAAATCTTCGTAAACGCTCTCCCATTCACATACACGATTGGATTTGAATTTATTTGAAATTGCTATTAAAACACCTCCTCCTGAATTTTTGTGGTGAGAAAAACTAGAGGTCTCCCGGTCTCTTCTGTAAACTGCAAACGTATTGTCAAATATTTCCGAACTAAATATGCCATCACACAGCCAGGTTTCAGTAAGGATATAGACATCGTATACATTATTATTTATTTGTTGACGTACTTCGCTTATGTTACTGCGCAGTCCTCTAACATTCTGGTAATATATATTAATACAATCGAATCCTAAAGATATGTAGCAAGTTATAGGCCCTTAATTTGAACAACGGTTTATACAAGTAACTTTAATTTGTCAAGATTATTCACAGTTATTGTTTCCGAGGTGGCATCTTTTTTCATTAGAATTCTGCCATTTCGAACCCAAATAAATTTATAACCTATCTCTTTTGAACGAATGCGCGCAGCTGCATGAATTGCTTTATTTTCCGCAGTGAGATGTTCTACAACGAATATAGGTAGTGGTTTGTCAGTCGCAATTCCTAGATGACTTGTGTTCAGTTTTGCGTCTATAGCCTTATTTTTGTTGAACTTTATAGCAGCGGCAAGAAAGTTATCGCGCAATCGAGGAGTGACAAATTTTACGAGAATAGTTCTCGGTCTTTTACTTTGAGGGTCTTTTTTGGCGATCCTCGTACAATTCGCTATGTCACTGTCCTTCACATCGCAATTAATCACTTTACCAAGCTGATGTATGGCAGTCAGAAGGTTTTCGGATCGATGTTCTGGTACGCATTGCAGTTCAATATTATTAGCCCGAGCGTGCTGTTCCATCACATTCATGCGGCTGGTGATATTATGGACGGAACCGCGAAGCATGGCGTTTTCTTTTTCTAGGTTTTGGATCTGTGTAGTTCTTTCCAATAAAATATTTTTCATGTCTTCATATTGATTGTCGAAAAATGATAAAGATTGTTGAAAACCGGAAATAATGTCGTTGATTCTACTAACTTGTTCGTTGATTAGTTTTTGAACAGTAACCTGTAAGGCACGATCAAACTCCTGCCTAATCATCTCTCTCAGAGTGTTACTATTAATCTCCGTGAGTAGTATATTGCAGTCCTGACCGGATGCTAGTTGTTTCGGCTGCTTGCTACGCAAAGTTACGTTGGTGTCTGTGGGCGAGGTCTTACGATGTTGTTTTGTAGGGCTATCTAGCCGAGTAGGTCGAACGGGTGTATTGGTGTTGTCACCTTTAGGTAGTTTGTTTAGACATTCAGGACATTTCCATGTACTTTTGCTGTCCGTATTCATTGCTTTAAAACGCCTTTCTGTTACGTTTACACACAGCAAATCATACCAATTGTGACAAATATTGCATTGTAAGCCTTCTTTACTTTTAAAAGTATTCGTACAACCAGCGCAAGTCTTTGTTGACATGGTTTGCAATTATTACATTCGAGAAACTCAAGTAGGTATAAATTTTAACAATATCACATTCTCAGATGTCTTCTATTTTTCTCTCTTTTTCGCGTGATTTCATATCTTTTCTTTGCCATTCCTCATTTTACGTAGTCCCATCTACAAAGTAACTGAACATATTACAATAGTTTAAAACTAAAAGTTAATACTTCGCTGCATTTCTTCACCTACTGCTTCTGCGCCAATGTATTCTAGAAATTGGACTGCTTTTATAAGACACCGAGAACAACGAGCGCGTGTTTGTGGACCAATGGACTGGATGACGAAATTTTTGCTTCACTTCAAGCATCTTAACGCTCATAATATTGGTAAGAATACGCCACATCATCTAAAATTAATGGTAGCGCCGTGATAAGCAGGTCTAAAGAATATATATATATATATATTTATTATATATATATATTCGTTATAGCCATCAGCTCCATTTTAATGGCCTCGTAAATCCGAGACCCCCATAATGTGTTAGATAATTAGGTAAATGGTATGCCTACCTAAATTTGTCGGCTAATATTTTGCGATTTGAAGACAAGAGGTCTATGCATTATGACTGTTATAATCGTCCTGAATCAAGAAGTATGTGTAATGTTAAAGTGAATTTCATGACAATAGTTGGGAAAAGAATCTTTATTTTATTTTATGGCATAAAGGGGTAAACGAGTTGACAGGTTCTCTGATAGTAATGGGGAGGGGGAAGGGGATGTTTATGGTCTCAGGTAACCTCGCACACATGGTGAAAAGAAACTGAAGAATTACTTGTTTTCTGTGAGGCCGTGGTATCAGTTAGGAGATTTTTGCCGAAGCATGGCTCACTTATGTTGAGAATTTTCTATTTTCGAGGGAATGGCTAAAATAATTTATGAAGTTAAGGTGTAAGAAATTGGAGCTTCAGGTCAGGATTTGGCTAATGGCGTTTCAACATTATGTCATGGCGTGATGTCTACTCAGTGCAAATATTCTACAGAATTTATGAGTACCGTTCGAGAACTCCAGTAGAAGTTATGGTTAGTTTGAATCTTGATAGCGTTGTGTATAAAGTTTGTAAGTTTTCTATTACTCCCTTGTTGACAGTAAAGCACCATCTTGAAGTTTTTTTGTGGTTCAAAGTTATTTTTACTTTCTTACTTAGCCAACATTTTTATTATTCTACTTGATCTCTGTAGTGGTTAGCGATTCTGACTGCTAAGCCGGAGGTCGTGGGTACGATTCCGACCCATTGTTCACACAATGGACCAACATTGTGTAATGAGCACAGTCATTTGTTCTGTGTCTAGGTGTAATTTATTTATAATATGTATGTATTTAAAAATATATAAGTATGTTTATCAGTAGTCTAATTACTACAGCAGAGGCTCTGGCTAGTTTAGGATCAGACGGCCGTGTGTGAGATGTTTGAGATATATTTATAATTATTATATTATCTACTTTCTTCTTCTGATCTATCTGCCTGCCTCGCTTTGTTATCACAGTGTGAAAGTATATTTATATCCCAATATTTTTACGTCCCATCTAATCGTTTGCTGCCGATGGCATAGAAAATAAAGAAGAAAAAGTTTTCTTTTTCTTATTTATTTTCTATGCTAATAATGTAAGTATGGATGTTTATCCATACTTACATCCATCCATACTTACCTTATTAATGGGAAAGTGTGTCTGTCTGTATGTTCATCCATATTTTCATTATTAATGGGAAAGTGTGTCTGTCTGTATGTCTGTTACTTCTGACGCTTACACCGCTGAACCGATTTAGATTAAGTTTGCTATAGAGATAGTTTGAGTCTCGGGAAAGGACATAGGATAGGTTTTATCCCAGAAATGATCCTTTAAGGCGGTGAAAAGGGGGGTGGATTTAGATAAAATTAGCTATGGACATAGTTTGATGTTCGAGTAAGGACATAGGTTACTTTTTACCGCGTAACCGACACACACGCAGGTAGAGCCGCGGGCAAATTCTAGTTCCATATAATCACTAAACCTGGAGTCAGTACTTTACAGTGAACATATGCAAACCAATTATAATTTAATTTTACAGTGACGTAAGCAAGAGAAAGTGGTTTTTAAAATGTCTTTGTGCGCTAAAAGCACTGTGTTCATAAGTGCATCAGCCTTTGTACAGATGGGAATACTTTATAAAGTTGCTAAATGAAAGGACACTTTAAATAGTTTACAGATAGGGCTGAAATATGACTGACTAAATGCAATTTTAAGTTACAGTAATAAAATCGGTTTCGTTTCTACATCCCTAATTTATAATTAATTAATTAGAACGTTGAATGAATGTGCCATAAATTCATAATGCAAATGGACCTTGTAGCAAATTGTAAGCAGTGTAATAAATAATAAAAGTATGATAACCTAGTGAAACTTATGATGGATGTTCAAGGTGTTTACAAATGCTTGTTCGACACCGTAGCGACAAAAAAGATAATATGAAGGTATGTGTACAATAGATTACTAGATGTGAGAAAATTATACGGGTTGCGGCGGCGGCACCGTAACTTATTTACTTGAACTGCGCGCTATTATGCAAGACTTTGTTCGAAACGAGTAGGGATGTCCCTCTTGGCGGCCATTAGTGATGATCCAGGCAACATAAACAATGCACGCAGCATAGTCAATCAGTTTATCTTCGTGTAAATGGTCACTATCTCTTTGAAAGTTCATAGCATTGATTTAAATAGCTTAAATCTTTTTAAAATTTGGATTTTCATCAAATGCAAAAGATTTTCTCAAATCCTGCTATGATGACACGCTTTTTTTAGCTTTCACAAGCTAACAAGGGAAACAAATAAATTTTAACCGGCTTCTCAGCATCGTACCCAAATGAAACTTTTCAATGATGAATACTATAATTTGGCTGATAACCTCTTCATTTATTTAACCCATAAAATAAATACAAAAAAAAACAGTGGCACGGGAGTGCCGACAAAAGTGAAAACTTGGCTTTTTTATTTTTTGTAAATAAGAAAAAGTTGTGCTTTTTTCGGAAAAGTTCTGAAATGAATATATATCTGTATCTGTATGTTGTTTTTATATACACGATATATGCTTTTATTACATAATAGCTGAGACCCGCGGTGTTACCCGCGTTTGTTGTTATAACCGCGGGCAACGCCGCGGGGCGAATTTAGTCTAAAATATTAGCCTAAGTTACTCCTTATGTCATCAGCTATCTGCCAGTGAAAGTCCCGTCGAAATTGGTCCAGCCGTTCCAGAGATTACCCGGAACAAACAGACAGACAGACAGACAAAAAATGAAAAAAATGATGTTTTGGCATATGTACCGTGTAAACATACATATGCATTTGGTAAAAAGCGGTTATTTGAATATTACAAACAGACACTCCAATTTTATTTATTTATATAGATAGTTATATTATCCATGTATTTTAATCCAAACTCAACGGAATGAAACGGGGCCAATATATGTAACTACTTAAATATAGAGGTGTCTAAAGCGGTAACAGCGTCGCGAAATCAATGCTTTTTACCGAAGTTACTTAAAAAAAAGTTTTGATTATGTATTTTATTACATGCAAAAAGGAACAGCAGCTGTCAAATTGAACTGTCACATATTTTAAATACAAAAATAATGTTTGACTTAAAAGTATGGCAACCAAACACTTAAAGCCATAAAAAAAACGAAATACATTTTCTTATGGTTCGTTTGTCTTGTTGATTTTACTGAAGCTTGACCAATTTAAGTGTTTTTTTTCTGTGTTTGACTTTAAATTATTGAGATTCACTATTTCATTAATAACCGGGTGTTTTTAAGATTTAATATGCAGTGTTAGTGTTTTTTAATAGCATGATATAACCTACGAGTATATATTTATAGCTTAAATCCTAAATTATGTGAGTAAGCTTAATTCGCAAGGAAATTAATTGCATTTCTCAACAGACTGATTTACACAAATTCCGATAAACATGTCAGGAGCGACATGTCTGAAAATGCTAATATTTACTTCTCCTTGATACGGCACTCAGAATGTTTGCTCCAGTCCCTTAAGGGTTCAACCTGCTATACTGCGCACCCTGTACTACACAATAATAGAAGTTAATACTGTTTATTTTGTGACTTGAAAAGTAGGTCATAATCCTGAGAAACAAAAGGAATTAAGACTTTAAGGATTTAAGTTTTAGTGTTATACATAAGACAATGTTAGCTATCATTTTCGGGACCCTAAAATAACGG
Organism: Arctia plantaginis; assembly: GCA_902825455.1. Taxonomy (NCBI): domain Eukaryota; kingdom Metazoa; phylum Arthropoda; class Insecta; order Lepidoptera; family Erebidae; genus Arctia; species Arctia plantaginis. Next base: position 3,827,411 of record CADEBD010000327.1, on the reverse strand, counting down.
CTCAAAAATATACAATTTAACTCAGACTTCACTGGTGTGATAAACGCGCTCCTTCAACTATAGTATTCTTTTAATTTTTTTAAAGTTTTTATTTCGTATGTTATATGTCGGTTTTAACGGAGTGATGTCTCGGCCTCGTAGAAAATCGTTGGTAAGCGTGTGACACCTGATTTGAAAAAAAAAACGGTGTTAAGCATATAAGCAATTTTCTCTCTCTACGCGTTCCCAAGACAAAGGGTCTTGACAGGCAAACAGACAGACAGACGGACAACAAAGTGTTCCTATAAGAGTTCCTTTTTTGCTTTGAGGTACGGAACCCTAAAAATTAAGTAAACGAGCAGACGGTCCACATGGATGAAAAGTGACAACCGTTTGTAACTCAGGAGTCACCGCATTGCCGGCCTTTGATGAAGGAGTACACTCTTTACATAAAAGTTTCAAGGTCGTATGAAAACGACTTGAATTATTTAATAATTCATTAGATATCTGTCCACGTGATATCCACGAAGGTTTATGTTGTTACATTGAACACATTTTGCTGGTATAACCCTGAACAGATTGAACTGATATTTGGAAACGTGGTGACTAGCGAACTGTGAAATGACAATCTCATTTTACTGTGCGCTGGTCAAAAATACTGAAGCATCTATTGTTGTTACAGAATTTTATGGACAATGATTTTTAGGTGATGAAATTTTATTGAATTGGTTTAACGTTCTCGTATTTTTGTACCTGATTTAGTTGTTACAACAACAGCTACCGTCATATTTAAATTTAATAATATCTTTACCATCAAGAGCCTTTAATAGTCCATTACCTGACATAGGCATATCCTTAGAAAGGAGGTTTTGGCCTATACCACGCTGGCCTGACGGGTTGGTGTAAGGTTTGTTTCAAGTTATCCTGTTTAGTTTGCTACCTAAGTCGGCTCTTACGACACCCACGGGACGAATAGGAATAGGAATACCACACGGACAGACATGAACACGAAATTTTTAATAACTTAGAGACAAAACCAGTTTGGCCTATATGCCAATCAACAAAGGTGTATTATACGCATACATTTTGCCACCTTCAATTTTAGTCCGTATACTAACCACACCAAACGGGCATTTTAAGAAATAGATGGGGAAATTGAGAGTTTAACTTGAAAGGGAAAAGTTTTTAAGATGGGAACGCAATGGTAAGAATGTTGTTAGTGGGGAAACTTAGAAATAACAGCAACTTATTTTCAATAATTTATTTATTTAACATAAGGCTTACCAACTAAAATACATACTAGATATTTCACAAGAAAACATTCATACAAGTATAATATATATGTATGCTTTTAAATTAAAGGTGAGCACAGCATTTTCCATAAGTGTACATACATGTAGGTTTCAAAATTTGATCTACGTTAACAAGAAAATTATGGTTAGATAAAAAACTAAAACAAAAGCATATCACAAACAACTAACTTACTATAATACTATACTATATATTGTTTTTTTAATTGTAACTGTTTATTTAATTAAAAATGTCTATGTCTATTTTATTACAAACATAATTATATAATATATTAAATATATTTTATAATGCGTACTCTGCAGCTGTTTCGTGTACCAACATGCAGCAATGATATCTCAAAATAATCCACTGTTTGGAATGTGTAGAATAGAATAGAATATAATGATATTTGTTCTCATCACTGGTCACAGCAAATTTGTGGAACCCTTGCGGAAATTGAATGCACCTTAACATGTACTTATTTTAGCTACGTATAAGTAGGTATACTTATATTATTTTTATTAATTATTTTTTGTGTTAAGCTAGTTTTTTTGTAACCTTCACTTACTCCGAAGCTGTATTAATCCTGGAAACTGTGCACGGTAATAATTGGAGTGCAGATTAAAAAATGTTATCATTGTGTAAAATGAAAATTAAGCACAACTCGGTCTGTATTCTGTAACTGTACCTTTTGTGAATAAATAAATAACAAGTTGCTCTACAATTTCTGAACATTTTTAGTGGTGAACATTTTTAGTTAAAATTAACTTCAAACTGCCTCGGGAGTGCAGTGGTAGCGTATGCGACTGCTGTACTGAGGTCTCAAATGTTTGTATGATCTGCAAATATTTATTTCAGAGTTTGGGTTTTTCCATATATGATATGTATGTATTTACTAAAAAAAGTATACTCGTATGAGTATTCTATCAGTCAATCTGGCTTTCATAGTACAAGCTCTGCTTAGTTTGAAACCAGATGGCGTTGTGTGTTAGATGTCCGTAAATATTAGATAAATTAAAATAAACATTTTTCAAATAACATTCTTAAAAAACATTGTTGCTTATTTTTAACAGAATTGTCAACATTATTGAATTGACAAAAATGAAATACACAGAGTATTGTTATCTTATGCACCACCACCACTTATTGATGTGGTCCATCACCTCGTGATTTTTAGTCCGTTTAATGTTGTCATAACTGCTTTCTACAAAAATCATTGACGAGAATATACTATGCACTCTATTCGCACCCTATAATAGGGAGTACTAATTGTTAACACAGATCAAAAAACAACATGGGAATAGTCCAAAGCCCACAAAGCTAATTTCCGGAATTTATATTTGGACTTTCCGGTTACCCGAGTTCCTTATCGACTTTTAAGGAATAAATGTCGTAATTCATACTTTTCTAAAAAAAGGGCGTACAAAAGTTACCAAACGTAACTTGCCTTTATTTAAATGACCTTGGTAGAAAACTAATATTAGCTACTGTTTGAGCATTGGCAGTTAAATTAGTTTTTCATTGATGACGAAGCGATATATTCTGTAGAAATTAATATGATATGACTTTGTGAAGGTACGGGTGTTATATCCCTCCAACACAAAGGTCCTCCAACCGGGCGAGATGAAGTTTTAAATATACTTATACTCATCGGCGCAAGAACTTTTATTGTGCTATACAGGATTAGTAGTCAGTCCGTAGTTCTGTCTATTAGATGGAACTGAAAGCCTAGTAGGAGTTTATTTCACACCATTTCGATCGTCACGGTCTGCGCGTTCGGCGTTGAGATCTGGCCGCACTGAAATATTCACCAATCGCAACGTCGAACGCGTTCGTCGCCGAGAGCGAGTTGATGTAAAATAAACTTGAACATTTAAGGCTTATTATCGTAATAAAAGTTCGGTCGAAATTTAGTTCCGATCTATCGATCTGGTAACTGTCATAAAAGGTGTTTTCGTATTAAAATAGTAAAGTATTACTAAGACTAGCAGATCACCGATTCAATTTTTGGTTACGATATAATCATATTACAGTCAACCTTGGATGTTTAATACTTTACTACGAATATACCTTTTATGATAGTTGTGAAATCGTCAGTTGATGAGAAATGAATTGCAACCGAACTTTTAATACAAGAATTGGCCTTTAGGCCCTTTGAAGTATGTTACTGTTTTGTTATATATTATGTGAAAGTTGTAACAACTTAATATATACTTTCATTAGCATCGTTTGTAAATATATTAAAATTTGTATTTTTAACCGACTTCAAAAAAGGAGGAGGTTCTCAATTCGTCGGAATCTTTTTTTAACATTTTTTTCTACTTTTAATCGTCATATAGAAATGAAACTTTATTTGTAAATGTAGTTTGGGTAACAATACTATATTTCGCATCTTCTAGCTAAACTGATTCGTTTAGACGAGGCAAACAGATTGGCCGTTGTAACGATCATCTAATCATAAAGTCATATGTATATGTGGAACTCTTTCTTATTTTTCAATTCAGTTTGCTCTTAAAGTGGGTTTTTGTTAAACTGTAAGTCCACAATAGTTCGTCTTTAGCTAAGAATAAGAACAAAATTATAACTTAACCGCTAACTAGAAATCTTATTTTTAAAATGTTATACAACCCATAATAATAAGTAAGTAGCAATCTGCTTTGTTGACCAGTCTGCTGATGAACATACTTACATATTTTTAAATTCGTGATTAAGGGCATGTAATTTCACAAAGTTAGCAAAAAAAAAGTCTTCAAGTACTGTGTACCTAAGTACTTATTACTTAAAAAAATTACAAGTTAAAAGAATTGAGATTGTAAACTGTTGTGACAATTTACATACGATAATACTCGTTATTCTTACAAATAATTGGATCATTTTGACTGCAGCTAAATATTTCGTATGATAGTGGATGTAATGTTTATATAAAAATAATATAACGCAAAAAGTTTATCTGTAAGTCAGCGATAATAGTTAGTTTAAAGTTGCGTGTTATCAAACCTTTTTGGTAGTCATCTTTATCAAAACGTAATTGTTCATTTCTGGTATAGATAAGATTAAATATTTTATTTTAAAAGGCTGTCTGTTTTATTTAATTACTTTTTCTTATGCATATGTCAAAAGGACAACAACTAAATAGTGTTTAGGTAGAAATGTTTTTGGTTCAATGTATATTTAGCGAACCTATCTCTTTAGTTGTGTTCTTTTATTTTAAAATAGATCTACCCTACCACGCATTGTTGTGTCACGTTGCGGTTGCATTGACATGAAATGATTAACAAAAATGATCCGGAAATTAAAATGAAAACAATCTTTGAAGCTGGTTGTATTTTGAGTCAAGATTTGAATTCAAGCGGTGCAGAACTACATGCACTACGTACATGAGTCTATGAAGCAAACATAAAGCAATTTAAAAGTTTTTTTTTTTTACAGGATTACTGGCTAAGTCGACCTAGATACTTTAGGGGGTTATAGTAGCCATTATTTCTAATAGATTTCGCTATGAAATACCATATCCCAAACATAACCATTTTCAAGATATTGGACTTTTAAGATTTTTTATTCAAATTGCCAAAATTTGGTTAATAACTACTTTTTTTTTTTATCAAAAAACTTATTTGTTCTTTTTTTTTTATTATTTTTGTACCGTTAATACATTGTTTTATAATATCGATTCCAAAAATTGTAGTTAACAAACTGGGCCGAAGTAGATGATCAATAAAAGCAACAAATATATTCTTATACACAACACAACAAATATATTAAATTAATAAGAATTACACACACAATTGCTACATAGTTTACTATGTTTCATTATTACTACATGTATTAAGATAAAGATGTTGAATACTTATTTAATCATTAGTAAATGTTGTTAATTAACAAATTGATTCTGCGCTTTCTTATTGTGTTATGTAGTTTAGATGACAATGGTATAATTTAAAATCTATGAGTTGATTTGAAATTGCCTGATAAAAATATTGAAAATGATTTGTTAAAATTATAGGTTAAAAGGAATCGGTAAAACAAACCACTACATTTCTTTTAATAATTCCAACTAATTGGGATTTATTGGACCTTATTAAATTATTTCACTATTTAAAAACAAATATTTTTTTAAATTATAAATTAACATATATTTATGTTATATTTATATATATTGTATGTTTTATAGTATTTTAATGTATATATGAAGTATATATGCTATGACAAACTTGTTTTTAATACCTCTGCGATAGCCATCAATGAGCGGTAAGGCCGCCATTTGTACATTATTTTTCATAGACATTTTAAGTTTCGAAATGTCTGTAATAACTCTCATAATACAAATAGAGTACTATCTATCTATAGTTTAAGGAAGAAGGGCTAACGAGCAATCGGGTGACCTGATAGAACTACTGTCTGCAACTCAGGAGTCACAAACGCGTTGCCGGCCTTTGAGGAAAGAGTACGCTATTTTCTTGAAAGTTGTATCGGTCTGGAAATACCATAGACGATAACTTGTGCCACAGATTGGTTGTGCGAGGCAAAAAGTGTCTTGCAAACTGCACATTGGTTGAGCCCCAATGGGGATGAAAATTTTATAAAACTTACAACTAATTTGAACATTTTCTACACTTTTGAGTTAAATCGTACAATACTTCATTCGCTTACTAAGAATGTTGGTATTCATTAATCTGAAAGTGAAATCGCCGTGGCGTTTACTAGTGAACGTAAATGAGTACAGAAATAAGCACCAGTTATGTTTTATTTTATCTCACCGTATTTCTACTTACTACCGGTATATTATAATCTTTTCTAATCTTAAAACGTTTAAAGTAATGTCTAATATATATCTTAGAAATTACGTATGACAGGACATCGACGGCATATATCTAGCACTGGACAAGTGGTGACCTCTATTAGTGGAACTAAAATTACAGTCGTTAAAATGTGGACCCCTACAGGGGTAAAAGAGTAAAGAGTATATGTAATACATGTGATGTATTTGAGGAATTCAAAGAGCGTTAATGCATTTGTGTCTCATTGCCGGTGATAGTCACTTTACATCAGAAGCCCAAGTGTGAGTTCATTTCACATCTACTCGCTCTCAACGGCGAGCACGTTTAGCGTTGCGATTGGTGGAGATTTCTGTGCGGGCCAATCACAACGACGATCACGGTCACCGTGACGAGCAAGTTGATGTTAAATAAACCCGCACTTAGGCCTCTGATGATTTGTCTGCTACTTTACTCCTCATACGTATAAAAAAATATGAAAGTAACTTGGGCAACGGTAGCTGTCAAAACTTTCCACTCATCTGGTGTCATTTAGTGTACATCGTACGGTTAGCACGTGACACACATTACAACGAACCTTACACTGATTTAAATAACAGACAATCGATCATTTTCAATGGCAATACTCTAATCGTCAATATTGTCGAATGTTGCATAGTTTCAACAGCTGTTTATTATTTTAAAATATACTTTATTGTTATAGAAATAGAGGTTATACCATTTGGCACGTTTAAGAACAAACTATCCAAAGTCATTGAGCAGCAAGCGTAAAGTAGTCTGTCCGAACAGTCATATTTAAACTTCAAATAGTGAATGTCGTGGTTTTAGTAAATATAAACATTGAAAAAAATGAATAATCCATCTTATTAATAATCTTTTTTTGTATCATATTTATAACCGTTTTAAAATGAGTTCATTGTGTTTTTATTTCTATTTATTTAGTGTGTGTTATTTGGCAGTGAGTGCAAATGTTTTACGAAAAAATGATTTATATCGCTTGGATATCGTGCATTATAACGATTTTCACGATAGGTGAGATTTTATTATATATTTAAATTTGTTTTTAATTTTTTATTACCATGTGTATTTTCAATCTTTAATTTTAAATTCATTCTATGAGTATTTTGCATGTGGTCATAGTTGACTTTGAAACGTTGCCAACTGCGTGACAACGTAGATCAAGAAAAAATATATTTTTATTCATGATACATTTAATTATGAAAACCACGAGGGAAAGTAGAATACTTTGAGTAATGAAAAGGGAAATCCCCAGTTAGGTCCTAACTAATATCAAAAAAAAAAGACGGGTTTTTATTATTGCTATAATGAAATATGATTGAAATGAATTGCAATGAGATCCATTGTTAATTATTGGCTATTAAAAGTATATAATAAAAAAAATCTACATGTTTATGTTATTTATGTTATTTATAAGCATAAGTCTTATCTGGTCGGTTCTGCCGCAGAACCGACAACCGTTGGGGAAAACGAGTTCTTAAGTGGAGACCGCGTCTCGGAAAACGTAGTGTAGGACAGGACAGGTGGAGTGAAGACTTGGGCAAGATGGCTGGCAGGTGCTGGATGAGAGAAGCCCAAAATCGATCTAAGTGGCGTGCAATAGGAGAGGCCTATGTCCAGCAGGAATGGAATGCCATAGGTTGATGATGATTATGTATCATATATTACTGCATTTTACTAGTAAAGCATAACATTAAAAAATGGCGATTTTTCATACGACCTCCACGCAAAGGGCGGCAAGGTACCTGTGTCTCACAAGTTGTATGTGGCCATGGCAAATGCCAGTTACTTCTGCAACAGACGACACGAATACTTGTTGGCCCCTATAGAAAAAAAAAAGTTGATGATGTTTTGTATCGTCGTATGCGTGATGTTTCATTTCAAACTCCGACTGTACACGGTAGAAAATACTGCTGTTTTGTCATATTTAGTTTTTATAATAAAGAAAAAAATAATAGAAATAGTTTTGAATGACTATTATTGTTTTAAATGAAGAAAGTTTAAATTGATGTTAAATTTTGAGTCAAATTATTTAATCTTTTTGTTATTTTAAAATGTTTTATTTGGGTTCGTTACTACGTTTTGCTTTAGCTCTACTTTTACAAAAGATGGTATCATCTAAATAGTGATTGTTAATCCAGGAAGTACGGTAATATTTTCATAACTTGGCTGCAGAATAGGCTTTAATAGGTACCTACTAGGCATTCTGATACCTAGTAGAAGTATAGACTCTGGTTTATTCTGCAAATTCGTTTAAGAATTTAATCACAAAAAATACTGGTAATAAAATGTACATAATTTAAGTAAGAGATATACATCTTTTACCTCGATCGCGGTCGCGATATTATAGAAATTGTTAATTAATTTTTGACAAATTTTGTTAAGGTTATTTTAGCCATCCTGGCGTAATTGATTGTAGCAAATATCCATCTAAGGTTTTGCATAATATATTGTAGCTATCTGTATGTATTTAAATATTTATTTACAAATATGATTTTGTCTCTAATTTCATAGATTGTTTTCGATCGAACCTCTGAAAATTTTCGTCTCTAAAATGACTCTTAAGTTAATCTTTATAAAATCAGCTACCTGCCAGTAAAATTTTATCAGAAGCAGTAGAGCGATTTCAAAGATTACCCGACATAAACAGACAACTGTTTAAAGACGGATTTTTGGGCATTCGTATCGTGCAAGTGACTGTATGAGCTTAAAAAAAACTATTAATTATAGTTACATTACAAACATACACTTTAATTTAATTATTTGTATTGATTTGTAGTAAAATTACTTCTGTCATGATAGTGTGACGGATGCCTAATGGATGATGGATTTATTCCTTTTTTAAGTGTAGTGATTATGTAATGATGCACTCACATTTGTAAAATATGGTTTTCGTAATCATCAGTCAAGAAGTTTCAAATTATCTGAAATGAATTACACCTTAACCGATTATCACATTTTACTATTCGATTACTTTGTAAAAATGGAATTAAAGTTTTTTTTAAGAGTATATTAGCGTTCATCCTTTATTGTTTCTTATTGTTATTACTTCTCATCTTTAACCTTCTTTTATTTTAATAGAGGGAAGAAAATCTACTCTTCATGTTTATTTTTATTAACAACCGACATAAAAAGACGGGTGTTATAAGTTTGACGTGTCTATGAGTCTGTTTGTGGCATCTACAATCTTCTACTAATATAATAATATACCGATTAGGATGCGGTTTTTTGTTTGAAATCTGACGACCTGACGTGATCGAAATAGTTCTTAACTATAACTTGTGAAGATCATCGGCTCATTTCTTAGTATCTCTTTTGTTTAATTTCAGTTAATTATATTATCTAAATTTGACATGTACTAATCAATTGGTCTTGACCATGTCCTGCCAAATAGATGCCACGTGCTGCTGTATGTACGAGTATCTCTTAAGAAAAGGGTATATTCTTGTTTGGTTCTGAAACTAGCGGAACATGCCCGAAATACACATATACAGCATATCTTGTATTAATATGAATATAATTCACGAAGGTTTTAGTAATGATAATAACCTTTCACACCTTCCACAGACGTATGGTCCCTAATTAGACAGAGCCTGTACTATGGTAGCCAGAATGCTGATAAACATTCTTACATACATACATGCTGCCGAGCTAAGCTCCATCAAGCGCAGTGGGAAGCGGCAATTCGGATACCGCACCATTTCGTCAGAGGCGGCGATAGTCCTGGCACGTTTCCCGCCTTTTGATATCCTGGCGGATATGGATTCAAGGGTGAATGACCAGACTCACGCGAACCGCCGGGGTGAGAGCTAAAGCGGGAAAGACCAGAACGAGCTAGAAATGCGGCGGAATGCTCACCGACAGGCACTGGTGCAGTGGCGCGCGCGGTTAGGACAGCCGCGGAACGCTTGCCAATGCGCTGTCGGGAGGTTAGGTCACCTGTCGACTGACACAGGTACTCACTGGGCATTGCTTTGGTGAGTACCTGAATCGGATTGGACGCGAGGAGACAGCACAATGCCAGCACTGCGCAGCCGACTGTGACTCCGCTCAGCACACGCTGAAAGACTGCGTAGTCCTGGTCGACCAGGAATCATTGCTGCCATGCTGGAGAATGAGGAGGGAGGGGCGTCGTGGTATCTTTCTGTGAAGTGACGTCGGCGACTGTACCAGCCGTCGACGGGGCCGCGGGCCGCCAGAGGACCGCTGGACCTCTGGTGGCAGGGACCTCTGGTGGCAGATCGATTAATGCGGTAGGGAATAAGTCGCAATAGGGCCGCCACGTCGCGATTGAGGAGGGAAAGTGTTTTCCCCTGGGATAGGTCCTGATTAGGCATGGTGTGAATTCGGGGAGGACCTGAAATAACATGGTCTGGGTTCTCCCATAGTAGTGGACCTGAGGCCGGCCGTCAGGGTGGTTTTTAGTGGAATCACCACACACTTCTGGCTCCTGAGTCCCCGAGGAGCAGGAGAAGAGATTTTCCACACCGTCAACAAAACAAAAAAGACAATAAATGATCGTACTCATTAGAAAAATATTTTTTCTTGGTGGGCTTTGAAACCACGACCAGTCAGGAGTCAGGAGCACTAATCACGAGTTCTACTGCGTCCCCAAGAAGCCGGTGAAGCCGGACATAATAATTAAAGTTTATTAAGAAGTAGGAGTCTCTTATTGACAAGGTAACCGTGTTACAAAACATTTGTAGCGATTTAACATAGCCTTGATATTTGTACAACATGTAATCGGAAATTAACTGTTAAAAGTTTCGTAAAACGCAGCAGTAAAGTATCAGTATGAGTTCAATTAATCTTTACGATAACATTGCATAGGAATGAAAAGGTCAAATTCATGCGTTCGTTGTTTGGGGCGCTTAATTATAGTGCACACATCACATCATCATTGTCACATCAACAGTCTCTAACAGTCCACTGCTGGACATAGGCCTCTCCGTAGAAAGGCGGTTTTGGCCTACTATACCACGCTGGCCAGACGGGTTGGTATAGGATTTGTGTCAAGTATTCCTTCTCTCTGCAGTGCTGTTGTCCTGCGTAGTTTGCTCCCTAAGTCGCCTCTTACGACACCCACGAGATGAATAGGGGTGGTGACACTCTGTATTCTTAATCCGGTACCACACGGACATTATAGTGTAATATTTTTAAAAGCATGTGACTCCCAAAAACTTCTCTACTTCTCTAGTATAGCGCGATCTTACAATACATAGATAATAAGATTGAAATAAGAAAAAAACGGTTTTGTTGTTGTAGAAAAAGGGATTTTGAAATGCTCGAACCCTTCGATAGTTACTTCTATCTCTTAACTCGGCTCAAATAAAATCTCCTATTCAAGAACTTTGAATACGATAGACGATCGCCGTTGAGGCTTTTCTGGATTGTCAAGACAATCATTTTTTCCAAGGGTAGTTTTAGGTTAAGAAAAGTGAAGTGAGTGTTAAGAGATCATGTAGGCCCACCTTTGGATCAAACCTTGTTCATATTTTAGCTTATTGCCGTCCCCCGCTGAAACAAGCCTTCCCCAAAGAGCGCCAGACCAGAACGATGAAGTCGTGGAAGAAACTTTCTATCAAAATTATTAAAGACCTAACGTGGATATCGTAGAATCTCGTCGCAAATGTCTGAATTTCACTTTTATTGGAACATTTAGAATGGAGTAGCTGAAAACCTTACAATGTTATTATCGCCAGTTTTACGATCAAAGTCGATTAAACATCATTGTACGAGGACCTTGTTTCTGTACTATTGAGTTTGTTTAACATACAGTAAGATATTAAATTAAGACATTTATAACTATGTAAATGATAATTACTTGAACTCCGTTGAATGTTTTTTATAATTGTCAATTGCTTCTTTTTAATTTTTAAAAGAAGTAGATAACATAATTTTGTATTTAGCCTTTTGAAGTGGTCTAAGGATTTATTGTCATTAAGTCCGTCTTTGTACACATTGTGTACAAACTATAAATATATAAATTAATAAAATATACAGATAAAATTCCTTGTACTGATTTATCAACGAGCCTAAACTTGAAATTTTGGCTGCTGGTACTTTTTATGTTGGAAGCACCCACTCAGAAATGATTTTTAGCCTAAAAACATTTATAGGTAGGAGGTAAAGTAAGGAATGAACATTTGTAGGTTCGTTATTTTTTAAAGTTAGAAACACGAAATAAGATATAATCACGCGAGTAAAGCCACGGGCAATAGCTGTTAAATAAATATTTATGAAAAGATTTTGTAATACATTAAGAACAATTTGCTAGCAATAATGATCTCTAGAGCTCGTGAACAATTTTTTAAGATTCAAATGTGAGATAAATGGTAAAGAAATATGACTAATAGGTCTGTAGCCATACAGTATGTATTGCATCTTAGGTTTCAGTTAGCCAGTTAGATTACGTATTCAATAAGCAAATTGTAACGTCAAAGTTCTTATCAGTTATACCGTAATTCATTATCATTGTTTACTAAAATTTTAAATGTTTTGTGTCGCATGATGCATCTCAATGCTAAAAGTATCAGTAATACCGAGACGTAAATACGCTATGCGGTGAGGTTTTCAATTAAAGGAATGCAGATTATAAAACCAAGAATAACTATGGACCAAGGATAATAGTATATTAATCCCACTATAATAAAATACATGGCTCTTATTTCTATGGATACAAAATTGTAGGTTTATTTTAGTATAATTTATTCAGCTCAGACTCATATTTAAATCAACTTAAATTATTGTAAAACGACCGAATGAAACAGGATGCGGAGCTACAATTCTTAATGAATTGTTTATTTTTTCTCGTTCGCAGATATCATCATACAGATACAACAGCATCTAGTAGGCTACTGCCTGGCCTATATGGCTCTCCTTAGAATGGAATTTTTGGTCTACTATATCGTGCTGGCTAGACGGGTTCAAGTTTTCCTTCTCTTTGCAATGACATGCATAGAATAAATAGGGATAGTGACATTCCGTATTCTTAATCTGTCACCACACGGGCTAAAAAAGGTAAAATACTACTAAGGTAGCTTCTCACAGCCATTTGTCGGTCAGACCATTTGGCGTGTGCCAAATTAATAACTACAACAACTACTAATGGTGCCCCAAACAAGTGCGTACTTGTTTGGGGCAGGAGCAGAGTTAGTCTTCCTCTAAGAAGATGGAGAAAATGTTGGCTGAATCGATGTAGTCGTTGAGCATTCGATAATTATAGCACTCCTGTAATGATTTAAATCATTCTTTTATTATTAGAAAGCTATTTCATCGTAAAAAAGCAAAGGCTGGATTTTTTCTTTTTATTGGTGTATATGCTAATAGGAGTTTGTCTTGGCCATCTAGCCCAGAGAAACCTTTATATTTTACTATTAAAAGTTTTAGGATTATAATTATCTGGAAAAATAACAGTTCATTCCAGACTTTAGCGACTCAACCAAAAAACTGTTTCAGTTATGTTAAATACGGATGAAGCCGTGACAGGTTATAATTTAGCGAATAAATATTCATAAAATTAAATTCTGCAAAAAATACTGCGAAGGTCAAGTGATAAGTGGCGATGTTCAAGATATTCACTTGTTTTTAACTCCATTTTTATTTCTTGACCTTGCGAAAAACCCGTTCAAAAGGCTTGTATTGTATGCAGCTCGGATGTCATGTTTTATGTTCATGATTGGCGTAACTCGTTAAAATAAATTAGTGTGATAATATTACTTAATAATTTGAAAAAGACTGACCTGTTTGTTTAGTGGTTTGAGACTCTGACTGCTGAGCCAGAGGGGTGCCTGGTGCCAGTGGGTTGGATTCCTACCCAGGACCAATAATTGTGTATTAATTACGATCATTTGTTCTGTCTGGGTGTCATTAATCTGTGAGATGTATGAATTTAGAAATATATTAGTATGTTTATCTGTAGTCTCATTATCTGCAGGCTCTACCTAGTTTGGGGCTGATCTCGGCAGTCTGAACTGCCGAGTGTGATATTATTACCAATATTATATATACACACACGTCTATGTCTATACACAAACAGACAGTTAAGAAGTAGACAGCTACGTTTTAAACTCTTCTGTCACACACACTTCGACATAAATCTTATTTTAACTCGGTAGAAGCGTCATTATAAAGATTTCATTGCTAAATACTTCATGTCCAAAAACGTCATATTTAGAGTATAAAAGACTTCTTCTGTATAAAAGAGTTCTAACTAGGGTTGTAAATGAAAAAGTTTTTAATATGTGACATAGACAACGCCATCTGGTATCAAACTATTCAAACCAAGCAGAGCTTATACTATGAAAGCTAGATTGACTGATAGCATACTTATATACTTTTTTTTGTAAATACATACATAATATACATAGAAAACACCCGAACTTCGGCACAAATCTATGCAGATCATACAAAAATTTGGTCCGACCCGACACCACCGAGGCAGTCAACTATTTGCACTGCACTAAAATGAGACTAATTACTTGTGCGATTGAATTTTAGAAATGTGGCCTAACCATATGACCAACTAATTCACATCTAGATTTAAGATAAACTTATTATATTTTTTTTAATAACCTGTTATTTATGCGAAAAGTGAAAGCACCTTTTTGTTGGTTGGTTGGTTTTTAAATGGTTTTTTTTAAATGGTTAAAACCTAAAAAAGTCGTATAGTTTTAGATTAAAAAATATAGATCAAGATAACGCTATACGATAATTTGTTTTGTCGAAAGTAAAAGAAAATAATATTTTATATTATACGTATTTTATATTACGTGTTCTGGATAGCGGAAATCGCTATCTAGTCAAGATCTAAAACCACCCATTTCCAGGTAGTTGAGCCTTGAAAAAAGAAACCGGGAAAATAAACTTACGGTCGTTTAATGAAATGACCACAGTTTATCAATATTTCGTGAAATAATCTAATAAAGCATAGTTTCGTTCGTTATGATCTGTTATGTTTTTGAACTCAACATTAAAAGAAGAAAAGAAAAGACAAAAAAACAGGAGAGAAAACATACACGCATTATATGTTTTGAGCATTTTTAAACGAATGGCTAAAAAACTTTATAGAGCCCAGTGGGCGTGCCGATATTTTATTTTGCCTCAATAGAAAAATCAGCACTTCTGAATCACAGTCAGTATCCAAAAATAAAAAGATTAATTTCGCCATTTAAATAGAACAGGATTATTTTTTATTTAAACATAAAAATTTCAAAAAGTGTACTGTTCTGTTCTGTTATTATTCTGTAAAACCAACAAAGCCAAAGACTATGAGACACACCCATCTACAAGACCAAAATCAGTTCATCCATTTCTAACCTTTTAAAAGTAACCTAGTAAAAGTTTATATATGAGGATAAGTAATAGAGTAAACATTTAGTTTTTTACTCTTACTTCTCTCCAGAATAACTTGAATTCCGAAGAAAATAGAATTCGAAAAAACGCCTATCAAAAGATATTTGCAAGTGAAAAATAATAATTGTCAATTATTTTATTACAGAATGACATTCGAAGTATTGAAATTTAATAATTAGTAATTAACGGAATTGTGCTCGGAATATACTTTTAACTCTTTCTCTCGTGTATGTCGTGGCTTCTTGTGAATTTTATCTTTAAAATTTCTGTACTTAGTAATGAAAATAAGACAAATTTAAATATTATGAACATTGCTGTACATGAGGCACTAATTACTTGACTTTAATTTAATTTTTTTTCTGAAAATGAGTAAATTTTGTGGGTAAATTAATATCATTATAATAATAAACATTAAACTTTTTTGTAAAAATTTTTAGTCTTCCTCAATTTTTTGTAATATAACGTTTTTAAGTGCCTCTTTTATTCCTCAAGCTAAAGCTATTAATTTATTGCTATGTAACAATGGAAGTCTTATTCGAGTGTTACCAATTTAGTTCATGAACAATACTTTGACTTCTGAGATCCCCGTTTCTAAATTTATTGAACTTTAAAACATTTCGTCAAACAAAAGAATATCGTGACAGTTTTAAAATAGAAGGTGTATGGTTTTTACGAAGGTTTAATAATCACAAATTTGAACCATGCAGGTTTAATTTCATTATCCCTAGATGAGTATGGCGTAGGTACGGTAACGCATCTAAATTCATGTGAGCGCCATCGTAAACATTAATGTTTCGAGGAAAACTAACAATTGTGTTTGAATGAGTAGTACTTGTTACTTGAATTTTCCTCGAAGTGAAACTCGATCGTATTGTTCATTGTGACTGTTTGTGGACGATTGATGAAACTACAAACTCTACATTAGTTGATCTCTAAGTAAGTAACATTATCCCTTAATTACTCGCAAGTAAGGTTTGGGAAATCCATCAGATTAAAGGTCACGATATACGGGATTGTAGACAATCAAGGTCTATTTAATCAGACTCTATTTAATTTTTTGTAAGATTTATTTCGACGAACTAATTGTGATTATATGAAAATACTTTTGCTATGTTCAAAACATCCGTATGAACAAAATTTTATGTTTTGTTTAATGGCAGCAAACATCTGTGGATGTACATTGATAAAACGTAGACTGTTAATTGTTCGAGAAAAAATCATAAAAAAAAGGAACATGAAATTCCGCAAACGCTAATTTTTACATAAGCAGTTCATTAACTCTATAAAAATTTTGATTGTTATCATCATAATTATAATATATTTCTAAAAATGTTAGCTTAGATTATACTTTTGTGTTTTGTTAAAATACTTTCATAAATAAAGGTTTTTTTTGTTAACGTATAATATGTAACATTTGAAAATCTATAAAAATTATCAGACAGAAATTCACTTTTGAATTTGTTTGAAGTAACCTGTTGCCTTAGCATTATTTTTTTTCTTCTCTGTTACGGGTAACATAACGCGACTGCAGTGACATGTATAATTATGGTAGTTTAAATTTTATGCTTGTTGGTTTTTACAGGATCCACTCTGATACAGATTTCGTTCTAAGTGGGAATCGAACCATATAGCACGATTACTAACCACTAGATCAACAGGCTTGTCATTGTCTTCAAAAATAGACATAACGAACTAAAAAGAAGCTGTTCGAAGACATCATGTTTGACTTTTTTGATGTTTCTAGAACTAGATGTTGAAAACTCTGCATCGTCTGCATTTAAAAGTCAAATGAAGATAATTATGGTGAGCGCGTAAACAACACAGCTCAACTCAATTTAAGGAATTATATAAAAGCAGCGAGAATTCATTTATAAGTAAGATTACTTCTATTGAAGATGTACTGTGGCGTTAACGGATGGCTGAAGTCTTGTGACCTTCAGATCTGTTTTGTTCCCACCGTTGTCTACTTGTTTGTATTGCGACCGTTAAAAATTATACGATACAGTTGTTCAAGTTTTTATTCTAGATTAGATATTACTGTGAAGGTCCTTTGGGATTGAAATTACCAATCAAGAGAAATTGTCAGCATGAAATAATCACTTATTAACTAAAGAAATGCCACTCAAATAATAACTTTTTGGACTCATTATATCTTAAAGTCCATACTGCTTTTTTAGCAGTGTGTACAAAACTGCCACAAGTCTAAAATTGTAGTTTTGATGTGTAACATATTTATTCTCCAAAACCTCCTTTCTAAGGAGAGGCCTATGTCAAGCAGTGGACTGTTAAGGCTCTTGATGATATTTCTTTTCTAAATTTTCTGCAAAATGAGGGACGAAAGTATGTAATAGCAAGCTAGGGAAGTATGCATTTGATTTTACCAATGAGCCGACATATGCGATTCAATAGTTTTTTTTAACAACTTTTCAAGACAAATAATAATAATATTAACAAACTCTTTGGATAAACCATAAACCATAACCACAAGTATTATACCTACATGATTACCAGAAATAAATCGCAAGATGGGATCGGTATTTGCTTATATGTAGATAGTAAATCTCAGAACTTTAGATCCGGAGTATGGTAATTTATGTTTGGTCGATGATAACAGATATGTACTTCTATTATCATTTTTTTTAAAGACAATCCCGCATTAGGAATATATATATCCTGTGTCGCGGGATATTTTACAAACATACATGAAATGGATACAAAGAACACGCAGACTCAGAACAACAATCTATTGATCACACAAAGTGTCGTCTCATGGAGCGATTGGACCCACAACACTCAGCGTAGTAGTAAGTGGATTGGCGACCGCTTAAACCACTACGCCATCCGTGCAGTCTATTAGTATTAGTCTATAGCAATTGTCACTGATGAATCGTAAGTCTTGAAATGAGGTTTGAATAATATTAAATTCTTCAAAATATAAACGCATTCTTTCTTTACTGTGTATTCTTTGTTTAAGACATCGTTTGAAATAGGTAATGAGCAATCACAAAATGAGACACAAACCCGTTTACGAGCACCTAATGAATGTTTTTATTTTTTAAATTTGCACATATTTGTAAAAAAAAAGTACATTTAATGTGTACGCCATTCTCTAACCTTGCGGTAATACAGAAAATCGAGGACATTGCTAATAATTATGAATAAGTTGGTTTGTTTCCGAGGAATTCTACATAGTAACAACGTCTAATGCCTTTACAAAATTTCCTCTTAAACATTTATTGATAGTAACTACCACAAGCCATAGTATATTTTAATATGGTCTACGAATTCACATGATGATGATGATGATGATGTCCTCCCAGACGTATCCGTCAACGGCGACACCCTGTCACCTTTCAGCAGTTCCGTTTACGCTTATGCGCCCGTACATGATTCGCAAAACCGATTTTGGTTTTGAATACACTGTCACGTGAGGCACGAATTCACATAGAAAGGATATGTCGGAATTTAGAAAACAAAACCCAGTGACGTTTTAATTTCGTCAGGAACCGGGCCTTGATTATAAAATGAAACTTGAGTATCAAGAGTTTTGGATTTTCTATTGGAAAGAAGTTCATTTAGAAAACATTTTTAGATATCTTGCCAGAACCAAACAATGCCTCGTAAAGTTTGCTATGTTTTGGCACTCCCTGTCACCTGGTAGGTACGTTATATATAACCAGTACGACTCTATCACCTTTCCTTGCAAAATTAAACGTTTTCCTTTTGGAGATAGTCTTCAGCCAGAAGTATGTACCAGTTAGTAGTTAAAACCATAAAAAGCAAAAAAATGTTCATTTGTTTTAGATTTGAAGAAACTTCAGTAGCCTTTCCAATATGCAAATCCAACGACAGCTCTTGTGTAGGAGGCTTCGCTCGTCTTTACTACGAGATTCAAGACTTGTTACGAGAGAAACCTCAAGCCCTGGTGTTAGACGCTGGAGACACGTACCAGGGCACTTACTGGTACACACTACTTAAGTGGAATATTACACAGAAGTTCATTAATATGATACCAAATGATGTCCATGTGAGTATTTTATTTTATTTAATATCTTCTTCTTCAGTTCGTCAGTTTTCACATAATACCTGGCCTGGCCTGAGAAAGAAAGATAGGATGGACCGGATACCAAAGGCTGAGAGATACATATATGTGCAACTCAGTTAGGATAGGCATCACCTTCACCATTCTTCATCATCATCATCATCATCAACGGCCTTAAATAGTCCACTTCTCGATTTAGGCCTTTCCTCAGAAAGGAGGTTTTGACCTACTATACCACGCTGGCTAGACGGGTTGGTCTAGAGTTTGTGTCAAGTTTTCCTTCTCGTTGCAGTGCTGTTGTCCTGCGTAATTGTATAATTCTTAGATGTATTAAAATTGAACCAAATGAAACAACACCGTGTGCTCTATTATTTCTTAATGTTTTAATATAAAATTAATATTCTAGCATTTCTATAAATAATACACGCGCAAAATTTAATTTAGATTAGAAGATAATACATGAGTTGTATTTTTACCCTTCTAAATCATTAAATTACTACTTCTTTTTTTGGTTGCTCTGCATTATTAGAAGTTCACAACTAGCTCTGTAATTTCATTGAAAATTACAAAGCTGAACAGAAGCAGAAATTGTATTATATTATTTGACCTTGTTTTAACTGAGGCGACGTAAGTAATTATATTTTAAGGTCACGGGACTTGGAAATAAAATAAGTAATATAAATAATTAGTAGCTTAAGTTAAACATAAGATACCTTTAATTTAAAAAATAAATAATATTTTTCTTTTACATCATTTTATGAATTTCATCATCATTGAAATCCGGTGCCTACAGTAGCAAAAACCTTGTGTACATCAAACTCTTGGAATGTTACTGAAACAAAATTCTTATACACATTATACATGTCAACAAAAGGAATGATAATGAAACAACGCGTCTATTATGTGAGGAGACCTTAAAGTATTTGTAATCAAGGTTGAGGGTTTGATTTCCGCTCAAATAATTGTATGCATGAAGTCTATTTGCATTCTATTAAAAATATTAAAAGATTTTTATACGTGTTCTAGAACATGCAGTACAAGCTCAGCTTAATTTAGGTCTTATGTATATATCTATAATATATAATCAATTTAAATTCTTATAAATCCCATTTTAAAATGTATATTAAATATTAGGTCTTTACCTATGACTCATACCGACTGATGCAGGTGATCACTGGAAAAGGATGTTTCGGGGATCCCCTGTGTCTGATCCGCAAGGAGCCAACGCCTGAGTGCCACCACTGCGATGGCCAGACCGTGGACACGGCTCTCCACACGCTGGCAGAGTGCCCGGCGTGGGTTGAGCAGAGGCGAGACCTCGTGGCGGCCATCGGAGTGGGAGTTCTCTCGCTCGATAGCCTGATTGCGGTTATCGTGCGGAGCGAGAGTGCGTGGAACTCTGCCGTCTCCTTCTGCGAGCAAGTTATGCTCGCGAAAGAGACGGCGGAGCGGGACCGGGAGAGGTTTAGGACTCTCCCGGCCCGGGAACGGGCCATCTACCGCAGGCGACTCAGGCGCCGGAGGTCGCAGAACGACCTTCGTCCTCCTGCCTCATAAGCGCAGGCCTGGGGGTGACAGGTGAGGCCATCTGTCACCCTTGTCTGTCCAGGGAGCAGAGGGAACATGGGGTTCCCACACGGGGGGGGGGGGTCGTCTACCTGTTGTTGTAGATGGCCCGAGGTATGTCGGGGCACCAGGGACTTCCTTTCTAGGGTATACCTGGTTCCCCGGCTATTAGTACCCGAGACGGCGTGTGGTTTTAGTCGGTTCGAGTCCCACATGCCACCGATAGGTGGTATCCCAGGGGATTTCCGCACGGGGGAAAAAAAAAAGAAAGGGTAAATAAAAAAGGTCTTTACCTATGAAATTGCCGTTTTGTATGCAATAAGTGAAAGTAGTTATTTATTCAAACTTTTTCATTTCTGTTATTCGAAGTAATCACCCATGAAATCGACGCATCTTTGCCAACGCATTGGCAGTTTATTGACCCTTCGTTATTGGCCCTTCTTGTAAAAATTAGCTGGACGGGAGGCAACAAACTCTTCAAAGGCATTTTGTACTGCCTCTCGGGAATTGAATTTTTTACCCACTAAAAAGTTGTCTAAATTTTGGAAAAAGTAATAGTCGGTAGGTGCAATTTTGGCAATTTTCGTCATTTAGAGATTTCTATATCAAACCCTAGATCCAGTCTAACGCAAACCTTTTAAAGTAGGCATTGATTGGGCTATTAATCCACGACCAGATGTGACTATCGGAACAATTAACATTCTAATTTTTCAACAATTTCATGAAACAAACTCAAATAGTTAAGGTTATTTTAGCGGTGTTAAGCAATTCTTTCGTTGCCTTTCACTGAGTTAGTGAGGTTACCTTAGCCCAAATCCCCCCTCCCGCTGACTCGAGCGAGAGGGACTCTAAGGACGGCAACGCACTTGTGACTTTTGAGTTGCAGGTGACTATACGCGGCGGTAGTTGCTTACCATCAGGTGACCCGTGTGCCCCCTTATACCATAAAAAAATATCTATTTAATATTGTTTTTGTTTTATAGGCCCTCGGAAATCATGAGTTCGACGATGGCATTCCAGGCCTTGCTCCATACATCAAGGGGCTCAAGGCTCCGGTTGTTGCAGCCAATCTCGTTAGCTCCAGTGATTCTGAAATATATGGTCTTTACCAGCCTCATGTTATAATAGAGAAGAATGGACGGAAGATTGGTGTAATCGGTCTGATTACTACAAGAACCCAGGTGAGCGTGCACCATGTTAACATATTGTTTACATTATGTAAATAATATCATGCAATAAGAGTTGTTTTTGAATTGATTGCGGTGATTTAAATTACACGGATACATTAGCAAAATAGTAACGTACCGTAAACCAGCTAACATGGTTAGGTAGAGGGGGTAACACAGCAGACAGTGGAGGAGACCGCTAACTGCGTTAGCGTCGCAAGGAGTACTCCCTAAACCGACTCCTCAACTCCGACCACAACGCCATTTAGTTACGAACTAAGCAGGGCTTGTTCTATGAAAACTAGATTGAATGATAGAATACTTATATACTTTTTTTGTTAATACATACATATTATACATAGAAAACACCCAAACTGCGAAACAAATATTTGCAGACCACACAAACATTTGGTCCGACCTGGCAATCGAACCCGAGACCTCAGCACAGCAGTCGCATACGCTACCACTGCACTACCGAGCCAGTCATTATATAATATTGTCACACTTCTCACACACAAGGCCATGTGATCCCAAACTAGACAGAGCCTGTACTATGATAACCAGATTCCTGATAAACATACGAGTATTTTTATATTTCTAAATTCATACATGTTATTGGTAAAGTACACCCACACACAGAACAGACCGTGCTCATCCCACAATTATTTGTCCTGGGTGCGAATCGAACCCACGACTTCTGGGGTAGCAGTCAGGGTCACCAACCACTAGACCAAGAATACAAGCGGGTGATGGTAAACACCTTTCCGGTAATGTTAGCAAGCTAACGAATGTTTGGGTATCGTCTGATTGATTACACTGAAAATAACTGCGGAATGCGTAGAGTGGTATCACACAGAAACGGAAACCCAGTGTTATAAAATTCTTTTGTTGAATTTCTCCGAGTAAATGAGGCTATCGAAGACCCAAAGTTTACTGCTCCTCTTGCATTTGTTGTGGCACGTAAGGGCTGCCTATATAACACATTTGTAATTTTTTAATAGCTTGTGTCAGTCCATAAGGCTTACCATCAGGTGAACCGATTTCTCGTTTGCCAAAAAAAAACGCAATTTTCAAACATTTTATAATATTTATTAGTTAAATGATATGTGCTCGGTCGTAGCTTAGTTTCATCATTTCATCTCGAAAACTGCTTTAATGATTAAATTATGTAAATATATAGGATTCTAATTTTATGCATCTATTTTTATCATGCACTCTGATTGTTGTTGAAGACAGTAAGTGAGATATCTCTTGTCGGAGGCATGTCGGACTCGAACCGACTAAAACCGCACGCCGTTTCGGGTACTAATAGCCGGGGAACCAGGTATACCCTAGAAAGGAAGTCCCTGGTGCCCCGACATACCTCGGGCCATCTACAGACGAGTAGACGACCCCCCCGTGTGGGAACCCCATGTTCCCTCTGCTCCCTGGAAGCGCGAGCGCGCTTCGCAACGCGCTCGCCGCCACCCCGGCTTGCTTCTGCTAGGGTGACAGATGGCCTCACCTGTCACCCCCAGGCCTGCGCTTATGGAGGACGGAGGTCGTACCTAGCCCGTTCCCGGGAGCGTTCTAAACCTCTCCCGGCCCCACTCCGCCGTCTCCTTCGCGAGCATAACTTGCTCGCAGAAGGAGACGGCAGAGTTCCACGCACTCTCGCTCCGCACGATAGCCGCAATCAGGCTATCGAGCGAGAGAACTCCCACTCCAATGGCCGCTACGAGGTCTCGCCTCTGCTCAACCCACGCCGGGCACTCTGTCAGCGTGTGGAGAGCCGTGTCCACGGTCTGGCCATCGCAGTGGTGGCACTCAGGCAAGAGACAAGAAATACTAAGAATTGCCACAGAATTTTATAGAGAACTGTACACGGAGAAGCAGTCGGAAGACAAAGAGAAACTTGACACTTGGCTTAACCCAGCACCGGTGCCTTTCATTTTAACGGAAGAAACAATAAAGGCTATAAACTCACAAAAAAACGGATAAAGCTCCAGGGTCGGATCAGATAACTAATGAACCACTTAAAACTACAGCATCTATCATAGCTCCGATACTAACAAATCTGTTTAATGAAATTTTAAGAACTGAGAATATACCTGCTGATTGGATGAAGTCAACTATAATATTACTTCACAAAAAGGGGGATAAAGGGGACATAAATAACTACAGACCGATAAGCTTAATGTCCAATATTTACAAAGTGTTTTCCAAGATAATTCTGTCTCGTATTGCAAATGTATTGGATGAAAACCAACCAAAAGAGCAAGCAGGGTTTCGTAGTAATTGTTCTACAATTGAGCATATCCATGTTCTTAGACAGGTCCTGCAAAAATATCGAGAATACAAGAAAACGTATTACATAGGGTTTGTGGACTTTCACAAGGCATTTGATTCCCTGGAACATAAATACATATGGAAAGCCCTGAAATGCCAAGGGGTTCAAATGAAATACATCAGAATCCTGAACATTATTTACTCAGGAAGCACAGCCCAGGTGAAGCTCGAAACAACAGGAGAACCATTCCCAGTCCAAAGAGGAGTTCGTCAAGGAGATCCGGTTTCACCAAAATTGTTTACGGCGGTTCTAGAGATGATTTTCAGAAATCTTGAATGGGAAAATATAGGTCTTAACATCAATGGCCAAAAATTAAACCACTTGCGCTTTGCTGATGACCTAATACTATTTTCTGAAGATTCACGGCGATTAGAACGAATGCTGCAGCAGTTGGCTGAGGAAAGTGCTACAGCGTGGCTGTCAATGAATATAAGCAAAACAAAAATAATGACTAACGCTCAGCAATCAGACTTAGATGCTATAATGGTTAACGAGAAAGAAATAGAGTATGTTAAAGAATACATATATTTAGGACAATTGATATCACCCCTTGACAACATGCCTAAAGAAATAGATAGAAGAATAACAAAGACATGGAAAAGATTTTGGAGCCTTAGTGAAATAATGAAAAATGAGGAAATGTCCATAAAAATTAAAAGAACTGTATATAACACTTGCATACTCCCGTGCTTAACTTATGGATGTCAAACATGGGCTTTAACAGATCAGCTATCAAATAAAATAAAAGTGTGCCAGAACAGCATCGAACGAAGTGTAATAGGATTAAGAAGGGACAGAGTGAAATTGGAAACAATTAAAACAGAAACTAAATTAAAAAATGCGCATATTGTTAGTAGAAGGTTAAAATGGCGTTGGGCAGGACATATGTTACGGGATACGAAAGAAAAGTGGACAAAAAGAATAACAGAGTGGTGTCCTATGGGCGACAAAAGAATAGATAAAGATAAAGGGAGACAGTGTAAACGTTGGGAAGACGACTTCAGACAAATGGCGGGCGCTAAGTGGACCCGAATAGCTAGGGATCGAACCGCATGGAGGAGGCCTTTGTCGAGAGACAAGCTGCTACACATAAAGCGATTACCGATATACTATAATGACCACAACGGTGTAACAAGTATAATATTAATGTAAATAGTATAACATTTAAGAAAATATTGTAGAGAGTAACAGTAATAAAGGCTCATTTTATTTATTTATTTTTATTTATTTACACCTATCGTTGTGACCTGTGCGGTAATTTCTGTGAAGTATACCTCCTCCTTGATTGGGTTATGAATTAGCTAATCCAGTCTCTGATTGCAAAAAGATGTTATTCCCGCATGAGATTTACTTCAAAAGGAAGTTCGGAACAAGCTATCTCACGAATTGTCACCTTAAAATAGAGAGTCATATATTCATATATTCTAATGGTGTCTTTGTATACTTTACTTGGATTGTCTCAATTGAGCTCAAAAATAGATTTCTCAATAAAGATTAGTAATCATAGAAATTAAAACGCGAATCCATATTTTCAGATGATATCGAGAGCAGATGGTGTTAAGTTTCTGGAACCCATTCCAGTAGTGGAGAAAGAAGCTCAGCTGTTGACAGAACAGGGCGTGACAATCATTGTGGTGCTATCTCATTGTGGACTTGATGTAGACAAGTTAGTGGTTTTATAGCATAATAATAATAATATCATTAATTAATCTGCTTTTTATAAGCTGCTAAGATAGCTGTGAAAGAAATAATTTATTATTCAAATTCTTTAAATGGTATAAAAACCTACATTACCTACTACATTTGACAAACAATTGTTAATTTTTTATTTTCACTGAACTGTTTTTATTTAAAAGTTTCATATTTATCTAAGTCGAAAATTATAAATAACTAACACCAAAAATACTATCATCATCAGCTAGAGTGAGGGTCTTAGGGTAAGGGATGCCACAAGCCTTGAATGGGTACCCGAACTAAAACTACTGCAGTTTTAGCTGCAGTGCATATATCGGTCTTATGACTGGAGAGGTCTCTAAGAAAGACGTTAACTCGTTAAAGTACCAAAAAAATCTTGAACAACAAAAAAAAAGTTTAATTAGTTTAATTGTGGTAAAAATATTGATTCAAGAATAGCCATTTACAAGATACACGAGTCGATTAGTATTATAGATATATAAATTTTAACATCGTAGGTTATTCAAGACATACGCTTCCTCAATATTAGATAGTCTAAAACAAATACGTCAGCAAAAGCCGTTATTCCCGTTATATCATATTCCTTCTTGGAGAATATTTTATCAGTTTATTGGACCCGTCCTATGCACTCTTTACATCATGACAACTTTATTGGAAAATATAGTAGATGGTTACTGCTTTTGCATTTAAATCGTCCGTAAGTCGATAAGTGGCAGGCAGAGCATAATTCTTGATATTATGTAACTTTGTAAGGTTAGAAAGGATGAGAATCCTTTCTAACCTTACAAAGTTACATGTAAACATTTATCTCTTACTTCTCAGTAAGAGTTAAATGTTTACATGACTTACGGGGTGGTATAGGGTTTGTTTCAAGTTTTCCTTCTCTTTGCAGTGCTGTTGTCCTGCTTAGTTTGCTCCCTTAGTCGGCTCTTACGACACCCACGGGATGAATTGGGGTGGTGACAATTTGTATTCTTAATCCGTCACCACAGAAGCGAATGCCACTTACTAATACTGACAGGCTTGGGAATCTGGAATTAAGTGATGCCAACTGATAAGCCAGAGGTTGATGGTTTGATTCACACCCAGGATAAATATTTGTGTCCAGAAGGGTCGTATTACTTTGGTATATAAATAAAATATAGTAGACTGTACAAAATAAGGACTTATGTACAACAACATACACATGTAAGGGGAGCGTCGCTGTCCAATGTATTGCGCGGAGTGGGGTAAATAAAAATTGCTTAAATATGTTAAGAATAAATGGTAAATAATATTTTTGCACCGAAATGCCTTTAAGGTACATTAACTTTGCTGTAAGCTGTTTCTTTACATTTGTATTCCTAATGCAAGGATACCAATTTTTCGATTTAAATGACGTGCATCGTGAGTCTTATAGCATTAATAATTGTAAATCCAACCAATACAATATTGATACATCAATGTCTGTAAATTGTTTTATTTTCGCGTACTTTCGTGCGATAAACACATGGGCGAACGATCTTTCACTGAAATAATTAATTCAGTGTAAATTTTTATGTATTGGAGTTATTTATCCTATACTAGCTGTTGCCCGCGGCCCCGCCCGCGTGTGTATGGGTTATCGCGATAAAAAGTAATCCATGTCCTTTCTCAAGAATCAAACTATCTCCACACCAAATTTCATGTAAATCGGTTCAGCTGTTATTGATTCCCTATACAATCTTCAACCCCTGTGTATGATACTCTGGGATAAAAGTCCTTTCCCTTGACATAAACTATCTCTATACCAAATTTCATCTAAATCGCTTCAGCGGTTTAAGCGTGAAGAGGTAATAGATAGACAGACACAATTTCGCATTTATAATATTAGTATGGACTAATATGGTTTAGTATGGATTGTGTTCAGCATATTTTCCAACTTCAATCTTAATGCTGCGGTCAGCCAGGCATGATCATCTCGCCTGGTCAGAGGATGCTCGTTTTGTGTTGGAGGGATATAACACCTGACGACCGGATGGCGTAGTGGTTTGTGTAACGGACTGCTATTCCAAAGATCGCGGGTTCGATTCCCGCTCAAATCAAACATTTGTGTGCATGAACATTTAATGTTTGATCTGGTCTGGGTGTTTTTATGTACATATAATAAGTATGTACGAGTATTTACAAAAAAGTATATATGTATTTATATCAGTTGTCTAGTATCCATAGTACAAGCTCTGCTTAGTTTGGGACTAGATGGCGTTGTGTGAATGTGGTAGAATATTATAATTATCCTAACCAATAATATTCACATTGCATCATGATTTCCGTACATCGTTAGGTAACTGCTTTCTAAATTCTTCAGAATTTTTGATGGTATAGGAGACAATCGAGCAGACGGGTCTTCTGATGGTAAGTGACCACATGCAACTCAAGAGACTTAAGTTCGTTGATGGCTTTTGAGTGCTCCCCCAGAGTTAAGGGAGGTGGGGTGATAGTTATTCTCTGTTTTGGAATTGATGAAATTATTTTTAGTTTTATTATTTTGGTTATGGCTGTAAAAAAATGGCCTAGTTACTCGCTGACAATGTAGCTTTTTTATTGGTGAAAGAATTTTGAAAATCAGTTCAGTAGTTTCAGAGCCTATTCATTACAAATCTTTCCTCTTATTAATATTATATTATTTAGTAGAGTGTGAAAATTAAGATTATGATTAAAATATTAAAATTTTAGATGATAGCTGTTGATAGTAACAGAGATTAGGTATGCTTAAAACTATTGTGAGAAAACTTTTATTACGCGCACATGTTATGCAAAATATTAGGTAATGTACAATTGAATATTGCTTTCTCTTCTATGCTGACTGTGTATGTATTTAAGCTTAAGAAATAAATAAGAATGGTTATCAGCAGTCTGATTACCATAGCACAAGCCCTGCCTAGTCTGTAAGTTTGTTATTGTTGTTTGTTTTGCATTGTTTGTTGTGTTTGGTGTCCTCGGGCACAAGTAAATGATACAAAATTTATTACGAGTATTTTCCTTTAACAAAACTGTTAAACTGCCATCCGCTAGTGAAATAAATATGATAAAAACTTCCTTCCTTCTTTGACCAATGTCAATAGTTTTAACTTGCCTTTTAAGTCTTCTTGAAGGTAATTGCACTATAGTCAATTCATTGCGTACTTGATTTCCTTATGTATATTAAGTATTATTAAGCGTCTGGGATTTTCAATCTTTCAAGTAGAAATTTGGCTAAACTTTAAAAAATATATGTTACAACTAATTATCGAATTTGTGTCTATATTATAGTAGAAGTTAAAAAGTATACGCTGTTCACTGATTGTCCGTTTGTGGTAACGGTTGGTTAGTCTACCCGTAACAACGGTCGATATAATTCGATAGAAATGTTGGACAATTAAAAGAGTTACATCAGATCAACAGGATTTAATAGTCCATTGCTGGACATAGCTCCTTAGTAGTAGTAGTTCCTTGCTCCTTAGAAAGGAGGTTAAAGGAGTATCATATCATAATTACTGAATTTAATTTCCATATACGGTAAAAAGACACACTTCAATAATAATAATAACTTCACGCATCTCACACACGGCCGTCTGATTCCAAACTAGGCAGAGCCTGTTCTATAGTAACACGACTGCTGATAAACATACTTATTTATTTCAAAATACATACATAATTATAGATAAATTACACTCGGACACCGAACAAATGATCGTGCTCATCATACAATTCTTGTCCTGGGTAGAATCGAGCCCACGACCTCCGGCTTAGCAGTCAGGGCCACTAACTTGTAAACCAACAGGCCCATTAATGTCGTCATCGTCGTCAACGAAAGGAATATATTATGTTAAACTTTAGACCCAACCATCAATATTTTATTGGGTCCGCGGTCTGTCCGGCTAGATGACCTAGCCTGGTTGGAAAATATTATCTTTTTGGTTTTACTTGGTTTTTCTTGGTTTTTCTTGGTTTTCCTCAACATAATTATTATAGAGATTAAGTTCTGATTTACATATCTAACACATATACAAGTTAGTAAAGTCTAAATACAGTTGATCTCCTAATAATAATCAAAGAATTTTAATTTTTACAGAGATATTGCCAAGAAAGTGGGTCAGAATATAGATGTTATTGTTGGCGGACACACACACAGTCTTCTGTGGAATGGAGAGGCACCTACCAAAGAACACGTAGACGGACCTTACCCAATACTAGTGGAAACTGAAAACAAGCCGGGGCACAAGGTATCAATTACAAAGAAATTTGGGAAAGCCATACTTTTACTGAATAACACTGATAACAGTGATAATAAAAAGTGAATTATATTATTGTCCAAATATTTTAATGACTTTCACAATTTGTAAACTACTTTTTGGATTGTAATCATAAGTTCCACAATACCAGTTCATGTTTATTATTATTTACTATAACATAGGATAATTTTATCACTACGCTGATTTCACGTTCATCCACGTTAATATCCTGACGTAATGACTAGGATTTAATTTATTTATTAATATAGGTAACTGTTTTTTTATGAAGATTTTTGTGCGTTGTGCGTGCTTGAACAATAAGTGATTGTAAAAAAGGTTTATGAATTAAACAACTTACCTATGTCATTTTTTGTAATTACTAATACAACTCCCGCATTAGGAATATATATACATACATGAAACGGACACAAAGAACATCCAGACTCAGAACAACAATTTGTGGATCACACAAAGTGTCGTCCCATGTGGGGTTTGAACCCACAACACTCGGCGTAGTAGGAAGCGGCGTGGCGACCGCTTAAACCACTCCGCCATCCGTGCAGTCGAAAGAAGTTGTTATATATATCTGATTTATATATGACTTTGCATAAACTCATAGTCAAATTGATTTATTTTATTTTCTATGACAGGTACTGGTAGTGACAGCGTCAGCGTACTCCAAGTACTTGGGCAACATGTCTGTATACTTCGACGAACAAGGCGACTTGCAAGATTTTGAAGGATCACCAGTTTTCTTGAACAGATCTATACCAGAAGGTTAGTTAAAAAAGGCAAAATTACTTCTAAAGTTTTACCAGACACTTTATTTATTTAGTCAAGTGATTCAAATCTTGTAAAATATAACTTTTATGAGTCCCACTAAAAATAAATTAACGACACAGTGACTTAACCAGGCCCAGTGACAAACTCACTGGACCGGACTTAAGTACCTGTAAAATTATACTTTCTCAAGTCTAAAAAATATATGCTTACATTTGAAGTAAAATGCATGATAATTTGTATAAAATAATATTTGCAGATCCGAAAATCAAATCTCTTCTGGAGCCATACGCCGACAAGTTGCACAAAATGGTTAGTGAAGTAGTTGGTTACACAAACGAAGACCTGCCAATGGACCCCTGCAGTAGTGGAGAATGCAAGTTGGGAAATCTGTTTACAGATGCCATTTTGGATAGCGTAAGTCTCTTTAATGCGCCTCACTGATTGAAAAATATTTTTGATTTTATTTCTGACATATAATTGTGAAATGTATAACAAAAAAAGGTCAGTTACATGAGTGGTTATATTGTTGAGTTGAAAGAAACATTAATTTAGCACTATTTTAAAATGTAATAATAAAAAATATTAAAGACTCGTCAGAACATGGGTCGGAAATTAGAGGTTTTATTGTTAGGGTTTGAATTTAAGATGGTAAAAGAAGAAAAAGAAATGATATTAAAAAAAAATAACATCGTGAGACTTAGTATACGTATTTCTAATCGTATTTCTATGTGTCTACTTTATATGCCTGTGTATACGTGTACCTACTTTAGGATGTTTTTCACATCACATTAACAGCCTTTACTAGTTAATTGGACATGGGCTTCTACTTAGAAAGGAGGTTTTGGCCTACTATACCACAATAGTTAGGGTTGGGTTTGTGTCCAGTTTTCTTCCTCTTTACATTGTTGTTATCCTGCGTATTTGCTTCCTCAATCGGCTCTTACGGCATCCACGGGATGAATATGGGTGGTGACACTCCGTATTATTAATCCATCACCACACATATGTACACTACCGATGTACTATTACTGAATTTAATAAAATTACATCTAATATTTTTGTTTTAGGCGAACAAATTGTATCCATCAGGCTTACCAAGTATCTCATTTGCACAACGAAATTCAATTCGAGCATCTATACAGAAAGGAGGTAAGGACTTTTCTTATATGTATCTCTATTAGTCACTCACGATTTCCAATGCTCATAGCTTGATAGGATAAACTTATAATATCAATGTCAAAACAAGACCGAATGTGCCATGATAGTGGAGCATCTGCTTTGTGATCTCAACCACAATAGGACTCTGCTACTGTCAAACCCACATCTCCATCAGTCCGTAGTAGATTACAGATCATAGGATGAAGAAATAGATTAATCAATACAACATTGGTTAATCTGCTTATGAACTGAACTAAGTACAGTGACTCAATTTTTTGGAAACCCATCTAAAATAAAGGATACAGGAATAACTCAGTAAAAAGGTTTTAGGAAATGAGGGGTGATTAAAATAAATAATAAATTTGAATTTATACTTTGAGGAAATTTATTAACCCATCTCACTCCACGGCCTCAGCTGAAATAATGCATGATTAGGAGCCTGATAGTAAACCACGAGCCATTTGACTTGACAACGTCATTTTATTTTTACTGCTGTGGAGACTGGTGACTTCTATTCCGAAATGTTCATACTTCCCATTCCGGGACATAAAGTAAAAACAATATACAGTTAAAGTCCCAGAAAGAAAATCTTGAGATTCTTATACTATAAGTAAACTGTATTGAAAGTTTTATAATTAATTATGTAAGCACTGCCATTAACTAAGATGCTGAATTTGATTTACCCTTTAATACTAGGTAAAAAGAGCAGTGCTTCGTTAAATAGAAATGCTCATGTACAAACCATTAGAAACTACTCATCCGTAGTCACTATTTAAGGATTACTCTTATTAGAAATGTAGTATTATAGTTAGTGGTATCTATAATATATTATTATGTTTCAGATATAACAAGAGGAACTATAATCAATATGTCTCCATTCACAAACAAAGTTGTGACATTTGTTATACCCGGAAGATACATCATTAAAGCATTACAAAGTTCAGTTATGAATCCATGGGTTGCTCATCCGTATGCGGGTGCTTATACCCCAATGGTTTCAGGTACGAATGTTTTATTATTCGCTTCATCACACAATTAACTAAATATAACATAACTAACGACATTAAATGACTATACAAATGAATTATAATTACAGAAAATTATCAGACATTTGCAATGCTGTATTACTAGATGTGGTTATATTAATAATGCTATATTATAACGCAATAACAACAAGCGAATTTGTGATTGAATTATATTTTCCCGCAAAAACGTATATATTGGTTTTGTCTGTACAAAAGTATGCACAATATAATGCAAATGTTGTTGGCATAGCTATATAAGCAGAGACAGAACACGGGATACAGTTGCCTGAAAGTGGAAGCGATACAAGCAACGTGATAGATGGATGCCCTATAGTTCCCCCTGTCTCTGTTTAGCTAAGCTGCGATTGGCTATCGTCAACCGCAGTGCTCAACTAGAAAGAGATAGAGGGAACTATATACTATCCATCTCTGTCGTTGCCTTTATTGCTTATCTTGTTCATTCTATGCTTATATCTCTATGGTTGTTGTAGTTAGCAATATTAACGTCTTAACGTCGTTAAGTTGCTATACGTAATTTCATATGAAAAATTCAAAAGCACGAGGTTTCTTTCCAACCTTCGTCTTTGAACGACCAGATAAGACTGCTTTGTTCGATTTCTCTGTGAATGCCCATAATTCGCTAATGCATAAAATAGGACTCTTTACACTAATTTACTGTTTTCTAGGTATTAGACTGAAGATCAATACAACGTCAGCTGATGTCTTGGAAGCATTCCTGGCAGCCAGTAATGGGAATGAGGAATTCGACCCAGAACAAGAATATCAACTGACAACGTTGGACTTCTTATCAACATTTTCATTTAAAGTTAGTTTGAACTAATTACTTTTTTATAAAATTAAATAACTTTTTTCTCTAGTAATATATATTTTAGATACGTTTATTTAAATAATATTAAATAAAGGAATACAAAAATAAAATAAATCATTAAAGAAATTTGCAATCCTGGTATGGATAGAAAACTTTATTTATTTACTATTAACTACTTTATTATTTTAAAAATGTTTTTTTTTAATTCATCATCATCATCATCATCAGCCTGTAATAGTCCACTGCTGAACATAGGCTTCTCTTTTTTTTTAATTATATTTGTGTTTTTCTTACAGTACATGAAACAATACGGTCGCAACTTCAAAGTGATTGGAAATGACCGTGATGTGATTGAAGAGTACATCAGATCAAAGACGCCCATTACACCCTACTTAGACAACAGACTCACGCTAGTTGAATAATGATCTTTATTTCCATAATGTTAAGATTTATTTGGTACAAATACATTTGTAAATACTACTAAACTTTTTAATTTAAATGAAGATGTTTTTTTCTTAGAATCTATGAACATTATTACCTAGATTTTACCATAAATGTTACATATAAAATGAGCATTTGACTACACCGAGTTTTGTGGGTTCAAACCCCACATGGGATGACATTTTGTGTGATCCACAAATTGTTGTTCTGAGTACACAAAGTACACCCAGAGTACTTTGTGTCCATTTCATGTACATATGTTTGTAAAGTCCCCCGCAACACAGGATTTATTCCTAGTGCAGGAGTTGTTTTTTTTTAAATAAATAAAATGAATAAATAAATATGCTGTGAGTTAACCTAATAAATAAATAAACATTCGGGTAGGAATCTCTATGATCGTGAAGTATCTTCACCTCTTATCGCTTGAGCTCTTTGGCACTCATTTCGAGGACTGTAATCGTAGACGAAACTATTGAATTTCTGAAATTAAAATCAAGCCCATAAAATTAGTAACGATACTAGTGCAGAACTTTGGAATAATTATGCATAGCCTAAATACTAATTAAACTAGTGTTATATTTATATATAATAAATTATATACCAATTAGGCCGTTTTCTGTAATTTTAGTAACTGATATCCGTCTAGGACAGGGATTCCTAAAATATTTTGGGCAAGAGACCCCCCAAGAGAACTGATACCTCAAACCCCCATAGTTAAAATACTTAAAAAATCCTACCTCTAGTTGTTTTCCTATTGATAAAAACTTTGTCGTTGGTTAAATGACTAAACTTGACATCATTTTCTCATCAAAATTAAACAAAATAAATATACATATTAGTCAGTCTTATAATAATTTGGTAGATACAGTATCTTGAATTTCCAAATAAGAGCTTGTGTTGATCAACAGGGATCGATTTTTAGATCTCGTCAACCCCCAAAATCAGTTTTCGTCTATGTCGACCCCTTTTTTTTCCGTGCGGAAATCCCCTCGGATACCACCTATCGGTGGCATGTCGGACTCGAACCGACTAAAACCGCACGCCGTCTCGGGTACTAATAGCCGGGGAACCAGGTATACCCTAGAAAGGAAGTCCCTGGTGCCCCGACATACTTCGGGCCATCTACAGACGAGTAACTCAACTCAACTCAACTCAAACTTTCTTTATTTCATAAAATTTTCAAAATTGTTTGAAATCGTCTTCCATGTAGACTCTAAAGTCATAGATCAACACACACAAAAGCAACAATCTCTGTTTTGTCAAATAGTAACCAAATAAATTTAACAAAATCAAACCCATACAAAATCTATGATATGCCTGTGCCGACCTACAACCGCCCGTTTCCAAGGGGTTGAGCCTTATGAGAAGAAAGGGCAAACAAACTCATGGCCACTCTTTTGCAATTCACAAGTAGATACAATGGCACTATTAAATATATCACAACATTGTTTTGATGTGTGCTAGTATGTCCGTTATTAAGGACTTAAAGGTGAAAAAACAACGAAGAGAAAACAAGATTAAGAAGAACAAACGAATACAAGAGAAAATGAAGTGAAACATAAAAAATAGAAAAAATAATAAAAAACATACTAGCCACACCACATTTTTACTTAAGAAAGAAATAGCCTGCGCTAATTAATCCCAAGCATTCTTGTCCTCCATGTAATCCACAATCGAGTAGTAGGCCCTCTGGCACAAGCCACGTTTTATTGCGGATTTAAATTTGTTAATACTCAACTCCTGAATATTATTTGGGATTTTATTATAAAATCGGACACATTGACCTCGAAAAGACTTGTTTATCTTTTGGAGCCTAGAGGCGGGTACAACAAATTTATTTTTATATCTGGTATTTATGGCATGTACATCACTTTTTTTCAAAAGCTATCTTTATTTTTGTGAACATATATTACATTTTCATAAATATATTGACTTGCCACTGTCATTATATTTATTTCTTTAAATTTCTGCCTCAATGAACAACGATTGCCTAAATTATAAAGTGCTCGAATAGCTCTCTTTTGCAGCACAAAAATAGTTTGAATGTCGGCAGCATTCCCCCACAGCAGAATACCGTACGACATTATGCTATGAAAGTAACTGAAGTAAACAAGTCGTGCTGTATCAACATCAGTCAACTCTCGGATTTTCCTTACTGCGTATGCTGCTGAGCTGAGTCTACTCGACAATTTATCAATATGTGGGCCCCACTGTAGCTTAGCATCTAGTGTTATACCTAAAAATGTCGTAGTGTCCACAAGGTCCAGCCCGACATCCTTAATTATCACAGTAGTTTTCACTGGCTTGACGTTTGGCATAGTGAAACGTATACACTTAGTTTTTTGTTCATTTAATAGTAAATTGTTGACATCAAACCAATGAACCACTTTCGAAATGGCGCTGTTTACAAATGTGAGATCAGAAAGTGTCCGTTTTAGTCTAAATAATAGTGATGTATCATCTGCAAACAACACAATCTCGAGATTGTCCTTGACAAAGTGAGGTAAGTCGTTAATATATACTAAAAACAAAAAAGGCCCGAGAATAGAACCCTGTGGAACGCCCATTTCTATCACAGAGCCTGGAGACCGCTCACCATTAATATCAACTTTTTGAATCCTATTACATAGATATGAGGCAAGTAGTTCCAGGGCTTTATTTTTGATACCATAGTGCTGTAATTTCCTGATCAGCGTTTCATGAACAACACAATCAAAAGCCTTAGATAAATCGCAAAAGATACCTAGAGAATCGTGGGCATCCTCCCAGGCATCAAATATATGTTTTACTAGCTCAACACTAGCATCAGTTGTGGAGCGACCCCTTGTAAAACCAAATTGTCTATTGTGCAATAAATTATTATTATTAAAAAAACTGTGCAATTGATCATACATAATTTTTTCAAAAATTTTACTAAATACTGGTAGTACTGAGATAGGTCTATAGTTAGTTGGGTCAGATGTACTACCAGATTTGAATAAGGGAATAATTTTACTAGACTTCATAAGATCAGGAAATACACCACTATCAACACATTGATTAAATGTAAATGACAATTGATTAGCTACAAGAGATATAATTGTCTTAGTAATTAAAACAGAATTTCCCCATAGGTCGGTTGTTTTTTTAACATTAATAGTGTTAAAGGCTTTAATAATTTCAAAGGGGGACACATATTGGAACTTAAATTCACTATCAATTCTTCTAACATTCTCTTTTAAAATTGATTCTGCAAGGTATGGTGAGGAGTTCAAAGATTTAGTAGTTGATACAGGAATGTTAGTAAAAAAATTCTCAAATGCAGCAGCAACCTCAGCATTTGATGTGATAAATTTATTGTTTATGTTTAAATTAAATTCATTATTACGGTTTGGATCTTTGCCAGTTTCACTATTAATAATTTTCCAAGTGGTTTTAATCTTATCATTACTACTTTTAATCTTTGAACTAATAAAACGAGACTTAGCCAGTTTACAAAGTTTCCTAAACAGCTTCGAATATTCTTTAACATAATTATGAAACTGTTCACTTTTATTATAATTCCTCTCATCGTATAGCTCGTATAATCTTTTCCTACTTTTGAGTAAGCCAGGGGTAGCCCATTCACTAAATGTGGCGTTACCTTTAACCACTAGCGTTTTTGGTGTAAAAATGGTGTTAAATGTTGAAGAGAAAGTTTCAAAAAAACTATTATAATAAGTATTAGGGTTATTCTCTACACAGAGTACTGAATTATTAAAAGCAGCTTTAAGTTTATCCTTAAAGTTTTCACAACGCTTTGCGGTTTTAGGTATCACCACAATTCTTTTTTCTGACACTTTTTCATACCTATCACAGAAAGATACTAATTGACCACAGTGGTCAGATTGTAATTGATTGATTATTTTCTTGTCCTTAATAACAATATCTGTAAATATATTGTCCAAACATGTGGCTCCAAGAACAAGTTCTTCAGATTGTATGATTGAAAAAGTGCCTTGAACTTGGTTACTATACTTGAATTTTCCAATAGGTTAATATTGAAGTCACCACAGATGATGACCTTCTTTTTTGATCTTGTTACTTTAACTAATACTTCATCCATAACACGTTCAAAACAATCATACATAGCTGAAGGAGGTCTGTATACACATACTACTATGAAACCTTTTAGTTCTAAACAGGCTATTTCTGTAGTTCGCTCAACTGATAAACTAACAATGTCATGGCGCTCTTTAAATTTAAGTTTCTTATTAATGAGTATCATAGTGCCACCATGTATTGCTGTACTTCTGCTGAACGAGCTGCCTACCTGGTGGTGGTCAAAATTGAACATAAACTGATCCCCTTTTAGCCAGTGTTCAGTAATACAAAAAATATCAATTGCATTGCAGTTCATGAACAGTTCCACCTCCAAGTCTTTGCCCATCATTCCTCTAATGTTTTGATGCACCAAATTTATATTATTTATCATATTATTTTTAATAAATTTACTGTGATTGAACTTTCTATTAGTGATCAAATTAATATTGCAAGAGGTAGTCTCTATTGTCTTATCAGTAGACGACCCCCCCCCCCACTGTGGGAACCCCATGTTCCCTCTGCTCCCTGGAAGCGAGCAGATGGCCTCACGTGTTACCCCCAAGCCTGCGCTTATGGAGGACGGAGGTCGTTCTGCGACCTCCGGCGCCTGAGTTGCCTGCGGTACCTGGCCCGTTCCCGGCCTGGCGGGCCAGGAGAGTTCTAAACCTCTCCCGGTCCCGCTCCGCGGTCTCCTTCGCGAGCATAACTTGCTCGCAGAAGGAGACGGCAGAGTTCCACGCACTCTCGCACCGCACGATAGCCGCAATCAGGCTACGAGCCTGTTACCGATTCAGACTCCAAGGGGTCAATATCGACCACTTTGGGTATCCCTGGTCTAGAACATCTATCTAATGTCTATGCGTATTTTACTGTAACAATAATTTAAGAATCTAATATTCGTAACGAAAGTATCTCAATCCATCACATTATCTGAAAAAATAATCGTTTCCCTATCTGAAAACGGTATTTTTACGGTATGTAGTATAGAGGGCAATCGTTTGATGAAAGAAAAGTATTCATGCACAGTATATTATACATTTTTATTAACAATTTTTTTACTACTGCCCAACTACAGAGCAATTTTTTGGCAGTTGTAGTTCCCATTGAATCATAACAACTCAGCTTCCCTTGCAACAATTACAAATTTATATTATTAAATGACAATAACAATTAATAATAAAATAATAATAACAATTAAATATTAATAATAATCAAATAATAAGTGTGATACAGATTGGCATAATATGATTAATAAATTTAATATTTATTTATATATAAGTACCTGCGTCTTAGAGGCTGTGTCGACCATCTGTTTGTTTGGTAAACCTACACAATTACATATATATAAAGTTATTGTAGACTAAATTTAGAGAAAAAAATATTATTTCATATTTAAATGATTGTTTTGACACGGAATTATGTTCAATATCTCAGGAAGACTGTTGTAAATAGTACATCTCACACACGGCCGCTTGATCTCAAATTAGGTAAAACCTACAATCATAAACATGATTATATATATATATAAATATATTCATATTATAAATAAATTACTCCCAGAACTAAATTTAATGCACTTGGTCATCACACAAGGATGTAAATTTAAAATTTCATTTACGTTTCATATTATTTAAACAAAATATCGGTCCGTAAGCCTGTGATGTTATCATTTTTTTGTTATTTTCACGCCCGACAATTTGTCATGAAATGTTGTAAGCGTTTTATAAGTGCAAATACGTGCCCAACAGGCTATTGCTAAAATTAATTGATTTATTCGTTATGAAATGATTTGAATACTATCTTATAAATTATACTACCGAAGTAAATTACATTTTATCGTAATATTCCAGAAGGTTCGAACTTCGCAGCAATAACAAGATCGAGCTCCCACATATATACTTTTAAGTAATAGGTACTAAGGACTATTACTTAAACGTTATATTACCTTCGCTTCTAACCTACTTTATCCATTTTATACACAGACAGTTTACTTAACTACTTAATTCAAGAAAATTCTGAAAAAAGAAGGAGTGAAAATGAAACAAAGAGAAGAACTAACTACTCAACCGATCATATTTAAATTTTTCATTTAATAAACTTGCTACAAACGTAATTTCATTTTTTCCTACATCTTGTTTAGATTTAAATGTTAAACGATCCGACTAAACAAAAAAATTAAGACCAACCCTCTAGTGGTTAGTTAGGAACATGAATCAGTGTTACGTGAACGAATGTTTGGTGCAGCTAAAAAATTGCGTGGTGCACTAACCATAGGTAAATTTAGAGTTTTTGAAAAACCAGTGCAATAGCTTTGTCTATACTAATTCTAAAGAGAAGAATAACAAAAGAAAACAGAAAATAAATGTGTTTCATTCTTCTGCCTTCTGTCACCTAAAAACTTTTCACTGACTTACTTAGTGAAAAGACTTGTAACAGTTGCGCAATATTTCTTTATAATTGTATTTTGTATTTCGAGTTTGACTTAAATCATAATATCTAAGATATTCATATAGTACACTTTTATTTCGTGTGGTGACGGATTTAGAATACAGTGTCACCACGCCTATTCATCCCGTGGGTGTCGTAAAAGGCGACTAAGGGAGCAAACTACGCAGGACACCAGCACTGCAGAGAGAAGGAAAACTTGACACAAACCCTATACCAACCCGTCGGGCCAGCGTGGTGTAGTATACCAAAACCTCCTTTCTAAGGAGAGGCCTATGTCCAGCAGTGGACTAGTAAAGGCTGTTGATGATGATGATGATGGTACTTTTATTTAAATCACTTGGGTAATTGGTACTTTACGTCTGTGCGCTTTTTAAAAATTTTGTACAACTAATATGTAGAACGCCATCTTGTGCAGTGTTTTCGGGCTAACACGATCTTCAAAACTTCCAGAAAAGTGGATACTCTAACCTCAAAAGGGGTCAACGCACTTTCGCTTTTAATGTTGTAGATGTCCATAGGCGGCGATCGTCACAGTATCGTAAAAAACATAAATAAAATTTTGTAGGAAAATGAAGCACCGTGCAACATTTTAATGACTTACTTGACTTAATATCATACATCCCAAGATGTTGTAGAGGGCGTCCACAGGGATCCTCCACCGCGTTCGGTCCTTAGCTTCGCACTTGACCTTACTCAACGCCTTGCCAATTCTTTTCACCTCATCTGCGACAGTGCCTCGCCATTTTGTTTGTGCGGTTGCTTCGAACATACATACAATTACTTATTGTTTTAAACCTCTCAGCTGTTAATCTTTAACAAACTTTGTCTAAATACAGCACGAAATAACCAAACAATTAAAATACTATTTAACAGAAATGATTTAAGTGTACTTGATGAGGATGCAAGAAAATTATCCATTTAATAAAGTTAAACTCAAAATTTAACAAAAGTTTAAATTAGGTATTAAAATTTCCTGTCAAAAACTCTCGGATTTCGAGTCGACATGTCAACTTGGAAATGAGAAGGTTCTAATTAATATTAGTAAAACAATGACAGATGGTGACCGCTGTGGTAACCAGGAATTGAACAGAATATGATACGTTTTGTAATGGAAACTTCCGTTGAGTGTATAATAAATTATATCAATAAACTGCATACGATTTACGATCTAAGCTTAAAAATAAAATACACGCTCATGTACAGTAACAGTAACGTATTAACAAATATGTAATTTTTCCGTCCTCAGCTTTAGCGATTCGCGGGCCCTCACAACCATATTTTACAATCATTAGTTGATTAAATATTAAAAATAAATATTTAAGTGGCAACCATGATGGAGGCGCCTCTGTTCAAGTTCAAAAAATCTTCTTCTTTGACTCTCTCACACTTTTTTTCTTCTTTTCTTCTCTATCTTCTTCGGTTCTTTTGGAAACCTCGGAATCAGAATGACTACACATGATTTATGATTTCTATAGTTTATCATTTTAATACTCGTACATACTTTTAAAAATAAATTTTATTAGTATATATTTACATTAAATTATGATATTTTCGTTCAACCTTTTGTATATCATCCAAAGATGTTTGAATAAAAAATAAAAAACAAAACAAATCATGGATGCCTAATCTGAGTTGTGGTGGTTTATACAGTATCTATACTAAAATGGTATTAGTCTGATTGTATATTTGATACAACTCGAGTAATAATAAGTGTTAATGCGCAGTTTATGATATATAACAAGACGAAACCATTGAGTACCTAACAAATATCCATAACCTAAAAAAAATATTGTCACAATTTTCTTCGTCATTCGTTTAAATCTCGTGGATCTAATTCTCTTTAGTTTTAACAATTAATTTTAATATATGATAATGAGTTCTTGGTTGTAATCAGCCGGCGTCGTATTGTCCACCTGGCCGCAGTCCCCGAAGCCTCGCAGGCAGGTACGACACGCTTTCTTTGAGACACAGAAAAATGCTAACCAGATGTGGCTGCATTCGTTTTTCTTTTTAGGATATATACATATATAACGTGTACGTCATCTGTTTACGTAAATAAATCTTTTTTTGTTCATCACATCACATCATCACATCATCAACAGCCTTTGATAGTCCACTACTGGACATAGGTCTCTCCTTAGAAAGGAGATTTTGGCCTACTATACCATTCAGGCCAGTCGGGTTGGTATAGGGTTTGTGTCAAATTTTCCTTCTTTTTGCAGTGCCGGTGTCCTGCGTTGTTTTGCGCCCTTAGTCGGCTCTTACGACACCCACGGGATGAATTGGGGTAGTGAAATTTCGTATTCTTAATCCGTCACAAACCTTATATATTATTATTCTGATGCTACCCTTATTTACCAGTCTCGGCTAGGGCTGTAAGGTTTTCGGTATCAGAACTTCGGCCCACACTCACATAAGTATTAGAGATCATAAATTGTTATGATTTTTACACTTTGTTTATGGTCCCAACTAACTACTTTTAAGTATGGGTTTAAAATTATATACACTTCTGTAAATGTCTTAGCTAGTTTATATTAAATCAATATTTGTTTAATATTTATGAGTTTACTCGTACTAATTTCAAATTACTTGTCAATTTAACCCCCCTAAAAATAAGCGTTACCATATCTAGTTCTTATAAATCAATGTTTTAGATTTTTTATCGCAAAACTTGGAATGGTAATGGTCCGTCAGCGGGTCCAATTGAACACGGACAGCTTTGTAAAATATTGCACCAACTTGTCAGCTAAAATCTTTTCTCTGATTAAATTACTATTCACATTATTTTTATATTCATTATCATTACTTATTGTGCTTGGTGGACGTACGATCCATTCAAATTACGCTCATATTGTACGTACCTTAATTTCTAATAATACATTTGTAAAAACTCGATCAATGCTCAGTTATGACTAAAAATATAAGTATTGAATTCAATATTTTCTCATAAAGTAACATCAAAAGTATATTAGAAATTCGATACATTCGATACATCTCAAACGCTTCGGAAATGGAATACTCAGATCGACATAATGCCTTTAAAAGCAGCGGAATTTCAATTGACGAATTGAAATGATGAATTCGTTAGGTATGGGTTTCATTTACCTTCGAAATTTGATAAAGAGATCGTAATTTGCATAACACGTGTGTTGGGCAAATGAAATGAAGGAAGCTATCACAAATTTCTAGTACAAGAAATTATGTAATACTTCATTTATTGTGATGAAAACATAATTTTTTTCTTGCCGACTTTTAACAGTAAGAGGTTCTTAAAACTGCTTTGTATGTTTGTTATCTTAGAACTTCGCCATTTAGGCATCAATTTGATTTCATTTACCATTCTTTGAATTGTCATCACACCCAAGGTTGGGCTTATTCTTGAAATGGGTGAAAGTTAAGGATTGAAGAATATAATTTATTACTATTTATCATGATGCGATATCAATGCGCCCGGAATTGATATCAGTGTCATTTTTTTGAATGAAAACTTACGTAAATAGTATTTAATAAGAATGATGTCAGTTATCCGTGTGGCGACGGATTAAGAACACGGAGTGTCATCACCACATTTGTCCCGTGGGTGTCGTAAGAGCCGACTAAGAAAACTAGAAACTACGCAAGAAAACAGCACTGCATACAGAAGGAAAACTTGAAACAAATCCTATATCAACCTGTCTTGCCAGCGTATAGTAGACTAAAACTTTCAGCAGGGAAC
This sequence comes from Arctia plantaginis, assembly GCA_902825455.1. Lineage (NCBI taxonomy): Eukaryota > Metazoa > Arthropoda > Insecta > Lepidoptera > Erebidae > Arctia > Arctia plantaginis. Next base: position 3,782,504 of record CADEBD010000327.1, on the reverse strand, counting down.
TACTAAAGGCTGATGATGAAGAATGATGTTTATATGAGTTTCAGGCCCAACTGGGCTCTCTTGAAACGAGGGAGTAATGAATAAAATTTCCAACACTTATCCTGATAAAAGACCCTATTTCACCCACCTTTGGCAGGTATCCCCGGTACAATTGTATGTTTTCAATTGTAAATATGAAAATAATGAGTAGTCTGTTCAAAAAACAGTAAAATGAGACTTGTGGATTGTTTATCAAGTTGTACTGGGAATGTTTATCAAGTTTTTAACACAATCCGTTTGTGATAAATCGTTTTTGTTAAGATAATATATTTATGTAGGTATTTCCTGGAAAGCAATATAACGTATAGAGTAATACTGACGATCGCGGGAAAATAGTACTAAATAACATTATTAATATATACGAGTACTAGGCATGCCTTTTAAGTTCTGTCATTTCCATACTTTCTATTGGCGACAGAATCTAAATCTAAATAATTAACATCGGTTTAGTGGTTTAGCCGAGAAAGCCTAACAAACAAACGGACAAACAAAGAATTCACATTTATAATATAAGTTTGGAAGTATAGAAGGGATGTAGTGGCGGGTGGACCAAAATGATAGTATAAATTTTTTAGATAATTATTTGTATAATTTATATAAATTTTTCTTCTTTTTTTTCATTTATATATTACTTAATATCACTGTTGTTATCTATTAGGTTATTATTTTAATATATCACAATGTCTGATTTGGACAATAGTGATGTTGATAGTTTTTACTCATCGAACAGCCTTGACACTAGTTTTGTTAGCATACCTTCACTCCGAGAAAATCTACACTATCAATTTTCGGATGCACCGCAGCATTTTAATGTAGTCCATATTAATGCCCAAAGTATTCCAGCCCACTTCTCTGATATGCTGGCTACCTTTGATTGTAAAAACATACACGCCATTTTAGTCTCAGAGACATGGTTAAAACCATGTCTACCATCCATATCATATACTCTTCCAGGTTTCCACCTGATAAGGAATGATCGTGCGATTGGTGGTGGGGGTGGTGTTGGTATATATCTACGACAACATATTCCCTTTACCATTGTAAATATGTCTTCACAACCCCCCCCACCGAACGCAGGTGAGCATCTCTTTTTAGAACTAGAACTCAATCACGCGAAAGTTTTACTCGGTGTTTACTACTCGCCATCATTACGTACTAACTACTTTTACTCGTTGGAAAATATGCTAGAAAAATTATCTCCTTCATATAGTCACACAATAGTAATGGGCGACTTTAATACTTGTTTAATGAAAAGTGACTGTCGATCTTCTCTGTTGCGCAGGGTGGTGGACTGTAATAATTTATCACTTTTAAGACTTGATGCTACTCATCATTTTCCTAACTGCACTCCCTCTCTTCTTGATCTTATTATTGTCTCCTCTACTGATCATGTCATTAACCATGGCCATTATCCAGCTGATGCATTCTCCTGTGATGATTTGATATTTCTTTCCTATGCTATCCGCCCACCCAAGGCAAAGCCGAGAATTCTTGTGCAACGCAACTTTAGCGGGATGGATCTTATTAAGCTGAAAGAGGATGCCGGTAACATTGACTGGTCTGTCTTAATAAACTCGCAGTGTATAAATGAAAAGTACAAATATTCACTGAAAAGATATTAGAACTATATAACGTGCATGCACCCCTGCGATCGATCAAAATGAAACATTTACCGGCTCCATGGCTTACCGAGGAGATACGGCAGATCATGTCTAAGAAATGTTTAGCGAAAAATAAGTACAAGCGTCGACCAACGGATATTAACCTAGAAAAATATGTGTACCTGAGAAATCTCTGCAATAAGATGTGTAGAAATGCACAACGCCAACATATCCATTCTTCCGTAGACAACGGAGACCCAGCAAAAGTCTGGAAATTTTTAAGAACATTGGGAGTTGGGAAGTCTCGCCAAGACTCTCTTCCTAAAAATATAAACATTGATTTACTTAATAAACATTTCTCTATCTCGTCTGAAATTAATGACAACATTAAAGCTAATACTCTTAGATATATTTCTTCTACCCAAGCTCCCGACTATCCACCTTTCGTCTTTGATCAGTTGTCCGCTTGTGACGTTAAGAAGACCATTCTAGCGATTTCATCAAATGCAGTAGGGTGTGACTGTGTTAGCCGAAACATGATTCTTCCTATCCTAGACGAAATCCTATCCATCCTATGCAATATCCTGAATCACTCCGTGACAAGCGGTGTTTTTCCATCCGCATGGAAAGATGCTCAACTACTCCCTCTACCTAAAAAAGTTAAACCCTCTTCCTTTTCTGACCTTAGGCCTATTTCTATTTTACCTTTCTTGTCCAAAGTGCTTGAACGTCTCATCCACTCTCAACTGAGTAGCTTCCTTTCCAAAAATTCTTTACTGAACCCCTTCCAATCCGGCTTTCGTCCTGGTCACAGCACAACTTCTGCATTAGTTCACATTACTGATAGTATCAGACTAGGCATGGATAGTGGAATGATTACAGTACTCGCCTTACTTGATTTTAGCAACGCTTTTAATACTGTAGATTTTCACATTCTGCTTGGTATACTGCGGTCTCTTAACGTATCTCCAAGAACAATTGATTGGTTTCATAGTTACCTGTCTGGTCGCCGGCAACGTATTTGCATTGAAGACTCGGTGTCTTCCTGGTGCAGTATTTCTGCTGGTGTACCACAGGGTGGCGTTTTATCTCCTTTACTCTTCGCTGTTTTTATAAACTCCATCTCCAATCAGTTAAGTTCGTTCTGCTGACCTATCGCGCATCGCCGAATGGAGTCATAATTATGGACTCAAGGTCAATCCTAAAAAGACTCAGGTATGTGTGATTGGCAGTCCTGGGCTGGTCTCAAGAATTAACTGGACACAAATGCCGCAAATTGAATTCGAAGGCACTACACTTGAGATCAGTACTAGTGTTAAAAATTTAGGAATTAGCATAGATAATAATTTAACTTGGGGCCCACATTTACAAGAAGTTAGTCGTAAGATATTTGCTTCTGCCGGGTCCATGCGAAGACTACGTAACTTCCTACCGACTGCAACTAGGGCTGCACTTGCGCAAGCACTTCTCCTCCCAATTCTCGACTATGCCGATGTCAGCTATCTGAATCTCACTGAAGCCCAACTTGATAAGCTTGAGCGACTTCAAAATTTCTGTATACGATTTGTATTTGGACTAAGAAAATATGATCACGTTTCTGAATTCCGTCTAAAGCTCAAGTGGCTTCCGATTCGCTCTCGCCGGAATACTCATATACTCATTTTTCTCTATAACATCTTGTTCAATCCCAGAGCCCCCTTTTACCTCAAAGAACGGTTCAAGTTCCTTCATGACACACATGAAAAGTGTCTGAGGTCATCCGAAGCTTTGAGGCTTGAGATGCCTCTGCATTCTACAAAATTTTACGACCAATCTTTTACTGTTCAAGCTGTACGCTTGTGGAATGCACTGCCGATAAACATAAGGCGAGCGAAAACCATAAACAGCTTTAAGAAAATGGTCCAAGAATTTATGGTATCGTAATTAAGACAGCTACTTCCTCGTGTTAAGGTATGATTTGAATGCTTTTCTTTTTTTTTTTTTTGTTATATGTGATATTGTATAAGTACTTATGTATGTATAAGTATTTGTTTTTATGAATGTAGATATGTATGTGTATTTGTATATATATATGTGTGTGTGTGTGTGTATATTTCTTATATTATATATATATGTAGTTATTATCTCTTTTATATTCGTTAGTAATTAACCTGAAAACTCATTTCACCATCAACTACTACTATCTCTCGCGAACATTTTGATCCATCCTATGGTTGCCTGGAAGAGATTGCTCTTAGCAATAAGGCCGCCCTTTGTACATTGTATATAACACTTTCATGTAACTATCATGCTTCTTGTAAAATGGTGTACAAATAAAGAGTTCTATCTATCTCTCTATCTACTCGTTTAGATGTGTTGTACGTTGAAATCCTAGCATTTCCTTGAACTTTCATTTACCAGTAGCGTCAGATACCTTTCAATGTGCAATGTCAATATTTAATTTGCACACTAAGGCACTGAAACGGTCTTGTTTCTCTAATAAACAGTCGCCTGAGGGCTGAATAGCTGACTACGGACAACGGGTATTGATAAAACTATATCTTGCAAAAGAAAAAATATGAATGTTTACGTTTAGGTAGATTTTAAGGGGCTCACTTCAGAGTAGTAAGAAAAATAAGTACTAATTCGACGACAAATTAAATAGGCTTTATAGAATGATCTAATAGCAGTAGCTCCGCGTATAAAATATAAGTTCAGCCGTATTGTAGTAGAGTCAAAGCCGACCCCAACCTAAATAGTTTGTGATAAATCCTTTTAAAAAAAGTTGAACCTACTCAAACAATACAAAACGAGCACTAAAAAACTTGCAGCAATCGCGGTTGGTTTAATGTCATTTTTTGAAGAGTTCCGTTGTCTGTCTCCGAAACTTAAAATCAGAGCGATATGAAATTTAAATGGGACCATTTCGGAATAAACCCCTTTCGATCAAAAAAAAGATTTTTAAAAATCCGTGTATACATGACGAAATTATGCCCAAACATACGAAAAAAAAAACATTTCATGCTTAACTATTGTTTTATTTTACTTTTTTGGGCTAAGTATAAATTTTCTTCTCCACTGTCGCCTATGAAACTAAAGTTTTTTCAATGCATTTGAATAAAACCTTAGATTATTATACCTCGTTAGATAGCTGATGAAACGTAGATATTTTAAAAAACATCTGCCGAACAATTACCATAATATTGTTTTTAGATATCCGTTAGAGAAAAATAATTTTCTAATATTTTTTTTTATTTCTTTACTTTCACTTGTCTACTGCGATCCATTCAATTAACTTATGAACTATTTTAATGACTGACGTCCTAAAGCATCTTATTACACATGTAAAAATGCAAAAATAATAATAATAAGATACACAAAATAAACAAAAATAAATGTAGTAGCCTAAAAATCAGCAAATTTCAATAAAAAAATTAAAAGACGATTATCTCGAAAAGGGTTAAGTTTAGGGTAGGGTGTTTCATAGTGAAATATGTCAGAAATGATGGGTACTCCACGCCCTTAACGGATCTAGCACGACTTTTCTTGTAACCCTGTATATATTTATACATATTCATATAATATATAAAATCATATAACCAGTGTCACTGACAATTTAGAGAAATCTAAGGACACTTCCCATGACAAAATTCAACAAGACGTTTAGGCTAGGTTCAGATGACAAGCGCTCAACGCGCGTTTTGTTAACGCGCGTTTACAACTACATACATTTTATTCAGGCCGTACACATGCTAACGCGCGTTTTAGTAACGCGCGCGTTCAACGCTGCGCCAGCGCTTAGACTACAGTGCGTGCCAAAGAAGTATATATACACTCTAAAGATACATACATCCTTCTGTCGGGGTCGGGTAATAAATATTTTCATAAGTAGAATTATTTCCAAATTCATACTAATATTATAAATTCGAAAGTGTGTCTGTCTGTCTCTTTGTCTGTCTGTTACCTCTTCACGCTTAAACCGCTGAACCGATTTAGATGGACAGAGGGTAGTTTTTATCACAGAAATCTTCCTTTAAGGGGTTGAAAAGGGGGTTGAAGTTTGTATGGGCAATTAATAACCGCTGAAGCGATTTAGAAAATTTAAAATCATTTAGAGATTAAACTTCAAAGTATAAACTCCTATAAGGACTACAAAAGAAAAGAAAAATCTACTTGAAAACTTATTCTCTTCTCCCTTTTATTAAAAAATGTAAAAAATAACTATACCAAAACCAATTGACAAACAAAAATTATAGTTCCTGTGTAATTATTCTACTCATAGAAAGATTCTTATATTCATGCATGGCATGTCAGTATTCTTTTTTGCAGAACTCAAAAGAAGTCTGTTGAGTTCATACACAATAGCTTTTTCCGCTAAATTTTTCATAAGCGTAGATAACAAAAACAATGTTTATTTTTAATATTTCATTCTTACATAGAGCGCATGCGTCAAATGTCTAATCACGCATGCGCATAAACAAAAGAAAATGGCCGACCTGGCCAGATTTTAGAACTCGCAGTAAAAATATTTTGTGTCGCACTATCTGTAATTGAATTCGAATTTCAAATGAAAACGTAAAAGTATAATGCATTTTAGTCTTAAGTGTGTAGACTATACAATGTTGTGAGTGAGTTACAAATTTGGATTCAAATTGTGGACATTTAATAATGTGTTGACAGATTTATTGTAACCAATGAAGATGTGAAACAATCAAATTTCATTAGAATTATTCTTTATTATCTATGGTCTCTAGACAGAGTCAGTAAAAGCATTTGGACTCCAAAAAAAATACTTAAAAATAGAATGAACCATTCCCTGAAAGATTTCTCGAAACTTGTATTCGGAAGGTAAGATATTAATTATAATTTTAGACACGTAAAATAGAAAAGCTGTTATATTTTCTTTGTACATTAAACAATGTACATTATAGTTATTGTAAATGTGCTCTAACATGTACGAATAGAGAATAAGATTATCTGAGCTTTGGTTCTGTCAATAATGCTTATATGACAATCGGGACACTTTAATCCTATAGACTGTCGTGATGTGAATACGATTCAGCAGCAATATTAGCTAACGATACGAATATATAAATATAATGGGTTTATAGCGTTTTTATTTCAGTTTAAATATTATATATATATTTGATATTTAAACAAACGCAAGGCGCATGGTATCGTCATTACATTTGCAACTTAAGAATATTGACTGTTTACTCATATTTATGCGTATTTTGATTTGTGTTTAATGTTTTTAATTAGTGCTTTCCTCAATAAGGAGAGTAGAATCATTATTCTATCAAATAAATATGTTATCATATGCCTTAATCCAATTGTCTAAGCTGTATTATTCATCACCCAATTTTCATACTAAGAGGTGGAATATTGCGTTTGAGCTTTTTCATGTTCCGCTTATTTCCTAACTATAATATATGTCCCAAGAAGTCTAAGGTCCTATGAAGGCATTTGTCGAAAGTTCAAGTTGAATACAGTAAAATTGGTATCTTACAACAACTTGCTCAACACTTATATAGTTTTTTATGGTATCTGGTTACCATAGGGCATGGATCTTGTTGGTTTATTGTGCAACTGGTTTGATATGTTTACACTGTATCCGTGTGATGACGGATTAAAAATACGGCGTGTCACCACCCCTATTCATCCCGTGGGCGTCACAAACGACGCAGGACAACGACACTGCAAAGATAAGGAAAACTTGAAACAAACCCCATACTAAACCGTCTGGCCAGCGTGGTGTAGTCGGACGAAATCTTCTATATTAATAGTGTAAAAAGTTCTTTCTAAAAAAATAGCAGTGGACCATCAAAGGGTGTTGATGATGATAACGCTGTTGGTTTACGAGTATTTTCAATTTTATCATACGTTTCTATAACATTCTATATATTCTTATCCTTAGACGTCTATTACTGGTGTTTACAAACATCATTTACTATCGATATTTTTAATACGAATTACTCTTTTTTTAATTAGTAATTTAATTAGTAGTTATCCACAAAAATTTACTTTAGTGTAAAAGTTTTCTTTTAACGTCTGTGAATATTTCTATTATTGCACTGATAAATTTAATTAGAAATGCTCAGTTGCATGTTTTATTGTTTTTTGGTTTTCGTATATATTTTGATTCAGTCTTTAGGTAAAATGAGCGATAGAGAAAGAGTTGTGGATGCTAACTCCGAGTCAGGCTCCGTGAAATCCTTATATTATATAGCATATTTAGTTTTTACTAGCTGGTGCCCGTGACTTCGTTTGCGTGGAATTTGAAAAGCGCTTCCTTAGTGAGTTCAATTCCTGGCCCGAGATTTGTTATAGGGTTTTTCTGAGAGAAGAAAATAGCCTAAGTTACGCCTTGTATAGACAGCTACCTGATAGTAAAACATTATCAAAATCGGTACAGCCGTTTTGAGGATTACCTGGAATAAACAGACAGACAGGCAAAAAACATTTAAACTGATTTTTAGGAATAGACGTATCGTGTAAATAACCGTGTGAGCATGAAAAAAAAACCTATTACTTATTTTGAAATTACAAACAGACACTTCAATTTCATTCATTTGAATAAATTGGTTTGACTACGGTAAAAGTCTGAGTCTTGGAGTTCTCTAAAATGCGATTGAGTTTCGTGATTCCTGATTCTTAAGAAATGCCAACTGGATCTATCTTTACAGAACTGGTGGACGACGTTTAGAAGCGCTTAAAATATCTGTTTACAGTAATTTATTTGCTGACATAAAAGCAGAAGTTAATTTCACGTGAAATTACATTATTTTAATCCTTATATTAAATAGCATTATTATTCTTTATTGGTCTGCTCAAATGTCTGACTACGACAAAAGTCGGAGTTCTATAAAATGCGGTCGAGTTTCGTGATTCCTGATTCTATGTATCTTTACAGAATTAATCAACGATGTTTATAAGTGCTTAGAAATATCTGTTTACAGTAGTTTATTATCTGACATAAATTTCTCTTAAATTTAATTATTTTCTTGATCATGAGGTTAATAATATTTGTTGATTTTATTTTCTATCAAAAAGTGTATCCAACTCTGTTCCCTAACCTCTGGCCGATATTAAATGCTATCAAAGGACTTGTGGACAAGTATATCATAGCATCTAGGACTAAAAATTTGATGTCCTTATATAAAGAAGAAAAGTTCACATCAACAGCCTTTAATAGTCCACTGCTGGACATAGGCCTCTCCTTAGAAATGTGGTTTTGGCCTACTACATATACCACGATGGCCGAACGGGTTGGTATATGGTTTGTGTCAAGTTTTCCTTCTTTATGCAGTGCTGGTGTGCTGCGTTGTTTAGCGCCTTTAGTCGGCTCTTACGACATCCACGGGATAAATTGGGTTAGTGATATGCCGTATTCTTAATCCGTCACTACACGGACTACTAAAGAAAATAAAAAGAAATAAGAAAAGTTACGTTTGTTATATTTCTGCGTAGTGTTGTTCTAGAAAGGCGAGTCCTATTTCAGCTCCCCTGTTTCATTTACTGATAAATGACCACCGCTGTTCGTGTCTGTTAAAGATAATGCTGCCATGAAATTGAAAATCTCCACCCTTTTTTGTTTTGTCCGAGTCGTTGTTATCTCGGTATAAAATACTGAAATTGGCCACGTCCGCATCATGAAGTTATATTGGCTATATGTACGTACATACATTAAAATAGACAGCATTTATGAATGTACGTTAGTACAGTCATAAAGTATTATGGTATGGCATTTTTGTTATGGCAAAAGTTCAAAAGATTTACGGGATTAATGTTGTTTTGCTATAAACCACCAAGTCACATAGACCATTCTAAAGTAGGCATTTCAACGATTATAATTCCTTTTTCAAATAATGTTGAACCGACTTCAAACAATACTACCAAAGAGCACTAAAAACCTAGCAGCAATCGCAGTTAATTTGCTAGCATCTTTTGAAGAGTCCCGTAGTCGGCCTTCGAAACCCATCATTAGATCTGACTGCAATATAAATAGGACCCTTTCAGATATTTTAGTATTTATCAAGTAAAAAAAATAATTTTGAAAATACGCCTATATATGACGGAGTTATACCCAAACATACAAAAAAATATATTTTTGAAGTCGGTTAAAAATAAACATTTATTTCACATTATTACAATGTTGTCTCACACCTGTCATTCTTGATGACTTCTGACTTATTAAATTGAAATGCGTATTCATATTTCGTTTATCCCTGGGTTTATTGTTTATTTGTGGAAATCCCCACGGATTATCACGTCACCGGGGCTGACGGCAAAGTTGTAATCGTATATTGGAACCAAACCAACTAAAAATCACACGGTGTTGCCTAACATATGAGTTACAAAAGACTTGGGCATACAGTAAGGCGTAGCGATTGCCGAAGAGTTTAGTGCAGGTCATCGCTAACGATCGAATTGATGTCAATTTAACTCTCACTAAACCCCCAGACCTACCTAGGCTGTTAAACTAGTAGAAAGGGGAAAATTAAAATAATATTTATTTAGATAATGATCACAATAATTTATAATAAATGGTTCACTAACTTATAAATAAAACACATTTGTTGTTTTCCTGAACTATATTCAACTTGTGTCTCAGGCGAAGAAGTGCTTCCAAACTACTTTACCAATATAAATGTACACAACTAAAATTTAATAATAATATTTTAATAGCCTATAAAGAATACACCCAATAGCTTAAATCTAAACCACTACTATGAAGCAGACAGTATGATTTATAAAGGTAACTGGATGCATGCATTGACCATAAAATAAAGTCATTTTATATTTATATACATTATACCTACAGTACTAATTAGTTTAAAGAAGTAGTTTAAAAATTAAGGTATTTGTTAAGGCCTCAATCTTTTATTTTATAACATTACTTATGTTTAAAGGAACAGAACTCTCAAAAAATAAAAGCTTTCAAATTCAAAGTGACCAAGATAAAGTTAATTATTATAAAAGATTTGAAAGCAGTGCCAAAGGTTAGTTACGTAAGCGAGAGGACTTTCACGTTTTAATTATTGATCATATTTATTAAAATGGTTACAACATTTTAACAATAAAAAATATGTGTTTTAAGATACCATAGGTAAATTATTGGTAGGTAATGGTTCATAACGTTTATCGTTCATATGGAAGTAAAATGTTGCCCAAGAATGTCCACTTATACGAAGAAATACCAACAAATTTCACTTTACCAACGATTGATTAGCTTCTTATGATTATGTTAAGTCTAGCCTTAGTCATGCTCTTTAATTTGTTTTATGAAGACTTTTATGGTATGTAAACTTAAGACTTTTCAAGATACTTTAATATGATATCTTTATACGCCTGAATCAGTTTTCATAAAAAAATCAGGATTACATTAGCGCTTCTATCTAATATATTTCTTATCACACGTGTGCGCGTGATTTATTGCCTTGATACGGTCCCACAGGACCTATGCATTATTCCTTAAGATGAACAGTATCGTCTTGTTTCTTACCTCCCCAGGAAGTAAAGTAATGAGTTTAAGAGGATACAAGATTATATTGGTTTATGTTCTAATGAGTTTCTCTATGTTATAAATTCTTTTTTAGTCAATACTTGACTTTGAGAATGTTTGAACCGATTTTCAAGTTATTATTTTTAATAATTGTTCGTTATGGTGCCAAAGATAATTTCAGTTTTCGAAAATAATTAAAAAAAAACTTGAAATATTCTCCATGAAAAAAAGACAAAAGACAACAAAAAGTTGTTGCACAACCTCTGTGGGGTCAACTAGTGTTTTAATAACAATTGACTTCACGGATAGCGTAGTGGTTTAATTGATTGCCGCGCCGCTTACTACTACGCTGAGTATTGTTGGTCCAATCAACACATGGGACGACACTTTGCGTGATCCAGAAATTGTTGTTCTGAGTCTGGGTGTTCTTTGTGTCTGTATGTTTGTAAAGTCTATTCCTAATGCAGGAGTTGTCTTTAAAAAAAAATACCGACAGATGTTGAGTGATATCCAGCTTCTATAAACTTCTACAAAACCACACTCTCACAACAAATTACTACTTATTTACTTTTTCGTAATGTTTTTAAGTAATCTGTGGAATTTGTTGTCGCCTGCGATAATGCCGAACCAACACTATCTCTAAACTTCTAAGAAAAGAGCGTAGATGAGGTGAAGCTGAAGTGGCAGCACCTCAATGGCGGCAACGAGTTTGTGACTTTTTACTTTTAGTTAACCCGTTTGCCCATATGGCCTCTTTTAAATAAAAAGTTTTTAGTTTTTATTCTACATTACGATAGCTAGGAAACCATGGTCACCATATTATTTAAATTCTAGCTTTTGCTCCCCTCCCCCCCATGTGTGACATACACATCGGTTATCGCGGTAAAAAGTAGCATATGTTACTCGCTGATAATATAGCTTTTCATTGATAAAAGAATAATTAATATCGTAACAAACAAACGAACTTACCTACATTCATTCATAGTATAAAGTATGCATATTATACATTATTTAAGATAAAAGTAAACAAACATCTTAATTTGTTGTCCAACTGTCAACTTCCAATACATTTTAAGATCTTTTATTATAGCTCCAGTTTATATTATCCGCATTAATATAATAAATAGGTAAAGTTTGTCCGTTCGTAGCGTTTTAACGTTCAAACTTTTAGTTCGATTCAAAACAACTCCAGTCTACCTGTGTTCATATTAATTTGAATGATGAGCAAGTTTATCAGGTTTTAATCAGTATTTAAGGAAGTTCATTTCGTTAATGGATGGTGTTGAATTTCGTTTATACAAAATAACTACTTTTTGCAGTAAATAAATTCGATTGTTGGGATAAAAAATCAGAGACTTTTCTGTGTGTGTTGTCGCCTTTGAGTGCCCTATTTCTGGGTCCTCCCCAGTGGTGGTGGGAGTTTAACTAACTCTTAAGGATTGTGTTATTAAGAAGTTTCCTCTTCATATATTTTGCCACTAAATTAAAAAATATTCTTTCAAATCCTACTAGTAGTACTAGGTATAGATAAGTTCGTGAAATAAACAGATACTTCAGATTCCTCGAATTCCGCAGATTCTAAGAAATCCTCAGATTTAATCAGGTCAAGAGTGTAGTGAACGTGTTTAGTCATAGTCATAGTTATATACTTTCTTCTAATGAGAAAGTATATAAAACTGGGTGATTTAAAAAGATGCACCGAACTTGTTTCCTCGACTTCCTTTCACAAGGCAAACATTTGGAAAGGTGTCAATCTACGAGTATAACCGTCTGTTGACAATTAAAATGAGAAATTGACAATACTGTTTCTGTTTTCTGTTTAGTTTCCGTTTTTATTTTTATTAATTTTACATTAAGAACACTATCTGTTATTGCCACGACTCTGTGTGAAAGGTCCTTTCACACAGAGTCGTGGCCACGTAACCAATTATTCAAAATCGTCCTTTCAGAAAGGACGATTTCGAATAATTGGTTACCAATTTTGTTGAAGAAGATATTCGAGAAGTGTTAGAAGCACAGTAAAGTATCAAAATTATGCATATGATACCGTCGCATCTAATTTAGTAAATATCTATCTAATTCCATATTTCGTACTAATCATCATCATAATCAGCCTATCGCAGTCTATCGCAGTCCACTGCTGGACATAGGCCTCTCCCATTGCACGCCACTTAGATCGATTTTGGGCTTCTCGCATCCAGCTCCTGCCAGCTATCTTGCTCAAATTTTCACTCCACCAGGCCTGTGCCCGTGCTACACTACGTTTGCCGAGACGCGGTCTCCACTCAAGAACTCGTTTTCCCCAACGGTTGTCGGTTCTGCGGCTAATATGGCCAGCCCACTGTCAATTTAGCTTGCTGATCCGGTAGGCTACCAAATTACGTACTCACTTCACGGTAAATACTCAACCTATTCCAACTCAAACATATTTGCCGAATCTTCAGTGGTACACAATATTAAATTACGTTATTTATGGTTCATTTTGGTTTCTAGAACATGGATAAGATAAGCTTACTTAAATACATTTTTCAAAAACCTCAGAGTTTAATTAAAATGCATCTCTCCTAAAAAATAAAAATAAAACCTTATGCTATAATAATATTTTCTACTTAGGTTAAACTAACACTGGATTTATCCTCAGTATTCAATTATTTGTCATTTATTTATTTATTTATCAACTTTATGCACACAAGTACAATGGCGGACTTAATGCCATAGGCATTCTCTACCAGTCTACCTTAGGGTGGTGTGGAAATGAGTGTGGAGGTGCACTACCCTTTGGTTGAGAATTATAAAGTGGACATAAAAGAAGTAATGATAGCAATACTGAGCAAAAAGCAATGAAATAATATATACATACCAACGTATACATACAAGAATACATACATTCATATTCATATATATTGTGTTATATATATACACATACATATATACCATAATACATAAAGTATCATATTTGTGATGATTCCGCTACATTCCGTTAAGAAGAGCAAGCACCTTCGCCCTAAACGAATTACGACTGGTCGCCATTCTGATATCCTGGGGAAGAGCATTCCATAGAAGTACAGATTGAGTGAGGAAGGAAGAATGAACACACGCAGAAGTGTGGGCAGGGCATAAGAGTAGAAGATTATTTGTAGAGCGCAGGGTTCTGTTATGATTGGAGTACAAGAACTGGAAGGAGGATGTCAAGTATGTAGGCGAGTTAGGAGAGTTGAGAATAGTGTAGAGAGTCGTTAGTGCCCGCAGGTGACGACGCTGACGAATTGGGAGCCAATTTAATTTAAGACGAAAGGAGGAAATATGATCATATTTACAAAGATTAAAAATGAATCGAATGCAGTTATTAAGAAGACGGTCGTATTTGTTGAGGAGATCTGCATTCAGGTCGTAGTAGCACACATCACCATAATCTATAATGGGAAAAATTAAAATTTGTACCAACATCGCTTTAATCTCGGAAGGTAAAAAATTCTTTAGTCGGTATAGCACCCGCAGGGTTCCTGTAACTTTCTGGCGTTTGCCAATTGAGGTTGCAATCAATGAACAGTCCCAAATAATTCACAGTAGAACTTAGGGGAATGGTTGACCCGTTAAATACTAGGGATGGTAGTTTTTCATGATCTAGTCTTCTGGTCATACGTGGACTGCCTAAGATGATAGCCTGGCACTTTGTGGGGTTCACAGTCAAACCGAACCTATAGGACCAACCGCTAATAGTCTCCAGGTCGCCGTTTATCATTTCAATAGCCTCCGTTATATTATCTGCAGCAGCATTATAGTAAAGTTGCAAGTCATCAGCATAAAGATGGTACGCACATTGAAGATTCTGAGTGATGAGATTGATAAAAATAGAAAATAATAGTGGAAAGAGAATGCCGCCTTGGGGGACACCAGAGTCAAGATCACACCATATGGAGGTGGATTCGTCGACACGAACGGCTTGCTGGCGCCCTCGAAGATATGAAGAGAACCATTCCAGTACATCAGATGACATCATATGATAGGAAAGGATAGATAGAAGGACATCGTGACTAACGATGTTAAAAGCATTTGAGAAATCAATCAAAGCCAACACGGTAACTTTGGAGTTCTCAATTCCTGCCCGAATGTCGTCGGTCACTTTCAGGAGTGCAGAAGTTGTGCTATGGCCAGGCCTAAAGCCCGATTGAAAAGGGCTTAGTAAATTATTCCGATAGATAAATTGTGATAACTGTTGATGTACACACGTCTCGAGCACTTTGGATAAGAAGGGAAGTATGGAAATTGGGCGTAAGTGATTTATAAGGGTAGGGTTAGAGACCTTAGGGAGGGGTAATACAAAAGCACTGCACCACAGTGAAGGGAAAGTCCCTGAATCGAGTGAATAATTCACTATATGCGTAAGCGCGGGAAGGAGATGTTCGAGGATAGGTGTGATCATACGACGGTTTATGTTGTCACTTCCCATGGCGTTGGACTTAATGGAGAGGATTATCTTTTTTATGTCATCTGATGCAACTGGAGAAAATTGAAAGGAATTAATATTTGGGCGAGGAAGGTCAGCCAGGTACTTTAAGGTGAGACACTTTGTTTATGTGATCAAATTGCGGAAGAGCGGTGAAATGTCGGTTAATGTCATCCAAATCAAAGGTCGTTGAAGAGATGTTTTTCCCGGATTTACCGATGGCCAAGGTACCGAGGAATCGCCAGATTTGGGAAGGCGAGGAATAATTAAGGTTTTGAATAATATGGCAGCGTTTAGCATTGCGCACCACCTGATTACACCGATTTCTTGCAAGTTTATAAAGAGACCAGTTTGCTTCGCACCTGTTTTTCCGGAATTTTAAGAACGCTTTGTCTCTGCGTCATTGCCTCACGGTCATCCACTGACATCCAGGGAGCAGGAGAACGTTTAATTTTTTTTTTTTAAAAACATTAAAAAAAAATTAAAAACATTTAACAAACATTTTCCAGGCAATTCTATACCTCTGATAACTGCATAAACTCAAACTCAAATATCTTTATTTTATTTCTTTATTTTATTAAAAAATTACAAATACTTGATATCGTCTCTTGTGTAGACTCTAAAGTCATAGATCAACGCAAACAATAGCAACAATCTCAGTTTTGTCTAATATTTAAGAAGATACTTTTAATACGTATACATTTAATATATGTATCAAAAATATCTTATATGCATGTGCCGATCTACAACCGCCCATTTCCAAGGGGTTGAGCCTCATGAGAAGAAAGGGCAAACAAACTCGCGGCCACTCTTTTCAATCAACAGATAAAAATTTCATCATTAAATATACACAACATTGTTTCGATGTGTGCCAGTATGTAAGTTTTAAGACTAAAAGGTAAAAAGGCAATGAAGAGAAAACAAGATATAGAAAAAAAGATGGAATAAAAAAGTAAGTAAAGTAAAACAAAAAGAATGAGCAATGAAATAAAAGACACACTACCCCACATCACATTTCCACTACGAAATAGGTATCATATAGATACCACAAAATATATCTCAAAAAACAGGATCTATTTGTCCAATGCTTCACTGAAAATCTTGTTTTCAGACCTAGATGCAGAGTATTTTAAATGGGATCCAAAAGTGTTTTGCATTATCTCTCTGGCTCTTTGAATCCTCTTTAGCCTTTAGCTTTGGTAGTAGGAACCTTGAATCTGTTTTATTCTAGCTACTTCAAATATTTATGTGTATGAGTGTATGTATGTTCCTAATTATAATGTACTGTTGCAATACTTTTAATATATGAACGACCGGCAGAAAATTAAAAAAAATTTGAGACTATCGCTTTTCTTAGGATAAATTAAAAAATACCGAATGTGCGTCTATATAAAGTCGAAAAGGTCTTCCATCGAATTCCAGAATCCGTCAAAGTACTATTAGAGTTTGGTATTATGTTTGATAATGAGATTTACGTTAAGTGTCTTCAGTTGGTTTCCCTGCCCTACTAGCCTCTCAAATCACTGCTCCTGCATAGGGGAATGCTTAACCAGCTTCTTTAAGCTGCGGCACCTCCTCCAAAACTTGTCGTCCCCTCTACTAGTCTGCCTACCACTATCCGTTCTTCTTACATTAATTTAATTTCTTCCTTCGTTTCGCCTGAAAACGAATACGTTCCCAAGAAGGGCAGTTGAGCAGTTAGCTGGTCATAAAAAATATCACCCGAAACTTTTTGCAATGTTGCACATTGCTTCAACTTTAAAAATAATTTGCTGGAAAAAATGGTTGAAGAAAACTCAGTTTTGGGTTAAGCTCGCCTTTGTACATGACATTTCCTTGTTACTTATATATATGTATGTGTTCAGTGTGTACAATAAAGAATAAATAAATAAATAATAATTAGGCATACCCCAGATGGGCAGAAGGGTGATGATGATGATGAGAATATTGAGCCTCTTCAAGTTTCTTCAAGTTTGAACGATCCCATGACAATTTAGTAATTTTACATTTCACAGAGTCCGCCTGCTCTATTTAAGAAATTTGTGTTTGAAATATATATTTTACTAGCTTAAGCCCATGGCTCCACCCGCGTGTCTAGGTTGTCGCGGTAAAAAGTAGCTTATATTACCTGCTGATAAGGTAACTTTTCATTGGTGAAAGAATTTTTGAAATCAGTTCAAAGGTTTAGGCGTAAACTCACTGTCACATTTTTAATATAAGTATGAATTATGTCTGTACTAACATAATAAAGCGATGGATATTTTTGTTCAAAAGGTCAAACAAACGTTTAACAGCGTTAATCTTTGAAAATCTGACTCAAGTTTAAATGTTTATGTTGGATAGAGTATTTATTGAGGAAGGTTACAGACTTAGTTACATTATCGTACGTTCCGTAAGATCACAACAGTGACCATTAACGACAAGGAAACTATGAAGAACAGCTAAAACAAACAAAAGTTTGAAGCATCCTTGAAGAAATTGCTTAGAACTTTTTAAATTTTGAACACATCATATCTACGACCATTTGATTGTGGCACTTCGATTCCTCTCAAGCAATAATAGTTCACCTGAATGTTCTAGATGAGTTCCCTCACTCGCATTAACCCCAATCTCGGCACCTACATTACGGGTGGTATGTCAAGGAGCTTCGATATCTTTTTTATACACTTCCCTGCCTCCCCTTTTAAAACGTCCCCATGCAAGTAATCTTATAAAAAGTAATGACACTTTCAGACTATCTGAACGACTACGCCAAAACCGGTGAGGGATTATTAATTTGACTTTCATAACAGTCTAAAGTAACGTTCTTAAGCTGAGTAAATGGACCGAAATTGATAATAAAATTAATTTACTCTCCCTTAAATGAGTTTGGAGGAACGACAGAATTTATTCGTCTTTATTTCAGCGATGTCGTCAATACAAAAGGTTTTGTTGCTATCGCTTTTGTTCTTGAGCCTCAGTCTGGCGTGGACTTTACAGATTGAATTGTTCTTAAGTAAATCGTGTGTTTTGTGTATAAAGACAAAAGGGTTTCAAAATGTATTTATTTTAAGTAATAAAGGAATATTGTAAAATATATGGTTATAAGAATTTCAGTTAGATCATGAAAAATTCAAACTCAAAAATACCTTCACAAATATATTTTATTTTATTTTTATTTAGTGGGACACTAAGGGTAATGACTAATTTTAAATTAGAGTAAATAATCTACTGAGTGAATGTGTGAACCACACCAATGTCCGCGAAATAATATTTAAAGTAACAAAGTGTAAATCGTGCGTATTTTTTTTAAATAGATTATGGAAGATAAATCCTAATGCAAAGTTTTAAAAATTTGAATTGCTGCAATTTTGAATTTTGTTTGAGACTTTGCGAAATTGTCAACATTGGCAAGGTGTGTGTTGTACGTTTCCACAATGTGACGGAGAGGACCGGCATTGGTTCTGCATTTCCCAGTGTGGAACAGCCGAGGTACGCGCACCTCGCGTCTCAATACAGTTCTAGGCACCACATAATACAACTAATTACTAATGCTGATTAGTAATATATTTAGTAAGTTTTTATTTCTTTCATTTCATTTTCCAAACTTAAATTCTTAGATGTCAGGTCAGATTGTTTTTTAATAGTAGATTTATTCTCGTGCGGTACTTATAAAAAGTCAGATATTTATAACAGTCTGGAAATTCTGGCATACACCTTATGACCTGTGGGACAAAGGTGGCACTTTTTCGTCAACGTTTTCATGAAGTCGTAAATCTCTCCTCACAAAATGAGATTCGCAAACGAAAAGGTGCCCACCATTATTTAAAATGTATTCAATTTTGAAAGTCGGTCGTGAAAGGTTTTTAAACATCCGGGGTCAGAGTTCGTTTAATAAGGGATCCGCGGGACGAGTTTAAAAGTTTATCCGTACCTGGAGAGACTTACTTATCAATATCTTTAATTTAAGGTATTTTATTATAAGTATACTAATTTATTTTAAAGAATACTAATCAGGTGGGTTCAGTAACAATAGAAAAAATACTTATTAATCATACGTGATTTTGCTCCTAGTTCATACGTTATCATCATCAGCCTATCGCAGTCCACTGCTGGACGGTGGGCGTCCTACACTACGTTTATGTTTATGGTCTACACATATATTTTATTGAATTTAATTTGAATAACCAACAAGGAATACACCTTACATGCTATAATGATATTAGGTGGATGTATAATGCTGGGGCGCAGTGGTCTCTTTCTGCTGAACGGGATCGGGGGAGGGTCGATCCCGAGCGAAGAAGACGTCGACGACGTAATGAGCAGCCGACGGGACCGCGGGCCGCCAGAGAGTGGGGACCTCTGGTGGCAGCTTAATTGCTGCGGTAGGGGAAAGGATGGCAGCCTGATCGCACTGAAAATGTGATCGGGCTGCAACATCTGGATAGGCTGAGAGGCAGGGAGAAGCCACTGGCTTTCCCTGAGATGGGACCTAGTTAGGTGCGGCGTCGATCTGGGGGACCTGAAATCACATGGCCCGGGTTCTCCCCAGAGCAGGGCGCCTAAGGCTGGCCGTCGGAGTGGTTTTTAGTGGAATCACCACATACTCCTGGCTCCTATATTCCCAAGGAGCCGGAGATCCGAAGGGATTTTCTACTCCGTCAACAAAAAAAAAGAAAAAAAAGGGGTATGTATAATGTTCGAGTTATTGTGCTTTTTTAATAATAAGCGACCACATCATGCAAAAATTTAAAAAAAAATTTTTGTTTATTAGTTAACAAGGTATATTAACATTCATTGTGACTTTTCTTCTTTTTTATTCTCAAAATAACAAGTAGAAAAAGTGATAGCAACACAGAAATCGGTCGGAGGTATATTTGTACACAGGTAGACTAAAATTTAAAATTAAAAACCAAAAACTTGACAATTAAATTACAAATTGAGTGTTCAGAAATAAAAAACACTCACATACCAATAAGCTGTGTGCGGATTTTTTCCCCTGTTTATTTGAGAAAACGTCTATGTCCCCTGAGAAATATGTCAGTGTTGTACTGATGAACAATCCTAGCTAGCGGTGAGTGTTATCCAAATTTGTTCTCATCATGGTGTTTTGAGTGGTTTTCTATAAACGGTCTAGAAAACACATTTTTGTTGATTCAATCAGTTTGTACATTCTTAAAGCACTTTATTAAGACAAACAAAAAAATCAACCCATAGTATTTTAATGTGTTTATACACATATTGTATTCATATATTTATAATAACAAAATACATATACCCATAAAATAAAACGGTCGTTCAATAAGCTATATTGTACCCAATAATACCAAATATATCTCGTTTTACAGGCCATTCAGAACCCAAATTAACCAATATCACTTCATTAGAGCCATAAAGTAGGGCCCTGATGGGTTTAGCTTCTGATATAAATGTATTGTTAGTTTCGGGTGTTCCTGACTTTTGAAATTGAACTTTATTGAAGTAAAATCTGCTTACGCATTATGATTTTTCGTTTGTAACTTGTTTGTAAATAACTACAGCAACGAAAGCCTTTTCATTGTGGTAGGTTGCCGAACTTTTTATAATAATCGCAAAATGAAGTGAAAGATTTATAATAATATCTAAACAAAAATAATAACTTCAAACATCTCACACACGGCGGTCTGATTCCAAACTAGGCAGAGCCTGTGCTATGGTAACCAGACTGCTGATAAATATACTTATATATTTCTAAATACATAAATATTATAGATAAAGTACACCCAGACACATAACAAATGACCGTGCTCATATTTATATGTTTGTTAGTAACCGACTCCTTTGGGCGTGATTTTGACTGACTTTAAACGGTCAGAATTCGTTCAAAATTTGTAGATATATCGAGGACCGATGACAATACACTAATTAAAATAAAAATAAAAAAACATATAAAAAATTAGGAAAAAATAGTTAAAAAAACTAAAAAATATTTCTAAAATAAATTTTAATAAATTTGAAAAAAGCGTTGGGTGCCTTTTGTCAATAGTAATAATGTAATAAAGTATGTAATAAAAAACTGATAAAATATCTGTATAAATAAACATAAACACAATATCATTAATATTGCTATGACATTTCGTATTTATATTATTTAAAAAATTGCTCTACACTTGGGTTTGCCGAATCGGAAAAATAATTTACAAAAAAATATATAGCTACTTTAAAATACATTATATTTTTTAAGCTATTTGTCAGTCTTCCCTAATACTCTTCAACACTTTTCAGATCTATACCTATATATAAATATAATATCCCTTCTATTTTGTTTGTCCTTTTATGAACCCAAAAATAGTGAAACTCGGAATTATTTGATTGCAAAGTCAATGGTGCTAATTCAACACAATTAAATATTTATTATTTACATCAATTCAACATTAATATTTGTTACTTAAGCCAATTGTATAAAAATCAAAAACCCAAGATTTATCACAACCAGCGTTGAGACTATCAAATTTATCCAGTCACTGCATCAAATCGAGTTGGCTCTCTGGGCTGGATTGCAGTTTACATTGTTCAGCGAAAACAGGCTTAGGATTATATTCGCCTTTTCAATACTGGTAAAGATGAGGTTTCAAAATACCGTAAAAGTATGTTGTGACCGTTTTAATGCTTCAAATTATGTTGTTAGCTGAAATTTGTATCTCAAAGGGAGAAAAATATCCCCATTCAGGTAATATTTTTAACTTAGTGTGATGTTATCCAGCATATAGTGTATATAGCATAAATAAATAGGCTATCAAACAAACCAGTAGTTCCTTAGATTAGCGTTCAACCAAACAAAGAAACTTTTAAGCTTTACAATATATTTATAAGTCTAGATTTAATTAAATTTATTTTAATAAATTATTTAGCTTATCAGTGCCATTAAATCTTAAACAAGCAACAATAATAATTATATCGCTAAGTTAATTATCTTCTATAAAAGAAGAAATATACCTAACTTATGAAATCATGCTAAGGGTACTGATTACTCCTTAGAATCTTATAAAATCTTTGGCAATAATTTCGATTGAAGAGCAAAATACCGTAAATTTTATGTGTAATGGCTCACGGCACACAAGCGCCATAGAAGAAGAATATGTTTAACGATTGTGTCATAAAATGGACATTCAAATCAGAGTTATAGACTAGAATCTAAGTACCCCATAAAATACAGGGTCGTAATTTACAAGTTATTTTCTTTGTTCAATTTCCACAGTAAACGTAAAAGGAGAAGTGCGAGTCTGAGTCGCTTATCGACACATTTACAAATCGTATTTTGTAGCGCGCACCTCAGAGCACGCTACCATAGAGCACGCCAACATAAAGCACGCTTCCATAGTGGTCGACCAAGCCACGCGACACTCGCGCCACTCGCCTCTAACTACCGTTTTCCCGCGCTGGCAGCGCGGAGAACACAGAATGATTTGAGTGCCAGTAATGTGTAGTAGTCGCCGCCATATTGTTAACACTAACGCGTTTCGTAAGCACGAATAAAACTGTGGAACGTTAGTTATTTATTATTGACATTTAACTACGAACCCTACAATTTAGATAATTTGACAATGTAATACTAAAATGTAATAAGTACATCATCAACTCATAAATTTTAGATTTTATGTCTTATGTTGAACGACCTTGATGCTTAGTTTTTTTTGCAGGCCCATAGAAAGGAAGTATAAGTCTTAAAATTGGTGTAAAAAATTATAGCTGAAATTTGTGTTATGAGATAATTTTTATGAAAAAAGGAACGGAACTCCCTAAAAATAATTTACTGATTTGATTTGATTAGTCGATCATACTTTTTTTTTCCGCCCTGACTAGTATAAACCAGATACAGTTGTCAAATTTGAGCAGGGTAATATAAAAAGTAAGATCCATGCTAATTTAAACAAAATCTTTAATTGTATATTTTAAGTGTATTTTACTATAATATTGTGCTTAATCCAGTTTTAGTTTTAGTTCAGAGTGATTACTAGATTTTGTCGTTTTCTAATAATCTTCGGACTAAAAACTATTCTAGGTGCCCACATCGTTGATTCTATACTCTGGCAGCGATATCTGCGCAGTCAAAATATTGAGAAGAATCATAGTTTCAATCTAGCTATAGAAAATGCCATAAAATACTGTATTCAATCACAGCATGCAAGTACACAGATGTGGATGCACAAGTTTTATTAATACATGCAAAAATGACAAAATGAAAATTTGCCATCGAATTTTGAGACTCTTTTCACATATCCATTAAATACAAACGAGGCTCTTCATTTCCTTTAAACAAGGAAGGTTTAACAATTTTAACATGATTTGATTTTAGACAGTGAAAATGTTAAGGGGTTTTAATTAATTGCAGCTGTTTTCAGTGATTCGTGGTTTAGGTTAAGTAGCGAGAACAAAAGGAGCATTTCAAACGAATTAAATATGAGGTGTACAATGTAATTGTCTGAAAAGCTTTGAGTCAAGATCGTACTGAAATTTGTTGTCAACATTTAAACTTGTTGTTCATATATATGTAGTTGTAGGAGTCTTTTATTGTAATGGTGACCCTTCCACATTTTTGGCATACATGTTTTAGGCTTTATTTAATTTGGGCGAAATCCAGGTGGGTGAAACATGTTGAGCATGTGAATCGGTAAGTTTTGGAGAAATTAGTTTTTTAAAACCTACGTGTTCTTTTAGGCTATTTAGGGTTTAGGCTAATTTATCGCAATTCACATTTTTTAAATGCAGTAGCTTTAAATGTTAGATAGCATTTTTTTATGGAAGAGGAGGCAAACGAACAGACGGGTTACCTATGGGATGGAAAGCGACTACCGCCGCCCATGAACGCCTACAACTCAGGAGTCACAAGCGCGTTGCCGACCATTGTGGAACGAGTACGCTCTTTTCTTGAAGGTTTGAAGGTCGTATCGGCACGGAAATACCGCAGATGATAACTTGATAGACAGATTGGTTGTGGTTGAGTGCCCCATTGTCCTATTTAAGGCATCGAAATGAAAATGCAATTCATTTTCGTCATTGCTATCTACATAGTTCCCAAAGTACTCGGTAGACAGCCTTAGCTCATTTACGTGAGAGGGAGCAAATTACAATAAAAAAATAAGGACGGTTTAATACACATCTATCTACTTTACAGTAATGTAAGGGTATGTGTAGGTATGTATGTACATAAATGTATCGTCTTCAAACGTTTTTTTTTGTGTTTTGAAAGATTAGAGGCTCGCATAAAACATGTTTTATCATACTCTCGAGCTTCAGGCGATTTTGTCAATACAGCCTTATGATGAAATCTTTTTTCTCCGGAGCACGTTCCTACGACTTATACAGTCGGGTTTTGAATTTTTCAGATTTGATTAAATATTTAAAAACATCAAAATCTGGTGTCAAAATCAAAATCAGCAAAATCTACCACACAAACTGACACTCAATTAAATATATTTTAGTTAGTACTTTAATATAAAGGAATGAACTAAGAGCATGCCGCCATCCAGTTTTGCAATACTGTAGCATGAGGAGAGCCACGTGTTCAATTAAACGAGATCCTGTCTCCTGGACTCTGCTTGTTTAACACACTATATATACCAAGGTATTCAGGCGTTGCTACGTTTAAACTATGTGTAAAGCGAACGTGTGACAGGACGTTTTAAAAAGGTAAATCTTTGGAAGTTGAAAACTGCCGAGAATTTAGAGTAGGTAGTCTGTCGTTCTTTGTGGGTCTTATATTAAATTGCAGATCCTATTTTAGCTTTGTTTGTATGTTTTGTATGTTTAGTTGTAAAACAAAAGAATTAGCCAGCCCGAAATTGTCATAATAAACTCATGTTATAGCGATTTTATTGAATTTGTTTAGTTTTGTGGAAAGACTGGATATATTATATATAGCTTTATACATATATGTTCTTTAGGATTATTATGTTGTATGTATGTATTTATCACTAAATATTACAGCCTTGTTTTTTTCTAGGTATTAAATAGTTATCAGTCTTAACATTTTGTAAAATCTCTCAATAACAAGAATAACAGAGTAACTATAAGTTCACGAAATACCGGTAACCATCTCTATTCTACTCAAAGAAAATCTCCACCCTTTCTTGTGGCATGTTTGAGACTAGCTCCTGACTTGACTTGTGACAGGCCAGGCAAAACCACCCAGGTTTAAAATTATTAGGGAAGATGGTCCATAATTTTAGTACTTCCTTGTGATTCGGTTATGCTTTGACTCCTTTTAAGAAATTTACATCATTACATTTATTTTGCAGAGGGATCAGAATCTGAATCTGATTCTGAACCCTCTGCAAACTCATTAATCTAACGATTTGCATGATTGCCATAGCACTGTAAAATTTCATCCGCACAATCAAGTATATACAGAACGATACAATAGTAGTTTTAACTAACTAACTAACTATTATAGAGTAATTACAATTAACAAAAACATTTAATTAGAGCATGGAATATGCACATAGACACATTATTCTATTGTGTTTTTGACCTTAACAGTCGCATCAAACTCGTTATGAAACCTACGGTTGTAATTCCCGCAACTTTGAAGTACTTGTCTTAAGTTAGGTGTTTTTACGCCAGTTCCGGATTTAAGCCGGGAACTAATCGGCAAGTTCTGTCCAGATTCCCAACTTAAGCTTGGTGTTTCTTACAGAACGTGCACAGAAAAAGTTTCGCAAACAAAGTACAGATAGTTAGGCCGTGAATTGATTTGGTGTCAGAAAAGAATAAAATTGAAAGAGTTTTCTTTATACTTTTAGTTTAGTTTATTAAATTGTTATAATATATTGCCAACGATAAATAATAAACATAGGACACAAAAAGTCCCTGGTCTTCCTATTCTAACTGGCTCTTGGTTCAAGTTCAAGTTCACTATACAAGTTCACTATATCAAGTTCACTAATAGGCATCGGGTGACCCAGCTGCTTGTTTGCACTCTATACCATAAAAAAGCACGAAGAAATGGCTCAAGTGGCTCACTTTTCCTTAATTGGGATCTAAAAGCTTTGGAATTATTATGTTTGCCAAGAATTTGCACAAAAGTATTTAAGATCTTAAAGTAGCAAATAGATTGTAATCATATTATATACTAGCTGAGACCCGCGGTGTTACCCGCGTTTGTTGTTATAACCGCGTGCAACGCCGCGGGGCGAAGCTAGTCTAAAAAAAGTAGCCTAAGTTACTCCTTATGTCATCAGCTATCTGCCAGTGAAAGTCCCGTCGTAATCGGTCCAGCCGTTCCAGAGATTACCCGGAACAAACAGACAGACAGACAAAAATTGTAAAAAATGTTATTTTGGCATATGTACCGTGTAAACATACATATGCATTTAGTAAAAAGCCGTTATTTTAATATTACAAACAGACACTCCAATTTTATTTATTTGTATAGATTATGTTCCTTTACTATCCTCTGGTTTTATCAACCGTGATATGAAAAGAACAGTGGTACTCAAAAGTTTTTATCCAATACATATTTAACTTATAAATACATCGAATTTGAGTCTAAGACATTTAAGAATAACCTTTTTCAGTTATAAGTTTTAAGGGAACCCTTTCACAAATATACCATTCCGGCACCCTGTATAAAATAGTCCACATAATGCTTTCCTTCTAAAATTTTGCAATCAATTTCTGAATTTATGCCCACAGAACCCGCTTAGAAATCCTCCCGAACCGAATATAATGAAATAAGTCATTTAAATTGAAATAGAGATTTCAATGGTGAACATTAGGCGAGGTGGCGGCTAAAACGCGGTAATATTGGATTATATCACTGATTTATGCAAAATCTTTATCGGCATCACCTGAAATTGGATTTGGGTATCGTCACATTACTCCGTAGCAAGGGATCGAATGAATTTTTCTGGGAAATTTCCTCTTTTACATTTAATTTTTGTGAGAAAATTTGTTCGGAGAGGTCCTTTGTTATGATTATTTTTATATGTTTACTTTTCAGTACACTTAACAGCTAGTACAACTTACTCAAAATTCATGATTATTAGTATGTTCTAGAAATATGAATGCATACTTGTTAAAAAAGGCAGGTGGCAGCAGGTTTCTGCTTGGATTGGAAAATCATTTCTGAGCAAACCATTCAATTATGACAGGGTGGGATAACAAAACTGCCATTAAAATGGCAAAATTGTACAGATAATTTAGGCCAGTACTTTGATTAGCTCAAATAAAAAATAACCAAAACTTTTATATTTTAAATCTTTATTACAAATTTCCAACTTCATTGGTAAAGACTTAATATATATGTAGTTACGTGATAGATGTTTCATATAAGAATTAATACCATGCTTTTTAACTGAACAGAAGAAAAGAATATTACACTATCCAGCGGTTAAGTCTATGCAAACACTTATAACTGAGACTTTATTTCCATTGTTTAATAATAAAATTAAAAGATTTTTATTTTCTATTAAATCTGTTGATAATGATGACTATTTCACAAACGCAGTTTATGAACAGAAAATGTACTTCTTAACATTTGAATACCAATTTTATTACGCAATGGCTGTTTTGTACTTTTGTCCATTCAAAATATTAACTTAAAAGAGGGTTTGACAAACAAATTTGCCATTTCGGTAAATGATTTTTCTAAAAATTCATTGTATTCAAACGAATAAGCTTGTTTTTCAGTCATTCTTTTACTAAAAGAAATATCTAAAACCTTTATTCATATTGAAGCCGATAAAGGCGCAGACATCTTATTTCAAATTTGCTTTATTGAATATGTCACTTTTAATATTTTATAACAGATTATTCGTTTTATTTTTTACTAACATTATTTTTTTTTCAAAATGTTTGGGTAATAAAGAATACTTATTCATTTGTGAAATGAAGTAGATTGCATTTTTTCATCACGTGCAATATTTGTTTTGTATCTACCTAAAACCCATTACGTATCTATCAAATAGCACAATAAGAAAACAAACAATATTTTACTAATACTTGAAGACTGAAACACGGAGTGCGGGTAGGCTATCCGTGATCCGACGACCTGGTGAAATTCGCGGAAGCAGTTGGATGCGGGCAGCACCAGACTGGCAGCTGCAGTGAACCATGAGAGTGGCCTTCGTCCGGCAGTAAACGTCTTTCATCTGAGAAGAAGAATACTTGAGGGATTTTAGTACCCATATAATGAGCATCGTAAAGAGAACAACAATTCGTATAGATTTTCGTCTCCACATTTGTTTATTAAATGTTGAATCATAGTTACGGCCACATGACAATACTAACAATATAGATAACCCGATCAACGGACAGTAACAAAAGTTTATTTTGAATTGCAGGAAATACCATTGTCTAATATTAGGTATTCACTGAACAAGTCTGGGAAAATCAACAATGAATAATTTTGGTGACGAGTTTGAAATCTGCTCTGTGTAGGCCGGCCTGCTGTCGGAACTCGTGACGACTGCTCTTGTTCAAATAAATAGTAAAGTTAAAATTTGTTTCAACTGTCTCAATTATTTTGTGTTGAATGCAAAATGTTGATAATAAAAACGAAAATGTTGAGGGAATGAATAATGGGAAATGGAAGGAAATGCAGTAAACATTTGTTTCGTACATTATTGGCGACAGATAAATATAGCCTTTGTTTTTAACCCAAGCTAATAAAATAAATGTGCGCTACAAAAATATTGTTAATGTTGATCGTAATAATATACATATTATCATAAATACGAAACATAAGGTACCTTACCATCATCTGAATAAAGTTACTGTTGCCGTTTCAGAGCAAGCCAAGCTTTCGGCAAATGCTATTGAAACCATAAATCTATTTATTGTCTAGATCTACATAATTCGATCTCTTAAGTCGGTTGTTGAATGTTTGTCCGCAAGATTTCTTTACAAAAACTAGTTAATAATTGGCATTGTTATGATTTACAAACAGTTATCAACGAAATTTGTTGTCTGCAATTTGTAAGATATAATCGAAAATAATTAAAAATATATTTCATACTTATTCTCAAAAGTAGTCGTCGTTGTCAAAACGTATATAAACATATGTACTTATGGAAAGAAGAATAGGGTACAGAAGAAATATGTATTTAAAGAAGAGGTATCTTAAAATCCTGAATGATTTATAATCTGTTAGAATTCACGAAGGTGTATATACTAAACAAACATATTTGTGTCTCTATAAATAAATAGCAAATTAAGATCTTTAAACATATTATACAAAATAATTTTGTTATCATTATAAATAATTTTATTGTGTACCTATTGAGCTATTGTAAAATAGGTACTTTAATTTAGTTATCATTGTCATTCATAGACTACTTAGAAGCTGTTTTTGTTTCAAGCTTAATCCAAATCTTTTCTATCTAAAATGTGTGTTCTAGTTTAGAATAAAGAAAAAGAAAATACGCTTTAACTGCATCATACATTTTTAAAACAACATTATTGTCTTCCAGCTGTACTATTGTTAGTGAAGTCCATTGAATGGATAACCTCAAGTTCCGGATCGTCTAATTGCTCTCGATAGTGGGTGCTTCTACCGAGGAATGCATGAAATTGTCCCCGGGTATTCGCCGTTCTAGCGTTGTTGATATTTTGTAGTACCACTTGCAATGGTCGGTATGGTCCGAAATTTCTACCTATTTGTAGCTGTATGGCTGTGGTAGCAATTATTGTGTCGTTGTATTTTTCGTATACTATTTAAAGAATAATCTACATCACCCTTAAAATGTCTGTCTAGATACTTAATTGGTCAGTCCACTCGATGCTCATGTCGCCGATTAAGTTCAATTACCAATAACACTGACATGAGTGATTCATAACATGCTTTTGAACATTTTTTTAAATTTTTATTTTGTGTAGTGGTTTTGCGTGTAAAAAGATAGACGTTATGACAATGAGAACAGAATAATATAAGTGTTCGCTCCATTTAAAAATATACACTTATATTATTATAAATAATTTTGTTGTTGAAAGTACCTGCGTTCAAATGTTTTAAAGCATTTGGGATCCAACGAAAATAGTTTTTGGGTTTCAAAGACAATAAAACGCAATACTTCTGCATTTTTTTTAATTTGGGATCTAATACATAATAATGTTTTGTGGGATTCAACGCCGAAAATATTAAACTGGGATCCAACGAAAATAAATCCTTAGTACTAGTTCTGTCTTTTTATCGTAGAAGCAATCGATTATTCATCGATCCTTTTTAGATAGAATTTATAGCACTCCTATAAAATCTGCCTAAACATTAACAAAAATCATGTCTAGATCTTATATTTAAAATTCATAAATGAAACAATTGAAACTAAACTAACTAAATGAAATTGCAGACAGCACTCTGTACATCTATTGAAGTAAATTAATGGATATAAAAGTACACACGACAAAAATATTTATTTTAAAATACTTGTTGTGTTTTAAATCGATTTAGAAATATTACGAGAAACTACGGTTTATAACGAGTATATTTTGATTATTCAATTAATATTCTGATATGACTGACCTGTTGGTCAAGTGGTTAGTGAGCCTGACTGCTACGCCAGAGGTCGCGGGTTCGATTCCCACCCAGGACAAAAATTGTGTTATGAGCACGGTCATTTTTTCTGTGTTTGGGTGTACTTCATCTATAATATGTATGTATTTAGTAATATATAAGAATTTTTATTAGAAGTCTGGTTACCATAGTACAGGCTCTGCCTAGTTTGGGATCAGACGGCCGTGTGTGAAATGTGTTAGAATATTATTATTATTCTAGGAACGTAAAATACTAGAGATGAAATCGTATCTTTTCAAGTAAATGCAGCAGAATCAAATGGTCTCAGATGTCAAGATGTCAAATCAAGTGGTGGGGGTGATCTCGGTGTATATCGGTTATAGAAAGAATTTAACAAAATAACTCTGTGTACTTTAAACGAAAAGCTGTTTAAGAATTTAAATATTAATACTGTTAGGTGAAGGTGAAGAGTTTTAGAGTTGAACTCCTATCCATCTTATTGAATTAAAATAATTTAAGAACTGTAAAAAATTATCTAATGGTTTGTATGATTTAATCCAGTGTAATGTTATGTGTGTGGAAAAGAGATATCGTAATATTCAAATTATGTTATTTGCTATAGCATTCAGAGATACTAAAGTGCCAGATATTTTAGATTTTATTAAAACCTCGTCTTCCGTTAATCTTGCAGATTTTCATCTAAAATTCATCTGTACAGTGTACATCTGGCAACTTGATTTTGACTTCTGCATCATTCTCTAGAATTGTTAAAGGTTATTTGGATCGATCAATATTTATTATTAGGTACTTCCTATTATTTAGACTACTATTCTTCTTCAGAGTTTTGAAATAATAATAATAATATAGGCCCGTTAATACGGTGGAAACAGCAAAAAGCTTAAATGAAAATTAAAACCCAAAATAATAATAATAATATACATCGCTTTATTGTTGATGCAATCTCTTACAGGCAACCTTGGTATGGAGTGAAAACATGAAGGGGGAGGTATTGAGTAGTGGCTAGTGTGTTAGGAAATAGAAAGGTAGATGAAATCAAAGAAAATCTTATATACATAGCTATAAAAACAAAAAATTTTAACAAAAAAAACCGACTTCAAAAAACACTATTCCAAAACAAATTAATATGCACTAAAAAGGAAAAAAATAAATGCATATTCTTCTACAACTTAATAATCAACTTACTTTTTCTACTCATCAAAAAATCAATAAAATGAATATAATGTAGTTACAATTATTGTTATTTTTGCAGTCGGTGTCACCTACACCTTATAAGTGAGAAGTGCTTGTGTCGCACGCACGAGTTGACGAGTCTTAAAGTATTCTCGTATTATTATTGCTAGGTATATCGTAGTGTTTCCTTGGCTGACACCGACTCCAAAAATAACAATAATTGTAACTACATTATATTTATTTTATTGATTTTTTGATGAGTAGAAAAAGTAAGTTGATTATTAAGTTGTAGAAGAATATGCATTTATTTTTTTCCTTTTTAGTGCATATTAATTTGTTTTGGAATAGTGTTTTTTGAAGTCGGTTTTTTTTTGTTAAAAATTTTTGTTTATTTTTTGCTTTTTAGTGAATCTGAAGTACACTTACTAATTTGTCTGAATATGGGTAGACCTAATAAACGTGCTGCTCAAATGAGACAGCGCCGTTTGAATGAAACAAAGGGAGTCAGGAAGAAACGCCTATCTCAACAGAGGCAATCTACCCTGTGATGACGGATTAAGAATACAGAATGTCACCACCCCTTTTAATCACATGGGTGTCGTAAGAGTCTAGTGAGGGAGCAAACTACGCAGGACAACAGCACTGCAAAGAGAAGGAAAACTTGAAATAAACCCTATACCAACGCGTCTGGCCAGCGTGGTATAGTAGGCCAAAACCTCTTTTCTAAGGAGAGGCCTATGTCCAGCAGTAGCTCATTAAATGCTGTTGATGACGACAATTACTTGACCATAACGACGTTACTGTAGGTGACTCAAATATCCAGATAGCCCATAAAAGATTCAGCCGAGTATCGTTAATTTGCTCCTAAGAATTGAAGAGTTCCGTTACTTTGTCGTGGATCCCATCATCAGAATCTAACCAAACTCTCATCAAAGTACCCTTAAAGTATATCCATTCCAATAAAAAAAGAATTATCGAAATCGGTTTGCGTGAAATTGAGTTATTCGTCTATTTGTCGCGAACATACTAAATGCAAATTTAAGACTTATATGGTTTTCTCATGGATGCCATTATCAGAACTAAACCAAATTGAAATGGGACCACACGGGAAGCACCAGCTTTCAAATAAAAAAAGAATCATCAAAATCGGTTCACCTAGTCAAAAGTTCTGAGCTAACAAACATAAAAAAAAAAAAAAAAACAGTCGAATTGAGAACCTCCTCCTTTTTTTGAAGTCGGTTAAAAAGTGATAATTACACATAGTATCTATTTGTTGGGCTGAGATAATTTAAAGTAGCGTCTGATTTATTTATTGTAGGTGGGTACATAGAGTAAATCTAACTGATTCTTATTTTAGTCTACTCTAGTATTTTCATTGATTATGAATCATTACTTGTTAATTCGTGGTTATACGTGATTACCTCTCCAAAATAGTAGGTAGTTAATTTGCTTTGTTTAGCAGGAGAAACACCCTGTATCTGTTACCATACACCTGACCAAATACCCAATACAAAAATTCAAGACCAGTTGAGTAGTTAAGGCACAGAAATATAACAAACAAATAGAAATACATATTTGCGTTAAATTTATGGCTATGACCGTAGATAGGCTTGGAGAATTTGACCATGGCCGTTTTAAGGGCGCCTCTAGGCATATAACTTACAAAGGATTACGACTGTAATAATAAGGATTTACGAGCATTATATTCAAGATTAAATATAAATGTTAGCGTATATACTGACACTTACATAGGTACTTAACTTTTGTCGACAGTTGTTTGAGTCGGTATTATAAACGTTAACAAACAATACAATATTAATTTCCACGGTCTTTTAAGGTTGTCATGTTACTAAGAATTTATGTACATATATATTTACATAAAACTTTACTTTATACGTATTTAACAAAAGTTAAAAATAAAATGACAACAAACTGTCCTATCTTAGAATCTTGAACTGTCACGGCACCGTTCTTTTATTGTAAAGCTCATCCGTTCCAAATTAACACAATATTGAATTGTTTATATAGTGGTGGTTACATTGCTGACTGGATTAACTTGTGTAGATAACTCATCATCAACATCATCATCAACAACCTATAACAGTCCACTGCTGGACATAGGCTTCTCCTTAGAAATGAGGTTTTGGCCGACTATACCACGCTGGCCAGACGGGTTGGTATAGGGTTTGTTGCAAGTTTTTCTTTTCTTTGCAGTGCTGTTGTCCTGCGTTGTTTGCCCCCTTAGTCGGCTCTTACGACACCCACGGAATGAATAGGGGTGGTGACACTCCGTATTCTTAATCCGTCACCACACGGATTGGATAACTAACTTACTAACTAATAACTATTATTGGAATAACAAAATAATATCAGTAATTAAAAAAATGCAGCTGATTGTGGGACACATTAAATAATTTGAGTGCAACGTCAGATGCATTAGGTTTGACTTCAGTTCGATCTAAATATTTGTAAGTTGAAATTGTCAATTTACTTTTTCTCATTCTATCCTTTACTTAATCATTTCGAATATTCGAATATATTATGTATTATTAAAGTAGATTTTTTTATTTGGAGATTAAGTTGGCTATGTATTCAATCAGTTATTAAATCGGTATATTATATAAGTTATTATTATTATATTTTATGTTTAAGTTTTGCAAAATCAGAAGTTGAAATAGGATGTCGAAGACAATATTATCAGCAATTCTTATGTACAAAGTTTTCTTGCAACTCGACAACCCTATTTCAAGCGTTCACGTATTGTATAGAAGTTTGCAATAGTTGGAATCTCAGTGAGAATACATTCCCATAAGAGACAATTGAGCACTATACACAAGTATGTTACTGTCCACAAGTTGGTACGCCCATTTTGTACTTGCATATTGTACATTGCATTGTTGGGTAGCGCTTGGGAGCAATTGGTTCCAAAACTGTACGGATATCCTTCCAAAATTGGTTCTTGCTGCCTTTGAAATATTGTTATAAGTTACTAGGTGTACCCTGCCACACTTAGCTGTGGCACATTGTGGTTGGATTGATAAGAAATATGAAACAAAACTGTTGCCAAAAAATAAATTCCAATCTTTAAAGCGGGTTATATTCCGTGTCAAAATTTGAGCTGAATCAGTGCGCAACTTTTGAGTTTTTAAAGCGTACACAAACCAACTTATAAAACCAATGCAATGCAATAATAAAACCGGTAATGATATAGCGCTTTTGATCCTAAATACACAGTTTTCACATAATTTCGTATCACAGAAACTGGGAAAACACCCAACAAAATATTTTTACCCATATTTAACTCTATCTTCAATGCGTTTCTTTTCCTTTATTACTGCCGCCGATTTCTGGTAACGCTGTTTTATTTTGTCGATTTCAGCATTATGTAAACCTTTAAAGAACCAAAGCTCCTTTGAAAAATAAAAGAATATAAATTTTATTAACGTGAAGCCTTTTTTCACAGATGGATTTTTGCTGCTTTATCCCTATATCGTTTCCGAGAGGCCTTATAAAAATTACTCTATACATATGCTTCTTTCGATAAAATGTCAAATAACCGACATCCATGAAAACAAATATGGACAAAAATATTAAGAAAAAAAACCATGTGAATGGCAAATATAAGAAAAATGGGAAGTCAGAAAGCTATAGAACTGACGATGATGTCATTACTACTTGCTGCCTCTGCGTTAAGACTAAAAAGAGTAAGAAAAAGAGTTTCATAGCTGGCTGTGTGACAAATTTGGGTATCTTCACATTACTCTTAGCCTACACTTTACTAGGAGCCTTTATATTCCTAGCAATTGAAGGTGGGGCAGCCAAAGTTCACCAGAAAACTCTAGCCACTACGTCATACCAAGCGAGTGAAAATCAAAAATTAGTGCCGCTGTCCAAATTAAATGGTACTATCAGTCAAGCCAGTGCAGAATTAAGATCACAAACTGTGGAAAGTATTTGGGAGATTACAGTTTCGTTGAACATTCTGTATAAGGAGAATTGGACAAGGTTGGCAGCTCAAGAAATTGCGAGGTTTCAGGAGAAGTTAGTAGCAAGAGTTGCGGCCGATGTCTCAGCGCAGTACGGCGGTGCAAGAGCGTTGGAATCAGCACCCGCGTTGGTAGTTGACGATTATGAATGGAACTTTGCAAAGGCGTTTTTATACTCACTGACTGTCTTAACGACTATTGGTAAGAATAACATTTAGAATCCCTACACGAAACTATTTCTATCTATAAGGAGATCATAACTGAATAAAATTATTTCTGTACCTTGCAAAGAAAGCCTTATACGCTATAATTCCGCAATATACCTTTTTTCTCAGATTCATGAATTCAATTTTCATTATTATTATTTATTTTAAATGCAAATTAATCTCTTAAAATCGTGTATTTTGTATGTATAGTAGTAATATATTTTTTCTGTTTTTCTTTAGGTTATGGAAGCGTGGCACCTCGAACAGCTTTAGGGAAAGCGGTCACAATTGGGTATGCAGTCATAGGTATACCTCTAACACTTCTTTACCTATCCGTAGTTGGTGCTTTACTATCAAGATTAGCGAGAAGCGTGTTTAGTAGAGCTTTGTGCTGTTGCTTATGCACAAAATGCGGATATTGCTGCCTTGATGAGAGAACTATGACAAGTAAAGAAAGGAAAGAAAAAGTAAGAAGGCAGGACGATTATAGACACCAGACTCTTCATCTACAGGAACCGTATTACGTAAGGTCGCCATCAGGGACAATAATATCAGCCTCTCAAGCTCACAGTGTTAGCACGAATTCCATCAAAGACAAGACTCAAGGTCTCAGCTTTTTAAGAGACTGCGATTCTATGAGTTGCACTGACACAGATTCTAAAGTGTCTCTGCGAGGGTTATCGATTCTAGCTCCTATATCTTTATGTTTGGCTGCTATCTTTACTTATATTTTCTTTGGAGCACTAGTTTTGTATCAGCTGGAAGGCTGGAGTCCTATAGATGGAGTTTATTTCTGCTTTATGAGTCTCAGCACAATTGGTTTTGGTCATTTAGCTCCAGGAGCAACTCAGAAGAATGGTGCGTCTTCAGGTACCGTTTGGTTTTGTTCAATATACATTATGACTGGACTTGCTCTCACTGCCATGTGTTTTAATGTTCTGCATGATGAGATCGTTCACAGATTAAGACATCACGAGAAAGTTTTAAAAGCAACTAATCAGAAGGTTCTTACGTCGGAGTTTTTACATAGATCTTGACGAGACGAAAGTGGAAATCTGACTGATGAAACGATTATTCATTCGGAAGTAGAATCGTTGCCAGAAGTTTTGCACCATGTATCAAATCGACATGAGGGTGGTGCAATTCGCAGATCCACACACAGCTTGAGAGGAATGAAGGTACCGGAGAGATTAACACCTATGTAAGTTGGTATTTCATAACCGACCATATAATTAATTGCTGTTGTATGATTTGATAACATTATCTTTGACAAGATATTTGAAGAATTTGACAGACAGTCAAAAATTTGTAAACAAATGACTGACCGTATTTGTTAATTATTTGATTTAGTTAAATAAATATTAAATAGAGGTGTAACCGTATTTTTGAGTTCGAACGTAAATAATCCTAAGTAAGTTTATAGAAGGTAATAAAAATGTACTGTAAGGGTTTATTAATTATTAAAATAATGTTTTTTGTACGTAGATATTATACATTAGTGAGTTTGAATGATTTATGTATTGTTGTAATGATTAGAATAATGAAAATATGCCAAATTATATTGTACACAGTATGATAGTTTGTGTAAGTATAAAACGTATCATTTAAAAAAAACACACACACAAAAATGAGCAGTTGTTAAACAACTGTTTAGCTGTTACTTGCATAGCCTTGAAATTTAAAAACAAAAGCGGATTATATGAGTTACGCTTAAAGATCGAAAACGCTCATTGAGCGAGAAAATATCTCAAAATGTGTTGCGGTTGTATAAAATGATATCCACGACACGAATTTCGATATGAGACCTTGCTACGACACGTGCTGAGCGTTTCTGATAAAAAGGATAACACGATCTTACAATGTGAATGCTTTACACTGCTGCTAATTCTGTTGTTCGAAAACTCTCTAAACTAAACTAAAAAACCCTAAAAAAAATTGCCCTGCCAAAATCTACGTTTTCAGAACAGGAAATTTAGGACAAGACGAATCAAATTTTTAGTGATTTTTAGTTTAGTTTAGAGAGTTTTCGAATAAAAGAATTAGCACCAGTGACTAAACGCGTTGCAAGTTGTTTTTTCGCTCAAACGCTCGCCGTTTTTGTTATTTGAGCGTAAAATAATTATGCATTAACGGAATACAGAAAATGGTTACACGGTTAATATCTGTATTGAATATTATCTCAAATTTTCGCTTATTTCAAGACTGTTTGGCTAAAAGTGACAGCTTTAAATGTTGATATTATTTTAAAAAAAAAAATGAAACGACACCACGTTTGCAACGTAGAGAACTTAACTTTTTTTTTTAATAAATGTATAATTTTTAATACAAAAACGTCTTTACTAATAAGTAACATAGGATTATTATTAAATTTTTGGAGTGTGGTTTAACTAATGTCAATATTTTGTTTATTGTATGAAATGTAAAAATAACATCTTCAATATAGAAAAATAAAGACTAAAATTGCCTATTTTATTATTTGTAAAAACCTAATAATACGTATATTATTCTGACCACTTATTATTATCGCACAATAATAGGTATCAAATATTATATATATGTTATAAGCACTATGCCAATCTTATTCCAACATTCCTTCGGAACCGCAGCACTACTTTCTAGCTTTCTTGTAGCTTCCCGCTACTTTCTCAAAGACACAGAGTTACAAATGCAACGATTAAACCACGGCTTCCCGCAGGAAGATTTCATTGCTAGTCTTGATGCTGGATTATGAGATTTGCTGTGCCTCATCTCCTTGATTTTTTTAAATAAACAACCTAATAACCGGTAACCTCAATCTTTTGGTGAAAGCACCGAAACGATTGCTAAACGCGTGTTTTCTGGGTGTCCGTAGTATCTACTACGGTCAAGCCGACCCATTTGGCCCATCAAAATATAAAAAAGAACCCTACTGCTTGCCGTGCTCATGAAAAGATCTAAACCAAATTATGGGTGACTAAAGATTGAAGAAGAAGAGCACAGTTTTATTTTTAACAAATGACATGTCACCAGATATACAAATTAAAAAATTAAAGGCTGTCCCTATGTATACATAACATTATCAAAAGATATGAAAACATAATTTACTCTTCATCACGTTGAGAGACAAGCAGTTTTAAAAGAGCAGTAACTAAATGTGTAATTTTGCCGCCAGTTATTTATTAATTGTAAGAATGCACTTTCCTTTTTTCGGAAACGAAATTAAATTATTGATAATTTTGTTCTTTACATTCTATTCTATAAATGTCGATTGGTAAACGACTAAAGGCTTGCAATGAGATTAAACTTCAGAAGAAATAATTTTGTTACATTAGGAAAATCGCGACTTAATGCGATATCTATGATAAAATCTGTTTCTGAGAAAAATGATAATATTTTATTAATACTAAGTCAAACAAAGTTAAATAAGGAACAAAGTAAAAATTTAAAAAACTCATCCTCGCTTCGTCATTAGACTATTGTGACCATGTCTAAACAGTCTCGTCAAAACAAAGGTTACGAGTCCAAACTTGGTGGGTTTACTAGTTTTTTTTTCATGGCATAGTGCAGACAGATCACTCGATGATAAGGAATTGCCGCCGCCGCCGATAGACACCTGCAACGTAAGGATCCACGGATCCCTTCCAAGGTCAGGGCAAGGGTGTGAATAGCAACGAATTTAAGAATCACTCCGTAAAAAACAATGACAGAATTTATGAACGCTGGTTTTCTGTGAAGCCTTAATATCACTCCGGTCGAGCCGATTCATTTGAGCTTTAACATAGCACTTCCACGGTAGCGACTAAAGAGTTCCGTCATCCAATCCTTAGCCCCATCATTATAACAGCTCCAAAATGGCGAATTATAGTATTGTAGTCCAAAATATAATTACTATAATTTGCCATGTTGTTTGAAATTTTGTTGTTTTTGAAAGTTGATGGAACGTGATTACCGCCGCCGCCGCCTATATGTCCGTCTGCAACTTGGAGTCACAAGGCGCTCACAACCTTTGGGTTACAAGTACGTTTTTGTTTCCGGACGTATGTAAAAAAACGGAAAAAGAAAACAAATTCAAATTACTTTGAATGAATGAATTCAAATTACATGATTATTGTGATATAATAATGTAGCATAGCTTCTCCATTATCGGCCTCTCGGCAATACAAAGTAAAAGTAGAAGTACAACATACCTTAAAAAAACTGTGAAACATTCTTATTACAACTACCAAGCTTATCATCGGAATATCTGTTTACTTTCTCTATTTTTTAACTCGATACAGCAAACCACAAATTGTAACTCTTACACGGCTGTTTATTGTTACTCTTATTTATATATTTAACCTACATATTATTATGTAGGTTCAGCAATACATTAGTCTGGTTATCCTCACCTGTTTTCTAACAGTACATTATTTAGAGCTCGTAGCGTCATATGTTGCTCCGAAAGTTTTAATGTTGAGAGTTTCTCAGTTCGACACCAGGAGCTATATAGGAAGAATAAAAGACGCAGATCTTAAAGAAATATATAGGTAAGCGAAAATGAGTTTATATAATTATTAACGCTTTGACGCCCTAATAAAATTACTCAACCAATTCAACCAATCATGAAATTTAAAACTACGGGGATGGCGTAGTCAACACACCGCTTCCTACAGCGCTGAGTGTTATGGGTTTGATCCCGCCATGGGACAACACTTTGTGTGATCTACAAATTGTTGTTTTGAGTCTGACCTTTACATTTTTGTGGCTTATTGGTGAGTGGTTAGTGACCCTGTCTGCTAAGCCGGAGGTCGTGAGTTCGATTTCTACCCTGGTCAAATTATTGTGTGATGAGCACGATCATTTGTTCTGTGACTGGGTGTAATTTATCTATAATATTTATTTATTTAGAAATAAATAACAATGTGTTTGGAACAAAACAGCATCGTATTTCAGCTCTACAGTCCCGGCCCCAGAGCTTTCGTTGCAAGAGATGTGAGATTATAGCAACAGGTAACTAATTTAATTTACCCTTAATTTAATTTAATTAAAAAAGCAACCAGAAATCTTGCTGCATTATTTATCGATGGGAAGAAGGATTAGGTTCTTAATTAGACTGTTTTTGTGTGTTTATCACATGACATCTTCGCCATTTACTGTGAATGAATTTCGATAGTTATTTTTTAATTGAAAAATATTGTTATAGGTACTTGGTACTTGTTGTAGGTAAGGTTGATCCCTGTTTAAATTGAAAGAAAATATTCCGCCCCCTATGGTGGAGAATGAAGTAATGAAGAGTATTGCTTAATTTAAATATTTTGTCAAGATTTTAGCACATTAAATTCGGTGATAATTATTTTAAGGTAATTATTGTATAAACAATATATCCTATCAGGGGGATCCCTGATCAATCTGATCATATACTGCGCTTAATACTCGAACCCTAAATCAAAGCCGTGTCCGGTACAATGCGGCGTTTACGAGCCCCCATTATCGCCTCTGGTCCTAAATATCCCACATTGTAATAACATGACCTCACTAATTTCTGTGATCAATTTTGTGTGTACCCATTCTGGTCTCTTTTCAGTTGTGTGTTTGTTTTTCATTATGAGGCTTGTGTTACTAAATATTTTTATTAAACGATTTTAAATGAATTCATCGGAAAAATAGCAGTTGAGTCATTTACCAACTACTTTGAAATATTGTTGATGTGTCGTCAAAATGATAACGTCAGTTTTTTTAAGACATTTCAG
The DNA here is from genome assembly GCA_902825455.1 of Arctia plantaginis. Classification (NCBI taxonomy): domain Eukaryota; kingdom Metazoa; phylum Arthropoda; class Insecta; order Lepidoptera; family Erebidae; genus Arctia; species Arctia plantaginis. The sequence goes on along the minus strand of CADEBD010000327.1, from coordinate 3,740,373 downwards.
TACACTCTTTTCTTTTGTTTTTATAAATTAAGTGATTTTTAAAACCAAAAATAATTGTCCACCGCCATTACAGTAGATAATGTAATTTTCATGATACACATTAACTACTACTAACTAATACAACTAATTTCAGACCTTATCACTAAGTAGTAGAGTCTTTAGCTGTTCATATCGTCAATTGCTGATTGATTTTATTATTCATTGATCTGACCTGACTATACTAATATATGATGTGACCGACTATTTCATGAAGTGCAACTATTTCATTAAATGGTCGAGCACATTATTCGTAAATTCTATCTGTCCACAATATGTGCACAGGTTTGAGATAAAAAGCAATTTTTTTTTCAAAACATAGTTAAATTTAAAAACCATTCGTGTATTAATATTAAGTACAATTTTGCCAATATCCGAAAAGCATCTAGAATTATTTGCACAACACGTGATTGACATTTGTCAAGATTAAAATACGAATCCACCGAATATTTTTTTCAATAATTAATAGCTGTAAAGAAGTTAAAACGATCAATGGTCACGTCATTAATGAAAAGGTATTCGAAATGTGAGCGAAAATATTGGGGTACGAATTGAAAGTACGTAGCGTTTATTGTACAGCATGTTGCAATTTCGAAAATCAGCCCGCGGTGTGCTAGGTAGACGCTAACTGTTTTCCCCTACTCTTTGTTTGCCGTTTCTGAATCGGCACATGTGTTTGTTAACTACGTGTTTTGTTTAAAAAAATATCGATTTGTCTAAATATTTTTTTAGAAATACTATAGTATTCTAATTTTTCTTTTATTAAAAACTTGGTTCGTACCAATATGAAAAATATGAACAATTTTCAAAGTAAATTTACGAAAAAACAACATGTTTCCTTCTGATTTGTATTAATGCACACACACATCTTTATTATTATCAGGTAATTCAGTTACATAATTTAGGGCCATTTTCAAAAAAAAATCTTTATGTACAAATTCGAGTTGTACAATGGCGGACTCATTGCCACAGGCATTATCTCCCAGTCTACCTTAGGGTGGTGCTGAAATTAAAAATTATTATAATGGGTTTCAGTGGTATGGTGGAATCGGCAATTCTGGAGAACCGTTATACTCCAAGCGTCCATGGTCTATAATCTGCACTATTTGATTACAACCGGCAAGCCATCTGTTTGTTTGTTTAGTGGTCAATTAAATAAAATTTATTCATGTATTTCATAATTTACAGTGTCTTTACAGGATCCTTACCAAAAAAGAATACTGGTAGTAAAAATGGTAAGTAACAATTATTTTATAAAGAAATATCATTTACTGTGATACAATTTTTATGCAACTTCTTTGAAGTTCGGCAAGCTACAGTTGTAGATATCTACATGTATTGAAATATTTTTAATAAGTCTTATAGCGCGTGATATATGGAAGCAGATTTGTTCGCATGAAGGGAACGCTGAACGAAAGGGGCTGGCGGCGTGTACCCACGCACCCGTCAGGAGCGCACAACCGCAAACTCGTTAGTATGTCGGGCTGGTGCAGCAAAAATAAACTATTAATGACGAATCAATTCTACGTATTTGAAACATGAAGAAAATACTTTTGTGGTCCTCCAATTAAAATGTGCGGCGCAATGTACCATTAGATATCGATTCTAATAGAATCTGTCAGAAAAAGTATAGAAAGATTCAGAATATTTCACGATGTTTTAAGAGTTTTCACAGTGGTATGAAGGCAGTTCTGTGATAACAACTAGGGGCTAGGGAAAGTGAACAAATCCTTTGTTCAGGGGTTCAAGCGTAAACAGAGTAAGGGTTTACTAGTAGTAAAACAACCAAATTCCATTTACGGTGTTAACCGAGTATATTTAAAGTAACACAGTATCAGGGTTATAATAAACAGTCAGAAAATCTTTATACCGCGATGTAGACGTGTACACAAATTAAATAGCGCCATCTAGTGACGGTAATGCAAATTACAAAAGATAAAAATTACGTACAATAACCTGCTTGTACATTCCGCCCACCAAGGACAAAATGCAACATGTCCTTCAACCAAAAGGTGAATATCACCGCCCACCGTGGCAATGTGTTTATAGGCTAAGGTGTACATGAATAAAAAAACAGTATAAGACCGTAAAACAATAAACAAAAACAACAAAAGTAAAATTAACAATATTTAAAATTAATGATAAACCCCTTTTTTTTACTCTGCTATTGGTAAAATACATAATTTGGTAACTGGTCTTTTAAATGTGGCATTCCGTACCTTTAAAGTGACGACTCTGACAAGATTATCCAACCCAGGATGGGTGTCAATCACTCTGCCATACATCCAACGACAAGGGGGTAAACCATCTTCCTTCACAATGACTACATCTCCTATTTTAGGTTGTGGACTTTGAGATGACCATTTGTACCGATGATAAAATTTGGTAAGGTACTGCTGAGACCAGCAGCGCCAAAATTCCTGCAACAGGCGTTGTGTAAATTGCCATCTTCTCAAAGAGCTTAGAGCGTAGTTTCTTTCAGGTGGAGCCACCAAAGATTCACCAACTAAAAAGTGTCCCGGGGTAAGTACCGATATTTCCTCATTTTCATTGGAAGGTAGTGCGGTTAGAGGTCTGGAATTCAGACATGCCTCCACCTGAGCCAAAACTGTGGTCATTTCTTCGAAAGTAAGCGTTGACTGACCGATTATTCGTTTCAAGTGATATTTAACAGACTTCACTCCGGCTTCCCACAGTCCTCCGAAATTGGGAGACCGAGAGGGAATGAAATGCCAATTACAGCCATTTGTTGCAAGAGCCTCTGCTACTTCATCAAGCATTGATTTATTTTCGATAACAAACAGCCTTCGCAATTCACTGGCTGCCCCAGTGAAATTTGTGGCATTATCACTCCAAACATCTGTGCAATGCCCCCTCCTTGCAACAAATCGCTTGAATGCTTGTAAAAATCCCGCCGAAGTGAGGTCCGTTACTACCTCTAAATGTACTGCGCGTGTCGCCATGCACACGAATAAACAAATGTACCCTTTTTGAGACTTATGACCTCGACCCTTCGAGGTTCGTATCTGGATCGGTCCAGCATAATCCACACCACAATTTTTAAACGCCCGTATAGGTGTGACTCGTGCTGAAGGCAATTGCCCCATTAACTGGGTTTGTGTAGTCCCTGCAGTCCTTGCACAAGTCACACACTTCCGAAAGTGAGCCTTTACTAACTGTCTAACACCCAATATCCAATATCTAGACTGTATGTGACATAGCATTAATTGTGGACCTCCGTGGAGAGTCTGCCGGTGTGCATTAGACAAGATTAAATTCGTCAAGCGCGATTTCTTGGGTATCAATATTGGATGTTTTTGATCCTCGGTAAGCTGGGAATGTGTAAGCCTTCCACCAACACGTAATACACCATCTTCGTCCAAGAAAGGATTCAATGACCGCAGACTGCTGCTCCTTGGTAAGTTAGCGTTTTTCTTTATCACTGCTATGTCATCCCCTAAATGTTCCTCTTGACATTGTTTTATGACAATCTTTAAGGCGCCATCGTGTTCCTCTGTAGTAAGGAACCCGCACCTCTTGTGTCTTTTCTTACAATTGCTGACAAATCGTCTACAATAAGCAATAACCCTCACCATCCGCATCAGTGATGAAAATCTGTCCCACATAGATACGTCAGCTGTAATGTGAAATGTTTTCGTTTCCTCCAAATCCGTTGTTAAATCCTTTGGTTTCTGATAAACAACACGTTCGGCGTGCAGAAAATCAGGCCCCTGAAACCATAGTTGATTACCTATAAGTGCAGATGGGTGCAATCCTCTGGAAGCGCTATCTGCAGGATTTTCCTTCGACGTGACGTGCGACCAGTTGTGCGAGTCTAAATTCGTCAAGATTTCTGACACCCTATTCGCAACAAACACCTTCCAACGACTAGGGTGACTGTTCAGCCACGCAAGAACTACAGTTGAGTCTGTCCACGCATGTAATTTATTTTTGTCTACTTTCAATACCGCAGCAACTTCCATCAGCAATCTCGTCAGCAGAACGGCACCACATAATTCTAACCTGGGGATAGAGACTTGTTTTACAGAAGCGACCTTTATCTTAGACGATATTAAAGCTACATGAACCCTCCCCTCTGAATCGATTACACGTGAATAAACGACTGCAGCATACGCAACTTTCGACGCGTCACTGAAGCCATGCAGCTCCACGACCTTATCATCAACCCTCGTACCTATCCATCGAGGTATGGAGATCATTTCCAGTAGTTTCAATTCCCCTCTATAGGTGAGCCACTCATCGAGCAGAGCCTTTGGTACTTCTTGATCCCAATCCAGGCCAGCTAACCAAAGTTTCTGAATGAGAATCTTCGGCAATATAACACTGGGACCTGCCCAACCAAGGGGGTCATAGAAGCGAGAAATGTCCGAAATAATTCTCCTTTTTGTGACAACTGATTCTTCCAGCTTAGGTAAGTCAACTACATAGCGGAATGAATCTTCGCTTCGCTTCCAGGTAAGTCCAACAATCTTCATCACTTCATCCACCTTTATTTTTATCCCATCCTTTCCAGCATAGCATGACTCATTCTTAGACTCACCCTTTCTTTCCTCTTCTTTCATAGCCTTTACTAAATTTTCATCATTACTTGTCCACTTTTGTAACTCGAATCCTGCCTTTTCCAATAATGTATTCATTTCTTTATATAATTTTATACCCTCTTCTTTCGTTTCACAGCCGGTCAACAAATCATCGATGTAAAAGTCCGTCATCGCCTTGTTTGCCGCCATTTGATAAGAGCTTCCTTCATCTAAGACAACCTGCTGTAACGCCTTTACCGCAAGATACGGTGCTGACGCAACGCCGAAGGTTACCCTTATCATGCGATAATGTTCAATTTTAGACCTCTGATCGTTCCGCCACAAAATCCTTTGGTAATCAATGTCCTCCCTAGCCACCTTCACCTGCCGATACATTTTTACTACGTCAGCCGTTAAACAAATCGGAGCACGTCTCCATCGCATTATAGTGTGCCTTAGTTCAGGTTGCAAGTTTGGTCCAACAAGAAGATGATCATTTAAAGACCTCTGATTCTCACCCTTGCAAGAGGCGTCGAAAACTGGTCGAACCTTTGTTGTTTCCTTATCTTCTCGTATGACGGCATGGTGAGGCAAATAGATGGCACTTGAGTTGTTGATCTCATTATCCGCTATCAACTCCATATGGTTAAGCAGTACATACTCATTTATAGCCTCTTCGTACTTTTGTTTTAAATTTGAATCCTTGGAAAATCTTTTTTCCAAAGAAAATAACCTTTTCTCCGCCACTTTCAAAGAATTAGTTACCTCAACATTACCTTCTTTGAAAGGGAGACGCACAATATAACGTCCTTTAATATCCCTTTTCGTAGTTTCAGTAAAGAACCTTTCACAAAACTTGTCCTCATCACTTAGCGTAATGTCCTTATTTGGTATTTCAGCATCAGCTTCGAGTTTCCAAAATCTCTTTAGTAATTCATTGCCTTCATCCACTTGGCAGTGCATGACCCGTACATCGTTTGCCGACTCGGTTGACCTATTAACCACACCAGACAAAATCCAACCGAATTTTGTGGATTGTGCAACCGGTGAACCGAGTGGTCCTTTTTTTATACCATCTTGAATAATCTGTCCATATACCTCAGCTCCCAACAACATATTAATACGACTCGGCGTATGATATTCTGGGTCTGCCAATACCATTTTGGTAAGTTCTTTCCACTCCATCAACTCAATCTTACTAGAAGGAATAAGAGTGGTGATAGACTTCAAAACGAATGCCTTTACATGTATGACCACGTTAGGATCAAAACGCGACGCAAGCTCTAGATGTACTAGAGCTTTGGAAACTATCCTGCTTTCACCGCCGACTCCTGAAATCGCACTATTCACAGGTGTCTTTTGTAATCCGAGAGCCTGAACCGTAGATTCGGTAATAAACGATGACTGTGAACCTTGATCCAAGAGTGCTCGAACCATAAAACCTTCACCGTTTTTCATCTTGGCTTTAACTAAGGCCGTAGCTAGTAAAACCTGGCTAAATATCCTTTCTGTAGAAACACACGCAACTACCGATTGAGAATTAGAAGAAGAACAAGCCTCTCTCGGACTGTCTTTGTCACTACCTGCGCTACTAATCTCAGCAGCACTCTTACCAAAATTACCTGTAGGATGCAATAGGCTATTATGTTTGCCCTTACAAATACGACACCGTACGTTATAGTGGCAAAACTTTGCAGAGTGATTACTGCCCAAACAACAAAAGCATATATTGTTAGATTGTACAAACTTGCGCCGAGTTTCAACTGATTCTTTCATAAATTTTTTACAGTTACCAATTTTATGTTCTTCGGTACAAAACGGACATTGTACAGTCACCGCGTGAAACGTTTTGACCGGGTGAGTATGTTGATTGTTGGAGTGAATGTAAGGTTTACTTGGTTTGGGCCTATTATCCGGCGGCAAAAACTCCATAGCACGGTAACGATTTGTTAGAAAATCTTTAAATTGAGAATATGTGGGCAGTTCATCAGAGGAAGTATTGTCAGTAACCCTAAACTCCCATTGTCTTCTTGTCTCCGGGTCTAGTTTTAAAGTAAGTACATGAATAATGATAACATCCCAACGATCAACATCAACACCAATATTTTTTAATGCCGACAAACAATCATTTGTGGTATCTATTAGATCCTTCAAGCCATTTGAGGATTCATTTAGCAAATTCCTTTGACTGAACAATCGTTTTAAAATGTAATTACAAATATATTTTTTATTATTATACCTATGTTCCAATAACTTCCAACACCTTTCGTAATTATCTTCTGTTACTGGAATATGTCTCAATAACTGTTCAGCCTCACCTGTGAGATATCCCTTTAAATAGTACAATTTCTGGACTCCATCTATCTCTTTGCTATTAAGTATTAAGGAACTGAACAAGTCTCTAAATGTATTCCATTCAGAATACTTGCCCGAAAACACAGGAATATTAATCTTCGGCAACTTAACCTGGCTAGATTTCCTAATTTCACCATAACTTTGGTTAATATCAACAGAACCAAATGAATTCAACATTTCTTTTATCATACTTTGACAAGTTAAATAATTTTCTTCAACTTCATCATAGAAATCATCCTTCATGTAAGGAGTCTCAACTAATTGTTTACGGGGTACTTTATGTAACAATTGTTCGTGACCGACTATAAATTGAGACCACAACTGTTCAAGATTAGCTAAACGGCCTTCACCATACTGTTTGGTGAGTCTGTCTTTAGACGATTTTTTATAATTCACCAATGCTTTTTTAATACGTTTACCTAAATCCTCTTGAAACAGTAACAAAGAATCAAATTCGTCACCCGAATCAGATCCCGAAGACATATTGAAGTTGTATTTTACAACTGATAAAATGAAAAGATTTTGTATGTTTGACCGAAAAGATCAGAAATGTTTCTAAGTCTTTTTACTCACTTAAATTCTGGGTGAAATCCGGCATGGATTCCCCGTACCTTCGTTTTTTATAAAATTATTCTAAGTCTTAACTAAAGCATGCACAAACTCAAGATAAAAGTAGCAAAGAAATAAAGTTCAAATTAGCTAAGCAAATGAAAAATATTTTAAAATTAACACAAATATCAAAGTATTATGTTTCTTATAAATAAAGTTCAAAATGTCCAAATTTCTTGATTAAACTCCAAAGTCAATATCTCACTGCACTATGTTAAAATCTTCTTAGTTATAAGGTTTAAAATAGAATCGAATAAGTACTCACAGTTTTTCTCACGAACACTTGATAGATATATGTTACCGAAACGTCGTCACATGTCACGCTTCTTCGTCTGCAATAACTCCGCGATCCGTGTCACAGCTTCACTTCCCAACAACAGCACTTACCACGTGCCTCTAATCTAACTGCTGCTGATACACCATATAGTTTCCTCTCATTTATAGAACCGTGTTCCTTTTTAATCCGCTTCCTCCTCAGACCTGACGGCCTGCAACTTCCTGGACAGGGGTACGCCACCCTTTGTCCACCTCAGACCTCTTCGAAGGTCTGCAACCTCCCACGTTTGCGACAGCAATCCACTGCCCGTGGGGAACCCCGAACAAAAATATACGCCCCACCAAAGGCGCCCTTCGAACTGACTAAAAGTCTAATCCGGCTCGAGGACCATGAACAAATCCTTTGTTCAGGGGTTCAAGCGTAAACAGAGTAAGGGTTTACTAGTAGTAAAACAACCAAATTCCATTTACGGTGTTAACCGAGTATATTTAAAGTAACACAGTATCATTGTTATAATAAACAGTCAGAAAATCTTTATACCGCGATGTAGACGTGTACACAAATTAAATAGCGCCATCTAGTGACGGTAATGCAAATTACAAAAGATAAAAATTACGTACAATAACCTGCTTGTACAGAAAGCTAACAAATCTGTCAGTCGGTACGATTTACAAACAATGTTTACTTTTTACCTTACCTTACCGGTTCATTTTTATTTATTTTCCATTTAAAAAATAACTTTACCAAATATCGTGTGTAAATAGTAAGGTATATGTGGATTTATTGTAAACTGGCTGGCGATTTTCACGGTAGAATAGCCTCAAATTGCGCTACCACCGATGTAATAGCTTTCTGAGCTCTTGTTATTGCCCGTTTTGGATGCTGTTCCTTGTTATTAAAACAAACGGCACTTTACACTGAACACTTTTTAAACAATATGTTACGTTGTTTACGTTTTTTTTGGTTATACTTTCTCGTAATTTACAAACTGTTGTTTTATCCAAGTGGTAACGGATTTAAAATACGGAGTGTCACCACCCCAATTCATCACGTGGATGTCGTATAAGCCGACTAAGGAAGCCAAATACGCAGTTGAACAGAAACGCAAAGAGAAGAAAAACTTGAAACAAATCCTATACCAAACCGTCTGGCCAGGTATAGTAGGCCAAAAACTCCTTTCTAAGGAGAGGCAGCATGACCAGCAGTGGACTATTACATGATGATGATGATGATAAAACTAAAGAAGATTAACAAACAGATCAATTTGCATCAGTTATCATCAAATGATGAAATTTAAATATATTAAAGTTGTGATAGCCAGCCAGCCCGCATACTATCTTAACCCATTGGTTTTTTTTCATAAATCAAAAATCCTTCTTCTAAGCATTATTTACATTTCTAGGGTACACCTGGTTCCCCGGCTACTGGTACCCGAGACGGCGTGCTGTTCGAGTCCGACATAGCCACCACAGAGGAGAATTCCGCACAGAAAAATAAATAAAGGCATTATTTACATAGAGAGCGGGTCCAATAGGTAGCTATTGGACCCGCTCTCATTTGAAATACCACTTCCGGGGTGAAGGAGGTGACTGTTGGACCTCACAAATTATCTCGGAAATTATACCGGTGCATATTACCTACACCCGTATACACCGACGGTGACTATAATTAAGTTACGTTTATTAGGATGTGGTCCCAATTTATGATCTTAGTTAGAGACCATAAATAGATATATGGATTCTGCTGTTTCTCATTATCTCTCATATTTCTGTTCTTATCAAAATTAATGTTTTTTTTAGAGTTCCGCTCCTCCAAAGAAAAAGAACTACTTATTGGACCAATGCGTTGTTCAGATGTCTTTTAGTCTAGTTTATCTACTTCACAGAGACTCTTTTCTCAGGCACGCATGGAGGTATTAGTTCTATTTGTTTGCTGTTTCTTGAATCTGCAAGAAAATCAAGTTAATGAATTAATCCCACGAGTCAGTTGATATTCTTGTCAATGCATAGAAACTCTCTTTAGATTACTTATTAACTATTCTAACTTTGATTGTACAACTAATTAAAAAACCGTTATAAGGCACTTGCCCTGTAGGGAAGCTTCTATTCTTTTAATAATATAAGGTGTGATCAGACTGCTGTGTGGTTTTGAAATAAAAGCACCATTCACTCAAAACGACAATAAAATGACAAGGCTCATTTAGAGAAGATATTTTAACCTTACTCCAACTTTTGATTTATATTACCCATTCATTATCAAGATTAACTTTAAGCAAACATTTTATGCTATGATAAGTCAGAGACTTAAAACTCGGGAACCCAAAGATATGCAGAGTGTATGAATGCGACGATGAACTTTGCTTCTGCAAGTTATTTCTAAGTTGATTTCAAGTAATAAGAGTGATACATAGTGTCGGTTAGATTGTCTAACTTTTATATTTACTTCAATCTAATAAATATATAATACTTTGCGAAATAAATATTCTGAATAGCGACATATAACTGTATAAATAAAAATGAACCGCAGATTTTAAATATTTATTATTTCCGTACGTCTATTTGTTCGTATGTGCCACGGCTACAAATAAAACAAATGTTTCCTTGGTTCCCAGCTCAGCAGAAATTAGTTACAGTTAAGATTTACCCATCTTAAGAGTTTAACAACCCCAATGAAAGAGCTTCAATGAGTGTTTTAGAGCCTTTTTTTTAAGCGTGGAAACCCCCTCCGGCGGTCACCCAACCGGGGTTTACGGCGGGGTGGTGTGTCGGAATCAGACTGACTAAAACCACACGGTGTGCCACTCTGCGTCTGTAATTGGAGAGATCCGGGAACTGCTGTTATTAAGACATCCGGGACCCTCGGCGGGCGGGGCACTGGAGCTCCAGAGCCCCCCCCGCTAATTATGGCTGGGAGACATAATGGGTGATTATGCACTTATGACTCTTGAGTTGAGAGTCTTGTGAGTTGCAGGTGAGGTTAAGTGACTACCGGTGCCCATCGAGGGCACCGGTAGTCACTTAACCTTCGCTTACATTAACGATGACCAAAAAACACCTAGAAAATTGTTACTAAAAGTCATATCTGTGTGGTAATCATTCTCATCTATAGTTAGTATGTCGGCGTGTACTCAAATCAATCAATCATTAAAAATGTAAAAGTGGAATCACTGACATCATGCATGCGAGATGAACAAACGACAATCATTATTTGGGATCGCGACATTCAACCTCTATGTAAACGTGGTATTCATTTTGTACATATTGGCTTTCACTTTATTGACCATTAAAACTTTTTTCTTCTGTTATGAAAATGAATAAAATTATCTTATCTGTAAACACTATAAAACTGTAAATAGTGTAGGAGTTAGAAGAATGCGGATCTCTACTTATTATATTATATCAAATGAGGTAGCATTTCAACCCATTTCAATTATTTATTAATTTAATTACAACTCAACTGTACATTTTTTTTATTTAATGGAACTAATAGGCTTAAGTGAAAAAGTATTTTAGTTCCATGGAACTACTAGGAGAAAAAAATCCCCGTAGCACCATAGTGGAACTAGCGAATGGAACTACTGGGATAACTATGGGGGCAAACAAGCAGACAGTTCACCTGATGGTAAGTGACTACTGTCTCCCAAGGACCCCTGCAACTCAAGAGTTACAAGTGCGTTCTATTTGTTGCTTACACGTAACGTAACGAAAAGCGTAACGGTTGTTCTAAAAAATATATCCTTCTTTTATTGCACACTCCTTTACATAAGCCCAAACTACCTGTACTTACGATTCTTACGAACATAATCTCAAAATCGGTAAACGAAATACAAAAAAAAACACCGAATTGCGTAAACGGTAACATTAATGTTCGGCCGTTTCTTCAAACAACATTGAAAGCTACGCAATCTCGAAGACAATATACCCTAACACAAACGCGATTTAAAAGAAAAAAAAAACTTTTAAGAATCAGCAGTACTCGGATAAACAGTAAGAAAACGTCTTAAAGATATTTATCGTTAAAATATTCGATGCGGCTTGTGTGGGGACCTCATAAAATCCTTGAAAAGAATGGTTTTGTCTCTAGCTGCCGAGTGTGGTGGCATGTTAAGCAAACTTTACATAATCAGATGGCATCGACAAACAGTTGGAAGGGTTGATATGCTCGGTGAATTTTCTACGGTTTTGTGTAGGTAGCCCCTTTGCCAGGTGAGGCCTTTTATATATGTATATGTATCACGGATTATGTTGGAAGAACCACGGAGTTTTAGCAGTGATCACAATAGAATTTATTTGGTTGAAAACAGTTAAACCTTATTCTTAAACAATTTTTGTTTGTATATTAAAAGAAAAGTGTGTCTTCTAAACTCGTGGAAAAAGAGAAATTTATTCTTTTTTTGAACTCTCTAAAATACGAAATTTAATTCTTTAAAAATAAAGAACAAATATTCACTTTTATATTCTTTAAAAAAAAGTATTGACTGCACGTATGGTGTACTGGTTCACCTCGCCGCTTTCTATTGTGCTGAGTCTTGTGGGTTCGATTCCCACATGAGCCAACACTTTCTGTTGTCACTTTGCAACTTTAAATCTGGGTGTTCTTTGTATCCGTTTCATGTAGGTATGTCTGTAAAGTCCCCCGCGACACAGGATGTATTCCTACTGTGGGAGTCGTCTTGTTTTAAAAAAAACAAGAAAGGAATACAAAGGAGTTGACGAAATCGAACCTGCTGAAAGACACGCAGTCGCAAGTAAGAGCCCTCTTCAGTTTAGATGGTCACACATCACACCATCATCTCAGGTATATCTAAGTACTTCTGTTTCAGTGTTCGCCTTATAGAACTCTATAATTTATATCAAAGGTCATTAAACTAAAGAATAGGTCGTCATCGATCTCTAAGGGTCGATATAGATCGTTTTGGATATAACAGATTTATACTAACATGAGAGGTATTATTCGACCACCATGTCTGTGTCATCAACGTGTATAATATACTAGTAAAACTCAACGTCAATCAATAATCTTTAGTTCCAATGATTGACTACCATTCCTCCTCGTATCATCAATAAACCACTAAGACTTTAGCACAATCAATCCACCAGATTGACGCTTACATCAATTAGCTGAGACCCCTACTTACATAGGTACATAAATCACGGATCAATTGCCACTTTCAATTGGTGTCAATGATTGCAAATGAACGTCTTGTTTTATACAACCTCACACGTGCTGGCTCTTTCACTCCTAATAGTTTGTATAGGTGTGAAAGGGACGTAGGATCCACTTTCATGTAAGGACTATACTGGGTAAGTCTACGGTTCCCTCCAATTATGACGATTTACGAGCCTAGCGAATTGTTCAGTGGCCTTCGTTTGGAATATACGAATGCTAGAAGTGACAAAATCTTCTATCCTGAATACTCTCTGCACAATGTTTAATATTTCAATTATTAAGACCAATTCTAACTCAAGTAAATCTCACTTCACGCCTTTATTTTTATGTCCGCCCGCGTGTATGTCTGTAATCACGGTAAAATCACTCTTTTTACCGTGATTACAGACTATGTCCTTCTTCAAGAATCAAAACATCGTAATGCCAAATTCATTAAAATCGGTTCAGCGGTTTAGACGTGAAAGCGTAACAGAGAGAGAGAGAAACTTTCGCATTTGTAATATTACTAGCTTTTGCTCGCAGCTCCGGCAGCGTGCATGTTAGGTTATCGCGGTAAAACGTAGCCTATTTTACGAGTACTTGCTGATAATGTAACCTTCTATTGCTGAAATAATTCTTAAAAACGATTTAGTGGTTTAGGCGTAAAAGCGTTACAAACAAACAATCAAACGAACTAAAATTTAAAAGTATGGATTATTAGATACCATATGCTAGGAACAGGTTTCACTATTCACAGGTATTTACAGGTCTCACAATATGTCAGAGTATAGTAAAATTACATACAGATTTACACATAGATAAAGATGTCAGTGAAGAAGAGAAGTATTAAAAACGCAGAGAAGTATTAAAGATCCATATATTGTCAACTATAATTTTTAGTCTCATCTATGTAATACTGGCAAGCTTAAACCATACAAATAACGAACATAAAGAACACTCAGACTCGGATTTGGGATTTAACCCACAACACTCAGCGCAGTAGGAAGCGGCGTAGCGACCGCTTGAGCTACTACCATCCGTGCAGTCAGTCAAATTGATGATGATGATAAGGTATAGAGAGATATGGGGATTTATCGGAGTGTGTAATCAATATACCTGTCTTATTAACCAAGTATAAAATCTCAATGTTTTTGTTTAGACAAAGTAAGTACACTTTGAAAGTAATTCCTCTTTCTAGTTTACTTATATCTACGAATATGCCACCAGCAGGTATAAATTAAGGGCATAGCGTTATACGGCTATATTTATTTACTTTAATTTAAGTATACCATAATGACCCCATAGGATTTTAAAAAGGAATTACTGTATTTTATGTATCTCACTTAATTGGTATGACACTTTATTTTAAAGGTCTTAGATTACTTTTAATTTCAGATACAAACATCACGCTTAAACACTAGGTATATTCAACGACAATGACATTCAAAATAATAACTGTTTTGTGTCAGAAGATACATTGACTTGGACAATTCCATAATACATAGACCCACACATCACCACTTTTCAAGATAGTCGAAAATATTTATTAATTATTCTTTGTTTTAAGAAAGTCCGACTTTTTCTGAATTTTTGCTGAATTAATAGTAGTAGTAGTAGAATAGTAGTGGTTTGTGTAACAGACAGAAAGTCGTGGGTTCGATTCTCACTCATTTGAAAGTATAGATGACATATGAATGTGTGTGAGTGAAGAATGAATGAGTAAATGAATGAATGAAAATAATATGAATTGATATTTATAGTCCTTGTTCCATGTCTCTCTCTATAATGTAGATTGATAATACTTTACTTGTACATCAGGGTTCTACAGAGATTATAAAACGAAATATACGAGTACAGTAATAATAATACACAAAAGGCGGTCTTATCACTTAGAGTAAATCGATGGACTGGAATCATTATTTGAAACTGCTGGTAATCGTAGGTGTATAACAAAAAACTTGTCAAAGCTTAATATCTACTTCATTATACAAATTCACTTAATAGTAAAAGTGTTGACTTTTGCAATATAAACATATTACACACAAACATTCTTACTACATATTTATATTTAAATACTACACACACAATCTCTTTTATCATCATCAACAGCTTTTAATAGTCCACTGCTGGACATAGGCCTCTCCTTGGAAAGGAGGTTTTGGCCTACTATACCACTCTGGCCAGACGGGGTGGTATAGGATTTGTGTCAAGTTTTCCTTCTTTCTGAGGTGCTGGTGTCCTGCGTTGTTTTGTTATAATCTATTTTATACTTCAAGGGAAGCTTTTCCGTTTCCTATAAATAAAATCATAATATTTTGCTTATTGCAAAACAACAATCCCTTTACATTATTAGAAATTCAATACATCTAAAAGCAAAAATGTTATACGAGTTTTATACGTCACCTTAAAATCAGCATCATTTTTACAAGAGTCTCTATTGCGAATGCGACCACACCCAGTCAGATGGGTTATATCTATATGTTTTATATTCTTCAAATAGGGTTGACACCGTTGCGAAAGGACTGAACTTGACTGCACAGATGGCGTAGTGGTTTAAGCAGTCAGTAATCCTCAAATTGTTGTTCTGCATCTGGGTGCTCTTTGTGTCCGTTCCATGTATGTTTGTAAAGTCCCCCGCAACACAGGATATATTCCTAATGGGGAGTTGTCTTTAAAAAAAAAAACAAAAAAAAAGGAGAGAACTGTAATATGTTACCAATTCTACAAAATTGATCCGCTACGTATTGCACTAACAGAATCCTGATGTTTTGTTGCTGAAATATGGTTGCAACTGTACTATATTTTAAAAGCGTTCTAATAATTACATTTATGAATACATTGGAGAATTAATCCAATCATCTAATAAATATTAAATACCTTTAACTAACGTGACTACGATCAGAATAATAGGGTTGCCACTACCACAAAATTATGAACTACGTACCTAATCACAAAGCACACACAGAACTTGGTTATATATTATAAAGATTACTGCATATTTTATATTCTATTAAATATATATTTTTAATTTGTTCGTTAAACTTCTGTTCACGAAGAAAAAATATTTTTTGACATTATGTACTACTAATACCATTTAGGAAATCATATAGAAAAGCATGAAAATATTTTGTTTTGGTGATTATTTCAACGTTGCCAACCCTAAGCACATAGATATTGAAATGTACGCGTATGATGTGGAAGTGGTTTTATTCATATTGTTTGCTTCTAGTACCAGAGATTTCTTCAAATTTATCTTGGAAACTCGTAAACGAAATCTCATCACATTAAATATTTTAAATTTTTAACTTTAGTTGAAGTCGAAAATATAATTTTAATTTAGACATGCATGGTCTTTCGAGCTTCAGAAATTTAATTTTTTAAACAAATATGATACCATTCAAATACTATGTAAGGAAAGCTACGGTAAAAGGTGGTAAAGTTCTTTTAATTGTAGTTAACCTTCTCAGATATACCAAATGCTTTTTGTATTTGTGTATTGTGTTTTGGGGAGTTGTTATTTAACGCAACTTTATTACAGACAAAGTTTTATAAAATAATGAAATTAAATATACATATAAAGCGAAAAAAGTTGATTCAAAAATTCTTAGCGTTTAATACCGCTAAAGCAAAATACCACTTAGGCATTTAGTTTGCTCCCTTAGTCGGCTCTTACGACACCTACGGAATGAATAGGGGTGGTGACACTGTATTCTTAATCCGTCACCACACGGACTGTACGGACAATATATATATTTATTATGCAATCAAAACTTTAACACTCAGCAAAATGAAAACCTAAAAAGAACTTTCCATCAATATAAATTCAAGAAATTTGGCAAAAAACAAGGTCTCCTAGTTAGTGCTGGAAAAAATAAAAAAATTCCGAAAGTCGTTCATTTGTTATTATTTGACAAATTGTGGAAAATTTACTGTGACACACACAAATGGGGGAGTACTTTTGTAACGGCAAATTCAAGTTAGTTTTTCCATCCGACACGACATTCCAAGAATGCGTGGTATGTTATTATATTCCAAGTTTTATTCAGATTATTTCATACGAGTATCATGCACTTTATTAATAATAATAATATGTTCCGATAGTCGTATCTGCTCACGGATTGATAGCCAAGAGCCTCGACCAACACCTTAAGAGGCTCACGTTGGACGGCTGGATCAAGGGTCTGACGCAGAAGGCAGTCCTCCTTGACACGGCTCGTATAGTGAGGAGGTTCCTATCTTTGGAGTCCTAACCACCGGTGTCTTGGTCCCTGTACCCGATGTCGGTGGTCTACTATTTTTTATATTTTTAAATGTATTTTTTTATATTTTTTTATAAAGTGTATGTTTAAAAATGTAAATAATACGAGTATGTATATAAAGTAAATAAAGAGAATAATAATAATAATATATTCTACCACATACACACAACGCCATCTAGTCCCAAACTAAGCAGAGCTTGTACTATGGGTACTAGACAACTGATATAAATACATATATACTTTTTTTTTTTTTTAAATACATACATATTATACATGGAAACACACATACACATTTATTGAACATGAGTTCTTAAAATTTAAGTCTCCAATTTGAATTAAAATATCAGACCGATTTGTACCACAATCACTGGCGTTCGACCTTTAGCCCTCTCTCCAGTGAGAAACAACTGATAAACCGGCTAAATATTATGTAAAATCAATGTTTTTGTAAATATGAAAAAGTGCGCTTGTCAACAGTGTTAACCGCTAACGATTATCAGATCCAGCTATCATGATATTGGTTTACAGTTATGACATACATAGATTATATTGGCCAGATTGTTTCAACCATCATTTCTGCCTAATTTACCAAATACTTTAATAGTTAATTGATTTTACTAATTTAGTGTGTGTTTTGAATGTTCATAGCTATGATCTTAATGAATTTATAGAGGAACTAGTGTTTTTTTCCTCCAACACAATGGGATCAGAGTCCCATAAACGAAAACCTGCCTGCCCTGTCGCTATTTAATAGTTATTCTTGAAAAGTTTTTACATACCTACTAATCGCAGATATATTCAAATTTCATTTTCGCGACTCAGTATTAGTAGTGACTTCGGACCTCAGTGTGCCATAAAAAAAATACATTATGGTTCGTTAGATGACATTAAAGTATTTTGGTAAAGTTGCCACAGAACCATAACTTGAAGTATAATTGCCTAAAACCCTAACTTAAACAATAAAACTCAACTTTTATTGAAAAGGACGGTTTTGTTACGATTTATTATACGAAAAAGCCAATTCGTCAGCAATGGTCGTCATAATAATAATAACGCTAATATAATGCGAAAAGAAGAGCACGCTAATCAAAATTTTATACAACAATATTATTATTGTTAGTTACATAAGCATTTTAAATTTAAAAAAAACTGGTATTCTTATTATCCTTTATAACTCTATTCTCGACAGTTTATTTTGCATTCTTTTCCAGTGGTATAGTCTTAGAGTCATAGTGTGATGTTAAATAGTATATAAACGATCGAACGAACGAACAAAAGAAATTCCATCAGCCGTATTAAAATCCAGTTAGTAATCAGTGCATCCTTGTAATGGGAACCCATTATGGGAAACTCCAATTACCCGCAATATCACCAACCACGATCCAATAAAAACCAAATGCTCATCCACTTACCTCTTATTACAAGAAGATGGTATTGGAAGTGAACAAAGCCATTTGGTGCCATTTTTGGCACAGGATACCGCATTAATTACTGAACAGAACGACCACTGGATAACCTACGCTTAGTAAGTGCATTAACGACGCTGGAATGTTGTTGTTGCTCCGACGATGTAAGTTTTATCACTGCTTCAGGCAGATACGTTCAATAGTACTCTGTTGTGATCATTTTCATTGGAAGAAACGATAATCTTTTTATAATAATAATAATAAAAATAGGCAGTTGGATTAAGGGTCTGATGCAGAAAGCAGTTCTTCTCGATACGGCACGTATTGTGAGGAAGTTTCTGTCTCTGGAGTCCTAACCACCGATATCTTGGTCTCTGTACCCGATACCGATGGGGTACTACTTTTTATATATTAAAATGTTTTTTTTTTGTTTTTGTATATAAATATATTTAAAAATGTAACTTCACACATCTGTAACCTCACACATCTCACACACGGTTGTCTGATCCCAAACTAGGCAGAGCCTGTGCCATGGTATCCAGACTGCTGATAAACATACTTATATATTTCTAAATACATACATATTATAGATAAATTACACCCAGTCACAGAACAAAAGATCGCGCTCATCACACAAATATTTGTTCTGGGTGGGAATCGAACCCACGACCTCCGGTTTAGCAGTCAGGGTCACTAACCACTAGACCAACAGGCCCGTCAGTTTATGCATTAGTATCACTATTTCTGAACTAAAAAATAAAAAATGGTTGTAAGTCGAAAATTTAAAAATGACTCAATAGTTTAGTGCTTCGAAGATGTTTGCAAAAACCCGCGTTGGTTGTTTTTATACAGTAATGCGTAAGAGATGCGCATCCCTGGTATACAGGGTGCTGGGCAGCACCAACAGCATCCTCAAAATAATCTCCACCAGACTGAACTGCGCGATCGTGAACCGGTGCTGCGAACTTTCTGCTGGACCTGCAGTATAATAACAAGGTGTCATGTTAGGTATTGTTTCAGCTCATTAATTGTAATTATTTAGTTTACTAACATAGATAGTAGTCAAATTGTTACTAACACTATGGGTGATGTTGCTTGAATAAATAAATAGTTTAATTCAGACAGCATTAGTGAAACTTGTATTTTTACTTTATTGATATTTATATTATTTTGTATGTCTCTTTGTATTCTTAAGTCTTGAACAAAGTTCGACTCATCTAATAAAATATAAAGTTTCATTAATAGTTGGCTATGTAGTCAAGGTGTAAAATCGTTTTAATTTTTGTATGTATGCTACTTACAAAAATTAAAAAAACCCCTTAGTCGACTTTTACGACTCCCACGGGATGAATCGGGGTGGTGACACTCCGTATTCTTAATCCGTCACTACACCGATAAAACCACATTTGCATTTATAATATTTGTTGGGGTGGACGGTTATTGTGGTGAACTAACTACCAAATTTTAAAGCGGTCGCGTCTGCAAATATGTAATATTAGTCTGTGACAGATCACGGATCAGTGGAAATTCCAGTGTATAAATCAAATTTACTCGTAGCTGGACTGTTTACCGCAGTATTTGATGCGGCGTTATTCGCCTTTATTGATGATAATATTTAGTCGTTTCGTGATTAATACCCAGTTTTACGCTTTGAACTAATCGTGATTAATGCACAATCAGTTGAATACGAATTATCGGCATGTGTTTCTAAAATACCGCATTATTACTATGACATGTGAATAATATCACATGTTATAATTTGAATTAAATTTATTGTTTCTCTACAAACTGTTACATAAATATGTTCTAAGCGCGCTTTGTGTAGTCGACAAATAGTTGACTACGAGTATACTCAATTTTGTTCCACTTTTTTCTTTGAGATAGCCTTTACTAGCGTATTTCAAAAAAGCAAAGAGTAATTTTGTTTGTTCCAATTTAATTACCCATACAAATAAATTAAATTGAAGTGTCTGTTTTTAAAGTCAAAATAATGGGTTTTTTCATGATTACACGGTTATTTGCACGATACCTATGCCTGAAAACCGTTATTTTTTGTTTGTTCTAAACGGCTGGAACGATTTTGATAATATTTTACTACCAGGTAGCTGTCTATATAAGGAGGCTATTGCCTCTCTAAACCTTTTAAAATTTTGCCCGGTCTGGGAATCGAAACCACTAAGGTAGCGCTTTTCAAATTCCACGCGATCGAAGTCGCGGGTACCAGCTAATTTTTTTAATGTTTATAATTCAGCCAGATGGACTTTCGAGCCTAGCTGTAACAGACTGCATGCGGAAGGCCCTCCACCTTCCTCGTACTATGGTGCAAATAGGATTATTAACGTTAAGGAATTCTTTCGTTTATTTTACCGAAGAAGTGACGTAACCAAAGCCTGAACACGTCCCCTCCCGTTCATTACAGGGAAACACAAAAAAAACCTAACAATGCTGATGTAGTTACAAAAAACTAAAATGAAACTGATATCTAAAAGCTCGGAAACAGTGGAAAAAGTAGAATAGAATATGCTAAGCGTATTTTCAATTCAAAATCAAACCAAAGTCCGGAACTACGAAGATGGTAGTATCGAAACGTGACCGTAGTGCTTTCTCGTTTTATTCCAGCTATAGATTACAAAGTGAAAAAGTTGCTGGCTACAGCATGCAAACTGTGCACTGTCGATACCATGTTGATTTATGGCTGACAAAGTGAGAAGCTGATCCTTAGTCTATGGACAGTACCGACATTTGAGTGGTTAGAATGGCTATGTTTCAAATGAAAATTTCATTTAAAAACTTATTATTATTATTTACTTTTAAAAATATATCAATGTGGTGTTTCTTATGGCACCTATGCTTAAAAATATTGAGACGTGCGAGAAAATAATATAAATTAAAATACAAAAGTTAAATACAAAAATTATATACAAAAGAATTTCTTAAAAATCTAATTTCAGAATATATAATTGCTGTTTATCATACCTAATAGTTATTTAATAATAAAACAAGTATTTTACACGCCACTCAAAACCAAATGCGCACCATTACAAACAATTGTTTTTTTTAAATACAAACAATCTCGCACAAAATAATATTTTAAATCTGTTTACTCATGAACTCTTTTTAAAGGTGTGGAAACCCCCTTAGGGTCGTCACCCCACTGGGGTTTGCAGCAGAGTGGTGTATCGGAATCGGACCGACTAAAACCACACAGTGTGGCCCCTCTGCGTCTGAAATAGGAGGAATCCGGGACTCTTCTTTGGGCAGTTATTATAAAAATATAATACATTTTTCTATTTGTATTTGATATGATAAAAGATAAAACTCTTTCCATTACTGAGTATATTTAAAAAGTCTGTGTTGCTACTAAGAGTGGCCTAATTGAAAGCTCATGGCGGAAATCACACTTAGGCCCTCACAATCAAACACAAACGTAAGATGCACTGAGTCCCAAGCAACACTATTTGAATATTGTTCATTTGTTTTCTAGGTAGTGAGTCATCATGACGTCATAAGTGCCTAGTAGAAAGGGTTGTCACAAATCATTGGCACTTCGAGTTTTTAAAACACTAATATAAAAAAAAGCTAAAGCTTTAAAAACCTAGTAAAAGGCTATAAGGTTTGTAACTCACGGATTTCAAAAAAAGAATTGCATTTCTTGCAAAAAAAATAGCTTTATCCGCGAGCAAAGTTAAAAGCTTAGAGTACTTATCATCACGCTAGGTTTCACAAAATTGCTCAGCTCCTTATTCAATTACTCAGCACACTGTAATTGCGTTTAGAAATGTGGAGAACAGCCAGTATAAGACAGTACGTAATTTGAGAATACATAAACATAAATAGAAATTTTCAAATCGTGAAATCTTTTGTAAAAGGTTGGGTACAGGTTACATAAATCTCTTTTACAAAAACACCCTGTCAAGAAATGCTCAACAGAGTAAAAAATATTGGTTACGCAAGTCCGAATTCGGACACCAGTTGATTTACACCTAGCGAGGTGAGGTCGTCCTCGTGCAAAGAGACAACGTCAGTTAAGCTTGTGTTTACACAGCTGCCTTACAAAAACGTTCTTAAGAGATTTACGGTCAGTTCTATGTAAAGTATAGTATATAAAACAAAAGTAAACTTTGTGTTGAGAACAGCATACATAGTGAAAGCGGTTTAAATGTAAGAAAGTCACTTCAAGTTATTTACACGGTTTTTATTTGAGGGTAAAACGGACCAACGAGCAGACGATCCTACCTGATGGTACCTAAGTTACAATTGACGCCGTATCTATCAAGAGATGCAAGTGTTTTAACACTTTTTGAGTGCAAACCCCTCTCCCCCTAAATCTAGTTGAGGGAATCAAAGTTCCTATACCGACCTCAGTCTCTCGGTGAAAAGCAATAAAATTATTACTTAACAACTGTTTTCAGTGAGGCTATGGTATCACACCAGTCGAGATGACCCATATGTGCCGAAGAAATACTAAGAAGTATGTTGTATAATCTGAAGTCTAGCCAGATATCTTAATAATAGATTCAAATATGTATGTTTTTTTAACATAATTAAAACATTGCGTGGCAACCCTGCAAGTGCGTACAAAACGCAGCACTTGGTATTGGCCGTCGCTTATCGGTCGTGCGCCAAGTGCGTGTTTTATGACCGCCCCTCTGGCATACACTGATCATTGACTGCTGTTGTTTTTGCGATACTACTTCCAATTCAGAATCTTCGTCTATAGCTTGAGTTTTCCGCTTACCGATAAGCTATAATGTAAATGTAACGAAACCTGATTATAATTATATCCAGCACACTACATTTCTAAACTGAAACTAAAAGGGGCTCTGAAAGTCCGATTCAAAGTGAGAAAAGAGGAAATTTTGGAATAAAAATGTGATACACATAAATAGTTGAGCAGTTTAGTATGAGAACGACTGAACGTACGAGAACGGATGGCGTAGTGGTTTAAGCGGTTACCACGCCTTATCCTACTGCGCTGCGTGTTGTGGGTTCGATCCCCACATGGAACACCACTTTGTGTTGAATGTTTGTGAATTGTTGTTCTGGGTCTGGGTTTTCTTGGTGTCTGTTTGTAAAGTCCTGGGGACTTTACAGTCCTGGGGACTTTACAGTCCTGGGGACATATGTATATTCCTAATGCGTGAGTTGTATGAAAAAAAGAATTTAACATAGAATTCTTACTTACTAGCTATTACTCGCGGCTTTCTCGCGTGGTTATTTTTTATTTCTCACGAAGAAATTGACAAACTTTCTAAAAACCGTCAATCCCTTATTTTTACAAAAACCCTTTCTAAGTGGGTGCTTATAACATAAAAATAAATATACTGCCAAATTTCAAGTTGTAGCCCCAGCGGTATTATTATAATAATAATACGTATAATAGTAATAATAATACCATCAACCAAGCGAACATGCGATGTTCAAAATTTAAATTCTTAGAAGTAACAAAAAATATAATTAAAAAATTGTTTTTAGTTTTTGTTACTTTTAATTATTTAAGCAAAAAGTATGTTATTTTCATATCTTTATGTAATACAAAAGGTTGTAATATTAAAAAAAATATTTTTTTTGTTGAATGTAAATGTGTAATGTTAATGTTATCTGTGTTCTAAACAAACGAATAAACTAACTGGTGGCACCACAAATCCTAACAAAACTAATAATCTCGGGCGCCAGGTGCCTTATCCTTAAATGAACACAGACAACTAACCACAAATACAAGGAATGCCTCGAACAGCTCGGTCAGCGCTAGACCTTTAATCTAGGATGGGGGGCAGCTATTAAATACAAAGATGTCAAGTTCAAGTGGCAGTTCATCATCCCGTAGTGTCTGTAGAGTACATGGTATCTTAAAGTTCTAATTACTATATGTAATTCTTATACTCAAATTAGTACTGTCGTTAATGCAATCTGTTTAACTGAATAAAACAAACTAAAATTAAATATGTTTTAAAGAGTCACATAAAGACTTAATAAGAAATGAATCTAAGGGTAGTTGTAGCATCGACCTACTCCCTTAATAAAAATAACACCCCTTGGGGACCTGCGGTATCCGATGCCACAACGCCAACCAAATTAATATAAAAAAACATACCAATGACTTTGGCTCAGTCCGAATGAAATTAGGGCATAATTAATTCTAATAAATCTCACTCCAGCTCCCACGTGGTTGTAGTGGCGGGGTAAGTATTCCAAGGTTCCTGATAATGGACTGCAGCTAAACAGCTTTTTCTACCATTATAGGTACGCTCCGCAGCAAACTAAATCCTTGGGTCGGGCCGGTAGTGAGGCAAAATCCAAATGTAACGTAATGACATTACAATCCAATAAGAGAATTGAACTAGAGGTTAAGTAAAAATCTGAAGTAAGGTAAAGAAAATAAGGTATAACAAGAATAAGGTCTAAAGAGAAATTAAGGTATAAATAGAAACCCTGATTCATCTGAAACAGTGAAAATTATAGGTTATTGGCCTATCTCAAAAGATGAATCCTAAATCTGGTAAGATACAATAATTTACTCACCAGGGTTCCAAAACGTTTCACAAACAAAGCAGCGGCATTATAATTAATTCCTGTAACCAAATAGACAAAGATTTAAAACAACTATTCTCCATAAGCCAAGCATGAACCATGCGGCTTAACAAGACTTACCTTTACAATGAAAATATCAATTCCAACAAATAACTCGTGTCATTAACGAGACTGGCCAAACATTAAAAGATGAATTATGCCCTCGTTTACAACAAACAAATATGGATTACTAATATAAAAAAATACATCGCCCCGCGTGACTAATTTCACACGGGCCGAGGCCCAAAGTGTCGGCCATCTTCCATCCTCATTATAACGCGTCAGAAAAATGTTGCCAGAACAAGAAAAACTAAATCGACACATTACCATAGACGATCAGCACCGACTATTATTCTCGTCCGTGACACCGTCAATCGGAGCTAGCTGAAACGTCATAAAATTCGACCGTCAAACCAAAAACGCGTCGATAAATAAATTTCCTGTAAGGGTGCGAAATGCACCGTTACAAGGTTCAAGAAATAGTTAATGCAGATAATAATTTTCGATCTCAAATCAATTTAAAACCTACTATAAAATTCAATTTTACTATGAAAACAAAGATAAACTATCAGGTTATAACAAAGAAAACTTAATAGAATCTCTCGGAGTAGCTCATAGTAAGAATGCATAATTTACGGGCGGTCTTGTCAGGTCGCCTGGGGGCTACTAAATTTTTATAATTGAACCTTGCAGCCAACGCCTGTGGAAAGGTATCTTATACTGATATATTTGCTGTAATAACTTTGCTTTTGTATTTTATGAAGGCGTTTCTTAAATTCTGAATGTTTTTCGATAGCGATAATTTAACAGCTACAGAACTTAATTAGTTTACTTAACAAATGTAATGGTTTGTTATAAAAAATCGGTCTGACTTCATCCTATTTAATGTTACAAGCGTGTGGTTTGTGTGTTTATTGCAATTTTATACTTTAAGTACCTTCAAACTGTCAGAGTTTCAGGAAAAGGGTACCTTTTAACCAGGAAAAGGTAACTGTTCCCGAGGGATATCTGAGTTTATTATAAAACTAGCTGAGACCCGCGGTGTTGTTATAACCGCGGGCAAAGCCACGGGGCGAATCTAGTCTAAAAAAAGTAGCCTACGTTACTCCTTATGTCATCAGCTATCTGCCAGTGAAAGTCCCGTCGAAATTGCTCCAGCCGTTCCAGAGGTTACCTGGAACAAACAGACAAACAGACAGACAGACAGACAAAAATTGTAATTTTTTTTATTTTGGCATATGTTCCGTGTAAACATACATATGCATTTAGTAAAAAGCGGTTATTTTAATATTACAAACAGACACTCCAATTTTATTTATTTGTATAGATCTACAACCCAACCGGAGAATATCCAAGGAAATTAAATTTAATTATAAAATCGTCCTTATTCAAAACTATCATGGGTTTCACTCCGTAACATATTCCCATGTGATTTATTTTTTATATTTATAAGAATTGCCATAACATTTTGTTTTTACTGATAAGGTAAGCTTTATGAGAATAGCTAGGATAGACCTCGATAGCAAAAAAACACACCATCATTCGGTCTTAACAGAGCCATCCTTTATCACAATAAATGCGAAGACTGGACCGGAGAGACACCACGGCCTGTCAGACAACTAATGTTCAGCTACTTTTCACTAAGTCAGTGAAATTACTGGAGCCTAAACTCTCTTCCCACTGATTCGCGAGGGACGGGGGCTTCAAGGACGGCACCGAACTCCGTGACCCTTAAGTTATAGGTGTTCATAGTCGGTGATAGCCATTTACCATCAGTTGACCTGTCTGCTCGTTTACCCCGCTATGCCAAAAAAAAACAGTGGCATTCCGGGAGTGCTGCAGACAGACAAAACTGGAAAAAATTTTTTTTGATTATAACTGGTTTTTTTTTTCCAAAAGTTCCGACATAAATATATCTATGTTGTACGTATATCCACAATATATGTTTATATTATCAATGTATTTCAACCCAAACTCAAGTCTCGTGTAAACGGTTCCAATTTATGTAGATAATTATATACAGAAGAGTCATAAATAAAGGATAAATGATATTTTTTTCTGTAAGTAAATCTTTTCAGATATTTTTACAAGTCGGACTATACAGCTAGAAGGAGCCGGCCTTTCCTAAGACTCACTCTGGGAAGAAACGCCGAAACAAACCACAGACGTGTCTTTTTTTTTAAGTCCGTAAACAAAGTTAAATAAAACTGTGCGAGTACAGTATAGGGTCTGGGTAGGCCTTTTTGAAGAAAGGACCATAGTTTTGAGTCGGCCTGTCCATACAGACGGCATACAGACTCCAGCCACTGTGTAGCCTAACCGATTTTGGTCAATATGCATGACACTACCGCCAGCAGGACATTTGGGTAGGCCGTGGAAACACTCAAAACCACCAGAAAGTTACTAAAATATGAATTAACATTACAAGCCTACACTATAGTCACATTTACATCACATCACATCACATCAACAGCCTTTAATAGTCCACTGCTTTACATTTACATATTTACAGAAAAAAAACTATACAATTCAAATTCAACGAAAAATAAACAAATTAAAATAAACAAAATACCAAATACACCAAAAAAATAATAATTAAATGTCCATCACTTTCAAATTTAACAACAAAGATGTCCACGTAAAGGTTGGTAACGGTAACAGTATCGCGAGTTCAATGGTTTGTCCTATCTCAAAAAATACATTTTTTGTTTGTTGTTTAAAAATGTCCTACGCACCTAAAGAAGTTTTCACTTCAAAAAAAATCTTTCCAGGTTTGCGCGTGACTGGAGAGAAACGAAATATACATTATTTCGTGCTTACTGTACTGACTTTTATATGTGTAACCTGTGGGTACATTTTATTCAAAGATCAGTATAATAACGCGTTCAGGATGCTAATGGGGTTGCCTCGCTTCTGCAGCGCATCAAGGATGTTTGCGGATTCTTACATTGAACGGTTCTATACCGTTATGTAAAAACGGTGCACATCCCTGGTGCGCAGGGTGCGGGTCGGCCCCAACAGCATACTGAACATGATAGCGAGTAGACTAGATTATCCATATTTGACTCATTTTTTCTTTCTTTTTTCTTTTTTTAGTTAAAAAAGACAACGCCCGCATTAGGAACAAATCCTGTGTAGCGGGGGACTTTACAAACATACATGAAACGGACACAAAGAACACCCAGACTCAGAACAACAATTTGTGGATCACACAAAGTGTCGTCCCATGTGGGGTTTGAACCCACAACACTCGGCGTAGTAGGAAGCGGCGTGGCGACCGCTTAAACCACTACGCCATCCGTGCAGTCATTGCATCAGGGTTGCCCTGAGCGCCGCACCTGTTACTGCGAGGTAATGAGTCTAATCCTAATTATAAAACGTACTAATATAGAAGTCCAAATTGTTACTAACATCTTTGAGTCTTAGCTACTGAAATAAACAATTTTATTATTATTTGTAAGACTGCAAGTACTTATTACACAATTGTAAATCAAAAATATATATAAAACAGGATCCACCATTCTCCTTGCATTCTAGAACCTTCCGTTACTCATACCGACACATTTGTTCTTATCTCACCAATAAACAATACTAGTTACGAACCGAAAACATCTATAAATATTTATCATGAGAAAGTTTCCGCGATACATTTCGCGGATAGTTTTAAGAAGAATGGGATACGTCGAAGTATTATTTAAGGGCGTGGGTAGATACATATTGCTTTTGTTATCGATGAAAATTATATATTTCAAAATAAATATTTTACATACTCTCATATCTATTCTGAATCGATTCGAACTTTCTATATAATCGAGACTGCACGGATGGCGTAGTAGTTTAAGTTCACCACGCTACGTAAGTAATATTAATATTACGCTGAGTGTTTTGGGTCCGATCCCCACATGGGACGACACTATGTGTGATCCACAAATTGTTGTTCTAAGTCTGGGTGTTCTTTGTGTCCGTTTCATGTATGTTTGTAAAGTCCCTCGCGACACAGGATATTCTAATGCGGGAACTGTCTTTTTAAAAAAGACAGAAAGAAAAGATTTGTTAAATTTTAAAAATGTTACGACGAGTATCTGAACTTGTTTTTTTTTTTTTTTAATAAATTAGAATGCCGTCGTTTATGAACCAATTTAAAAAAATCTTCTTTTCTTTCGGGGGAGTATTGTTCCCTATATAGATTTAAAGAAAAAATCTCGTCCTAAGGGAAAAAACATAAGGAACAGTTCATCATGATGAAGGCGTTGAAGATGCTGATGTATTGATGCACAAATTAGTCTTTTTGAGTGCTCAAATAATCAACAGAAAACTTTACTCTTCACGATTTATACTCAAACGTGATTCTCTTGATTGTAAAATAAATCAAACTCGTCACACCCTTGGGCGAATCTGATACACATTTTGCCGGGTTTTTGGCAAAATTTCGGTGACCAACAAAAGGAGCCTATAACTCATTTAATGGTTGCCATTATTGCACTGATCGTAGCAGGAATATATTTGATATAATACGAGAAAAAAGTATGTTAGTTTGACCATCGGACGTTTGACTAATGACCTCGCATTCGGGAGCATGAATCCAGAGATGTGGAGTAGCTTATTTGTGAAAATATATAATAATTTTTGTTATTTTTTACTGCAACTCACTGTTCTCTTCATAGTAATAATGAATACTTAAAATACTTGATCATGAAGGACTCGTGACTAAGTGGTAACCGAGTAGGTTAGCATTGCAAAGTTAAGCGATCATAGCCAGGTAAGTCTATGGATGGGTGACCATGCTCAACATACTGAGACCCCTTCATGACTTGGAGAGCACGTTAAGCCGTCCGTTCCGGCTGCCGTCCCGGCTCCCACGAACTTCTCTGGCAATCGTTACGGTTAGTTGGAGCCCTAAAAAGTGCGGCAACAGTCTTACTACAGAACTTCAGTATCGTTTAGTACTTGGGTTGTGGAGGTCTAATAGCACTCGGTCCGCGTAAAAATCGAAGTTCAGCCGTATCGTGGTAGACTTGAAGCCAACCCCTACCTAGTTTGGGAAAAAGGCTTGGAGGAACTTGGATTACTTGATCATGTCGAGGAAGTGCTGAAAACTAAAATCTTTAGATGGACTATAAGGACTATAAAGTTCAAAATTGTATAAAAATGGTTATAAATAGCTATTGTGGTTCAGTATATATTTTGACCTAATACTAGACTTAGCTTAAGTTATACTGATCCATAAAATATGACCATTAAAATGGTCGAAATTCAACCAGACCAAGCGGTCTCTGGTAATGTGAAATGTTAACTGTAGACTATATAATTTATCCTCACCTGTATTTTTATTTCCACCTAGTTAATTCTGTCTTCCTGCCTTTAGAGTTGTCACACTTTCTTACTTAAATATAAGAAAGATATTATACTAATACTAATAATATTTTCGGGCATCTGACATACAACGCCATCTAGCTGTCAACTAAACAAATCTTGACTGATAGAATACTTACAAACTTTATTTCGTAAATAAATACATTTGGATGGTGCGAAAAGAAAAATACGTGTCTATGGGTGTCGGTAATCACTTACCATTAGGTAACTTATCTGATAGTTTGAACTAAAAAAAAAATGATTTTTCGACTCAACTGCATCCTTATTCCTGCAGAACATGTATAAGCACAATTTGGGAGCAACGCAAGCTATTTTCGTTTTGATCAGTCATCCCATCTATCAGTCTCATTGTTATTGTCTTAAAGATTTTTGATCTTATAAGGATCTAACAATTTCATTTAAGTATCAAACATTAATATTATTATGATTTAATGAAAACTGCAACTGATTTTGTTTCTAAACTTATTACCGGGAGCAGTAATATATATTTTTTTTATTTCTAACCAATATGTCAATAACTTAAGAACAATGTTTCGTAGAGAGTGAGTTGTTAATTTCATTCAAATCTGAGATTAATTGTCTATAAGGAATAGTCTTTTGAGATCCCGGTACTCGTACATACTCTATTAATCTAGCAGTGTACGTTAATTATCGGAGGCTTGTCGCATAGGTCGCTTCGGTTCAAGTGATACATCCTTACGTTCGACGATACCATAGTATTGAGTAGGTATACACAATGACAATACCATTGTCATTGGTCAGATGCCGAGCTTTGGTGATCTATTAATATTATCTATGGTACTGGAATTCATATTCAAGAATATATTTATTACTTAGTATATTCACAAGACGAATAAAATGAATAATCTTATCTTACAACAAAAATAAAAAACACCACATTTTTCTACAACGTTATAATTGTCTCAAATGTTTGTACTTTCACTTACTTTCGCGTTACTTACGTTATTACTCTACTGGTTTGGTATGTTAAACACCAAGTGTCTTATTAGATGTTACGGAAAGTCTCCTCAAGACACAAACCAACCTGTCTGTCCAGCGTCGTATAGTAGGCCAGAAGTTTCTTTCTAAGGCCTATTTTCAACAGTGTACTATTAAGGGCTGTTGATGATGAATAGTCTCCTATTCCTCCATGAGTGACTTTGGGCTCTGGAAGCGAGATCGGTGGATATTCGTTATCTTACGAATTCTCCAAGCTCGTCCCAAGCATGCTAGTGAAGTTATTGAAGTCTGGACTGGTCACTTAATGTTAACATCTTGATGGTATTCATTCTTTCATCCATCTAACCAGGATTTCATTCTCTTAAGTGTATATAAGCATGATCACTATCAATATTTACTTCACGTACTTACTTATTTATATGTGTATGTACTTACTTTTATATATATTTAACAAATATTAAACATAAAACTACATACCAATTCCTAGTATAACTTCTGCACATTTTCCTTCGATATTCTTTGTTAAACCAATCCTTTTAGAAGCACTTCGAACAGGATATCCCCTTTATCGAAGCATAAAACGTTCTATTGTAAACGTATATCAGGATTTCATATCTATGTATATCGTAGCTATTGATACATCGGTTTTCGTCAAGCTCCATTGCTGGTCCGTAAGACAAATGGGTTTACCACACGCGCAGTTTAACAGGGTTGTATAATACGCTATACAGCTATGTATTATACCTATGGCTTCCGTATTGTGTGTGTAGTAAAGGATGAAAAATTCGATACTTCTAGACTTAGTCGTTGAAAGATTGCGTACAAACGGGCATAATGATGGATGGTTAAGGTTACTTAAAAGAGACCTAATCTGTCATTCTGTACGTCGGTTCTTAGAGATATCGTGTAAGTTTCAATGTTTAACTAATCTTATACGAAATTAGTTCATATCTTTGAAAGCAAGTTGTAAAGTATTGC
The DNA here is from genome assembly GCA_902825455.1 of Arctia plantaginis. Classification (NCBI taxonomy): domain Eukaryota; kingdom Metazoa; phylum Arthropoda; class Insecta; order Lepidoptera; family Erebidae; genus Arctia; species Arctia plantaginis. The sequence goes on along the minus strand of CADEBD010000327.1, from coordinate 3,707,861 downwards.
AAACCCAGATCACGCATTTGCACTCATTTGTCAATTTTGAAGTTTTCTTGTTAATACTGTAAAATGTTAAGGACAAAAAGTAAATTAAGATAAGGCAATTTTAGTGCAGAGATAACTAAATTGTAATAGATTATTATTATTTTCAAATGCTCTTCTAGAAACGAAATCTATACGAATGCAACCATATGCATTATATCACAAAATTAGTCACATTTTCATAATTTTTTATATTATAGTCTGCTGTAGTATTGCTGTGTGCTAACCAGACCGCTAAAAGATATTCTTACATAGACTAGACATAGAAAAAAATTATGGTACTCATCACACAATTATTAGTCCTAAATGGAAATATAAGCCACCTTTGACTTAACAGCCTCGCTCAGTAACCACTGCACCATTAGTACAGTATATAACGTAATAAAAAGTTAAAACATCTCTTACTAATGAGTCAGACGTCCTAATGAGATTATTTTTTTCATGTTAGAGGTTGCAGACCAGCAGACGAGTCACCTAATGGAAAGTGACCATCGCCACCCATGCACGTCTGCAACTCAAGAGTCACAAACACGTTGCCGGGCCTTTTAGGAAGGAGTACGCTCTTTTCTTGAAGGTTTGACGGTCGTATCGGTCCGGAAATACCGCAGACGATAACCTCATTTTTGGATTCACATATATTGTGAATCCACGCCACGCCACGCCACGTGAAGCAGCAAAAAAAACTAATAGAAATGTGTTAACGTCCTAGATAACAGTAATATAAAACTTATTTTAAATACTACACATACAAAGTATTAATACACTTCGGTCTCTGAAAAAAAACGATATAATCACGAATTGCTTACTAAATGACTTCATTACAAATGCCACCCGCAAAACTTGTACGTGTTAAATTTTAATTATTAACCATTTTTAGTAACGTAATAACCACTTTTTAGTTGTATTAAAGAGTTCAGACTCCAAGGACAGACGTTTAAGCAGTTCTTTTGTTCGTTTTCACCGAGGGAGTGAGATTACTGGAGCCCCAGATCTCTCCTCCGAAATCCGGAGGGAATAGGAAACAAAGTCCGATACACTTGTCTCGTTACTCTTGAGTCACAGTTGAGCAGTAGTCATTTACGATTAGGTCACCCGTCTGTTCACTCCTGCATTTAGCCCCTATAGCATATGAAAATATTGAAACAGTATTTCGTACATTATTATAATTATATAAATTTTATTTTCAAACCTGTATACAACGAATTATCAAGACATGCATCAATTAGTAGAGTATTTACGAATGAAATTATTAAATATAACGAACAGCGATGAGGAAATGAAAATAATTCTCTTTATTACAACATTCCAGGCCCGGAAAGAGTTCAAAGATTAAAGAACGAATAATTACATTGTGTTCATTAAAACTATTGTAGTTCCACTGTAATTAAATTCTGATATTCGAGTGGTGTGTTGTTTTAAAATATGTGTTACGAGTGCATTAATTTTACACGCTCTTAAAACATTACTTTAGGGCAAACCCATGAAAAATCTTGTATTACACTCGAGAGCATTAATGCAGGTCACATAGATATACGTGAAAATCTCGTCGTCTAAAACATGCTCGATCGGGTCCGTTGTGCGTACTAGCAACTTCATACAGTTGATGTTCACGTCTTAAAGATTTATTCGAGTTTTTCGAGTCTTGAAATTCAATTTTAAGAATAATTATATTTTGTATCGAAATGAAATTTTGTAGATTTATGTAGAGAACAACATTATTATTTATCACCTTGTGAATGGAGCCAGGAGGAAACGATGGAACTCCTGGAGTTTCAGTTAATTTCTATCATTGGGTTAAGTAACGTTGATCCGATCTGATGACGATTCCAAGAGCTGGAAACAGAAATTCCTTACTCGGGTCGTATAATATTCAAAAAAAAATTAAATATTAATAAAAGATATTGGATATGTTCGTAACCTTAATTCAAGTACGGTTTATTCGTGTAATAATAAGAAATAAAAAAACCGGTAAGGTACGAGTCGAACTCGTGCGCCGAGGGTTTCGTATCTACCCAGATTTTACGTAGATTTTTTCGCGAAAATTTATATGTACCAAAATTTATCTTAATTTTCAACTTTTTTATTTTTTGGAATTATTCCTTTATTTGTGCTGTAAGACTTTTTGTCAAATTTCGTGATTCTAGGTCAACGGGAACTACCATATAGGTTTTCGACCCAAAACCTATAGGGTACTTCCGGTTGAAATTAAGGTAAATTTTGGTACTTACAAGTTTTCGCGAAAATCGAAATTTGCCCATATCTTTTTATCGTGTAGGCTCAGGACCTTGATTTTTATACACCTAATAGGGATCACAGACCTCAGTATCTGGTATAAATTTCAATTTGTTAAGTCTACCTGTTCCTGAGAAAATAGGTGGTGACACACGGACAGACGGACAGGCGGACAAGAAAGTGATCTTATAAGGGTTCCTTTTTTACCTTTTGAGGTACGGAACCCTAAAAATAATTATAATGTTAATAAATTTCCTGTAACTTTACTTTACTTTTTTTACTGTACTTTTCATTGATCTTCAAATTAAATAGAATTGCGCAATAAAAAAGATAATAAGGTTATATTTTATAAATTTATATGAAAATTAATGTTATGAGAACATCATAAGCAGGCTAATTAAATAACTGGTCTGTTCTGTGTGTAGTTTATTTATAATAGGCATGTACGATTGTACATATTTACTAAAATAAGTCTGTTTATCAAAAGTCTGGTTACTATAGTACGGGATCTGTCTAATTTAGGATCAGACGTTGAAACTAAGTTATTATTATTATAAGAAAAAACAATGTACCATTAGTTCCAAACCAAACAGCGCGTCTGGCCAGCGTGGTATGCTAGGCCAAAGCCTCCTTTCTAAGGAGATGCCAATGTCCAGCAGTAGACTGTTAAAGGCTGTTGATGTGATGTAATGTGATTAATTCAAAGATTTAATTCGTTTTCAAGTGAAATTGTTCTATGTTAATTTTCTTCACACAATAATTACACAAATGTGTGCTTAGAATCTCTGCTGTTGTTATACGCTTTATAACTTCACACTTCATGGGGTTCTCTACAGCGTGAAGCAGGTAATGTTCACGCTAGCCACGTCATGTGAATTGTACAGTTTTATAAAGGAATGTAATATTTAGATGATTTTGACTAACTAATTTACTAAACCGCCTATTGTAATACCAAAATGTAAATGTCCATCCATGTCTGTACAATATATACTGTAGCGGTGTACAATAAAGATGTAAATAAAAAATAAATAAATATTTAAATGTTTTTGGATTTTGACCTCCACGGGTAATCTTACTAGAGGTGACCGTGAAATATTAGAATAAAGGTGGGGGCAGACAACGGACAGATCGTGATAGGGTACAAAACACATACATAAATAATAATAGTAAATCAATTTATTGTACACCAATTAACTTACACCAAATAACTAAATACTAGATAAGTTTAAATGGTGGCCTTATCGCTCAAATTTACTTGTTATCATTAATTTTAGTGAAGACATGTAAGGCAACGCTCCTCCGTGTTATACGCAACAGTTATAAAACAAATATAAGCAATATACCCTTTACGAACTTTTGTCCATTGGCCCTTCGGAACACAAATACGACCTCAACAAACACGACACTTAGAAAATGAAACTCAAATAAATGTACGGATACCCTCATTTACACTTTCCACATACGGACAAATATGTAGTTGTACCAGACTTAAACAACACAACATAAAAGTTAACAAACCCACTATTACATAATATCATTTGACTTGCATTGAGAGCAGGACAGTTAAGATTTTTTCCAAGTATTACCGGGATTACCCGAAAAGTAAATCTAAGTAACTGTGTGTACCGACTCTCTTTACAAGCGGTTTAATTTGTGTACGTTTGTTTAACGCCGATATAATTGCGTTGATGATAGGGAAGAATCTTTCTAACTCTAAAAAAATTTGATATTTATAATAGAAGTATGGAACTTGCCTCTGCTTCCGTGTACTACCGGCGTAGTACGTAACAGGCCTGAGAATAGATTTAATCGCTTTGAGAAAGTTCAATTTATGTTCATTGCTTTTATTTATTTAATAAGGTTTTTATGAATGGTATGCAAAGCTACTAGCTTTTGCCATTTGATACTACTTTAAAAGATCAAAGTATCAAATGGCAAATAAGCAAAAATGATACAAAAATAATTATGATTATATTGTTAATTTTGACTAAAGTCATAAATAGTGTGTTCATTTCTGAATTTTTTCTGCCTTTCCCTACCTTGAAATAAAAATAAAAATTTCACAATTATATATCGGCATTACAATAAAAATAAAATAATCTGGCTTAAATAAAAAGTTTCTACAGGTACGCATTAAACAAATTAGCAAAAACATAACCCTTCCTTGGCAATCAGATAAAAATCCGACCATTATTTGACAGTTCCTAAATCTTTGCTTGTCATTTCTTTCACCCGTATGTCCGTAATCTCTCAGAGGATATTACCTTCACCTATCCCATAGAGAAAATTAACAATTGTAAATAGAAATTAATTACTACTAGTAGGCTTATAACAGGCTAACCCTTTTCAGTCCGACGGGGCAAGCGTTTGTTTAATCCACTGTCGTATCTCTACTGAAAGTTTAACTTTGAGAGTTTAAGTATTTTATTAATTTACTACCCTTTTGGTTTATGGTTTTGCGTCCTCCATTTATTTATTTATTTATTAGGATCTCCTACGAAAGATATACACAAGTAAAAAAACAGTAATTAACAGAATGGGTATAAAGTCAGTGTACTCTTTCACTTACAGGAGACCACAGCAAGCACAGTGAAAAAAATAATACTACCATCAACCAAGCGAACAAAGTTACATGCGATGTTTAAAATTTAAATTCTTAAAAGTAACAAAAAATATAATTAAAAAATAGTTTTGATAAAATATAAAAAATTCGAAATAAAACAAAAAACAAAAATTAAAGCTGTTAAGTATTTCTTATAATTAGACAAACATTGGCATATTTCTAAATCAGTCGTTTTGGCTAACGTCAGTCTATGATCAGTTTAAAAAAGTTTTTCACTCATTGTTTTATAAATACACAAGTACATTTGTGTATTTATAAAATATTGAGTGGTAAAACTAAATTCGAAAGCATAGAATAGCAAGAAAGATTCCGATGCGGTGGTACGATGCCGCATCAGATGACTTTTTGGGTTTGAAGCGTCAGCAAAAATTCACACGTTTCTAGATTCGCTGGGTTCAGTTATCGAGAAGCGATAGTAGCCCTCATTGAACTTTGTTGAATAAACACAATTCATTGAACTTATTTTGTATTCTTACTGTTTTTTACGATATTAAATTGTAGTATATTGAAAAATAAAAAAGCAAGTCCATTGTGATCTGTACTGGAGTTCCGTATCATATTATTTATATTTTAGTATATTGAAAAATAAAAAAGCAAGTCCATTGTGATCTGTACTGGAGTTCCGTATCATATTATTTATATTTTAAATTAAATATGTATGTATTTTTTCATACAGAGCAAACTACGCAGGATAATCGCACCGCAAAGAGAAGGAAAACTTGACACAAACCCTGTACCAACCCGTCAGGCCAGCGTGGTATGTAGGCCAAAACCTCCTTTCTAAGGAGAGGCCTATGTCCAGCACTGGACTAGAAAAGGCTGTTTATAGTCCACTGCTGGACATAGGCCATAGGCTGTGATGATGATGATGATGAATGTATAAGCATTTTTCATCGCTTTAGGGCTTAAAGGCCGCCAACGCGCCAGTGCGCCTCTTGAATAAAAGGTGTTCATAGGCGGTGATAGTCACTGACTAAGAGCGCTGTGGCAAAGCACTGCTGACCTGCCTGCTTGTTTGCTCTCCTATCCTATAAAAAAATTGGCATTTTGGCAATACAAAAGAGGGGTTGGGCACATCAGGTTAATCAACCGTTTGACGAAATAATTAAAATTAAAGAAGTGAACACTACAAAAATAGTTTGGTATATCCAACCGACATAACCGGTATAAAGATAAAATTTCCAACGAAGAGCTATTGGAACACTTCACGAAATCCCAATGACCAAGAGACTAAACATCGCAAAAAAAGCTGGATTGACCGCAGTTTCTGAAAGGTCTTCGATGTCCAAGTAGGCACTAGTTTAGAATCCTTAAGAAAAAGATCAGTTAATTTGTCTTGGCTTTTGTTGTAATGTACAAAGGGCAAACTAATCATTTAAAGGAAGTTCTTATCAACATTAGAGTAGACCAAAATACTGTTAACGTTAAAATAACGTTTTACATTTGATCTGTAAATAAAACCAACAAAAAAAAATGTGTCTCTAGGTTTAAAACTTCAGTTTTTAACTCTACCCACAGAATCCCAAAGCAGAACAAAATTAAATACGAAAGAGAAATGCTGACCAAATCGAAACGTTCGGGAACGTTTAGCTTTCTATCGTTTCTTTATCGTCCGTACTGCAGAATGTTTGCTTTAACCATGTACAAACATATATGAGCTCTGATAAAAACTGACGATTGATTTGCATGAGCAGTTGAAACTACAAGTTTAAATTGTTTGACCTATTATTCTTAAAATTACAACCGTTTTCGAGGCAAAAGGTTTCAATTTAAATTCGAATACGTTAAAAAAATGAAAATAGCTACTCAGTACACATATAGTACAGATTTTGATGTCATCAATAAAGTAAATTATTCAAATAATTTATTTTTGTTTGATGTCATGCGTAGAGATGAGAAAATTGTGGTGAAAAAGTTTTCAGTATGGAAGTTGACGAAAATAGGAGTAAAGGACGATCAAAGAAAAAAGGAATGGAGTGCGTGAAAGCAGATACAGCCAGAAAGGGAGTAAGCAAAGAACTGACGAACGATAGAGGAAACTGGAAGAAGAAAACTCATTGTGCGGACCTCACATAACTTTGGAAAAGGATTAGAAGGTGATAAATTCATTTCTGTTCAAATTTGTACAGGACGGGATAGAAGCTCTACCTAAAAACTCGGATACAGTGGATAGTATAATGTTTTTTATTTGTTTTAAATCTGTACCGACGAGCTTATAAGTTTTTTTTTAAAATGCTCAGAAATACTATTTCATTCAAGAAAGATGTAAGGCAAATACTGACCGAATTGATACGAAAATGAATGATAACCTTTTTTTTATATTTTGTATCCATGTTTGAAAAGCGCTAATAGGAGTTCTATTTGACTTCAAATTGGATACTGTTTGTTCAGCGTCTGCGAGTTTCAGCATCATTTGTTTTTAATTTACACATCCAGACGGACTTTAGTAGGGGTCACAATTTTTTTTTTAAATTCTCATTAACATTTTTTCTTCTCAGTTTTTATTATTACTGTCTGCGCAGGTCACCTTATATTATATTTTTTTAATTACAATTGGTACGTGACGGACCCTTAATGAAGAAAAGACACATTAGAATGAATATTATTTAATAACAAGGTACGGACTTTGCATGGAAATAATATGGTTAATAACTTAAATGTATATACCTGTTTATCATTGTAAGCTGTGGAAACAAGGCCCATTTTTTAAAAATTGAAATGGGGACAGACGTGATAATGTTGGAATTACGTAAGATTGCAGTTTTTAATTTAGTCTCTTTAGTTTTACTACGTTTTTAGTTAACTGGGTGGAAAATCCCTTCGGATCGCCGGCTCCGGCTGGTAGGAATCTAACCCACGCCTAGCTTAGCAGTTAGAAGTACAGTCGGTCAGTAATACACCAACAAGGCCGTAAAAATAATACATAAAGTGGAACTTACTAATAGCACCTCCTTCTTTTTGAAGTCGGTTAAAAAATAAACCTTTAATGATGATATTGTAAAGTTTGTATTTTTTTAATTATTATATTATTATTGTGGAAATCGTTATGAGTAGTTGGAGTCCTAAAAAGTCCGACAGCGGTCTTTTTACAGAACTTCGAGATATCGCCTAGCACTTTGGTTGTGGAGGTCTGATGGGAGTCGTTCAGCGTAAAAAGTCGAAGTTCAACCCTATCGTAGTAGACTTAAAAGCCGACGCCAACTTAGTTTGGGAAAAAAGGCTCGGTGGAAGGAATTGCAGGAAAGGAAGGGAGGAAGGATTGTATTATCTATACTAATATTATAAAGCTAAAGAGTTTGTTTGTTTGTTTGTTTGTTTGTTTGAACGCACTAATCTCAGGAACTCCTGGTCCGATTTGAAAAATTCTTTCAGTGTTAGATAGCCCATTTATCGAGGAAGGTTATAGGCTATATATCATCACGCTAAGACCAATAGGAGCGGAGCACCAATGAAGAATGTTTCAAAAACGGAGAAAATGTATTACTATTGAGAGACGCAGACGAAGTTGCGCGGGTCAGCTAGTTATTTATACACATTACACGCCCTAAACGGATGGGAGCGAGACCGAAACATAAGTAAGAACTCTTTAAAGACACTTCTTGTTCTTATCACAAACCAGTTATTACTGTGATTAAAAGTAATGATTAAATCTATTTTAATTTTTATAGTAAATAATTTATGTTCATTTAAAATTTATACAGTTCCTAAATTTTTATTTCATTCAGTGTTTAATTTATCATTATTTATTTTTTACATAATTAACTTATTTTATCATATATTTTTTTTAATGTAGCTTTATTAACTTGATATTGTATAACATAAATTATAATTACTGTATAGCAAACGTCTACAAAAAAAGCGAAAGGAACTTCCTTCCGACTTCGGTCCATAGACCCCTCACGCCGTTTTTTTTATTATTAATTGCAGGAATTTTAATACTAGTTAGTACTTAACGGTTCTGTGTAAGGCATGGTATCACGTTAGTCGAGCCGGCCTATATTTACGTCTCATGGCTCTCCCATGGTAATGAAACATAATAACAAAAATTGTATAAATGTAAATTTTTACCGTCTAACAATAATTCCTTTACATAAGTAAAAGATCTCAAAAGCACTTCGCTATTAAATGATAATTGTCTAACAGTGCATTATCTCGCTTTGTATTTAAAAGTTCTCTGAGTGCTTTGTAGCAAGGAGCTATTACACATCGTCTATTTAAAATAAGGAGACGTTCAGTATTGTATTGTACTGTTAATGTTTAAGATGAAAATTCTCGTTTTAAAAGCGTGTTGGAACTAATGTGCACTGTTACACCTTTTAATTTTCGGGGTTTCATTTCTCTTGGAATATTATATTTTTTAACTATAAAACTTTCTGTCGTCTGGTGTAATTGTGTCCAATAGGTGTTTCTACTGTAGGCCGGCTCAAACAAAATAACAGTATAGGACATAATCTTAATAGAAATATAGTGTAAATAAAATTAAAGCTTCGACAATTAAATATACAATTAAAAGTAATAATAACGCATCTTACACACGGCGCACGTCGGAACCCAAACTGAGAATATCCTACGGTAATCATACTGCTGATAAATGTAAACATTCATACTAGGTAATATTTTATATTTTATATTTATAGTAGGCCAAAACCTCCTTTCTAAGGAGAGGCCTATGTCCAGCAGTGGACTAGTAATAGGCTGTTGATGATGTTGATGAATATTTTATTGTGAAAGTGAGTTTGTTTGTTTTTTACGCTTTCACGCCGACTTTAAAACAAACAGATTTTAAAAAAAATTTCACCAATGGAAAGCAACATTATCAGCTAGTAACATAGGGTACATTTTAACCACGATAACCGAAATACACACTGGCTTATTTCCAAAGTTGGTGGTTTTTTTTTAGTGTTTTGTGTAAATGAAAACAATAAGCCTAAATTACTTAAAGCATGAATTTGGGAACTATCACTCTGTTACGTCATCAACGTCTATCTCCCCTTCAATTTGAGCATTCTCACTCAAATAAGCAAAATCTAAGTATATATTATAACTATAATAATATGTATGTATTTAGAAATAAGTAAGTATGTTTATCCGCAGTCTGCTCAGCATAGCACAGGCCCTGCCAAGCTTGAAATCAGACTGTCGTGTGTGAGATGTGTGAAGTTTATCTTATTTTATTATTAAACTAGCTGACCCGGCAAACGTTGTTTTGCCATATACATTATTTCAATTTTTTTTGTCAAAAAAAATAGTTAGATAGATAGATGTTGGCCGATTCTCAGACCTGCCCGATATGCACACAAAATTTCACGAAAATCGGAGTTTCGGAGGAGTTCAACCACGCACACCGTGACACGAGAATTTTATTTATTATATACTCGTATACTAGAACCTTTCTTAGAAGTAACACTGTACCTAGACACACAGCAAGTTGTGTAAAAATGAGATATATCGATGTACGTGAAGACGCTCCTTGGTACCATCAATCTTCAGTGCGCTTAGGGATTTAATTAAATTTGCCACTGACTTTTTGCACAAGGATATAGAGAACTTAAAAAAAAACATTTTTTGTAAACAATTAGTTACGCTCTTGCCATGCTACTTAGGAGTTTGAAATATCAAAAATGGGTACGATAAGTTTAATAAATGTGATATGGCATTAAACTCAGAACATTCAATTTTTTTTATGACTTGCAATATGGTTAAATCTGGCTTAAATAATAACAAATCCGATAAAATTTTCTTTAATTACACTTTGTTAAATCGTCTGTGAAGTTGTAACAGTGTGTAAGACAAAATGTCTATTTTACATGAGAGTCAAATAACTGAAAATGGATCAGTTTTGTGACAGTTCTTTACATCAAAATAGAGCCATTTTGTTTTGATAGAACGTTGAGCTGTTTATTCTGTGTCAGCTTCAACTATCGACAAATCTAGAAACATTTTGCAGGTCCATAAGAAATTGAGTGATTTACGCCGTGTTGACCATGTAGGTTTACTTACTGCAGTGTCACTTTTATTGAAACATACGGACTATTTTTTTAAAAATCGAAAGGAAACTCGTGATTTTTCTTTATGGAATAATGTCAAAAAAAATATTATGATGGGGGTACAAAGAATTTTCAACAAAAGTCAAAAAAAAGAAGAGAAAAAAATTTACGTAAGCATTGTTCACAAGTTCACTGACAATACTTCAAATCACTACATTTGAATTCAGCATTGAATGTTGGCCTTAAAATGTATATTTTTGTTGATGACTGTGTCCTATACGAATATTACACGAACACTTCACATTGTATTTAAATTTGTCTCACATATTTTGTGAGTGCATAAACCCACGCTCTGTGTGAAATACATCTGATTAAGATCTCTGTGTTTCAACAAAGCCAATGCTTGCTGTCTCTTCCAAAAAACATTATATTCTTGTACACTCATCTAAGAAACAGCGCACAAAGTATTCACCTTAGTTACTATGTAATTAATTTAAAAATAAATGAACTCGATTAAGAGCGAAAGCGGGTAGTTGTAAATTACAATCTAAACTTACGAGATTTGAATAAATTATGAATTCCAGATATGTGGCTCCAAAGTTACTTAGAATATGACTGTGCTGTATGTATACAATTGAATTATTGCTAATGTTACAAACTTATCTGCTGTTCCTTTGCTTATTAAGGTTAAATTAGGAGGAAACGACGACGCCCGCTCTAGGAATAAATCCTGTGTCGCGGGGGACTTTACAAACAGACATGAAACGGACCCAAAGAATACCCGGACTCAGAACAACAATTTGTGAATCACACAAAGTGTCGTCCCATGTGGGGATCGGACCCACAACACTCAGCGTAGTAGTGAGCGGCGTGGCGACCGCTTAAACCACTACGCCATCCGTGCAGTCGATAATATCTGTTTTCTTTTTATTATTTCTGCTATCCTTATACCTTTATCTAGGACATTTTGAAGTACTATTTACTGCAAGCGTCAATGTAGAAGGTTTTAATATTTGTTTTATATAATTGACCAGTATAACTTGACCTGTCATTGTACAGACATATCTTATGACAGGCCAAAATATATAGTGGATCTTTATAGTTTTATGCAACGGGGTTTTATATAACTTTTAACTTTATAGCATTTTTTTTATTTTGCTTTATGCACTTCTAAATATGAAATGAAAATTCTGCACTGTATTTGTTTATGAAGGGGGTACAAAGAATTTTCAACAAATGCAATGCAAACAACGATTATACGCAAATGATCCAATTGTTTTTTTTTTCAGAGGTGAAGAACATGGTTCCACGAACACTGAGATATCTTTGCCATAATTAGTTTATTTTAGAGTTAAAAATAAGTAAATTTATTCAAACCGTGTATTTATTTCATAACTTAATTTATATTCGTGAGAATTGACGTAAATTCAATGAGTATTGTTTGTTTTAAAGTTAAAGTTAAAATAAGTTTTGTTCTTGTAACAAGGCCGACACTTTAAAAGTAATATTTTATTCGAAGATACATGGTTTTTATACTTAGTGTTTTGTATTTAAATAATTTAAAATCAGTAACATTTTTTGTACCAAAAAATGAAAAGAATTGTTTTTGCTTTTTGTTCTCCAATTTAAAAAAGTCATATCATTGGGCGTCATTGTCATGAGGGGCTATATGGGGGGTATGTCTGATGGTAAGTGACTACCACCATCCATGGACACCTCTTTTTTTTTTTTTTTTTTCCGTGCGGAAATCCCCTCGGATACCACCTGTCGGTGGCATGTCGGACACGAACCGACTAAAACCGCACGCCTTCGCCGGGTACTAATAGCCGGGGAACCAGGTATACCCTAGAAAGGAAGTCCCTGGTGCAATCCATGGACACCTGCAACTCAAGAGACATAAGTGCAACACAGTATTATCGCGAGAGCGATGATAGAGGGATGTCTTCGCAAACGACGAAATGATTTTCACCGCTTCACTTCTCTTGTAACTGATCGACTGTCATCAACTCTTTTGAGAACGCTGTACTCTATCACGGTTCTTTATAATAATATCTATATGACTAAGAAAACCGCAAACCGAACAAAGAAAACCACAAAGTTCGATTTAGGGCCAGCGCAGACCGAGAGAAGCGCAACGGAGAGGATTTGTTTAAGGCACTCGAAAATAAACTTCAAAACTATTACTGCAGATCTCGGTCTGCGCTGGCCCTAAATCGAACTTTGCGATTTTCTTTGTCCCCGATAACAGATGCAAATTTCATGGTTATTGTTTGAGTAGTTAAATTTAATACCTAAGCTTAACAAACAAATATTGGTTAGAATACTTGTAAAATCGCTTGAAATATGCAAATGACGCGAAAGGAGCTCTTTGTTTTTGACCTGAAAACTTTGGGTTCTAAGAAAATGTTTACATGACACAGTTGCACGAGAGGGGTGACTCTTCCTCTTCCTCTGAGCCTTTTACCCAAACTAGGTTGGGGTCGGCTTTAAGTCTATCACGATACGGCTGAACTTCGTTTTTTAACGCGGTGCGACTGCCATCAGATGTCCACTAGCCGACCTCGAAGTTATGTAGAAAGACCGGATTTTGCACTGGAAGGGTAACATGATGAAATAATGAACTGTAGCCTTTATTCCTTAATTTTCTTCCCGGTATTTTTTCTTCCTGGACACCTGATGTATGTAAGTAACTACCGCCGCTTATAACCTACCTACAATTCAAGAGTCACATGTGCATCGCCGCCCATTGAGTCATCTCCTTGGGATTAGTATACGTGAGGTTTGAGAGTCCTAATCCTGAATAGTTTTAGTAGAAGTTGTAAAAAAATGTAGAACCGGCTAAAATAATTAAAAAGTAAGAACACAAAAGATATATAGCAATTTAAATAAGGGTCTCTCAATCCTTACTCAAGGGTATTTAATGTTGAATCAATGTGTAATTAATTAATATCAGCTGTTCTATGGCACACCGTATGGTTTTAGTCGGTTCGATTCCCACACACGGTTCATCATCATCATCATCATCAGCCTATCGCAGTCCACTGCGGGACATAAGCCTTTCCCATTGCACGCCACTTAGATCGATTTTGGGCTTCTCGCATCCAGCTCCTGCCAGTCATCTTGCGCAAATCGCGATAGGGGGGTTAACACACGTAAAAAAGGGGTGATCAATCACTCACTCGGTAAAAAGCAACGAATAATTGCTTAACACCGGCTTTTTGTGAGTCCGTGGTATCACTCCGGTAGGGCCGGACCATTTTTGTCAAAACATGGTTTCCTTCCTACGATGACGGTCAGTTTTAGAGTATACCAAAGATTATAAACAAATTAAAGAATGTTGACAATAGATACGAGAAATACATATTAAATACCTAATCTAACTTTCTAATGATCAAATTAGGTACCAAGTCGAACCATATGTTACATGCAGAGCATCGAAGTAACATTTTGCATATTAATGTATGTAAATAATTGGTGAATGCAATCGGCACATATTGGAAGGCAACCGGCGTACGTTCACAATGCAAATCAATTAGAATCAACACCTATTGTTAGGAGTATTATTAGTTTTATTATAAAAGAAATAATAATGTGTACGCTTTTTGTTATTTATAATGACGTCACAATCAATTCTTTCTTATTCATAGAGCTATTTAGCGGAGAGGAAACAATCAATAATAAAATATTTAGGGCCCGTTTAACCACTTGCTGGTAAAGTCCCCGATATACCTTTCGGAACTTATCTGCCAGATAAACTACAGATTTCGGTCAGTCTTGAATAGAACTATAAACTGTATCGTGTAATGATTTTTTTATGATTTGTAGGTACGGGAGGGCGATAATGCGGACGGGTAATTTGATGGTAAGCAACTAATGTCGCCCATGAACACTTGCGACTCAAGAACGACACAAGTGAGTGGATCACACAAATTGTCGTCACATGTGGGTGGATCGAACCCACAACACTCGGTGTAGTTGGAAACGGCATGACGACCGCTTAAACCACTACGCCATCCGTACAGTCCAAAGGACCAGAGGGAGTTCCGATGAAGGGTTTGAGAGATTATATTCCAGTTCCAGAGATTATAGATTAACATAAATAAAAACTTTATAATTCATCAACATTTTTTCTAATAGAAAACATTAGCTAAATATTTACAAATAGCGGGCTTATCTTTAAAAGACAATATCTTTTATTGATTTATTTTATTATTTTCACTACATAATTAATGTTGTGAAAGGGTGTATAAGGAACATAACATATTTATACAGCATAATTGTAGCATTTTAAATCGATAAAAAGAATATAAAATAGATTTTAACCTAAAAGAATAAATTAGCAATAAGGTGTAGTGTTCGATTATTATTTAGCAGACGCTTAGAGCTAAGTCCAAATTAAAAAGACAGAGCGTAACTTTTTTCTGTCTGACATACAATGAAACGAAGTATCGTTTCATTGTATGTCAGACAGAAAAAAGGAATAAGAAATGACATCTATATATATAACTTTAACCAAAAATAGGTACGTTTACAATAGGGACTGCGTTCATGATTTCTGCGATTTCATAATATGTGTAACGAGTGTGTATAATAGCCAATATTCGAACGACTGCAGGATGTAACTATACGTATTGTTTTCTTAATTTTAAGGCAAAATTTCGCCTTGATGGCAACGATCACCACTTTCCCTAATTTTCATGACTCTGGGGCTGCGACTATTTTAAGCATTTACTAACCTCCATAAACATGATTTGAAAAAATCAATATCATAGATAATTTTAAATAAAAAAATCAAATCATTTGAATTATTATTTTCTGTTAATCACAGTGTTAATAAGAAACCGGCTTGTATCACGGTCAATTCTTCTATATTTATAGACTAAGGAACTGGCTAAAAAACTATAGACGTACGTCACTGAGTCATTTATATAATGTGCAATGTGTTTAAAATTGTCTTTGAATAAATTTTTGATTTTAGTTTTAAATTTAGAATATCTAACAAACAGTCGGAAAAGTGATGAGAATATTATGTCTCATATCATCATCACATCAATAGCCTTTAGTAATCCACTGCTAAGGAGCTTTCTAAGGATAGACGTATGTACACGCTTCTCCTTAGAAATGAGGGTTTGGCCTATTATAAAACGCTGACCAGGGTTACTATATACAAATTTTAGGTATATCGCGATCACCACGTTACTTCCTACTGCGCTGAGTTTTGTGGGACACTAATTTGTGTGTGTTTGTAAAGTCCCCCACAACACAGGATGCATCTTCTTAAGGCGGGAGCTGCCTTAAAAAAAATGGGATATAAGAAATTTTAAGTTGGTTTGTGTACGCTTCAAAAACTCAAAATTTTGTCATGAGATACAAACCGTTTTAAATAATTTTTTTACGTGATTTCTCTTCAATGTAACCACAATAAGCCAAAAGCGTGGATAAAGCTAGTTTAACGAAATGAGGTTAACAGGAATGTGCGTTTCACAAAAGGTATTACACACTTTCGAATTACCTGTTCGGGTAGGTTTCATTTGCCAGAAAATAAAACAACAAAAGCGTTGACCTACATAACGTTTTTCTTTTGCTGTAAAACAAAACAGTCGCATAGAGGCATCATTACGCTCACGTCCTAGAACCGATTGTTACCCCGTGATCAGGCAAATGGATCGCTTGCTTGATTACTGCGGTAAGAATGAAAAGTACATGCATCTGGGGCAAGGTAAGGCACATATTCCCGGTGTTCTGGAGTACACTCTGGTATCTGTAATTCTTATATGAACATTCATTGTGTTTTCTCATTTTAGCGCTAATCGATGTTGAAAATTGTGTGATATTAAAAGGAAGTTGGGTGATTTAGAGATCAGAATTGCTGTGATAGCATTACACAAAGTAGGTATGGATCCAAATGCAATTTTTGAAACTCTACATCCGCTTGGTATTAGTCAAATGTTTGTGTACCGGGCTAGCGATAGAGACAATGTCACCTTCACTGTTTGTGACAGAAATAGATTTGGCTGTCCACTTAATATTCGTAAGAAAAAGGCGATTAAAACAGTGAAGGAAATAATGTTTGATGAGTCAGCACTTGTTTGATAGAATGAGGTACGCAGGGACATATCAGAGTTGATTTTAAACAACTGTGCTAAAAAAAATATGTAAGTAGATAAATATTAGGTAAACGTAAGAAAAAAATATTGTAAAATTGGCTTTAAGCGTATATGCTGCACCGGGGCATACTATGTTTGGAATATTTAATATTTTATATAAAAATAGAGCATAAAGCTAATTTTCAAACAAAATGTGGTACGATGTTAAAAATAATGTAAAAAAGCGGCCAAGTGCGAGTCGGACTCGCGCACGAAGGGTTCCGTACCATTATCTAAAAAAAACGGCAAAAACATCATGTCTGTTGTATGGGAGCCCCACTTAAATATTTATTTTATTCTGTTTTTAGTAGTTCTTGTTATGTCGGCAACAGAAATACATTATACGTGAAAATTTAAACTGTCTAACTATCACGGTTCATGAGATACAGCCTGGTTGCAGACGGACATACAGACAGACAGACGGACGGACGGTTAGCGGAGTTTTGGTAATAGGGTCCTGTTTTACCCCTTGAGTACGGAACCCTAAAAACGGCTACATTACAATATGGGGTTCCAGTATTCTGACCTGTCTAACTAATTAGACATTATAAATTAAATTTTTATATAGGTAATATGAAATAGCAAAGCGCCCTTATCTTATTTATATTTTAGTTATGTCTTTTACTATGGAACATTTAGTGTAAAATACCTTTATTCAAAAAATAAATTCATGTGAAATAAAACAGATGCCAAAAAATATTGTACGGAACACATGAAGGGTGTTAGAGAAGTGCTGGAAGAGAAGAATAATTAGCTAGGAATGCATTTGTCGGAAACACGTTCAATGCAAAAGTTAGAGGAATTTTTCCTGACTATCCAATGGTTACCTTGAAATTGACCTTGACCACAACTTTGAAGGTTATCTCAAGGGTCAAGGGCAATTTTCGAATGGGATTGCATATTTTTGAGCCCGGAATTGAAAAAAGGAAAAAATTACAATTGGATATGACCTTCAGTACGCAAAATTGACCTCTAAAGGTCAGCTCCTAAGGTCCTATTCCGGGCCCTGTATAAAAGACTGCCTCTGTGGTCCAGTGGTTAGCGTATGCTATCGAAGTAAACAACATATTGTCACAAGCGAAAAATTGCAAGGTATTGGAAGTATGGCGTGTGTCCCTGTAGTACTGCGTATCTCTCTTAGGTACCATAGCTCGAAAAAGGATAAACAGATTTTAATTTTGTTTTTGTAAAGTGACTTTATGGAGGACTGTTCTTAGCTATCATTTAAAAAATCTATTCATTCATTAGAAGATAATTAGCTTTTCTAATCTTTAAAATGTTATTTGAGAGTCACATTCATTTATTTTCAATTTTATAAAATTCATTATTAAAAATATTGTCTACGGTATTTTAATATAAGATTTATGCCAAGTAAGGTAACTTGACCTTTGTATGTAGAATAAATTAACACATTAATGTACTTGCTATTACAACGTATAGTGATGTATCATCATCATCAACAGCCTTTAATAGTCCACTGCTGGACATAGGCCTCTCCTGAGAAAGGAGGTTTTGGCCTACAACGAGTATACCACGCTGGCTAGACGGGTTGGTATAGGGTTTGATTCAGTTTTTATGAGCAGCAGTCTTGTCATCATTTCTCGACCCCTTTAACCGACTGCGCGAGAAAGTTGAGTGTATGTATGTAGGCACGCTCTGCGGCCTAAATGGCTTGGATATTGTAAGTACATATATCTACATTTGCGCGAAGTCGGGTTTTTTGTGTATTTTTTCTATAATTAGCTTGTTTCAATTTTAAATAAGATTGACGCAATATGTGACATTGCAAAATGTTTTAGCTGGTTTCATTCAAGACTGGGTGGACGTCAGTCAGGCGGCTACCTGACTGATGGCAGCCCTGCTTTAGGAAGCAATCGTTTTCAAATTAGGTAAAGTGGGCAAATGGATACAGCGAGAGATCTATGAGGATATCGGTTTTGGGAACAACGGAATAGCAAAGAACTGCAAAAGCTCGAAGAGGCCGGATTGTTGGACCTGTGATTGGGAAGCCTCTAGGGGAGAAGGACCGGGATTAGGACTACCGATATTATGTATCAATGCTAGTATTATGAATTGATGATAGAAACGCATAGCGTTTTATTATCATTTCATCGTTGAAGGCTAAATACAAGTATATGTAGCTTTACTGCGCTTATTTTGGAAATAAATAATTTTAATTTGCCTAATTTTAAAGTTATTTTTATAAAGTTTCTATATATAATTGTCAAAATTGCAAGCACTTAAGAAATAAAAAGGCATTTTTAGTTTATAAATTGTGTTTAAATATTAAAACATGCGGCATAAATAGTGTGATATCTTAATATATTTACAATATCAACAACACGTTAAGAATTCTTGGTTTTCTTTTAAATTGTAGGATTAATCACGGTGGTAATGACACAAGGTAGTCGCCCATCCATTTCATGACTATAATCCACAACATGAATGAAAATATTACTTTAACGATGCTTGTTACGTTGATTCCAGTATCAAGGTGCTTTGTCATAATCTTGCTTTTATTAATTCACGTTTTACTTGAAATAATGTTGCACAGGAACATAAAGAGAACGATTAAAATCGCAAAGGATCCAACAATAGTTAGTATTTGGCTGAGACTCACCGTAAGAGCACACGGATCTTTTGCACCCATTTCAACAAGATGTTTGGCGGAAATATTTGCACATCCAATTCAATACGATCAGTAGAGTGACGAAGGCAAACGCAATTAGTAGAACTTGTAGCAAATCGATAGTGTAACACTGATTAAGAGTCTTCCCCATACTTCACCTCGAAGATGTGATGTGGCACACAACTAGAAAAAGTAGGACGAGTATCACTAGAGAACCTACCACCATTAGGAGTTGATTCAAGTTGAATGTGAGTCCACAGTCAGCAGCTTTAGTTCTTCCCATGCTTAGAGTCTAGGACGGGAGACATTTAAAGTCTGATCCATAATTTGATCATGACACATCCTCTGAATGAATTTTAAGTTTATATTGCACTGTTAATTTGTAATTTATTTGGACATTTTTGATGTACTGTAAAAACGTTTAACTGATTCTTGACAGCATTTAAGTTTTTTCGGAACTGACAGATAAAATTTAAAGGTCGAAAGTAAAAGGTTTGAAATGAAAATCAAATTATTTAACTTGTTGATTTCATATTTAATAAAAATAACAAAATTAATTTAGTAAACTTATAGCTATTGTCCGTTGTGGCGGATTAAGAATATGGAATGTCACTACCCCAATTCATCCCGTGGGTGTAGTAAGAGCCGACTAAGGGCGCAAAACCACGCAGGACACCAGCACTGCAAAAAGAAGGAAAACTTGACACAAACCCTATACCAAACCATCTGGTTAGCGTGGTATAGTCGGCCAAAACCCCCTTTCTAAGGAGAGGCCTATGTCAGCAGTGGACTATTAAAAGATGTTGATGATGTGATGTGATGAAACTTATAGCGGTGTTAGATAATTTTCCTATATATCTGAAGTCCTCAGGCTTCCAGCTTTTCTTTCCTGTAAAATAAAAAAATATTAAAATTATCTCCGTTTTAAAATCTGTTTCACTACATTTACCAGACTCATGACGTGGGAATACACAAAAGTAATTGTTAATTAACGAATTACCACATATTTCATTATATATTCATATTAAAGCTAATCATCATTGAACAAGGATACAGTTTTGATGCCAATGCATCGTTTTTTTTGTAAGCATGGGCTTATTATGCGCCTAGGATTAGTCCCAAACGATGGGATTTCTTAACAATAAATAGTACAGACACGAAACTTTATACGCTAGAACATTCTATAATTAATAATTACTTTCTACCAGCGATATAATAATTATTTTTACTTTATTGGAGATCCATAATTTCATGGAAAAATTAGAATAAAATGTAATAACCCATCACCACAAACTCACCGTTCTTTGAGATTCCTACAGATTGTAGTTGAAGTATTTTTACAAATTTACATAGTTAGCAGTATCACCAACTTGGCGGATTATATCTGGAAATAACTTTACATATTTACAGTGGATAGATAGATATATATTTACTGTCTATGAATAATTTATTGGTATTTTTATTTGATAGCGTAGTTCTAAAACTTAATACTTACGAAAGAGGCCCATTTGCAAGAGATTTTATGTATTCAAGTTTTATCATGTTTTACAAAATCATAAAGATGTAAACGACATAAAAAAATGACTAAAATTGAACCTAAAACGCCTCATAAAAATAGGCAGATTTTGGTTAGTTATATTAGCTTCGTCTTCATCAGCCAAAACGAGTGATGAGACAGACAGACAGAGAGTACCGTTGATTGTCAGTAGCATACTTGAAACAAATAGTGCTTTCTTTTAAGTCTGTCTTTCTGTATGTCTTTTGCATATAATTTTTTCTCTTTAAAAAGACAACTCCTGCATTAGGAATATATCCTGTAATGCGGGGGACTTTACATACATACATGAAACGGACACAAAGAACACTCAGACTCAGAACAGCAATTCGTGGATCACTCAAAGCCTCGATCGAATCGAACCCACAACACTAAGCGTAGTAGTAAGTGGCATGGCGACCGCTTAAATCACTACGCCATCCGTGCAGTCACACAATTAGCCTATAAGAGGATTTTCTAATGTCACTTCATGATGGCCTAAGGCCTGGCCTTGCCCGAAAAAATACAGATAACTATCATCTTCATGTGCTTTTAATAGTCCACTGCTGATCAAGGGAGGCCTCCTTTAGAAAGGATTTTTTGGGCTACTATACCACGCGGGATTTGTCAAGGTTTTCTTCTCTTTGCAGTGCTGTCCTTGTCCTGCGTAGTTTGCTCCCTTAGTCGGCTCTTATGACAGACACAGGACGAATAAGGGTGGCGCCACTCCGTATTCTCAATCCGTTACCACAAGGACAAGATAAAGATAAATCTCAAATAGGTTAATTAAGAAAAAATATTTTCAGTTACACTGTAGAAATGCCATCGGATTGGAGTAATACAACGGTCTTCCAAACCCCCCTTATCCTCCTAGTTTTCATTCTCTACAATATCTTCGGTTCTTATAGTATTACGCCGTTCATTCTGATTTAAAGTCTCTCGTAATGCTGCAGAACAACACAGGACCTCCGTTGAATATGTACTTTAAATTATTTACACTGTGTAATATACACTATTTACAATTCATAAAATACCAACACCAAAGGTTAATCAAACACATTTGTAATTATATGCGAATTTATTAGAATCCATATTTATTGAAAACCCAGTCTATAATTACATATCTAACTATAGTACAGGTTAAAGTTTTCTCAAGACCGTAGCAAGACAACCATCGCCTAAGGCTTGTTACGATCTGAGAGCATAGTAAGCCCAACTAGAGCTTCCACTTACGACATTTATAGTACTAGTAATTTTTACTCTTATGGCAAGAGTCGATGTCATATTTATGAATTAGATTGGTAACATTTAATCACATAATTGTACAATCTTATTGCACCATATGACTTAGTAAGTGTTTTATCTTAACACTAATAAATCCAAGTTAAAAGAATAAAACCCTAACAATATCTTCTGTCTTCATTGTTCGCATCCATGAGAAAGACAGAATATTACTAGCGGTTAAACTTAATGGTGTGTAATTGAAACATTACATTTTAAATATCTTTGGTTTTCAATGCAGTTTAAAAAAACGTTCAAATTAAAACGCATAGCAAAATCACAGATTGACTAAAGTTTTAGAAGGTTTACGTAGTTTTTTTACTTGGTTGTCATTATCCAGTGTGATTTAACTCAAAATATATTAATAATGGACCAATGTATTTACAATTTATTGAAATATATTTTTTATTTTACTTGCACTCCCAAGGCAAAACAGCCTCAGACCAGCCAAACCCAGTGTTATAGCAAAGCAAATGGTAAAAAGCAGTGAAAATTTATTGACTCTTATTATACTTCTTGAGGACTTTTCGGCGACTGTTCTCCATGGACCTCGTGACCATCCACACGCAGGAAGTGTATGAGATGCACCCGATAGCGTTGATTACGTTCACGAAGAAAGTGTGGGGCAAGTAGCCCGTAGTTTTCCTCATAGTTCCTACTAAATTGATGGCAGATTTGACGAATTGCTCTGCAGTTGGGGCAAACAATGAGCTACGGCGGATTCCAGACATGTTCGAGCACACAAATCCAGGTAAAACGCATTGCACAATAATTCCCTTTTTTGAGTATTCCATTTCAATGCCCTCGGAGAATTTCTCTACGTAGGCCTGAGGACAAGAATTGGTGGGTAAATATTTATCTCGTAATAAATACCGTTAAATCTAATAACTTACTTGATTTTCAAGCAGTTATTTAAGAACCCTTTTTCTAAATCATATCATTACAGTCTCAAATGAATTAATATGTATTTAACAGTGGGCACAATGAAGAAGAATACCAAAACAAATCTTTAAATTAGAATTTATTTATATCAAAAAATTATGGGTATTTCTGAATTGTAATGATTGTTAATCAGACTAGCTCAGCTTACATAGATACTGTGAAGAAATATAGGGAATAAACTACATAAACACTCTTTTTTCGAAAATAAATAAAGATAGATGGAAGCTATTAGTTACATTGTTCATAAGCGCAAATTCAATTAAATGTGAAAAGAAATTAATTTATTAATCATAAATAAATAATAAAAATGGGAGAGTCGTGCCTCGACGCAAATGCACCGGGCCCGACCAGTGTTATCACGGACTCATAGAAAACAGGAGTCATACGTGTAATAAATATTAATAGTGAGTCAACTCCTTTGATAGACCGCTAAACATCTAAAAATGTGTAGGTGACAGCTGGATAATAATTAATTAATTGTTAAGATCCTCGACCAACATCTTCAGATGCTCGCGTTAGGTAGTTGGATCAAGGGCCTGATGTAGAAGGCAGTTCTTCTCGGTACGGCACGTATTGTGAGGTTTCTGTCTCTGGAGTCCTAACCACCGATATCTGGGTCAATGAACCCGGATCCGGTGGGACATTATTTTTTAAATTTTTAAATATAATTTCTTTTTGTACCTAAACTTATTTAAAATGTAATTTATATGTATATTATTTAATGGAATAAAGAATAATATTTTCGGACATCTGAAACACAACGGTACCTAATTTCAAATTAAGCAGAGCTTGTACTATAAAGCTAGATTGACTGATAGATTACTTATATACTTTGTAAATAAATACATATTGTACATATAAAACACCAGAACAAGCTTCGAAACAAATATTTGCAGATCATACAAACATTTGGTCCGACCCCGGAATCAAACCTGAGACCTTAGTACAGCAGCAACTGCCACTACACCACCAAGGCAGTCAAATAAAAATAGTACTTGCCGAATTTAACTATATTTTACTTATATAGCAGTAGTTCGGGTTCCTATTCCGTTTAAAAGATTTAATAAAAGGATGAATAAATTATATAAAACATGTTAAAATTGGACAATATTTTATTTCGTTTTTTTCTACCGCGATAATAATGTAATTATATGTAATTAATTTAGTTTATGTATTATATGTATTTAATTAATAAATATTATTATTATTATTAATTAATCTAAATTATATTAATTAATTAAATTTAATTTAAATTAAATATTATTATTAATTTATTAATAAATAATAGTAATAAATGTATTTAATTAATATATACTTAAAACAGTAATATAAGTATTTTTATAATTATACGTAAATGTATATTAAACAACCAATAACTTCGAGAGTTTTATTTTATTATACGCTCTTACCCTTATATTTTATTATTAATAAAGTAAAGAGTACTACTGTGAGTCAATCAATCATAATAATAAAAAACAGTGGCACTCCGAGACTGCCGACAGAAGCGAAAACTTTTTGTTTTAAATATTATAACTATAAATCCTTTTGGTTTTTCGATTCGAAAAGTTCCGACATGGATATAATAATAAATGTTGTACGTATATACACAATATATATTTATATTATATATAGTTATATTATCAATGTATTTTAACCAAAACTCAACTCTCGTGTAAACGGGGTCAATATATGTAGGTAGACACTATATACAGAGGTGTCGGTAACGGAAACAGTAACGGTAACAGTTCAATGGTTTTTTCCCATCTCAAAAAATACATTCTTTTGTTTTTTTATCGTAAAAATATCGAGAGCAATGTTGTGTTGCACCAAACGCGTGCAGCTGATCTATGTGACACTCCTAAACGGGGGTACCGGTTGGCAAGCGAAGCCGGGTAGTACTACCGCAGACGTCGCGGGAAGGAGGGGGACTCCGCTCTCCTTAATACCGCGCCCCAACTTTGCTCCTCTAAGTAGCTAAGTTGACTCACTATTAGACATTACACCTATGCCGGTGTCAAGCAATTCTTTTACGCTTTTCACAGACTGATATGATTATTATTTTTATTTTTTTTAATCTCTTGTCTTCCATATTCAGTCTACTATTGTAAGCTAGTACTAGGAGTTTAAAAAAAAACACGATAGAAAGTGTTTCTATCATTCTAAAATAGTTCAAACTTCATAATGTTTATAATAAAATAAACCCGTCCTATGAATTCACATTTCTTTTGAAACAAGTAAAAGTGACAGACGAGTTTTATATTGGCTCGACAGGTTGTTAGGTCCTGAGAGACAAGGAATGAAATATTGTTACTTTTCCTTATTTGAGTTTATCCTCAACATAGTTGAGGTGAAAGGTCTTACAGGAGCTATTTATTAACTTCACATACAGCTCTTAGAGTAAGTTTTATTATTGTATTTTTTATATTTAGTATACATCTTTTTTAATTATAATATCTTTTGATACCTGTTACTAAAGTACACTGGTCAGCAAATAAACCGAGCCACCCGCTACCTAGGAACTCTGATTAGATTTTCTCAAAAAGTATAAAACTTACAAAAAGTGCGTTTCATGGTAATTAAAATGACTAAAAATTAATTTGAAAGTACCGTCAACTCACATTGTAATCAAGCAACAAACACAATGCTAAGGATTTGCTCTGTTTTCACCAGAGTTTGAAATTAGCGTTCTTTTTCTCTACAATGAGGGTAGTCGGATATTTCTTATCATTTTCACCATAAAAACTGTATGCCATCCAGAAAAAAACAAAAAGGAACCTACAGAACTTCTTGAACTTAGGGGTAGTATAAGCGCAAAAGACTCTCTAAACACCTGTAACACCTACTTCTCTACTAATGGGGAGAAACTGGCCGACAATATTTTAAACAAACTGCACATTAGTCAGGATGGATTGGCTGAAAAAATTAAGAGTATGCGAATTCTTAATTCTTTCTTCTTGCAGCCGATTGATGAATGCGAAGTAGAATCACTAATACTTTCTCTACAAAATGATAAGGCACCGGGTATTGATGGGCTTACAAATGTCTTTTTAAAAGATATTAAAGTCGCCATTTTACAACCTCTCACCTCAATATTTAATTCGAGTCTAGAGCAGGGGATCTTTCCGGATACCTGGAAAATAGCATCTATATCGCCCATCCACAAGGGAGGAAAGAAGGAACATGTGGAAAACTATCGGCCAATCTCTCTTCTCCCGGTTTTTTCGAAGCTCTTGGAGAAAGCCGTAAACAAAAGACTTGTAAAGTACATTGAATCCTATAATATGATCTCTAAGCGACAATTTGGATTTAGAAGGGGCAAGTCGACCGAAGAAGCTGTTATTCTTTTGACGTCTATAGTATCAGACCATCTTGATAAAAACAAGGCAACTCTAGGTGTCTTTCTCGATCTAGCGAAAGCCTTCGACACCGTGTCGATCCCGATATTAGTGAGAAAGTTGGAAAACAATTTTGGAATTAGAGGCATAGCATTAAACTGGTTTAAGAGTTATCTTACAAATAGGCAACAGTGTGTTAAGGTTGGCGGTGATAGAAGTGACTTGCGACCATCCAATTTCGGTGTACCTCAGGGCAGCATTTTGGGCCCCACATTATTCATCATGTATATAAACGATATACATGACAGTGTCGACGCGGAGGTAATTTGCTATGCGGACGATACTGTAATTTTATATCATGATTCTTCTTGGCAGGGTGTGTCCTCGAAGGCAGAGAACGGAATGCGAAGGGTAACTATGTGGTTGCAACAAAATTTACTTACCTTGAATACAAAGAAAACCAAGTACTTATGTTTTCACAAAACTAAAGCCTCTGCTCCTAACCAAAACCTTAACATAAAACTGCACGACTGTTCAGAGTTAAATCAATTGTGTAAATGTATTGAACTGACCAAAACAGATACTATTAAATATCTTGGTGTGATGATTGACCAAAATTTAAACTTTAAGGAGCATATTAGCGTGCTTTCATCTCGAATCCGCAAGACTGCAAACATTTTTAAGTTACTACAGTCATCCGCGACGATAGACATTTTAAAGACAGTATATTATGCTCTGTGCCAGTCCTTGATAACATACTGCATTGGCTCCTGGGGTAGTGCACAAAAAACAGTGCTTATTCAAGCAGAAAGAGCGCAACGTTCGGTACTTAAAGTGATGCACAAGAAGCCATTTCGGTACCCAACAACAAAGCTGTACGAGGAAAGTCAAGTGTTGAGTGTACGCAAACTATTCATTTTAAAAACAGTCCTTGCTGTTCACAGAAGAATAATTGCCTCGCAGGAATACACAGACTTACTTTCACTTCGTGTATATAGATTACCAGTGCCCAAAATCAAAACCAGCTTTGCTAGACGATTTACCCCGTTTAAGGACAACTATATATACAACAAGGCAGCTAGTGCGTGTGATATCAAACAATGTTCTGTAAGAGAGGCAAAAATCAAAATACTTAAGTGGCTCACCTCTCTATCCTACGACTCAACAGAGAGTATTTTGTTACCCTTATTGTAATACATATATTATGTACACACTTATATACACCTATCTTATTTACTTTATATGTTGAAATTAATCATTGATTATGTATACATGTGTATGTGTGTGTATGTGTATGTATGTATATGTATATGTATATATATATATATATGTGTGTATATGTGTATGTATATGTATGTGTATATGTATGTGTATGTGTATGTATATATGTGTGTGTGTCTGTGTGTATATGTATGTATATATAAATTAATCCACATCATCAAATCTTAAAATGAACATACATAGAACCTTATATACTTACTCATAACGCACATTTGCTTTGTATAAATATCTATTTGTATTTACCAAACAATAATTAACTTAGCATGTAGTTAATAAAATTGTTTTAATGTAAGCTTAATCTAAATGTTGAACCTCTGATAAAATGTTGTCCGAGCTAACAATGTAAAATTAAATGTGTAAACTGAATTGGGTACCCACAGGACAGGCTTGCCTAGTGTGGGGCCACAGGACACTGTTGTCACGTTGTATTTCTTATATGGTAATAAACATTTTTTATTATTTATTTTATTATTATTATTTCTTTAGTTTTTGTCCATCGTTTGCTCAGACGCGTGTGTTTTTGCCACTTTTTTCGATTAATAATGGATACAACACCTCAGGAAGCAGCTCAAGCTGTAGCATTACTTCAAGCAGGCATTGCGCAACGTGAAGTCGCTCGAATCAGCAGATCTTCGGTGCAACGAGTTTACAGACGATACCTAGAGACTGGAGCATTCGATCGCCGTCCAGGTACGGGCAGACCTAGGGCTACATCAGCAGCAGATGATCGTTATATCCACCTTACTGTTCTGCGAAAACGCCACCTCAACGCAGTTCAAGTCCAACAAAGTCTGCGTGAACGCCAAGTGGTCATAAGTTCAGATACCGTCAGAAGGAGACTTGCTGAACGGAACCTGACCCCAAAAAGAGCTGCAACAGGCCCAGCATTAACGGTAGCACACCGTCGAGCACGACTTGAATTTGCTCGAGAGCATAGGGATTGGACATTAGAACAGTGGAGTAATGTACTCTTCACTGATGAGACCAGGGTGAGTCTACATGGAAGTGATCGATGTCAGAGAGTATATCGTCGCCCTGGAGAACGTTATTCTCAGTGTTGCATCGAGGAAACTGTTGCTTATGGAGGAGGATCTGTAATGGTCTGGGGCGGCATCTCGTTAACAGCACATACAGCGTTAGTTTTCATCGAACCGACGGGCCGTACACGTGGACTGACTTCTCATCGCTACATTACTGAAATCCTCGCAGACCATGTGGTACCTTACGCAGGATATATCGGACAGGATATGCAATTGATGCATGATAATGCACGGCCTCATATTGCTCATGTGGTGACCCAGTATCTACGCGACGTCAGCATTCGTACGATGGACTGGCCAGCTCGAAGCTGCGAATCGCAATTGAAGAGGAGTGGAATACAATTCCTCAAGATTTTATCGTCAGGCTCGTAAGGTCGATGAATACAAGGATGCTGGCAGTTATCCGAGCAAGGGGAGGGAATACGAAATATTGATCAAAAACTTTTTTTTGATATTATCTTTGTTTTTTGGCATTAATTTTTTTTTTTTCACTTTATCATTACTAACGATTGTCACGACTGGAAAACGACTCTTCTTTGTAAAATCCTTAATAAACACTGAAATATTGATTAAACCCAATGAGTTTCCTTTCATTTTAATCACCATGAAACGCACTTTCTGTAGCTACAACTTTGTTAACTGTAGGTTTTTTAGTTTTTGAGAAAATCGAATTAGAGTGCCTAGGTAGCGGGTGGCTCGGTTTATTTGCTGTCCAGTGTATTTTTGGGATCTAAGAGATTTATAAACTTAACAATTGGAGTGTCATTTTGCCAATAAACAACGACAACAGTTTTATACGCGACTTACTACGATGGTAAGTAACAAGATATTATACGTACAACGTATAGGTTTGGAGTTTGCGAGTAGAGTAAAATTTGTAAGTAGAGTAAAGTTTGAGAGTACAGTAAAATCTTAATTCCACTTTTTTTATAGAAAAATCCCACTAAATGCTAATTATCACTCCACATGTTCCGTGTATGAAGTACAAACTCAAATTCGGGAACATGCCAAAATACTCCTTTTATTGGTATTTATTTTGGAGCCTAACTTAATAATATTTAAAATAATATAATATAATAATATTAATATTTCGGACATCTGACACACAATGCCATCTAGTTTCAAACTAAGCAGAGCTTGTACTATGAAAGCTAAAATGACTGATAAAATACTTATATACTTTTTTCTTGTAAATAGATACATATTAAACATAGAAAATACCCAATCTCCGAAACAAATATTTACATTTCCTACAAACATTTGGTCCGACCCGGGAATCGAACCCGAGACCTCAGCACAGCTGTCGCATAAACTACCACTGCGCCATCGAGGCACTCAATTACTACATCTACGATAGTTGCAGTGTTAAACAGTTCTTGAATCGTTGCGCCTTCTGTGAAGTTTTGTATTAGTAAGACACTAATGGTTGTGTTACAAACACAAAACAATGTTATGATTATCATACCTTGGTAGCTGCGTAAACAGTAAGCAGTGGACTAGGAATAATTGAAGAGGCAGACCCGATGTTGATGACAACTCCTTTTTCTCTCTTCACCATGGCGGGCACGACTAGTTTAGTCATACGAGTTACTGACACAATGTTGGCTTTGATCAGAGTTGACATCAACTTATCCCTGGTGAAAAAGAAAATATTGATAATAGTGATTGACATATAGGCTTATATTTGAATATATTATGTGTAGAGGAAAAAGGAAATAAAAGAAAGAAACAGGTAACAATGATTTTTTTTATGGCAAACGGCCGACTGATCCTAATCTTGGCAGAGCCAGTATTATTATTACCAGACTGCTGATAAACATACTTATATATTTCTAAATACACAAATACTCGTATATCATAGATAAATTACACCCAGATACAGAACACGCACAATTATTTGTCCTGGGTGGGAATCAAACCCACGACCTTGGGCTTAGCAGTCTGGGTCACTAACCACTAGGCAGACACCTGAATACAATAATTATGTATAAACTGTTACTTTGACTCTTGTCATTGAAAGTACCAGATACATTGTTTCAAGTTTTTTTAATTCTAGTTTCGTAGTTGAGAATTAAAGATTAAATTAAAATACACGTTTATTATCTCAAATCTTACGTAGTAAGTACCTTGAGTTTTTAAAATAAACTAACATTCACGTCCTTATTAAAATGACCTCTAAAATCTTTAAAAACAATAGGTCCTAAACGACGTACAGTTTACATTAAAAATACGTTCTTAATAAGATTCTAATATTAAAAACATCAATTTTCGTCAATGTTTTTTATAACTTTCTTGTTTGCAATCAAAAATAAAGCGGCGTTAACAATATTGTTATTGTTCAAAGAGTAGAATATCGAAATTAATATAATATTTAGCTTTCATCTTTTGAACTTATAGTCAAGAAGTCTTAATAACAGCTGTTGCCGGGTCCCTCCTATCTTTGAGGTGGGTGGTTTTAATCGGTCCGATGCCGATACACCGCCCATCACAAACCCCGGTGGGTTGACGGCCTCAAAGGGTTCCCAGACGTAAAATATATACGTTTACGGGCAACTTTTAAATGAGCAATTGGTCACTGCTCGCCGTAGTTGCATGTTCATTGAGTCAGTCATATAGTTATTATCACTTCTATTCTAATTATTATTTATGCTTTGCATTAAACAGCGAAGCAAATGTCACGTTATTCAGAACACACAGAATATGCAACATATGAAATGTATTCACATAGACACATTACCTACCGTATTCAACACACAACGCTAAGCCATCCCAGACGATTAAGCTGAAACCATTAGGTGTAATGTTGGGGCAGCCATTATATTAATTCTACGGACGAGGTCGCATCTCCAGGGCAGCAAAGGTTGTTAATTATAAATGAGATATTTTTTTACGTGTTTGTTCGTCGATTTGTGATAGACAAAGCACATATTACAATATGCTATTCGGAATTTAAATAGAGATAGTAATAATAACTTTCCAAACTAGGCAGAGCCTGTACTATGGTAACCAGACTGCTGATAATAAATAAAATAAAAATAAAAAAGCCTTTTATTTCTTACAGAAAATGCTAATTTACAAGTTTATTAGTTTTGTTAGTATCAAGAAAAAAATTTTTTTTTTTTGTAGACTGCTGATAAACATACTTATATATTTCTAAATAGATACATATTATAGATAGGTTACACCCAGACACAAAACAAATCATCGTGCTCATCACACAATTATTTGACCTGGGTGGGAATCGAACCCACGACCTCCGGCTTAGCAGTCAGGGTCACTAACCACTAGACCAACAGGTCCGTCAATGCTACTGTTTTCTCATTTCCTTTCCTCTCACACTATTATTTTTTGTCAAAGGAAGACTTTTACAATTTTCCTCTCAAAGACTTTCAAAACTAACCGTTTTGCGATGAAGAGCCAAGAACTCCTTATATATTTGACCACTTCATACAATTATTTACCAGGAATACGTCCTAAGCTGCACCTTCGCAGTTAATGGTAGCATGGAGTCGGTTTTTGAGATGATGGCAGGTGCTATACTGTACAGTATTTTTGGGAAGGTGTAAAAGCACAAAAAGCAGAAGTTATTTTGTGTGTTGTTTAAAAAACATTAGGTATTGTAACTTAGTTTACAGGATATCTATAAAACTGAAGATTGATTTACAAAACAGTTTCTTGGTTTCCTGCACAATACCAGTATTTTAGATTTCACGAAATCATATCGAAATCATACCTTACAAAACATGACTTTGAAATTGCAAAGAAATTCCCAAGAATATAATATCAAAAGAAGCCATCAGAAAGCATTGTCGGTTGGGACTGCGGCTAATATTGGGGGAAGCTGAACGTTTGTGAAATTGAACGAGATCGCGGTACGGTGTGTGAAAATGTTCGTGATGGCAGGTGCGAAATAAGTAGAGATTTGAAATATTTGAAGTTATTGGAGCTGGATTATTTGCATTGTACCGGTACGAGAGCACAAATGTAAGGTAACGTACACAAACGAATCTGAAAAGAACTAAAGGTGACGATAGACTAAAGTCAGTAGTATACTTATCAATATATTATTATCCTGTGTTAAAAGTTGTTAAGTATTTTGTGCTGTACCTGTTATATCACGTAAAAAGAGATCAAGTGTACCATAGCTATATAACTCTGTGAAAAGAACGAGTAGAGAGTCTGACAAGATGAACTGAATAAAATTGCATTGGATTGTTACTAAACTTTTAAACGAACGTATACATCAAGACAATGATGCTAATTATGTTGTTCGAAAACTCTCTAAACTAAAAATCACAAAAAAATTGTTTGGTTCTGTCAAATAACGTATGAAAACGTAATACTTGATAGGACTAAACTAATTTTTAGTGATTTTTAGTTTAGAGAGTTTTCGAACAACCGAATTAGTACCAATGTAATACTAAAACAGCTAAATCCTGAGTTGATTTTCGTTAATCTATCTAAAAATACTTATAGAAATACCAAATATACCTAACGCTTACGCCGGTAATGTTGATTCTCCTCAAACCTTACACAAAATGAATCTTCTGAGGGATTTACAAAACATTTATTTCCTACCAGGGATGTGTAAATTTACCTTCATTTTATACAAATTCGAAAGTGGTGCGGTTTAACGATATAATTGTCGGGTTATTATTTATGAAGACGTAATATAAAATCCTTTGTACAGCTATTCGTTTTTGGTTTATAGTCTGCGGTTTGTTTAAGCACAAAAAGATTTTTATGTAATGGCAATATCATTGTACTGTAAGTTTATTGTAGACTTAAATTTCATGTTGCCACCCCTTTTTTTTTTGTTTTTTTTTTTTTTTTTTACCGTGCGGAAATCCCCTCGGATACCACCTGTCGGTGGCATGTCGGACTCGAACCGACTAAAACCGCACGCCGTCGCCGGCCACTAATAGCCGGGGAACCAGGAATACCCTAGAAAGGAAGTCCCTGGTGCCCCGACATACCTCGGGTCATCTACAGACGAGTAGACGACCCCAACCGTGTGGGAACCCCATGTTACCTGTTCATGTTGCCACCCCTATACATATACATAGAATATCAAGAGAATTCAAATTGAAATATACCGCAAATAAACTTTTATAATATTCGTATGTTACAGGGAAAAAATAAGCAAACGTGTGACCAAGTAATTACCTCCACCCATTGACACTTACAACTTAAAAATCACAAGTGCTTGACTGGTCTTTGAAATCGAAATAAACCTTTTTAAAAGATTAGGAGATCGTTTAAGTCCGGTGGTGACGGTTTAAGAATGCGGAGTGTCACTCTTGAAACACGGAAAACTTGAAACAAACCCTATGCCAACGTGTCTAGCCAGCGTTGTATAGTAGGCCAGTAACCTCCCGTCTAAGGAGAGGCCTATGTCCAGCAGTGGAATATTAAAGGCTGTCGATGATGATGATGTAATATTGGCAGCAACAATTTTAATAAGTTTAAGAACAATTTTTTCGTGAAAGAGCCATGCTTCGGCACAATTGGAAGCTTGACCGGAGTGATACCATGATCTCACAGCAAACGGGTGCTAAGCATTTCTCTTGTTACTGCTCCACCCCTTTCCTCCCGATTCTACCCTTCCGATTCTAGGGGAAGGGTCTCAAAGAACGGCAACGCACTTTTGACTCTTGAGTTGCAGGTGTCTGTGGGCAGCGGGAGTTATAAAGTATTCTAGTTCAAACACTACCTTTTCAGGAATATATATTTTTTTTCGACTTTTTAGCAAGTTAGAACGCTAAAGAAATCTTTAAAGTGGTTGCTTATTATGTTAACATATTAAAGCAGCTCTTTGTCACGTTAAGTACCGATTTACAGATCTCTTACAGAATATTCTCCCACGCCTTTGTTGGCTATTCACCAGCCTTTTGTGGAGCCTTTCAACCGTTTTATTAAAAGTACTTACCAATCCGGCAAGTCGAGGAAGTACTCCGGGTATACGTACGATATGCCCACATTGTTCACTAAGGTACCAATTTCGAGACCTTCGATTTCTTTCTCGATTTTCTCGTAAATTTCCTCGCCTTCGCCGAAATCTGCTTGAATTATCTTTGTTGACACTTTGTATGTGGTTTCTGTAACAACGTAACAACTTCAATTTAATTATTGACCAATGGAGCGAACATGCTTGGCATAATGAACAATGTATACATATTAGAAATGAAAAGGTGTTGTTTGTCTTCTAACTATCACGCCTATTTAAGATTTTCATCCTACTCTTAAGAATTCCAGTAAATTCCAAACAAAGAATGGCGTAAGAATAAAATCGGCGACAGGCCTAGGATCTTCTAATAATATATGTTCAGTAACTTCTGACAGCGTCTAGTAGTTTAAAATTAAATTAAATTTGCCAAAAATAATATATGTCTAGAAATTTTAGTCAAAGTTTATGAGAGTACGCATTTTCTACAGCGCGTAGTACTGGTTTCGTGATAGCCAAGATTTTCGCTCATTGGCGCACAGGTTTATAAAAGCAGTTTGTCCCAATTTTCTTTCTTTTTAAATCAATAGTTACTTACCGATTAACTGAGCAGTCGCTTTTAATTTATCCATAGAACGACTGACTAGGACGATATCACAGCCACGGGCAGCCAACTGTAACAACATATGATTGTTAATAAAACACTTCAACAATAAGACCTTTTTTCAGGAGTCACAAACGCGTTGCCGGATTAGCGTTATTATTTCATAGCGTTCCATGGATTCACCGTGCGGGTACCGGGTCCATCGCGCGATACAGGGGGGTAACACATGCGACTTCGACAGCGCCTGGGAATTGCGATAATTATGGATTGGATAAATATGGTGAATCACGAAAAGAAAAAGAAATATGAGTATTTGTATCGCAATAGCGATTAAACAGCACATTTGAGGTTTGATTTTAATTAAAGTAATAAAGATTTTTTTTTCCTCGTAAACGAATTGACTTAACAACACCAAGTCTAAAACATTAAAAATTAATTTTATTTCTTTGTTACATGTTATTCTTTAACACACCTAAATTCCCTCCAACGCAACCAATTTATTATATTCCCTATATTATTTTTTTCCTCAAACTGACTGCCCTGTTGGACTGGTCTTGACTGCTAAGCTAGAGGTTGTGGGATCGATTCCCACTCAGGATACATAATTGTGTGATGAGCATGATTACGTGTTCTGTGTCTGGGTGTAATTTATTTATAATATGTATGTATTTAGATATATTTAAGTATGTTTATCAGTAGTCTGGTTGCCATAGTACAGGCTCTGCCTAGTTTGGAATCATACGACCGTGTGCAAGATGTGTGAATATATTTTTATTAAAGGTTAAATTGACCAAACAAGAGCCCATTCTGCAATTAAACTCAAACAAATCACGTACCTCAATTATAACTATCGACAAAAAGCCATGTAAATCTAAGACAGACACAGGCGGAAATCAACTCTGAGTATTACTTGAAAAGGATGAAATTTAGGTAATTTCATATTTACATTATTACATTGTGGCATTGCATTTAAAAATTTGGGAAATCGCTTAAATTTTCCAAAAGGGCAGGTCAAATATTCGTCACGGGTAAACATCAGAAGGCCAATTCTCGTAATAAAAGTTCGGTCGCAATTCAGTTCCAATCAACTCTCGATCTCACAGCTACGTACGGAAAGTGCTAGATAAAATATCTATCCGGAAAAGAAAGGGCTTCACTAGAAAATAGCTTTATGTACCGTTTTAGTCAGAACCATGCACCCTCTGCAAGATGATAAATGACTTGGCTGTATCTTGTCTTGGGATAGACGCTCCCCTTGAGGATAAATTATTAATATTGTAATGGATTTCGAGTTGGTATATCTATGAAAATTAATGATTTTCCTGTTGACTCTTACTTAAGTCGGGTATCTACCACAACAATTAATAAAATTAGATAGTTGTTGCTCTTTTCCCTTCCTTATTTTGACGAAGAGATAAGATATTTTTTTTGCTAAGTAATTCAAAGGCCGTGTTGTGACGGATCAAGAATACGGAATGTCGCCACCCCTATTCATCCCGTGGGTTTCGTAAGAGCCGACTAAGGGAAAAAACAACGCAGGACAACACCACTGCAAAGAGAAGGAAAACTTGACACAAACCCTATACAAACCTGTCTGGTCAGCGGGGTATAGAAGCCAAAACCTTCTTCCTAAGGAGAGGCCTATGTCCAGCAGTAAACTATTTAAGGCTGTGTAGTAAATATGTAATTATAATTGACTATTTATCTTCTCAAAGCTAAAGCGACATACTTCGTAACAATTAGTTCCATCACTTTCTCATTGTGCATTGAAATTTCTCACGAGGATTAGTAAATACACAACTTTTCAAAATCAACTAATCCACATAGACGGATTAAATAATTCAGTGAGTATTATACAAACTAAGTCGGTTTATTTAATTTTATTTAAATGTCTAATAGAGACATTGTGGATTTAATGCAACTAAAATTTAATAATTTATACATACTTAACGTTGAATTTTTATAATATATATTCACACATGTTAAGCAAATAGTAGAATACTATGAATGTTAATTGTAAGATATTATTGTTTTTAAAGCAGTTCAGTGAATATATATATATATATATATATACCTACGTCGTCTGAGTCAACAAGAGCAAGATTCATTTTTTGCGTTTTCAGTTTATTTAATATCATTGTTTTGTTCCATGAACTACCCTGGTTTTAAATATTCAAGAATCGATTTTACGGTTCCTCCACTATGCAAGGTCCATAGAGTAGATAACGCTAGCCGAGTTGATATTGCAGACTTCACAAACCTTCGAGAACATTATGGAAAAATACCTCGACGTGCATGTTTCCTAATGTTATTTTCCTTCATCGGTTAACCGATAACTAATTTTAATACATCAATTTTAAAAGTCACAGGTGAGTGACCGAATCGAATTGGAACCGTTTAGCGTGAAAAGTCAAAGGTTTGACTACGCAGCTACTGATTGCAAATTGAAATAATTGCTTCAATTAAATGGTTGCTAAACTTCATGGGATACTATTTTTATTACTGTTTTCAATTCTCCTACTAGGATCGATTACTACAAGGAGATTAGATTCTAATATTACATACGATAGTCCAAGTGTGGGATTTTTTTATAGTATAAGGGGGCAAACAAGCAGACGGGTCACCTAATGGTAAGCAACTACCGCCGCCCATGGACACCTGCAACTCGTCACAAGTGCGTTGGGATTTGGGCTCCGGTAACCTCACTCACTCAGTGAAAGGCAACAAAAGAATTGCTTAACACCGGTTTTCTGTGAGGCCGTGGTATCACTCCGGTGGAGCCGGCCCATTCGTGCCGAAGCATGGCTCAACAACCCAACAACAACTATCTAACTACCTTCACAATTTTTTTGGCACACGGCATTTATGATGGTAAATACCACTGGTTTCAAGTATGTCATCCTCTCTACTCCCATCCGCATTGTATTAGTGAACTCGGTAATCCTAATCATCGGAAAGAGAGGAAGAAGACAATAGTATAAAATAAATTAATGATTACCTCCAAGGCGTACTGCTTGCCGATCCCATCGGTGCAACCCGTAACCACTGCAACAAAGAACACATAACGTAAACAAAAGATACAAAGGAAAAACGAACAAAGATAGACAGTAGTCCTGTTTTGACTTTTGTCAGACTACCGCCGCCCTTAGACACCAGAAATTCAAGGGTAAGCTCGTAGTCGGTGTTTTATCTGTCGCCAAATATTAGAGGGGGTTCCATCTCCGGTAACCTCACTTAAAGCCACCTCTCTAACTCGATGAAATGAAATGATAGAACTAGATCTATTCTGTGCCGAACATTAACCGCGGCGTCAAGTACCTGAACAGTAGTGATGCAACGGAAGTGTCTTAGCGGAACCAGAAACGGAAACAGATGTCAAAAGTCAATTTTAGCGGAAACGTAAATAATTTGAAAAAAAAAACAAATTTACAAATATATTTCTTTATTAAGTATCAAATACACCAAATGTAGATTAGAAATAGATATATTAGAAATCTACTATAGAAAACAATATTGCAACTTTGCAACTGAACATTTTATTAATATTCAAAATTAAGTAGTGGTAATTTGTATTTTATGAAAAGTAATTTGGCCGCTTTTGCACCTAACAATCTGTTCCGGTGTTCTTCGTATATAAGACCAGCTCCGCTTAATAATTGCTCACTGGCGACGCTGGTGGGGGGTACCGACAAATATTGGCGCACTAATGGCAAAAGATTACGGTATTTATGTGAATTTAACCGCGCTCAACCGTCCAGCGACTCGCACGCGCCTAGCGCCGCGCATGCGTAACTCTCAGCCGTCGTAAACTTCCGATTGTATCTCCGTTATAAAAGTAGCGGAAACAGAAGCAGAAACGAATGTTGAAAAGCGCGCGGAACTTCCGCACTTGCGGAAACAGAAACAGAGATCCGTTGCATCACTACTGAACAGTATAGTCTAGTAAAAAATCTTCATTCTCATTGTTATTATTACTACACATACACGTTGGGCATTTTTGAACAACAAACAAATTAATGTATTTTATGGGAAAAAAACATTGAACTAGCGACATTGTTATTTTTTGGCATTTTTTGAGAACTGGAAAAGCAATTGAACTGGTGCTGTTACCGTTACCGAAACCTCTGTATATAAGTTTTCACTTCTGTCGGCACTCCCGGAGTGCCACTGTTTTTTTCCTTATA
The DNA here is from genome assembly GCA_902825455.1 of Arctia plantaginis. NCBI lineage: Eukaryota > Metazoa > Arthropoda > Insecta > Lepidoptera > Erebidae > Arctia > Arctia plantaginis. The sequence goes on along the minus strand of CADEBD010000327.1, from coordinate 3,668,063 downwards.
GAAGAGAGTGCAGACGAGAAGATGGGTCAACTGATGGAGTGACTATCACTGCCCATGAACGTCTTAAGTCAGGAGTCACAAACCCGTTGCAACGGTTTGAAGGTCGTATCGGTCCGGAAATACCGCAGACGATAACTTGTTCCGCAAGAGGCAAAAATTGTCTTGATAAGCGCACAGTGGTGGAGCACCAATTATCCAAGTGATGGGGATGAAAATTTTGCTGTGTAGAACGATGGCAGAAAGTTGGGGGCCAGTACAAGTCCGACCAATTTCTCAGTGCACTCTCCATGATATTTACGATAGAGAATGCAGAGTGGGGTTATTCCAAACTCTAAACGTTGGTACGGAAAAGGACTCATACGTGAATCTTATGATGTGTCTGGGCATTTGTAGCTTCTGTGGGCATCTAATGATATTACGAGCTTACAATGTTGTAGTGTGTGAGAATTTGGAACATTCTTTGGAATAGGTTAGAGATTGTGAATGAGGCAGGCTTAATAAAAATAATCAGTTTCGATCAATGGAGCTGTTTTCTGGTAATGCTTGTCTGGAGTACACGGAGTACTCCTCCTTTGTTTTTTTTTTCTGTGCGGAAATCCCCTCGGATACCATCTATCGGTGGCATGTCGGACTCGAACCGACTAAAACCGCACGCCGTCAAGTTATAATTTAGCTGATATTAAATCGAGAAACTTGGAAGTGCAACTTAAGGGTCGTGTAAGTAAACCCGTTAGGTATGGCCAGCAGAAAAAAATTTTGCTCTGAGATAATTTAGTTACATAAATTAATCTTTTCATAAAGTTGTATTACGTACTAATCAGTTAAATTGTTTTGGCTGAAACTTTGATAGCGTGTATTTCGATTTCGCTAATTGATTTTTCCGAAATTAAAAGGAACCTTTGTGGTATTTACGACTGTAATCGAAATTTAATACAAACTTTATCCAAATCCGTTCAATTGTTTAAGCATGTTTGAGTAACAAATTCAACAACAAAACTTCCGTCATCTCTGGCAGGTGTCGAATTATAATAAAATAATATAATATAATATTCTACCACATACACACAACGCCATCTAGTCCCAAACTATGCAGAGCTTGTACTATGGGTACTAGACAACTGATATAAATACAGATATACTTTTTTTTTTGTAGACATAATGAACATAAAAGGATAGCTGATGAAAGAAAACATCGCCACAGCGCATTACATGTTACATATACTATCACATACGCAAGACGCATGCTGTCTGCCATGTGACACGTCCGACGAAATTAAAACGACCTAAAAAAATAGTAAAAGCGTTAGTAATAAATAGTTTAGTCGAATGTTTCAGCTGACGGTACCCACCCGGTATCAATTACAAATTATGTAAATGCGAGGCAGCGATGCCCATGTTGATTCAGCACTATCCACAGGTATATGATTAGAGAAGCGTTGCCGGGTTACGGTGCATAATATGAGGTGGCAACTCAGACTACTAATGGTCGATAGCTTTTCGATGAACATAATTATAGTTTATTTTGGCTTACTTAATGCCATGGGCATCCTCTGCCAGTTTACCCTGGGGTGGTGTAGAAATAAGTGATTGATTAAATAAAAGTTCCAAAGTAAATATAACTAAGAAAGATAAGCGAAGAAATGGGGGTAGAAAACGGGAATATCTACATATCCATTCCAACTATCTTACATACATACATGTACAGGCTTATTTTTAATTAGACCGGAACCTTTTAAGAGGTCATAGTGGAAGTCCTTTGCAACTATTTTGACCCCATAGTGCATTATCCGTAGGTTGATAATTTACGTAATAATTGCTTTTTTTTATGTCTTTCTTAGAAAACCCAGTTTCATTCCTTAAAAAAATCATTTTAGAGGAATTTTAATTTAATTTGTTGCATTCCATAATGTAAATTTACAGGTGGTAGGCTTAAAAATAGGTAACAGTTATGTCCATAGTCCATACATATATGTCCTGTCGGGCAGAGCTCTATCAGCAGAGAGGGGGAGCTGCTTAATTATGCTAGTTTTCAAAGTTTTATCTTAATACAACATTATCTGCCTTTGGTCTTAGGTAACTTAATGAGCAATAAATAGAATCAATATAAATTAATTGAATTAAATATTATATTTAAATGAAAAGCGCATGTATATATAATATTAGTTGTTGATAATTTAATGAATTTATTATAACACAATGTCATCACAAAATAAGTTTACTAGTATATATTATTTTTTTACGTAGTTATTAATTATATGGTAATATTATTAAATGCAAATAGGCAAGTCACTTTTTTTTATCTTTGTCGTGTAATTAGGTTGATATTTATTTAAAAAAATATTTAAAGCCATATTAAGTAATTTCATTTCTATATGTGTTTGTAATAGTTCGTAATTATTATGTGGGTAATTTTAGTTACTTAGTTGTTTTAGGTTTCAAATTTATATTTAGATATTCTATGATACTTTATGATATTTATGATACTGTAGTAACAAACAAAGGTACCTATTGAATTTATTTTCATTTTTAATTTTATTTGGTAGCTTATTATGTACTTTTATTGATATGACAAATGAGCCAGAAGAGTGAATTGCTAATCGTGAAGTAGGAAGGTTTAATCTACTTCTGTGTCTTAAGGTCATTTTGGATTGAATATCATCGCTCTTGGTGTAGTGTCCGTAAATACGGACAAGTTTACATAATTCCAAGTTGCATGGTAATGTTAGGACTTTAGAGTTCTTGAAAATATGGTTTACATGTGTCGGTATTTTGTATATTAAACAAGATTCTTATTAATTTCTTTTGCTGAGTAAAAAAAGCGGGGGCGTCTGTACTATTGCCCCACAAAGTTACGTCATAACTGAGCCAAGAATATGCGTAGGCGTAATAAATGACAAGCGCGGTAGGTTGATCTGTGGCTTTTTTTTTACATCGCGTAGGGCATTGATATTTTTGCTCTCACCTTTTTTATGTTCTAATTGATATGGGTGTCTATGGTTATGTTATGTAGTTAAAGTGTCCGAATATTATTAAACTTTGGTGTGGATAGAAAAGCTATTAATTTAGTTTTTGAGAAATTTATTTCCAGGTTGTGTTTGTTCATCCATATTCTGTTTTTGTGAGTGTTTGGTGAAGATTTTCACAAATATTTACATTAGTTGTACATGAAGTGAGCAAAGGGATGTCATCCGCAAATAAGACACATGGTCCGTTTATTGTTTTGGGTAGCTCTTTTATATAAATTATTAACAATAGGCACCCAATTACGCTGCCTTGAGGAATAGAGGCTTTAATATCTTTCTTGTTTGAACAGATTTTTTGTATCTCCTGTGTATTTTTGTTAAAGAATCCTAGTTCTACTATTTGTTCCCTACCTGTTAGATATGACTTAAGCCATTCGTAAGCTTCAAACCGGATTCTAATTGCATTCAATCCTTCAAATAGAATATTGAATTGAACTTTTTCGTATGCTCTGCTCATGACTAATAAAATGCCTACTGCGTATAGTTTATTATTTTAGGGCTTCTACGATATATTTGTATACTGCTAAGGTTGTCGATTTATTTTTGCTAAAGCTATTCATCTAATATTTTAAATTTTTACAGAAATTATATATTCTATTTTTCATCATTAGTTGGATTTTATTTTACTTGCAGTTTTAAAGAGTTTACATTCCGGTTCTTCATAGTAAATTATAAAATCATAATAATCTGTATCAGAATACAATGGTTAATTACAACTATTTGTTATAGTTTAGAAAACTCAAAAAAAAACCCCATTTAATTTCTGAAAATTAAAAAATCCACTACCCACCTTCGATTTCATTAAGGAATCCTCTAAGTAAAGTGTTTTCAATTCTTCAAAACAAACTCACTAGTCTGGGGTTCACCGGCCCACCTCCATCCATCGTAATAATAACCTTATAAACTCACTAAAGCTTGTAAATAACTACAAAAACAAACAAAACTGATCTGCTTTTGTTTAACTAGGTATTTCCTTTAACTAAATAATGAACTTTAATTAAAATTCACAGTAGTTCATTATACTCAAGTAAACTTTTTGTATGATCTGCAATGAAAATCTATAGTCACAAATCATTGTATGGAAACTTGTACTAAAAGTGCAAATCATACACCGTTTGTAACTATTAATTATAGTTTATTAGCCAATAAAGTTCTAAACGGACCATAAAACCAAGAAAGTAAACAGCCACTTGCATAACGCACTTTCTCACTGCGGATGTAACTATTGCAGGGTTTTAAGTCATTGAAATTTCGACTTTGTGGTTGACACGTAAATATCAAAATAAAGATAAACTCGTTTCCGAGTGAAGTGAAAGTTTTGGAATATTATAGTTTTGGTTATGTTAAAGTATTTTAATACATATATTTTTTTTGTCTTAAGAGAATATTTAATTTTAATTATTTTTGTACAGTACGAAAACAAAGTTATATTCTGAAAGCAGTTACAGTTATTTCATTATTGCTTTCATATAACATCCACTGTGGTACGTGGGTCTCCTTCAATGACTTCGAAGCAGGCCAGTCGGAAGTGGCCTGGATCTAACGTCTACCTACGATCTTTATTAATAATAATAATAATACATCACACATCCCACACACGGCAGTCTGATCCCAAACTAGGCAGACCCTGTACTATGGTAACCAGACTGCTAATAAACATACTTATATAGATTTAAATACATCCATATTATAGATAAATTACACCCAGACACAGAATAAATGATCATGCTCATCACACAATAATTTGACCTGGTAGGGAATCGAACCCACGACCTCCGGCTTAGCAGTCATGATCACTAACCACTAGACCAACAAGCCCGTCAATGCTACATAATGGTGAAGGTAATATCTTGTGATTTTTCCAATTTAACGTAGGATGAGAGAGATGCCTATATCCATCTCTCTCATCCTTGCTATAGCAAACTTTTTTATTATTCTTAAACCTAACCCTTCCTTTCCCAAGTATCCTTTGGAAACTTAATTCTCTCTTACCGAATGTACGCAATACCCAGTTAAATCTTAATTCCGAATATGGTTAATGATTCCATATCACCAGTAATACAATGACAGTACCTAACCCCGTGATTAGGGTGAACACATTTGTTACTAGACGTAAATACAAAATGTAGTAGAACGTTTTGTGTCTACCCTCATCTAGCGACACAAGTTTGTGTCTTAAATAAATGATTGTGACTAATTGATTTGCTTTTGCTGAAGTGTTGAGACTTAGATGGAAGGAGACGTTTCATACATAGGACTTTGAACTTTATTCTAAGTAGTTGAAAGCTTATTATTGTAATGCTTCAATGTTTATTATATCAGTAAGTGTAGCTTAACGGAAGTAATACCATGACTATCTTAGTATGGGCAATGCATGGCTTAGGAATAATAATAACAATTAAGGGATTAACTTATGTAATATGCTTGATATACAAAACAGGTACTGATTTCGAAAAATCAACATAGCTAATGTTAAGTATTTAATTAAAATTAACTCTTCATAAAATTCCACATATTCCATTGAATATGTGGAATTTTTTCAATGACTTGACACACACTTGAGGTTGAATTACTCCCTCGTAGAATGGGAGTACAAACATAACTGGATGTGATAACAAACATAAAAAAAGAACATACTGCCGAATTGAGATATTCCTTCCGTTTTTAACGCGATTAAAACTAAAAGTAGCCTATGTTACTCCTCATAAAATCAGTTATCTTACAGTAAAAGCCTTTTGTAAATCATTGCAGCAGTTTCGGAGAGCAGAGATTAAACAGATAGAAGGACAGACAGAACTAGGCATAAATAAAAAAAAGAGATTTATTATTATTAAATGTTTTTCCTAAGAAGCTGATATTTTAACATTACATACATATACTCCAATTTTATGTATTTTTATGCATAAACTATGTTATTGGTCAAATTACGTATACGAAAGCCGTGGTACAGTGAATACAGTTATCCAATAAAATTCAAATGAAATATAAAGTAACCTAAACACATTTCGAATATCCCCAAATGAGTATTTAACTGAATTAAATAAGGTACTTTTATTACAACAATGCATTAATGAAATTACCCTAAGAGCTTACAAAACAAATGTTTTATATTGGCTTAAGTCTACAAAAGTTACGTAAAGGTTTCTCTCGCAGGAATAATTAAATAGCTCTGAGACTTGAACGGCATACGGCACATTAAGAATATATTTGGCAAAGGATGTATTTATTCCAGGTATGTATTTGTTATTAACTAAGTATAGCTTACATTGTAAGTTACATTACAGAGTTGTATAAGTATAAAATCGTACTTCTGACAAATTTCCTCTGTCACGTTAACCAGTTCAAGAGGTGGGATAACAGGGGGAGAGGCCCACCCCACTAATGCAAAAGACTGCGACTTAGTATCGTTGTCAGAGTCCCGTTATGAATAAATATGGCATGTATAGATATTTGAAGACACTACTCGTATTTGTTTACAAGAAATCATAAAATAATAACTTAATAACAACTGATAAGTTTTATTTGACTTCAATTTGCCAGATGATTGAAATTCGACCATAATCATTGTAGATTTTGCAATGTTATTCCCAGTTTCGAAACCCTTGTAAAATACTTTGATTTGGCTGATTGTCTTTTATCACAGCAATTCCAGTATACGGATATCACGGCTTATGGGAACCGGCAATATGTTTTTATTCAATTGAAAACTTCAAACATTGCATCAACAGATAGTATTGGTTATTTTTGAAAGTATGCTAATAATGTTTACACATCACCAGTATTCTAGTAACTACCGAGGGACAACTGGCCAGCCCGACCGGAATTATACCACGGTCGCACAGGAATCCTGGTGTTAAGCTATTTTTTCGTCACTTTTCACCCAGTCAATAAGGTTATCGGAGCGCAAGCCTATGCCTGATGCTGGGGCCTGGGTCTAGAGCCTCAGAGAGCGACAACGCACTTGTAACTGCAGGAGACCTTTGGAGGCAGCTTTTTACCATCAGAGGGCCCGTCTGCTCTTTTTGTCGGTCCGCAACGGTTCTGCATTGGTATTGTGGAAGAACAACCATTGCCATCGTTACCTACATCACACATGTCACATGTGCGATCTAGCCTTGGCCATTATCACCTTTATACAGAATATTAATATAAAACTTAGCCTTTATGATAATTAACTTAGATAGAAAAAAATAGTTCCGATCTAATATAATTATGCTATCTGTTGTGCTATATTAATTCATGTATCACTGGTTTTTGCATATGACTTTACTCACAAAGAAAGCCATTCCTAATACAAAAAAGAATTGGCTTATTCCATGCTGAATATACGTCGCACTGTTACCCCGATACTAAGAAAGAGAAAGACATATCAGAAAATACATTTATGTCTTTAATATTATGGGTAGGTATATGGAACAAGATTTTTGGAGACAAAAAATAGCATAGAACAACGGTCATTTATCAAAAAAAACTGACCAATAACTAGTTTTGGTACCTCACTGTTTGAGTTTATACTACTACACTACCGTATTGAGTTTATGATTACACGTGTCTAACGCTTTCTTTTCAGGTGTACCCCCCGGGGTTTGCAGTAGGGCGGTATCTGGGAATTGAACTGACTAAAACTATACGGTGGGCCTATATTTCAGGCTCAGAGTGGCACATCCGGGAACAGCTGTTATTAAGACGTCCGAAGCACGTGTTTAGTATAACTATATTAATTATATTATGTCAACTTTTTATGATACCTAAATTAAGACAAAACACACTTATTATTTATACAAAATAATCACGGACGGAAATATCGGAACTATAAAAAGATCGAAATGTCCTCATGGTCATATTATCGCTTCTACATAACAGCTTATGCGAAAAATATTGTCCCCGACTTTATTTGTTATGTTAAAACTTAATGACATAACCGCTGATTGACTAAAACCTGTTTTGTAAATTTGGACAGGTACATAAATAAGGAAAAAAAGGGGACCATGTTTATAGTAGTAAGTATCTATTAATTCTTTTTATATCGTAGCTTACACATGTAAAAACAATGTAGAATTTTAATAAGGATTTTATAGCGAAAAGCGACCAAATGTCCTAAATACAAATATGGTATGTACACTTTCGTATATTCATGTATGTAAAATTAATTTACAATCAATGTATGTATACCTTTTTACATATATTTTTTTGTCATCATAGCATAACCTTTTATTCTAACTTCTAAACTTTGGCATCCCACGATGTATCATCATCATCATTATCATCAACAGCCTTTAATAGTCCACTGCTGGATATATGTCCTTGGAAAGGAGGTTTTAGCCTACTAAACTACCCCTTTTTTTGTCTGTGCGTAACTACCTCGGATACCACCCACCGGTGGTTATGTCGGACATGAACAGACCAAAAATGGCACACCGTCTCGGGTACCAGTAGCCGGGGAACTTGGTGTATCTGGAACCCCGACGGACCTATTAAACTGCCCTGGCCAGACGGGTTGGTATAGTGTTTGTGTCAAGTTTTCCTTCTCTTTGCAGTGCTGTTGTCCTGCGTAGTGAGTTACATACAGTAATTAAAGGTAGGTAGAGATAGATAGGTATTAAATTCATTTGAATTGTCCGACATTTTGACCGAGTTGCACTGTTCTCATTGACTAAATTATATATATAAAGTTAATTTAATAATTGTCATGAAATAATAATGCCAAAAAAGTAAATTTAGTTTGTGAAAACGAAAAAAGTTTATTAGTGGTTTTATAAAATCAAAAGCCAAAAAAATAGATCACGAACGAGATTTGGGTAGTTGATATTAAGAAAATGTAAGAACCATAAACTCAATAAATGGTTGTCAACGAAAGGTCAAAGCCGCAATTTTCAAGTGAGCTATCTGTTTATCACTTTGCGCAATCAACAAAAATATAAAATGTTTTAAAATAGAAATCAAAGGATCTGAAGGTAAATTGTCGTAATAAAAGTTCGGTCATAATTCGGTTCTGATCAACTTTCGATCTCACAACTGTCATAAAAGTAGGCAACTAGATATCCAAAAATATTATTACGAGTATTATTATTCTCTTTTATTCATTAATTATACACTCACGTCTTATCCCCGAAGAAGTAGACAGAGCTGTGAGACATTTAACGCCCAAATTTTGCAGACTAGACTTTTGGTCCCAGTTACGTAATAGAGGCCAAGTCTATTACCATCAACCCGAACCATATATTTCTTAATAAACATACTCATATATTACTCAAAACATACATAGTTTAGACAATTTATACTGACACAACACAAATGACCGCGATCATCACATAATATTTGTCCTAGGTGAGATTCGAACCCATGTTCTCTGGCTTAGAAGACGAGATCACCAACCAGTAGTCCAACAGGCCATTAGAATTCTAGCTATATCGTACGGTCTAAATAACCGATAATATTTTAGTTCTTTATTTAACTAAATGTCTTTCTGGCTTTTGCAATTCTTAATTAGTAACTTTTTTCTCAAACTATTGTCACATTTAGTCACATAACATTGTAAAACTAGTTAGTAATTAATGAAATGACAGACAATATTACGAAATATAACTTTGAGTGGGTTTAATCCAGCCTCAGACACATTAGTTACTTATTTGGAATAATATTTTATTTATGTTCGCTGAAAGTGTTTTCCGGAAAATATTGTGTATAAGTAATACCTTTCAAGGAACCGTCAAACCGTTAGCATAAAACTTACATCAAAGTAATGCTAATAGCCGGATAGAGCGAGGTCTAGTTCATAGAAAGTGGATACACATCCGTACTTAACAAAGATGGCAAAAGGTCACACAAATCGGAAATATTTTAAAAGTTAGATGACCTCAGGAATAAATGGTAAAATGTAAGATTGCTAAAAATTAGTTAATTTTATTTATTCTTTTTACTACTAGTCCGTGTAGTGACGGATTAAGAATACGGAATGTCACTACCCCAATTCATCCCGTGGGTGTCGTATGAGCCGACTAAGGGCGCAAAACAACGCAGGATACCAGCACTGCAAAAGAAGGAAAACTTGACACAAACCCTATACCAACCCGTCAGGCCAGCGTGGTATAGTAGGCCAAAACCTCCTTTCTAAGGAGAGGCCTATGTCCAGTAGTGGACTATTAAAGGCTGTTGATGATTGATGAAAAAAAAAATGTTTATTTCTATATCACCACGAGAATTGCATCTGCGGTGTAGCATTTTTAGATTTGAACCTATGACGAATCCTTTGTTCAATCCGTCTGACAGTAATTTGTGCCATTTAATAGTACTTTGCCAGCATATTATAAAACTGAATATAAAATAACTCTTCAACTACATTATAAAATCACTTGAATATTTGTTTTTGCGGTCATTCGCTTTATAAGACCAATGTTAAGTCTGTACAAGTCAGTGTCACGGTAAATAGGAAGTCTGTGACGTCATTACTTCCAGGTCGCATACTCGGGGTGAGTCAAGGTTATTCATTTAAAATGCAATCTATATGCAGATTCATATTAAAAAAAACTTAAACAAAAATCTACATATAAATACTTACTGCAAAACAATTCCGTTAAACAAGCGAAAGTTGTTTTTATTAAAACTGCAAACATTTCCGCAATATTCAAGGTTTACATAAAACTCGTATGTTATAAAGTTAAGTCCCGTAAAGAAAATTATAAGGCATTTAAGTAACCAGTGGGTGTTTTTACAGGTCGGCAGGCAAAATTGTGTTTGCGGGGTAGTCATTGTATAGTATGCATTATTCCTATAAAATGACAATGTTACATAAATTGTAAACTGTCATAAATAATACTTTGGTTTTAAGTTGATATTAGCAGCGATCAATTTAATGTTTTATTCATCAAGAATCGGTTTCGCACTAAGTCCGATCAGAATCCGATCCGAACCCGTGAAAATACGGTTCGTAGAACCATTTAGTAAGTATACGTAGTGGTAGTTACGCACTAGATCCAAGTTTTGTCATCCGATTTATTTCCGTTATCCGTGAATCTCTATTCTAGAGATTACGATAAATACTATTACTTGCATGAACGCACCCAGAATTCTTTACTTCTTTTGTAACGTTTATTCGATACGATTTTGTTTTTGTAACATTGTAAGAAGTTGACGCCTATCAAAAGGGCTCATGATCGACGACGTGAACGCTCTGCTGTGACTCCGCGTAAAATGAGGTGTAGTGACTCCTGAATTGCTTTAACTATAATCAGAGATCGCAATAGTGCGTAAACAATATACGAAATCAGTCAGTAAGTCAGCCTTTCAAATCCGTAATCATCAAAATCCAAATTCAGCAAGAGATTTTTAGATTCGTATTTTTACGGGTTCGGTTCGGAAGTAGTGCAAAACCGCTCTAAGTCCACCTTATTTTTTTTTCCGTGCGGAAATTCCCTAGGAGACCACCTATGGGTGGCATGTCGGACTCGAACCGACTAAAGCCGCACGCCGTCTCGGGTACTAATAGCCGGGGAACCAGGTATACCCTAGAAAGGAAGTCCCTGGTGCCCCGACATACCTCGGGCCATCTACAACAACAGGTAGACGACCCCCCCGTGTGGGAACCCCATGTTCCCTCTGCTCCCTGGAAGTGAGCGCTCTTCGCAACGCGCTCGCCGCCACCCCGGCCTACTCTAAGTCCACCTATTCACCAGATGCGTCACAGGGATAAATGCGTCAATGTAAATTAATGTGGCAGCCGTGTACAACGAATTTTAATAAAACACAACTATAAAAACAAAATTAGAGTGAGCGAGACATAGCATATTTCGTCGAATCAGAGCCACAAGCGAATACGTCAGTATATTTAATTTATTCTTAACATTAATAAGCATATTAGTTTTGATATATTCTTAAGTACGTGTGTACCTACAGATAACTCTGTTTAGTTTGAAATTATAAGATTTTGATTAATTACTCCTAATTTTCCCATCTTTAATTCACGAAGATTCACGAATTGATGCCAATGGGCTTGTTCCTTATTAATGTAAGTGGTATATTGCTAAATGTTGGCGTTTAATATGCCTGTGTATGCCCTATGCGATACAGGATTGAGTTGATGTCCACACGTACAGTCTGCAGATACATCTACCAGAAATAATACGAATAAAACTTCCGTTTTACTCGTAGTCCATATAAATCATGCAATAATCATGGAAATAGATATTGTCATGACTGGAGATATAATTTTGGCGTGATAAGCTCAATATTTTTATTTTATAAGTCTTAACAAATTAGTAAACTTTCATTCCTTACTAATACGATGGCTAAACCGCAGTTGCTAAAAAACAAAACATGGAACGCCCATCTGATCATCCTATATCTAATCATAGAATGCCTTCATAGATTTACATATCTAGAGGAAGGCCTATGTCCAGCAGTGGACGTCTTACCACTGAGATGATGATGATACAATTACAATTAAGACTCAAAATGAAACAACTGTCAATCATAACACTTAACTTTAAAACACCGTTGATTTCGATGTGTCTAAATCCTAATATTGTTAAAAGGTAGTTAAGTAAGCTGTAAATTGTCCGTGTGGTGATTAAGAATACGGAGTGTCACCACCCCTATTCATCCCGTGGTTTGTAGTAGTCGACTAAAAGAGCAAACTACGCAGGACAACAACTCTGCAAAGAGAAGGAAAACTTGACACGAACCTTATACCAACCCGTCTGGCCAGCGTGGTATAGTAGGCCAAAACCTCCTTTCTAAGGAGAGGCCTATGTCCAGTCCTTGACTACTTAAAGCTGTTGGTGAAGCTGTATATTGTTTCCATAATATTCTACCATTGAAGGAGGCATAATACCTTGTTGTTAAAAATTTACTCTGATACTTTTTTTTTAAAGTATTGAAATCGATTCATTGGTGCTCATACATATGATTCTCGAAGTCTGTCAACACATCAGATAAAATCGATTACTTTTTCGCTTTATAGACATGTGTTCAAGCCAACATATTAACTTATGATAGCAGATCCATACTTTATATTGATTAGAAATGTGAATGTGAGATTGTTTGTTATGACTGCCTCGGTGGTGCTGTGGTAGCGTATGCGACTGCTGTGCTGAGGTCTCGGGTCCGATTCCCGGGTCGGACCAAATGTTTGTATGATCTGCAAATATTTGTTTCGGAGTTTGGGTGATTTCTGTTTAATATGTATGTATTTACAAAAAAAAAGTATATAAGTATTCTATCAGTGCTTAGTTTTAACCTAGATGGCGTTTTGTGTCAGATGTCCGAAAATATTAAAAAGAAAAAATTTATACGCGAAAAAATATATAGACATATACGCGAGCGGAGCCTCGGTCAAATCCAGTTAAAAATAAAACTAAAATGATTTCCTAAAAGTTACGCAGTATTAGTTTTTTCTTTATGTAACGTGTTTGTTAACAACATTACCTACTGTCTAAAAAAATAATGTTTTAGGGTTCATTGTGTCTATAAGTTTATTTAATTCTTCTGATTATATGAGTTCTAGTTAATTCTGCATAAAAAATAATCGACTTGATGATAAGCGGTTGCTAGTGTCAACACTTTATATAAGCAATGTTTATCGCAATTATCATACCAGGTACAGTTTACATGGGCTATAATCGCGGCTCAACACGGTCAGTGTGACCTGGTCGAAACGTCAGGCAATTCACAAATAAATAATATTTACTACTACGTGATCATGGAACGTGATATCATGTCATGAAACACGAATTTTTTAAAGAAAGTTAAATAGGTATGCTTTCTTAACAATTAAGATACTTAAATTATTTTATTACAATAAATTTTTAATTAATTAATTTATTATTATAACAATAAAGCTTATTAGCTAAGATACTTTTTTCAATGGCGTAGTGGTTTAAGCGGTCACCTTTCTTCCTACTGCGCTGAGGTTTGAAAGTTCGATGCCCACGTGGAACAGCACTTTGTGTGATCCACAAATTGTTGTTCTGAGTTGAGGTGTTCGTTTCATGTGTGTCTGTAAAGTCCCCCGTAAGTACACAGAAAATATACCTAGTGCGGGAGATGTCTTTATAAAATTTATAATTACCTACATTTTAAGTGGTGCACGCAATTTTACTTGTCGAACTTATTATTGACTAAGAGTCCATTGTAATGTTTAACTTCACCAATGAGATTGTAACATAGCTGTTAAGTTTCCAAATTAATAAATAATTAATAAAATTAAGTTGGTGCAAACGCGAACCTAGTGTAAGTTTCGTAAAAGTGTGTTTATTCTAAAGATATACTTATTTAAATAAACTTGGGAAAGACCGGACCGACCGGTCTGGTATCACGGCCTCACAGAGAACCGGTGTCAAACAATTCTTTCAACGCTTTTTGCATAGTAAGTCCTCTTTACCCACCCAACTTTTTATTTATAGCTGGGTAAACGACGCTCCCCTATTCAATAAAAAAAAATAGTAATCTTAAAAAGCAAAACATTAACTAAATAGAAATGTTCATCAAAATCGTTGGAGCCGTTTTCGAGATTCACGACATTTTTCTAAGTACATACACTGACGCTTCAAATCCAGGGTAGGCAGAGAAAGTGTAACACCAGCTTCCATGATCCTTACATAAAGTCGGGTCTCTTTCATATTCTTCCCTACCTAAATTTTCGCGGTTACGGGTGCTTTTTAATAGGCAGTATCGGGGCCTGCCCGCACCAGCTCGCCCACTCACACACTTAGAAATAATTCTAGTCATTCTCTTTTTTGCTCATCCTTGCAACAGCCCAAACTATCGCATTATCTTTTACTCAATACTTCTCTACATCTTCTTTCAACCCGCAATTTTCTTACCTGATCATTCCTTACTCTGTCAGTCAATCCTACACTAGACATATGTACTTCTTAGTGAGTGCATTTCCACAGCATACATTTTACTTTATACCTACATATAATGTCAAGCTGATAGATTACCGTATTGACATTTAAAATACATATACATAATAACTTGCCCTAACAGAGTAAATGCTGGGGCATGTAATTATAGCATCTGATGCTTTTTATGTTGTAAACATCCTGTAATAAAGAATATATGGCAATTTCAACCCTAAGGGGATAAAACAAGGGATGAACGGTTGTATGAAAGTTTGTCATTAGCAGTTAGAAACACGAAATAAATTTAAAATGAAATGAAAAAAATTATGTACTTTTAACGTAATGACGACAAATGCTTTAATTTATGCAAATCACGTTGAAATTTCTTAGTTTCAAAGTTCGTTATTATCGATTTCTATTACATAATACTTAACTAAAGTTCATAACACGTCTAACTAATACATGTTAAGTGACGTAAGTAGATATTAAATTACAAAGTATCATCAAAACAATAGTTTTGTGTGATTAGTAGAAAGTCATTTAACATCGAGTTACTACTAATCTCAAATTAATTATCTTCAACATTTAAGCAAAATTACAGACAACAACATATTTATATTAACTAGCTGGAACCCGCGACTTCGTTCGCGTGGAATTTTAAAAGCGCTGCCTTGGTGGGTTCGATGCCCGGACCGGGCAAAATTTAAAAAAAAATCTGTTGGGAAAAATAGCCTAAGTTATTCCTTATGTAGACAGCTACCTGATAGTAAAATATTATCGAAATCGGTCCAGCTGTTTAGAAGATTACCCGGGACAAACAGACAGACAGACAAAAAAGGTTTTTAGGCATAGGTATCGTGCAAATAACCGACATTAGAAACAGACACTTCAATTTTATTTATTTGTATAGATGTATAGATAAATTTATATTAAGAAAAAGGAAGTAGTCATTCAATACTGCATAAAAATACGTATAGATTCTTATTACAATGTTACCAACCAAAAAAAAACAATTCAAATAGACAATATAATTATTACGGAATAAATTATGGTAGCGTTCGTAGCTTTTCTCCTAAATATAAGTAAAAATGTAATTTATTAACTCTATCTTACAAACAATACAGAATAAATACTACAAAAAATTATTGGTTGTCACTAATTTAATAAATTGATATTGATTAGTATTGATTTGAAATGCAGTTATCAACTTGTCAATGAGCAAAGGTTATTGAACCATGACAATCGGAAGACCCTTCAGCTGTATTCAAAAAATTTTTATTGAAACACATTTAATTGCTGCAAATATATACACAGATTCACGTTCGTATTTCAATAGGTAAGTACTTACATGCCCATTTTCCTTTCGATTTAAAATCCACTTTATTAATGGCTGGCCCAATCGCGTAAGAATATAAAATATTAATTACCCACTTCAGTACGTAAAACAACAAAACTAATGAAACCACAACACCGACTATTTCAAGTGAAAAATATAAGGACATTTTTGAAAAATAAATAATTGACTAAACTTGTTATTAAAAAGTGAGAGGTTATGTTCCGGAGAGAGTCGCGTCACCGTTTGACACAGTTCGCGCATGCGTACTAGCGGTCGAAGAAAGTTGCCATGCGCACTGAATGAGCGAACGAGTGATTTGAACGGCGCGGCCCGGAAGCCACCGAACCCCGGCCGTTTTTATGAACGCGATAGCAATAAAATATCGCGCCGTCTCTGTCTGACTGAATGATAACTACAAAATATAACGCGCATATGTAGGTCATCCAGAGCATTTAAAGGAAACGTACTATAATTATTATTTAAAACTTGTAAATGTAATTAGTATTTGGAAGCCAAGGTAATTGCAATTCTTGTTTATATTTCCTTAAAAGTTATTTTACTTATAACAGTGATCTACTTTATATAATATCATAGCAGAAAACAGTAACCGGCAAGCATGTGATAAGCCTAATGAATGTCGAAGAGGCGCAGCGAAGTATGTCTGGATCATGTCAATTAATGTCATTCTATCGTAGTTCAGTGTGGACAGACCTACCATGAACAGGAATATGGCCTGATGGTACTTATGTAGCCAGTAATTCAGGCTTTCTCGCGGGATTTGTTGTTACACATCCATTCAAACTTTCGCATTTATAATAGTACACAGTAAGAAGTGACTAATGTATTCTAACGTTACGAGATCCTAAATAAGGTGTCACCGAAGCGCGATATTAGTGCTTTCCAAATTTAATTTCATGCCTACGAGTATTATACTCCTTTATAACGCCTTTTTCTACTCTATATAACATAGTTCAACGTCTGCTATTAATACCCAAATACATTGTTAGGATTAGGGATTTCTTTCTCACTTAAATAACGTATTCACTGGTTCCAGACAAAAAAGTAAGCCGAAATCATCAAAATAAATAATTATATAACTAAAACTTTGCACACCTTCATAAATAGCAGTCTGATCCTAAACCAGGCAGCGTCTGTGCTATGGTGAAAAACGTACGTAGTGACAAACGTACTAATAACTTGTATTTCTAAATCCATACATTTTATGGAAAAATTACAGCTTTGTTGCAATTTGTACAGAAGAAAATTATCATGCTCATCACATAATAATTTGTCCCAGGTGGTAATCAAGCCCATGACCGGTCTGGACCAACATACCATACAATACAATACACACAATATAATAGTACGGGAGCTAGCAACGTTTGGAAAGTAAGAATTTTAGGACAGCTGACATTAATTCGATTGTTAAGTCGCATCATCATCATCAAAATACTAATCTCATGTTTACTCAACTCTTGCTCAGGCACATTATTTTCAAAAGTAGTGAGATATGAAGAAGTTGATTTTTAGTGAAAATGTGTCTTGTTACTACTCGTACTAGCATCATACTGCAATACTTTTCATGACTTTTTAATTTTAATTCAAGACTTAACAATCGAATTAATGTCTGGCAAATTTATTTTAAGTTTTTCTTATCTTTAAATAACATAATATTAAAATTACAGACATTATAAAATACTTTGAAATTTTATAAAAAAAAATAAAACAAAACGCGTATGGCACATAGTTAGCATTGTCAAAAATGTCTGGCAATAAAAAAGTATGTCAGGTAGACTTATTTAAAAACAAAAAATTAAAAATTACGCCTTCTAAAATGTTTTTAAAATACAGGATTATTACCTGGACAGGTAGGATGCGCACTAATGAACGCAACCGCTACCGCCAGCCAGATAGCCCAGATTCTAACCGAAAGTGCAAGAAGGACGACATATCACAAAATCAGCTGTCCTAAAATTCTTTCTCGAAAACGTTGCTAGCTCCTATACCATAATGTCATGTTAAATACGAACAAATCCTCTGGAAGTCAGGGCGTAATATTTTCTGATAATCGGCTAGAAATCTGTGCAATGGTAGTAAAAATGCCTCTAATTTCTCGTTGTCGTTGCATTTCTGCCAAAATTATGGACTTGACTTCTTGAATTAAGGGTAAATTAATTGGCCAATCAAGGGTCATTTTAATGGTAGGGTCTAGGTATCTTCTCTAGTTTTAAGGTTACTTGCAATCTTAAATTAACATCACACACACTGTTCTGTCCACTTGAAAGGGTAGGCAGAGTCTTATTAACCACTCACGCTAATAATATTTTGCTCTCTTTCTCTAATAAGTGGCGATTTATAGTTGATTGCCAACAGAATGGGGGAACTATTAAAAAAAGGAAAAATACGAAAGAAAGGGATCGATTAGGAAGTGTGAGATATTGTTCGAGAAAGACTGAATCGCATACCTGTAACCCTGACTGGCCAATGTCGGACTGCAAATCCTTCTACGGCTTTAAACATCTTTAAGTTGCTGATTAGATGATCGAAACGTTGGTCAACCATAAAGAAAAACGGCCTTTATGAAGTAGCTGCACTGCACGGATGGCGTAGTGGTTTAAGCGGTCGCCACGCCACTTACTACTACGCTGAGGGTTCAATCCCTACTTGGGACGACATTTTGTGTGATCCACAAATTGTTGTTCTGAGTCTGGGTGTTCTTTGTGTCCGTTTCATGCATGTTTGTAAAGTCCAGCGCGACACAGGATATATTCCTAATGCGGGAGTTGTCTTTGTTAATAAAAAAAAAAAAAACAAAAAAGCTAAAAGATAAAGATAAACATACATAAAACAAACATTCCGACGAATTGAGAACCTCCTCCTTTTTTAAGGCGGTTAAAAAGGGTGATTTATCACTTTTCTAACGATGTAAATACATTCAGCATTTACCGGAATTAGGAAGTATGAGTAATGTACATACACATTTATGTCTTGTATTTGTAATAAAGAAAAATAAGATACATAATTTAATACCTTTAAACGAGCAATTCTTGTATATATTTATATAATGTAAATCTCGGAAATGGCTCCAACGATTTTCATGAAATTTAGTATGTTTCGGGGGCGATTAATCGATCTAGCTAGGTTTCATTTTTAGAAAATTTACTAAAAAAATCATGAGGTCATCCAGGTACTATTAAAAAAAAATCAATTGCGCCCGAACGACTAGATGTACGTACCTAGATGGAATTCGACACAGAAACAGATATTCATTGTGGAACCTTACTATTTATCTCGGAAAATCAATATTAATACGAAAAGCCAGAGACAAAAGCTGTAATAAAATAAAACTGTCATTTATAATGAAAAATCGTTTATCACTGCCACTGAATCAAATCACAACAATCCTACGCCTTCGGTAATCAAGGAAATCGGTGGAAAGTTTGGATACATCCATTACGTTGATGTAATTTCACTAATTAGTTTCCGATGTCCGTCGAACACCATTTGCGAGAGAGGTATCATTATAGATATATTCTATTCTAATTGATTAATGATTAGGTAATGTTTGAATCATTATGATTTGCGGTTTGCTACTGTAGGTATGTTATTTAGCAATGCTTCGCATGCGTTGTTAATTTGATAGTCGGTAAAAGGTTGAATTTCAAAACCAAATAATAACAAATAAAATGTATCCCTTTTGTATATAATATATTTAATAGTTTGCTATACAAACGCAAAATATATACGACAAACGATATTTTTTTTTTGCGGTGAACGCGCCAACATGTGTCTTTTTTGGGTAAAAATGGACTAGGTTCAGTACGACCCCAATTTGAAACCTCCGCTAAGGAAGTTTTAATTTGCTCTCGTGCTATCATCTGCATAGTAATGAATGCTATTAGTTTGCGACATATCACTGATATGCAGAAGAAACAATGTGTGTGTTAGCCCTCCAGCTGGTATGTAAATAAATGAGACAACACAAACAAACGATAAAAATAACAAACGTTTTATATCTCTAATTGGTTCTGAATAAAATAACTTTGAACCTACAGCCGATTCCCTGCGTATTTTTCTATTAAGTGTTCATAAACATTTATTGAATATATTAGTTTTGTTTGAAAGGCGTTACGAATTTGATAGGTTTATTTTAATGCGATACCACGGTTACTGAGACTTAATGGTTACGTGCCAATATATATTTATTAACCTACGTTTTACTGTGTGGTTTTATTTACAATAAAAAAAAGACAAATTGAAAAATAAGCTGATAGTCAACCGCACAGGAATCTGGATAAGTTTCGTCATTTGATAGCGGCACATCAAAACTCTTTGAAAAGTCTTTTCTGTAGCCCGAAAAAACATAAAGATAATCGGTTAAGTAATTACAATGTCGTCGAACAAAAACAGTGTCGGGCTCAGAATAGGGCCTTGTGGGACTCCGGCTTTTATCCCTACGTAATGAGAATAGTTAACTATTATTTATACTACAATTTCCTTACGAAATAACAAATTATTATTATTATAATTAGCGTAGTATACCTGGTCTATGTTATTTAAAGTTTTATTAGTCATGTGATTATTCCGATAATATCAGTCCCTGCTCTTATGGAATCTCTCTGTATTAGATTCAATCGAAGGCCTTGGTTATATTTAGACTGTTGACTATTCTTTATCATTATGTCTAAAGAATATCGACGAATGTCTAAAGAATATCTTTAATTCCAGAGTAAGAGTTGTTCTCAATGTACGTAGACGGTTGTCTATGTAATGTATGAATTTTTACATATCTTTAAATACAAAAATGTTAGACGTTAGTTGAAACTATTACATCATTTGTTTTTATATCAGTACGATCAAGAAATCGACGTATATTCTGTCAACTGTACCTGCTTTGTCGCTGCCTAACTTTGCCTTAAAGTTAGTCTTCCATCGGAAGGGAAACTTAAACGGCACCAAAGTTATTATGATATATTGAAGGCAATTTTAATTAGCTTGTAAACTTCCTCGTTCCTCGAACAAGTCAATCAGCCCAGTTTGCTATAGAACTATCAAGAGTTCTAATTACGAAGGTTCTAACACTAAGATTCAGTTTGTAACTACTCTGAAGTAGCAAGCCCGCCATTGTTTTTTTTTGCCTATGGTTCTACCTTAATTTTGAACAAGATGTTTGAAACAGTTTGTGGTGACCGCGACAACGTTCGCGTGGAATTTAAAAATCGCTGCCTTAGTGAGTTCGATTCCCGGATTGGCCAAAATTTATTGTGTTTTTCTGAGAGATAAAATAGCTTAAGTTACTCCTTATATAGACAGCTACCTGGTAGTAAAATATTATCAAAATAGGTACCGGTCGGTTTTAAAGATTACCCGGAACAAAAAAATATTTAAATTGGTTTTTAGGCACAAGTATCGTGCAAATAACCGTATGAGCATGAAAAAACCTATTATTTTGACATCACAAACAGACACTTCAATTTTATTTATTTGTGTAGATGATTTTTTATTTTTTTTTAATGACAACTCCCGCATTAGAATATATTCTATGTCGCGGGGGACTTTACAAACATACATGAAACGGACACAAAGAACACCCAGACTCAGAACAACAATTTGTGGATCACATAAAGTGTCGTCCCATGTGGTACGGATAGATAATACAATTGCAGATTAAGTTACATTGGACAACTATATGAAATAAAATATTTCTTACTTAATCATTAGCGAAATTCGACCACCAAGCGATCTCTCGTATATAACAATACGTGAATTAGATTTATTAAATAAATATGTTTTTGGAAATTTGACACACAACGCCATCTAGTTTCAAACTAAGCAGAGCTTGTACTATGAAAGCTAGATTTGACTTATATACTTTTTTTTGTACATACATATTATACAAAGAAAATACCTAGACTAAGAAAAAAATATTTGCGGACCATAGAAACATTAGGTCCGACCCGGGAATCGAACCTGAGACCTCAGCACAGCACTCGCATACGTTACCAATGCACCACCGAGGCAGTCAATTGGACAAATCTATAAACTCTTATCTGGAATTTACACCATTAATTAATTATTTTAACTATATTATTATATTGCATATGCTCTAAAGGCGGAAGGTAGATCAATGACTCATTCAAGTAGCAGTTACACAAGTTAAAACGTAAATAAATCATCACCACAGTTATGTCTTACATTGCATGTATATCAGAATCATAAAAAACTAATAAATGTAGTTTAAATTATACAGAATGCGGTTGATACAATCACGAGATTGATGTAATTGTGCTTGTTAATTACACGCCAGGATAAAATAAAAGACACTCGTATACGTAACACTGTATAAAATTATAATTTGTTGGATTTTAATCGTTAATTAAGTTTTGTGCATCGCCTTAATCTGTGTTATGTATATAATAATGTCATAAGGCTGAAGAGTTTGGTTTAATGCGCTAATATCAGGAACTACCGCTTCGTTTTTAAAAAATATTTTAGTGTTAGATAGCCCATTTCTCGAGGAAGGTTATATAACATCACGCTATGACCAGTAGGAGCCGAGAACCAATCAACAATGTTGCGAAAACGAGGCAATTTTTTTATATTGAGCACCTCATACGATGTTGTGCGTGTCATCTAATCTAGCAACACGCCAAAAGGGCTTACTTGGTGCCGGAGACTCAATTTCTTAAATGGATGCTAGATTTTGTTCTAACACAATTTTTAAATAAGAATCGCGTCTAATGTGGTCAGACGCTAAGTGTAATGCCAGAAGGCCAATTCTCGTAATAAAAATTGGGGCAAAATTCAGTTCCGGTCCACTCTCGTAAACACATAAAAGGTATTTTCATAGTAAAATAATAGAGTATCACTAAGACTAGCAGATTACCGATTCAACTTTCAGTTACAATACGATATAATTACATTACAGTCAACGTTGGATGTTTAAGGCTTTAAATAAAAAAAAAATACGAGAATTGGCCTCCTGGCTCATATCATTAATTAAATATCAATCCTTATTATACCAGTAATCCAACGTATCAATCCTCCCCAGTACTCTATCGGTACGTATAGAGTATTGCACCGGTAACAAAAAGTGACAATTATTTCAAGAAAGGCGTCGAAATTATTTTTTTACTACCGCTAAATTAACGCTTTTGGTAGAAATAGTATAAAAAGGGGAAGCACAGAAATATGGTGATGATTATGACGAAGATGTCTTCTTATTCGTTTCTGAAAAATAATGGCGTTCATACATGTGTTAATGAAATATAGAAATTTCTTATTCCAACATCCGACTGCACGGATGGCGTAGTGGCGTAGTGGCATACTCAGACCGACACTTTGTGTGATTACACAAATAGTCGTTCTGAGTCTGGATGTTCTTTGTGTCCGTTTCATGTATGTCTGTAAAGTCCCCCGCCGCACAAGATAATATTCCTAGTGCGGGTGTTGTCTTTAAAAAAAAAAGATATAATTAATTAGTGCTCAGAAATGACAGTGCTTTCCAATTATGACCAGTATTCAGTTCGTAGTCATTTCTTTGTTATATCATAATTATAATTAAGAGTTAACATAATCTTATTTTATAGGACCAGCTATCAACCAATGCTCCGTTCCCGTGATTATTACTTGTTTCTAACTTTGAAAATTACGAACTTCCTTACAACCGTTTATCCCTTATTTCACTCCCCAAAATTTCCAAAAAAAACCTTCTTTTAGTGGGTGGTTGTAGCCTAAAAATCATAAGCAACCAAGTTTGTAGCGCCAACTGTTCAAGCTCTGTGTTAATGAATTAGCCAGTCAGGGCAAGGAATTTAATATGCATAAACGTCTTTGTAATTTTCGTAATTAGGTCTGATACCAAAAATATATAGGAAAAGGATATTTTTTTAAGGTCATATTGTGGATAGCCTTTACCGCCTTTCAATGTTTCGTGGTCAATATTTGGCCAAGGTTTACAATGAACGTAGCTACTTTGAGTAAGGCGCATTGACTATACTTTATACGTTGACAGACGTTTTTAAGACTGCTAAGATAATAATATAAGAATAATAATATACCTCACACATTTCACACACGGCTGTCTGATCCCAAACTAGGCAGAGCCTGTGCTATGGTGGCCAGACTGCTGGTAAACATACTTATATATTTTAAATACTTACATATTATAGATAAATTACACCCAGACACAGAACAAATGATCATGTTCATCACACAATATTATTATTTGTCCTGAGTGGGAATCGAACCCACGACCTCCGGCTTAGCAGTCAGGGCACTAACCACTCGACCAACAGGCCCATCGATAATAAAAAG
This sequence comes from Arctia plantaginis, assembly GCA_902825455.1. Lineage (NCBI taxonomy): Eukaryota > Metazoa > Arthropoda > Insecta > Lepidoptera > Erebidae > Arctia > Arctia plantaginis. The sequence continues at coordinate 3,643,548 of CADEBD010000327.1, read as the reverse complement.
GTATCAGTCTACTTCTGCTAACACAGACCGTGGGAGAACAATGCTTCGTAATGGGCCGCTCCACCGGAATGATACCACGGCCTGTCGGCTGTCGCCACCAAATCCGGGCGTTATCTCTACACGAAAGTTAACATGTTTTTTTTAAGTAGCTTGACAAGCTTCTTACAAACCGTGCAAATTTGAATGAAAATAGCAACTTTTGTAATTATATAAGACACAGTCAACTAATATTCTTTTGATGTCTGGGTTTAATTTAAAAAAATAATATATAAAAATAATACCCGTAATAATAAGTTATATATTGTAGTTTGGTGAAAATGAAAATAACTGTATCCTTTTTAAAAAACATAGTTATATTTTAGAATGTTTTTGAATATAAATCTTATACTGAACATTTTCTGTTCATTAAATTACTTAAAATATTATATTGTGAATATAAAAATATTACCAGTCAAAATTTGTATTGTGTAGAACAGGAGGCATACATAAAATGAAATATATATATATATATATGTATGTTTAGGTGTGTGTAGGACGTGAATTTCAGACAAAAAAAATTGAACGGACGTGTACAAATGAATTAAAATTAATAAAGTTACTTAATAAAATTTAAAATCATACAATTTAATTTTATTAATAATACAAATACCTACATATAAATGCACAGTACAAGTAACAAGCATTTTCTGAAAAAATCTAATCATGTATCTCTATGTTTCAGGTTAATTAAAATACTTTTTTACGTTTTTTGTGCTTTATTTTTCACTGAGAATAGTTTTTTTTAAATCTTTTAATTTATTGTATTATTGCTACAAAGATAATATCACCTAATGATATTTGTTAAAGACGATTCAACAACTCATAAAGTAGCGCTTAATTAGGTAAGTTAATAGATAACATAAAATATATGACCGCCAGGTCAGGTATGTAGGAGTTTAGCCATATGAACAAACTTCCTGAAACTAATAATTATTGGAATTCCATTGGGTACCAATGTGGAACTTTAAATTTCAATTATTCTAAATTCTAGAGTTTGAATATAAGTCTTGCAGGTTTTAAATGGGGTTGAAGGTACCGGACCTTTATTACGTGTATCATCAACAGCCTTTAATAGTACACAGCTGGACATAGGCCTCTCCTTAGAAAGGAGGTTTTGACCTACTATACTATACAACCCGTCTGGCCAGCATGGTATAGTAGGCCAAAACCCATGGTATAGTAGGCCTATGTCCAGTAGTGGACTGTAAAAGGCTGTTGATGTGATGTGATGTGATGTGTAGCTGTCTACATAAGGAGTAACTTAGACTCTTTTTCCTCTCTGAAAAACACTTTAAAATTTTGACCGGTCCGGGAATCGAACGACTAAGGCGATTTTCAAATTCCAAAGTCGAACAAAGTCGCGGGTACCAACTGGTTTTTACTAAAATCATTTGACGGGCCTGTTGGTTAGTGAACCTGACTGCTGAGCCGAAGGTCGTGGGTTCGATTCCCACCCAGGACAAATATTGTGTGATGAGCACGGTCATTCGTTGTGTGTCTAGGTCTAATTTATCTACAATATGTTTGTATTTAAAAATATATATATGTTTATGTATGTACTTATAACATGTTTATCAGCAGTCTAGTTACCATAGCACAGGCTCTGCCTAGTTTGGGACCAGACGGCTGTGTAAGATATATTATTATTATTAGTTATTGTGTTTGGAAATAACTAGTCAAATAACGAAAACATAACATGTAAGTAAAAAATGATCAAGTCCCGCAACGCAGATTTTCTGCTGGAAAAAGTTATGACATCGAATGTAATCAAGTCGATAAATGCACTTCCTACCTATCTATGGGAGCAGATATCCAACCACATTGTCATAAATTGAGATCAATTATTTTAATATCCATAGGCCGTAATAATTATTTAATTAACAATAATTAAATGCTAATTACTTAATTATAACTAATTAAAGTCTAATTTATTAAATAATTAGTAAAATTTAATTTCAAATTTCGACACATATATCTACATCTATATGTGGTGACTTTTGTGGGTATAATTTGTATGTTTATAAATTCATTTTGTGTGTTCTGAACAGAGCTCTAACAATGCTGGTTTTTATACACAGTTAAAGGCTTACTATATTTATTTATCTATGTAAGTATCTATCTCTAAAATTCTCGTAAATACTCTCGTTAAGACGTCCTTGTTTCTAAAGTAAATTCTTTATTATAAATCTACTAGGGTCAGAAATATACAATACATACAATACACATACACACACAATACACACACAAAATAAATTTTCTGATTTATTGTATTCCAAAACTCTCCTAATAAAATACTCGCCATAAAAAACAAGAATTGTCAGAAATTATAAAACAAAAAAAAACCCGTTAAAAACAACATCACTTCAAATTGAAAAGATCAAGATACTTTACTACTTGAGGCACGTACTTGTCGATATAAGTCAGTGAGAGCTTTGAGATTCAATCGACTATCTAGATAAGTCCTCGAGCAGTGTACTACTGATTTGTCAAAGTGATATCGCGCAAAATGCCATCGCCTTTTAGCAATAAAGTCCGACTTTTAAAAATATCTAAAAAGATTTACTTGCAGAAATAAATATAATTTATCATTTTGTGTAGATGTTCCGTTATTCAAGACCTAAAATAAGTATTGGATGTAACGTCAAATAGGACAAAATAAGAGAAAATGTACCAAACTCTACTAAGTAATATTATAAATGGGAATGTGTGTGTGTTTGTTACTTAACAATGTTTACCAATCTACCGATTATATAATTAAAATTAGTATATATGTTTTATAGTTACAGAAAAAGGTAGAAGGTATGGTTCCGGATCCTGAATAAATGTACTGAACTCGAGGGACATCTCAATTGATTGACAAAATCTGCAACAAAAACTAGTGTAATTAATCGGTTAAATCTTTGTATATGGAATATTGTTTTCACTTTCATTCTCTACACAATAGATTGCATTTAGATAATTAAATTAGCAACCAACGTAAATACATCCTAAATAGTTAAATAACATGGTATCCAACTTGTATATTGAGTGATTTTAAAGAAAGAAATGAACAATACATTATTCCTATTATTTTTTTCGGTCGTGTGTGAGATATATGCTCACACACGACCGTCTGGTCCCAAACTAGGCAGAGCCTGTGCTATGGTAACCAGAACACTGATAAACAAACTTATACATTTCTAAATACATGTATATTATAGATAAATTGACCGTGCGAATCACACAATTTTTGTCCTGTGTGGGAATCAAACCCACGAACGCCGGCTTAGCAGTCAGGATCACTAACCACTAGACCAACAGGCCCGTCACGTCATTTATTTGCCAATAAGAATTTCTGCGCTTCGGTTCAGAGTAATGTCTTATTTACATAAAACTATATACACTGTATCACTACTTATTTAAACGTGAAAGTGAGTATGGTTTTTCACCAATCAAAAGCGAGTAACATAGGCTACTCTTTACCGCGATAGCTGACAAACACGCGGGCAGAAAGCTATTTAAATATACAAATGAGGCTGTTGCCCTGCGTAGTTTTGCACATCGCGTTTAGCTCAGTCACGGGAAGTGTTCGTGTGATTTGTCAAAGTCTTGGCGCAACACGTCCCAACCGCGTTACACGGTGATCATACGTGTTCAATGTGAATTTTCGCTGCTCGCAGTGCGACGTACATACATGAAAAGTGTTGAATATTTTTTTTGTGTCATCTCTTTATACCTACGTGAAGCGTATATTATTCAATTATTATTCACGTGCCAGTTCAAATAAATTACATTCTTTTTGTTTTTCATTTTACGAAACTGTAGATGAAAAAAAAATCACCAAAGAGCAAACGAGATGTTCAAAAATATTCACAGAACTGACAGATTGACGGTAACTTTTTATCTGCTACATCCGAAACTTATTTTTTTTTGTAAAATAATATTGAAAAATTGTAAAGAAAGATTCGGTTGTCCTCTTTTATTTGTGATCAAGACAATGTGTAGCACTGCAAACATGGACGTATAAAAAAGTCGGACAGTCTCGCTTACAAAAACTGTGTCACTCATAGTCGGCCAGTTCGCTGTACGTAGGTACAGGCCGGTACGCACACTAACACACAATAGTCAGCCATTTCGCTCGCAAAAATCAAGAGAAAACATACAAATATACAACATGTTTTACGTAGTGCAATGCTTTAAAAATCGTACTGACCGAAAGAAAAATAATCCAGAAATCACGTTTCATAGGTAAATGAATAAAATGATATATCAATCACTTATTTCCAGATTTTATACATTAAAATTAATTATAATATAGCATTTGCTAGAACAAAAAAAAATTCATTATAAGCCCAGTGTTGCCAGTTAACACGTGTGCAAATCACACGTAACAAAGAATAATTAAAATCATTTTTTTAAGGTTAAGTATTTATTTAATAGTTCCTACTAGGTATCTTATTTTATATTCTTTTACTAAATTTTCTAAAGAAAATGGACAAATGATTGGATTTAAATAATTAGAAATTGTAATGGTGAAAATAAGGATAGAATTTAATGGTGAAAATAAGGATATCACATATATATTCTCTCAAAAATTCTAGAAAAGTTTGTTGGCAATGAAAGCATTTTGTAATTGTAATTACAATCTGAACTTACTTTCGTCGGAATAGAACATAATAAAATAATTCTTATTAAATATGTAGCGGAAAAATATTTAGTGATTCGCTTTCACTACATTTACAAATTGGAGGGAATTTCTGCTGCAACAGACTAGTTTCTTTATGGCTAGTCGCTAAACCTTTTTGTCATTTTCATTTTCAGTCGAGACCAAAGAAGTAAGTTAACCGTGGTAAGAAAAGCGTGTAGGACGAAGAAGTTAGAGTAACGAATACCGGCTCTCTCGAATGGTAAAACGGGAAAGACACAGTACTATTTCTACGAGGTTTGGGTCACGTGGCTTTATGTCCGTCAACAACGCCAACTGGCCAATTTGAACCACTACTTCATTAAAGCAAATCCTCTAAATAAACCAAACTCCTCCATTAGTGATAAGATCACATCAATTAGTTTTCTTTATAAATTGGTCACCAGAGAAACCCCGTCAGCATTCTTGCTTCCAACGAATTGAAATTCATGAATAACAATGAGCTGCTCTGAGGTACTGAATATTTTCTTATGGAACTCTAAACGTTTTGTGAGCGTTGGCCTGTGAATTTTTAAAGAGGTCTCTACTTAAAAATGTTGCTGATTAAAATGAGAGAAAAGCCAATTCAGCTGTTTATTTTTTGAATTAGAAAACGAGTTAGCGGTAATATTATATTAGGTACATTCGTTCGTTTATTTGAATCTCTGATAAAGAAATTTAACTGTAATGATGATTTCAATATGTATTGTGAAAAGTTAATCAGCCTGATTAGGTAGGTACGCAATTTGTATAGGAATATTTTACTGAACAGACAAGTTAAGTATTTGAGATCGTTAGATTGATAGATGTTCTGTTAGTTTTGAACTTTGCTTTGTTATAGTAAAAATTACTTTAAATGTTGCTGATTTAAAGTCGTATTTTGAATTTTGGCTTTCAATCAGTCCGTATCTTTGTTAATATTACACGTACTGTCATCATTATCAGCCTATCGCAGTCCACTGCTGGACATAGGCCTCTCCCATTGCACGCCACTTAGATCGATTAATACGATACGATACGCGTACTGTAAATAGATATAAATGATAATAATATGTACCATTTATATTTTTATGCTTTATTTATAAAAAATAATTTAAAAGTAAAATAAATAATTACATGGGTTGCAAAATAGCTAACCCTACAAAACAAAAATGTTCTGCATCTTTATGTCAATTCAAAAACTAAATTTTTAAATTTAAATTAAACTTTCATACTACCTTTTCCTATTCAAATTAACACGAAACTGTTCTATTTCCAAAATAAATTTTCGATTCGAACATTTCATACACCGCAAAAAAAACATACGCATGTAGCGTGTTTTTTTAAATTTAATATTCCTTCGTTCATAACCAAGTTTTATTACGTTAGTATGCCATGTAAGTGATGATGAAACCTACTCAAAACCTCGCCCATATCATACAACATTAGCAAGCCCGAGTGTAGTTCAAAATTCCATTTCGCAGTTAATAAAGTGAGCGGGGCCTTATTAAATTAATTTCCCATAAACTACGTCCCAGCGTCGTCAAATAACTTGAGTCCTAAAGAGGTTTCCGTTTCATTAAATTAAAATTTATTTATGAGGTAGAGCTACCAGATATTTACTGGGTTCTTTTAAATACTTGAGGGAGCGGTTAAATGTTGAAAATAAAATAAGTGGCGTTGAAAGAGGAACTTTTAGTGTTAGATAATTGGTTATTTGAGTTTTTAAATATTTTTATGGAAAAGCAGATAAACGAGCATATGGGTCACCTGATGGAATTTGGCTACCGCCGCTCATGAACCCTTGCAACTCAGGAGTCACAAGTGCGCTGCCAGCCTTTGAGGAAGGAGTACGCTCTTTTCTTGAAGGTTTAAAGGTCGTATATCCGTGTGGTAACGGATTAAGAATACGGTATATCACAACCCTTATTCATCCCGTGGGTGTCGTAAGAGCCGAGTAAGGGAGCAAACTGTGCAGGACAACAGCACTGCAAAGAGAAGGAAAACTTCACACAAATCCTATACCAACCCGTCTAGCCAGCGCCAAAACATCCTTTCTAAGGAGTGCCCTATGTCGAGCATTGGACTAATAAAGAATGTTGATGATCAATCCGGGAATACCACAGACGATTTTTTTTTTATAGATTGGTTGTGCGAGACAAAAAATGTCTTGAAAAGAACCCAGTGGTAGGAAGCCAATTATCCAAGTAATGGGGATGAAAATTTTGGTAATAGTCCGAACAATCGTGATATAAACGATTTTATTTATTTAGGCCATTCAACTTCACAGGGGGGGGGGGGTCGTCTACCCGCCGTAGATGGCCCAAGGTACGTCGGGGCACCGTGGTACCTAAGACGGCGTGCGGTTTTATTCGGTTCGAGTCCGACATTGCCACCGGTAAGTGGTATCCGAGGGGATTTCCGCACAGAAAAACGGTCATTGAACTTATGACTTATAACTTAAAAATGATTAAACATAATTTGAGACCTTTTTCCTATGAACTAACAAACTCAGAAGTAAAAGTAGCGACTTTTAGCAACTCCTAGCAATAGTGTACAATATTACCCTATTCGTTACCTACTTCTGTGTAAGTAAGCTTCTGGCTCAAGAAAAACTTAATTAAAAGTCATTAGGATAGAAAAATGAAAAAATGAATCCAACTGATTTCCCACCCTAGAACAAAGTTTAATTCAATTTCAAGACCAAACGTAAGATAAAACGGACTTTAAAACCAATTCTTTGACAGTTCTGACACGTGTAACATCATAAATTTTCTTTACCTTCTCGATCTTGGATAGTTGTCACTAGAACCGTACTTGACATAATATTAACCTAGCATAATAAATACTTTTATAACAAATGTAAAAGTGACTTTGTATATTTGTTACTCTTTCACGCCTAAACCACTACACCGATTTCAAAAATACTTTCACCAATTTAAAACGACATAATCAGTAACATAGGCTACTTTTTACTGCGATAACCAATATAGGCTAGTGCGGAACTGCAAGTAAATGCTTGTATGTAGCTTTCCATGCTGGTAGCATTGAATGGTTTTTTTTTTTTAAATCGGCTATTCGTCGAGTTGTCAAAACGTAACAAAGAAAAAAACTCACCTCCACATTATAATATAAAAATGGTTTGTAAAATATGTTATGTTTTTACTCAAAATTTTTTAATGATAAGATTTTGGATTTTGAATATTGGCTTTTAATGATAAAAGCATATCATATAAACCTCTGATTGATTCATTACAATCTTCTAAGTTTAAATGAAAATGAACTATTTATAATTCAATACAAATTCAAGTCACGAAGTCATTATTCCATTAGCCAAATAGGTTTTATCTCCGAACACCAAACATTTTGCAAGCTTGCGAAATTCATATTCAGCGCTTTATCGGTTTGAGATGGTGTTTGCAGTCCAAAGTTTTGAACGTAAATCTTTTAAAGTATTAATATTAATTAGTAATATATTATAGTGGTTGGAAGCTGTGGTCTTAATGCATATTGCCTTACTAGAAAGTTCGTTTTTGTAAGAGTGAAATTGACTTAATGAACTGGAGGTACTAATTTCTTGATTCCTTTAATAACGTTTTGTTGGACGATAGCTGGTGCGTGCAGTGGCATAGCTACCGAAGGGCTAGACGGTGCTGTGCACCGGGGCTCACAAGCTTAGGGGGGCCTTGGACCCTGACCAGCAAACCTCGTGTTGAATTAGCTAAAATTTCTCCCTGTGAATGTAAATAAAATAAGTTGTAACACGACTTTAAGGTAGCACAGCCAGTTACAGTTTAAAATTTGTAAAAATTTGGCAAATTAGTAAATAATGACAATTACAGAGAACCAGTAAAAAGATATTGAACTTTGATTTTGTTTGCATTTAACGTTGAGGCTTATGAAAAATCACAGTTTTAATTTCATTTTCGAAAAGTACTGTTTGGATTCCACTTAAAATTGAAAAAAGTTACAGGATCCCAGGTTTTTTTTTGCAGCAGGTCCTTTGATTATCCCAACCAACCAGGCCAATCACGCCTCTGGGTGCGTGCCTCATGTTAGTGAACAAGTGCGGACCTGATCATTTCAGGCCATTATTTTATGACAATTCATCCCATTTGATTAGCGCTTTATAATATAGGGTCAAAACGAGCAGACATTTCTTTTTTTTCAATATACTCCTTGTTTCCTGTTACATACGTACGTCATCATCACATCAACAGCCTTTAATAGTCCACTGCTGAACATAGGCCTCTTCTTAGAAAGAAGGTTTTAGCCTACTATACCACGCTGGCCAGACGGGTTGGTATATAGTTTGTTCAAGTTTTCTTTGTCATTGAAGTGCTGTTGTCCTGCGTGGATTGTTCCGTAGCCTGCTCTTATGACACCCACGGGATGAAAAGGGGTGGTGACACTCTATATTCTTAAGCCGCCATTAGTGAGTGTATGTTTGTACGTATGTACAAACATACACTCACACATCATTCCCATATAGGGTAGGCAGAGAGGATTGAAAGCCATTTTCCTCGACCCTAATATACAGCTTATGTCTCTTTCACATTTATCAAGCCTTCCACACACGCTCGGCGATCATCTCTCTAATCTCTTTTTCTCTTTCTTAATTCTTGTCACTGCACCTGCTTTCAACCCACACCGAAGTTTTACCTCATCATTCCTCACTTACGTGGTACGAAAGTTATATTTGGAAAAATATTGCCTATTAATTGCCAACCCTGTTGGGGATAAAGTGATGAGTGTGTGAAGGAATGCATGTATTGTATCTTACAACTTTGTATGCTTGCTATGTTGTGTGTGTGTGTGTGCTAACTAAATAGTGCTATATACAAACAAATACAAAACAAACAATACAAACAAAATTCTTGAAAGTTCTTGAATTATTTGCATTATACAATATACATTGTATCTCTTAGACTGCAAGTAATTTAAGAAGTTTTTTTAAATATCGCACACTTCTCTCCACCGTTATGTGTACTCGCTTGTTTTAAAGCTGAATGTGTTGCTGCCAAGAAAATGTTTTATATATTAGGTAAAATGGTTTCTAACGACACAACTTCGTCCTGTGTGTTGTGCATTAGGGGTTTTAGAACACTTTTTTGAGTAGCTGCTAAAATGCACTTAGCTTGAGTAGATATTTCTGTTACAAGTAATATTATAAAGTTACTTGACTAATTTGTAAAGAACATCGCAAAGAAGATAGAGATACAGCTTTGGATAAATACATCACTGATGTTTTATGATTTAGTGCAAGAGAAATAAAGTTCTTTTTATGATAGTATATCTAATGGTAAGTGACTATCGTATCTAGTGAACACCTGCAACTTAAGAGTGAAAACTCTCTGGAATTAGGGTGGAGGGAGATAGGGCTCTCGTAACGTTAATTTGTCTGTTGTCTGCCCCACCCTTTAAAGTTTTGTTTAGAAAATGTTGAGCTTTGTCGTAACACAGTGTTTATCGTGTTTTACATGCTTCACTAACAGTAGAATATTTTTACTGAACTAAATGTTGTTGTTACTCAAAGTACAACTGATGTTCATAAAGTCCCCCGCAACATAGGTAATATTTCTAATGCAGTTGTCTTTTTAAAAAGAAAAAGATTATATATTAAAATGACCTGTATAAAGACCATTTTTAATCTATAAACATTGATAATTTCAAAACTGCAATTTTTTGCAATTCATAAAAGCATTTTTTTTTAAATCATTGATTGGAAGGGGGTGATTTCGTGAAGAGAACGGTAATATGTAATATGATATTTAGGGAAACGCTTTCTATTTGATTTGACCAATGAGCGCATCATCATCATTATCAACAGCTTACAAAAGTCCACTATTGGACATAGGCCTCTCCTTAGAAAGGAGGTTTTGTCCTACTATACCACGCTCTCCAGACGGTTTGGTATAGGGTTTGTTCCAAGTTTTCCTTGTCTTTGCGCTCGATGCTAAACGTTAGATGTAACACATCATATGAAACTACTCTAAGGGTCGGTGGGTCAGAACAACAAGATTTGTTTTCATTCCTTAAATTTGCCCATTTGAAGCCACAGGTATAAGTACACTATGATGTACTGAACGAATTAGTGTACGAAATATGTAGTGATCGAAAGGTAAATTGTACTTTTACTACAAATAAATATCCTTAATCTATCACAGCTCTTTAAATGACTCGGCACTTCAATACTCTTCGTCCGTACTCCGTACCTCACAAAGACAAAGGTACAAAAAACCAATAGCATTAAGCATCAGGTGTGTAGAGCGTAACAGAGCTTGAGGAAAATGTCAGCGCGTCGAGGGTACTACAGTCCTGGTGAATGAGACAGCTGTGTAGAGATGGGAGGCTTGCCGGGATCCGGGACGATCTAGTTTTGAACGTAAACAAAAACTGTAGTAAATCGTTTTTTTGGCCTTATTTTTCAGAAACCGTGAAATGAGTTGTGAGTATGCTCTGTGGAACAGGAAATCTCATCTAGTTACACATTATTTTGTTAAGTCGCAAACAGCACGAAAATGTGAAGTAGAAAAGAGAAATATTATAATGTATTATATCCGTTATTGAGTAAGGTTACATTAGTTATCACTATCATTTACACGGTAATCTTAGATTCCAGGAAAATACAGTGTAAGTATTCTATACTCAAGTTTGACCAAATGTTTGTATGATCTGCAAATATTTGTTTCGGAGTTTGATTGTCTTCTATGTATAGTATGTATGTATTTACAAAAAAATAGTATATAAGTATTCTATCAGTCAATTTAGATTTCATAGTACAAGTTCTGCTAAGTTTGAAACTAGATGGCGTTGTGTGTTAGATGTCCGAAAATTTTATTTTTATTATTGTGATAGTTTTAGTAAGCTTAATCGGGAAAACATAATGTAAAGACATAATTAGTTTTACGTTTTGTATCATAAAACAGAATCACTTATAACATGCCTATACCGAACCTACTAGAGAATTTGATGCATTAGTAAAATGATCACTACGTTAAAATCATGCTATTCTGTTTACAGACATTCCTTTTTAAGTTATTAAGCAGCTTCGCATAACTAAGAAGACAATAATTCAATCTTGGTGGAGTATAACTCCGGTTTTTCTTTTTAACTTCAATATTCCTCAAACGTTGTTTCCTTATTTATTAAGAACGTTATGAACTCCTGACATCGACGTTTCGCATCAAAAAAAAAAGCCTCAGTCCGAAACTAGTTAAGCATCCTTAAAATACATAAGTGAGTAAGATGGTAAATCTTTAACAAAAACGTAAATCTTTAATAATTATGAATCCCACTCACGAAAATTTTAATTCACCTTTTTTATACCTTCCCACTGCAATGCCAGCAACTCGTCTCCTCTCTCGCACTAAGGCTGGAGGCCGGTATGACGCAAAGTGGTGCACTCTCCGCGCTTTGTGATACACGTAGAAAAAGTAGTACATTTTAATTTCTCCCCACTTTCCTCCATACTTTTCTTAAGTTTATTTTATCGCAGTACTTATAGCAAATGCCATCGGATGGTGAAAAATATTTGTATTTTTATGTTGCATTAACAAGAACGGTATTTACGATAAAAAAGTTAGTATGGAATAAGTTGATGCAGTTTTTTTATATGGATAAAATCAACTGCTGTACAGATATAATACATTTGTGTTGTTCGCGGTTGTTTTAATGAAGAATTCAAATACTACATTCGTTACAATACTTTCAGTACCCAAAAATTCAGTTAAAGTTTATCGTAAATACTTTTTCTTACCCAAAACCTCTTACCGTAACCTGTAACCGGGCACATACATTTCTAAATAAACATACTTACGTATTTCTAACACAAACATATACAAAAAATTACACCGAGACACACAATAAACAATCATACTCATCACACAATTCTTTTGTTTTATTAGCCAAAGGCTATTAGAAAATGCTTTAGATGTTGAATCACCCAAAATTTTCAATTTAAACAAATACACGGAATCCCAATTAATATCTACCAAAAAAACAATAAAATAGAAAAAAATGTATTCGAACGTTAATAATACACGCGCATTTGTCTACTTTAAACCTGGTATTATAATGTCCAGAACAGACAAATAAGGGGAGGTGTAGACTGTTTAGGTCATAATAAAATTAGTATTATTTGTCTGTAAAGAACGATTTTATAGTAACACTGTGTAATATAATTGTAGTACTCATCAATTGAATATTATAAATATGAGATTAACAGATGTAAACTGAAAATGCTTAATTTGATTTCTTATGTTGGTGAAACGTCGGGTAACCGAGATCGTTACTGAACGTTGAAATATGAAGTAAAATTTATCATATTGTTTCATCGAGGGTCTCGTGGTTAAGTGGTAACGAGAAGGGTAGCACATTACGAAGTTCTACTCGTTCCTAGCCAGGCCAGTCTATGGCTCACAATTTTTAACACATTAAGACCTCAGACAGCACGTTAAGCCGTCGGTCCTGGTGGCCATAGGAACATCTGTGGCAATAGATGGAGCCCAAAAAAGTTCAGTCGAAGTTCTGCCGAGTCGTACTAGATTGACAGCCACCCCAACCTAGTTTTGAAAAAGGCTTGGAGGATGATGATTTATAATATTTTGTCCTGATGTACACACCTAATACGGACATTTAAAAATAATTATCTAAAATAAAAAGTAATGATTACTAAAAATGAAATGGGGTTTTTCGCGTAGGGAAGGATATTTTAATCATTTAAATTTATTTTATGAAGTCTCAATCATAATCAATGTTAAAAAGTATTTGATGTCATTTTACGTAAAAGAACAGGTTAGACCAAAGAATTTGAAAACAAAATGTTTATTAATTATTTCTACAGTAAGTGTTTGAATAGATAAATAAATATGCTAGTTTCTAAGTGTTCCATTCTAAAAAGCCCGAAGGCTAGGTTAATTATTCAGAATGTAGAGCTTTGTTCAGTAATACTTAAGATTTTAGGACATTTCGCCTTTTAGTTGCCTTTGAAATGTATAACTCAAAATATGTATTCAAATTTAAGTTTCGTGTCTGGTCTTAAGTTGTTAGAAGCAAAAGCGGCCACATTTCTTTTAAACAATTAATTATATATTCCAGACAAACTGAGGTATTAAATAACATTACACAGAAGAAAGCTCTTCTTATTTCAAAGCTCAAGTAGGTTTTCTTTTATATTAATATTAATACTCGTATTATTATTAAATGAAACTATAGAATATAAAAAATATCTTAATATCCCTTATGCAAATTTCGCACACCAATAAGAATGTAAAATTTAAAACACTTAAAAGTTAAGACGTCGAAAAAATGTAAAAGCTAATCTGTAACTAAATAAACGAATTCATAACTTCTTTTAGGCAAATTTGTTTTAATATTATAAAATTTAGAATACTTAGGAAGAAATTCAATGGGAGAGGCCTGTGTCCAGTAGTGGACTGCGATAGGCTACCGATGGTTCCATAGATATCGTGAAAATTTGATGCGGTGCAAATTATAAACAATTATATTGAGAAATATTTAAATGTTGAACAATGTACTCTTACCTTAAAAATAGTATTCCAGAAATATGTACATATTTCCACTGCACCCAGTAATTTCCATCGCAAATTCTGGTAAATGCCTCCTCAGTCCGCTTGGGGCTAAATCCCTTAGTTAATAGTCGTTTTGTCTGACTCAGAAGTACTGTAAAATACAGGAGATTTTAAATTTTCTGTAGAATCGTAGATAACTATTTGGTACAAAAGATAATTTCCTACAGAATTGAATTTAAAGCTGCACGTTTTTTGATTTCTTAAATCCCTCGATCATTATGCACAATAAGGACTTATCAGAGGGACTATCGAAAGCAATTTCTTTTAGCTCTGGCGATTTAACAAGCATTCACAAGTTAACACACATCTTCATTTCGACTGATTGAAATAATGCCGTTTTTGGGTCACGTTTAACTAACAAAGAGAAAATAAAGCCTGATCCTGGTTTCCTGTATTTAGTGAATGAAAATGTGATGAACACGATTTTTAGCTTAACAGATTTTTGGACCCAGGACAAATTTTAATAGTTGTGTGATGAGCACCACCATTTTGTTTTGTGTCAGAGTTATTTTACAATATGTCTGTTAATCTGCCGTCTGGTTACACAATCTGCCTAGTTTGGGGTCAGTAGACCGTGTGTGAATGTTATTATTTATTAGTTTGCATTTTTACGGGTGACACCTGTTATTGTTTTGCTACTGAAACAGGACTATTTCATGTGACCCTGTTTTGTAGACAATTTCAAATAGATTAAGTAAAGTGTGTCATAGTTTATAGAATAGTATTCATCATTTAACTGTCATTTTTGGATAATGGTAATAACTATTGAGTAAACTTTAAAAAAACAGTTAAGTTTATGTTATAACAAAAACTTTTTTTTTTTTCCTATTGTTTTTGCCTATGTCAATTTCAAAATATTAATTTCCAAAAGCAATATTCTAATATTACTTTCCAAACTATAGGAATTTTATATGGATTGATCCTGATTTTGTGGCATGCAATGGGAGGGGTCCATGTCTAGCAGTGGACTGCGTTGGGCCGTTGATGATTATGATCCTGATTTAAGTAATTAATTTTTGTGTATTTTGTAATTATTTATGTGGTAGTTATTGAAAATAGGAACATAAATTCCAACTGTTATATTGGCAATTTTAATGTTGGGACGACAATATTGGGATTGGAGCCGCCTTTTTCGAGCTGTAGTCTCCATCATAGACTTACAGTAACTTTGCTTTCTCGCCATATCAGAATTTCCTGAACCCACTTTATCTTGCTTTTTTATCCGGTCTAACAAGAATAGAGGAGTTTAGCTCTCTTTCTATTCTAACTAATCGACTCATAAGGCGCACAAAATCAAAAACTTTATGATGGTCCACTTAAAACCCTTCACCAAATTCGTCCAAAATATAATATTGCAAACCGTTTTGTTTGGTCTCATCCTTACGCCAACCGTCCTTGGAAATTTAACATTTTTTTAATTTAACAACAAGTTAATGCTAGCAATACGATTCTTAATACATCAGCTAAAGTAACCAACAAACTATTCCTCTAAAAGTAAGAATACAATAATTTATATTTTAATCTCTCGCGAATGTGAATCTTTTAAGTGATATTATTTTAGGTTTCGTTCTGAAATGCATACAAGTGGAGTTTAAATAACTTCTCTGTATACAATTTTCATTCGTCGCGTTAAGGTGAAGTTGATATTTTTTAAAAATGCATTTACTTATATTTTAAGGTGTTAGTAGATTCTTAAATACCAAGTAGCATTTTGCTGTCAAGTTGGGAAAAGTTCACAAAATATTAAAAAATATATATATTCATTGTAAAATGACTTAAGAAATTAGTTTTAGAGTGTGGTGTGGTTTCGTGAAGACCAACAACGAGAGCTTACCGTGGATGAGCCATGCTTCGGCCCAAATAGGCCGGCTCCACCGGAGTGTTACTACGGTCTCACAGATAACCGGTGTTTTCTGTGAGACCGTAGTAACACTCCGGTCGCTTTAATTGCTCTTCTTGCTCTTCGAGTACGTGAGGTTACAGGAGCCCAAACTTTTTTATGGAAGTGAAAACTTCTTTAGGCGTGTTAGGCATTTTTAAACAACAACAAGAACAAACAAAAGAATGTATTTTTTGAGATGGGCAAAAACCATCGAACTCGCGACACTGTTACCGTTACCGACACCTCTGTATGTAATGTATCTGTATAGTGGCACTGTTCGTACATAAATGAGAAAGTGTGTGTGTTTGTGTGTGTGTGTGACAACATTGGGACATAGGAAAAGAAAGCCATGCTATTATTTAAAAGAAATAAAAAAAAAGAAATTGTTCTATCGACGAGTTAGATAGTCACCTTGAAACGTGAAATGTATAACTACATATTATGGTACTACCTTTATACTTTCACAAGTGCCTAAAACTTTTCCTTTAATAAATGATTGTTCACAACACTTCACCCTAGAGCATAAACATAATTCACCAACGAGTAAGTGATTCAATTTAGAAAGTCATTCTTTTATATGCATACGCAGAAGCTCCTGGGAGTGACTCTACATCCAACTATTCCAACTCGACCACAAAAATAATATAAGTTTTTCTTTACATCTTTCTTCATATAATTTAAGCGTACAGGTCTGAGATAAATATTCTGGAACACATAATTGAATAAAGATTTATTTTAAAAGTGTGAATTATTTTAAATTGACTGTTGGTCTAGTAGTTAGGAACTCTTAACTGCTTGCAGCGGTCGTATGTTCTATTTCCATCAATTTGCACGTATTTAGGTATATTTAAGTATGTTCATCAGCTGTTTTACTATAGTAATGGGTTTGAATAGCATAAGAAATGTTACAATATGTAGGTAGTATTTCATTTTTTTCCAAAAAAAAGCCTTTAGGTTTCAAACAATCATTTTTTTTTTGCAAATAATAACGGAAGTTGTAAGCCTAATGAGCTCATATAAATAATATGTATTTAACATATATATATTTATTACTTGGGGAAACGTGACTAGTGGATATTACACACCTGTGACCACGGCTATAAAAATCTTGCAATTTGTGTCAGCTGTCAAACAGAGTCAGAAAAACCTAGTAGAAGCGTGGGTAAACTCAAAGATATGACGTAATACCTATTAATCACATAACTCCCCAAGTAATAATTATTTTTGTATCATTAAAAGTAACAAAAAAGTTAAATTTTACAAGTTTTTAAAACGAACTCTTTTCAGTATTATGAACATAGTAATATTGGCAACAATACTTCTTTTGTTTCTTCTCTATTATCTATGCCAACGGGATTATGAGCCGGGATAGCCTCGCCTTAGAAAATGCCTTGTTAAAATTCATGAGAGTCAATTGTACAGTTACCATAGACTTGAGAAATATCGACCTCCCTACTTTTTGTTTCCTATTAATCTTAATTTTTCCTAAGGTTATTAGTGACAAGACAATAAATGCTTGGAGTTTCAGTATATTCTAGTAGGTAGGCTTGGAGTATATTCTATTAAATTAAAAAAAAATTAACCCAACTGAAATGAACACCTGTATGTAACCCATGTATCACAAATAAATGATTTGATTTGATTTGATTTGAAAGTTATACATAATTGTAGAGTATTTCAAGTAATGGAATATTCATTTGTTGTAGTCATTTAGTAGAAACTGCAGCTAAGTCAATAAACTAACTATCCTCTCTGAGTACTCTGTTGTCTAATAAAAATAATTAGTAACATAAGACATTTTTAAGATTTGCCACAGAGTGTCATTTGTCCCGAGTTGATTTTCTATTATTACCAATTTTACTACAAACTTAACAAATAATAGCATTTCGCTTCATACTATTTCATAGCAAACATATTAAGAATCTTTACTAGTCAACTTCTGGACATAGGGCTGTCCTTAAAAAGGAGGTTTTAGTTTGGGACATACCACCATGAGTTGGTATGGGATTTGAGTCAAGTTTTTCTTCTCTTTGCAGATCTATTGTCCTGCCTGTCTATTAGTTTACTCCCTCAGTCATCTCTTACGACACTCACGGGATGAATAAGGGTGGTGACACTGCGTATTCTTAATCCGTAACAACACGGATACCGTCAAGTCACGACACGGATTAATATTATTATGTGCGAAGAATGATTCCTTTATCAAGAGGCAACAACCTCCAGCGTCGATTACAAGCGTCACATCAAATAAACAAACGTGAGAAAAACTTAAAAACACTTACAGTATGCAACTAAACCCTAGAGTGAAATTGCGTTGTTGTAAAACCGTCACCTAATTCAGAAGTTAGTGGTGCAGAGTTGCAACTCTTTTTAGTATTTTGGCTCTGTTTCTTGAAATGGTAATCTCTAGGATGATAATCTTCTGGCACGACATTTTCTAGGGATGTAATATTTGGAAATCAAATGTCGATGTTACTTACAAAAAATTATAGTTTAGTTATATTTTTTTTTTTATTTTTTTTTAATTAGTGTGATGTCATCGGTCCTCGAAATATCTAAGAAGTTTGAACGAATTCTGACCGTTTAAAGTCAGTCAAAATCGCGCCCAAAGGAGTCGGTTACAAACATACAAACAAACATACAAGTGAAGCTAATATAAAGCTTGTAAAAAAACTTATTTTTTAATGAATCTTAAGAAATAAAATAGATTTGTTTATTTTTATTTTATTATAGTGTTCATAACCAATTGTATAGATTACGATACTTTACATGTGGTCCTTTTTAAAAATAGTTACTTTCTATTTAGTTGGCACTATGTAAATTAGTTGTATGTATTTACAAAAAAAAGTATATCTGTATTTATATCAGTTGTCTAGTACTCATAGTACAAGCTCTGCTTAGTTTGAAACTAAATGGCTTTGTGTGAATGTGGTAGAATATTATATCATATTATTATATTTTTGTTCGTATACATAATCATCCTTATCATATTTTATTTTTATTTTGTTGAGTCTCCAACAAAGGATACACATAACAATACTTATGTATTCGTATGTGTATTTTAAATAGTATTATCAAATTAATGTTATATTTTCATAGTTTCTTCTTTTTATATAATACATATGCACCTGCCATGCCCCTCACTGCACCATCTTAAGGTTGACTGGTAGATAATGGCATGTGGCATTAAGTCCGCCTCGTGCAAGTTCTAATGCAGGAAGTGTAAAAAAAAACAATAAACAATATCACACAATATAAAGGACATTTGGATAAATGACAACATAATATTGCCGTGTAGTCCGTCAATTACAGGAGAATACGGCATGTGAATTAAAGTAGCGACCAGCACTAACACACTAGATACAAAAAAAAGGAATAAATCACAAGAACTTAAGACTTCCACAAATAAAAAAAGTAAATTACGTTAAAGAGAAGGAAGACTTGAAGAGAAGGAAACCTTGACACAATCGTTGTACCAACCCGTCTTGCCAGCATGGTATGGTAGCAGCAGTGGACTTTTACAGGCTGTTGATGTGATGATGACTTACATATGTAACAGGAAACAAGGAGTATATTGAAAAGATTTTTAGAGAGCTTTATTAAAGGCTGTTGATGGCGATGATGATGACATTAAACAATTAAAAATATACTATGTATATGTGTATGTATGTATCCCCGGAGGGGTAATTAGAGGAGTGTTAAACGTCCTTACTTTGCGAGGTGTAACTTTTATTCCACTCACGTAATAGTAAACAAATCTATTGCCATCATCATCGTAAAATTCAATATGAAAAGAAAAGTTAGTAGTTAGAAGATATGGCTTGTAACTTGAACTGGCAGTTACCGAGAAGCCTTCTAGTCATATACTTCTTCCTCCAAGCCCTTTTCCAAACAACTTTAAGTATACCACGATACGGCTGATTTTCGAATTTTTACGGGGAGCGACTGCTATCAGACCTTCACAACCCCAACGCTAGGCGATATCGAAGTTCTGTAGGTAGACTTTTGTCGGTGTTTTGACTTTTTAGGGTTTTAACCACCCGATTGCCACTGATGTTCGTTTGACAACCGGGATCGATGACTCAACGTGCTCTCCGACGCACGGAGGGTTACCAATGTGTTAAGAATGGTCGTCCATCCATAGACTGACCTAGCTAAGATTGCTTAACTTTGCAATGTGTTAACCTACTCGGTTATCACTTATCCACGAGCCCTTCAACTTAATCATATACATGACAATATTTTTTCTACTATTTACTTAATTAGAAATCTCTTCTTCAGACTGTAATATGTCAGTATGAATGGGCAAGCAATTTTTTCTTTATAAAAGACAACTCCCGCACTAGGAATAAATCCTATATGGCGAAGGACTTTACAAACATACATAAAATGAACACAAAGTACACCCAGACTCAGAACAACAATTTATGAATCACACAAAGTGTTATCCCATGTGGGGATCGAACCCACAAGACTCAGCGCACTAAGAGGTGACCGCTTAAACCACTACGCCATCCGTGCACTCCATTAAAAACTAAGATTGCTTTTGTTCTACAGATTTTATTTGAAAAATGAACATTTTTATAACATTTAAAAGTTATCGATGAATCTTATCGATAATTGTTTTCCATCACTGTTTGGTTTCATCTGGTACCCAGACGAGGAAGGCATCCGTTTTACTAATGCACTCGGTCTACCGAAACTAGAATGATTCTTGTATTGTATAGATACATGCATTATTTAGCCTATCATGTTTCAATTGTTTTTATCCTATGTATTTTCTGTGATAACACTTGTACGTGTATGTATTGTGACCATTTAGTTTAAACAAGCACTGCAAAGCAGGACACCTGCACTGCAAAAAGGAGGAAAACTTGACACAAACCCTATACCAACCCGTCTGGCCAGCGTGGTATAGTAGGCCAATACCTCCTTTCTAAGGAGAGGCCTATATCCAGCAGTGGACTATTACAGGCTGTTGATGATGATGATGATGATGAAGTTTAAAGAAAAAATCGTGTTATATTCCCACATCCTACTTTTTAAAGAAATCTACGTTTGAGATGCTGTAACAGTTTACTAATTTTACCTAATTTATTTTATTACCATTAGTCATCGATACGTGTTAGAAATTTTCAAGTTAATCGCACTGATTGTATTTTGTCAAGCTAATCCGTGTGGTGACGGATTAAGAATACAGAGTGTCACCACCCCTATTCATCCCGTGGGTGTCGTAAGAGCCGACAAAGGGAAAAAACTACGCAGAACACCAGCACTGCAGAGAGAAGGAAAACTTGACACAAACCCTATACCAACCCGTCTGGCCAGCGTGGCATAGTAGGCCAAAACCTCCTTTCTAAGGAGAGGCTTATGTCCAGCAGTGGACTGTTAAAGGCTGATGATGAATCCAAAAATGTAAAATGATAAAAATATTATACATAAAACAAAATATAAATCTGTTTATTAAGACAGCATTAAACTTTAAAATAACCACGAAATAAATCTTTATTTTAAGAGTTAGAAGTGGTTACATAAATTCCCCCTTTTGACCTGACTGCGTGACACCAAAGAAGATTTATATTTTACGAGTTTGAGTTAGTTGTTCCGATTCGAAACCTGTATATCGAATAACTCCAACAAGTAACTGAATATAAAAATATGGTGTCTATCTATTTGTGTAAGCCTTGTTATAAGTTTAGTTTAGGCTTTATTTTTATGAATGGTGACCATAAACAGACGACAATACAAAATTGAATAGATAATATTTTAAGAACCATATCAATAAATAGGTTTTCTTTTCTTTATGGTGACTTGATCTTTTGGGTCATCTATTAATGAGATGCATTATTTGGGCTCCAGAAACTTCACTGACCCGGTGCAAAAGAACAAAAGAATATTTGAGCACCGGTTTTCTATTTCGCTTTCACACCTAAACCACTAAACCAATTTTTTTAATTCTACCTACTACTTTATCAGAGAGTAGCATAGGCAATTTTTTATCGTGATAACCGACAACACGCAGACGAAGGTAGTTTTTATTTTGAAGCCATTTTCTGTTCCTTGAAAATCCGTAGAACAATCAATCAGGTTTAATTATTTATTTTTGTGTTACAGAAAGTATTTATTGAGGAGTAATATAGGCCACAAGATATCACGCTACGGTTCTTAGGAGGGGCGCAGTGACCATAAACACACGTGAAACTGCAAGTAACAGTCTTCAAGTATTAAGTCGAAATGAAGCCATGTTTAAATTGGGATTACATTTTTGATTAACAACGTAATATCTGGTAAAGTTGTAAATGGCGAGTTCTCACAAGTTTTATTAAAGTGTCCAACAATTTTATAAGTCTCTTGAGAAACTGAATTTGTTTAGAAGTGAGGGAATACAAAAAGTTTTATTTCTTTTTTTCACTTAAAATTTGTTGTTCAAAATCTAAAAAAAAAACGTTTATTAATATGAAGTTTATGTACAGTATTAAATGTGTAGTTCTGTACATCAACCTTTGAGAATTTGATGTACAAAAGTCGCAATATACAATTAAAATCAAGTACTTACATTAGACAAAATATTAAAGGCGGACATGTTGCTAGTGGTAAATGAAAATGACTGTTAAGGTAGGTATGACTCTGAAAATTGAGCCATCAGACGTCACACGAAGAAAACCTTTTTTGTTACAAATTACGTATTTATTTTGAAATGTAAACTAATTTCATTCCTTCAATCTAAATTTCTTGCAAGGGAACCCAATAAATTACTTGTAAACGAGACTCATTACTATAATTGGCAAATGATATTCTATTTCACAAGAATAATTTGACTCTTAAAGTTAATTTAGGTTATAAACTTTCAACACTTCAAGAGCTTTGTAATTTACCAACAGCAATTGGTAAACTTGATAACTCTTCATAAATTTTAGATTTAAATAGAATTCAAATTAATTTTATTATACAGGTGTGTCATTTCTTTAAAACCAGTTGCAGTTTAATTTGATATAGTAATAATGAGGTATAGTAATAAATCATCATCATCATCAACAGCCTATAACAGTCCCCTGCTGAACATAGGCCTCTCTTTGGAAAGTAGGTTTAGGCCTACTATAACCACGCTGGCCAGACAGGTTGGTATAGGGTTTGTTTCAAGCTGTTGACGGACCTCCGTGCGGCCTGTGTACGTGCCCGGAGGTCCCTCACCCGTAGTCGGCGACGTCACCGCGGGGTCGGTGAGGAGGTGGACCGGCTTCATGAGGAGTACCGAGAAGCTCGGAAAACTCTGAGGCTGGCCATCTGCCGCGCCAAGGATGCGTGTAGAGAGGAGATGCTGGAGAGTCTCGAGCGTGACACCTGGGGTCGCCCTTATCGTGCGGTGCGTCAAAAGCTCCGCACGTCGGGCCCCCCCCTTACGGAGACTCTCCAGCCCAGCTTCCTGCAGGAAGTGGTCGAGGGCCTATTCCCGCAGCGAGCGGAGAACACACCCCCGTCGATGGCTGCATCAGCCGAAGACGACGGGGGCAGCGAGGTTGATGTTCCGCCCGTCAGGGAATCGGAGTTGGGGGCGGCTGTTCTACGGATTCGATCCAAGAACACCGCCCCCGGGCCGGACGGGGTTCCAGCCCGAGTGATGGCCCGAGCCCTCGACTACATGTCGGACCACCTCAGGGGGGTGTTGGACGCTAGCCTGGCGTCCGGACGCTTCCCTGAGCGCTGGAAATGCGGGAAGCTGGTCCTGCTGCAGAAGCCGGGACGGCCTGCCGATTCGGTCGCGGCCTATAGGCCTATCGTGTTGCTGGACGAGGCGGGCAAACTTTTTGAGACGGTGCTCTCTGCCCGCATCGTCCGGCACCTTTGCGAGGTTGGCCCCGATCTGTCGGACGCCCAATTCGGTTTCCGAGAGGGGCGTTCGACGATCGATGCCGTGATGCGCCTTAGGGCCGTGACCGAGGAGGCCGTGAGCTGCGGCGGAGTGGTGTTGGCGGTGTCCTTGGACATCGCCAACGCCTTCAATAGTCTGCCATTCAGCTGCATCAGGGAAGCGCTCCGCTACCACGGAGTGCCGGAGTACCTGAGGCGGCTGGTGGCAGACTATCTTGAGGAGCGAACCGTCATGTACGAGGACCGAGATGGCGTCTTGAGACGCAGGGCCATGTCGTGTGGTGTTCCGCAGGGGTCTGTCCTAGGACCTCTCCTGTGGAACATCGGTTACGACTGGGCCCTACGAGGGCGTCTCCCCCCCGGGCTGGGTGTAATCTGCTACGCGGATGACACTTTAGTCACGGCCCGGGGGGCTAACTTCCAGGAGGCGGCGCGCCTGGCCGCCACGGGAGTTTCCCAGGTGGTCGGGCGCATTGAGGCGTTGGGTTTTCGGGTGGCCCTGGATAAGACGGAGGCCCTATTATTTCATGGGCCCCGTCGTGGTCCACCCGCCGGCGCCTCAATCGAGGTCGGCTTGGTCCTCGTACCGGTCCGGGCCCAGATGAGGTACCTGGGTCTGGTCCTAGACGGTAGGTGGCTCTTCGACGAGCACTTCCGACAGCTTGGTCCGAAGCTGGTGGACACTGCCTCCGCCCTAGGGCGACTTTTGCCCAATTTGGGCGGGGCCAGTGTTCCCACGAGGCGGCTGTACGCGGGGGTTGTCCGGTCCATGGCGCTTTATGGTGCACCGGTGTGGGTGGCGGCTCTCACCGCCCCGAATAGGGCGCGCCTCTGGCGCCCCCAGAGGATATTGGCGGTCAGAGCCATACGCGGATACCGCACGGTGTCCACCGAGGCGGCTTGCGCCTTGGCCGGAACACCCCCGTGGGATTTGGAGGCGGAAGTGCTCGCCGAAGTTTATCGGCGAGTGGCTGACTTCCGGGCGGAGAGCGGATTTCGCCCTCCGCCCGAAGACGTGCGCGAGTGGCGCGAAGCCGCTCGCCGAGCCACTATGGTGAGATGGTCGTTCCGGCTGGAGACTCCACGCGCTGGCTTCGCCGCCGTGGAGGCTCTCCAGCCGGTCATCGCCGAGTGGGCAGGGCGGCAGCACGGGACCCTTTCCTTCCGGCTGACGCAGGTGCTTTCCGGGCACGGTTGCTTCGGAAAGTACCTGTACTCGGTCGCTAGGAGGGAATCGAGTCCCGCCTGCCACCACTGCGACTGCGGTGAGGATTCGGCCCAGCACACGCTGGCGGTTTGCCCCGCATGGGCGACGCAGCGCCGGGCCCTCACTGCAATCATCGGAGCAGATCTCTCGCTACCGGCCGTAATTCGCTCCATGGCCGGTAGCGACGGTTGTTTTACCGCGGTCGCAACCTTCTGCGAGGAGGTAATCTCGCAGAAGGAGGCGG
Source organism: Arctia plantaginis (assembly GCA_902825455.1). Taxonomy (NCBI): domain Eukaryota; kingdom Metazoa; phylum Arthropoda; class Insecta; order Lepidoptera; family Erebidae; genus Arctia; species Arctia plantaginis. The sequence continues at coordinate 3,618,072 of CADEBD010000327.1, read as the reverse complement.
CGGAGAAGGCCCGGGAGGACGACCTCCACTCGGACCTGATCCGCCGCCGGCGAACCGGGCGGCGGAGGCGCGCTTACCTGCGCCTCATGCCGCCCTGAGTGTGGCCGCGGGTGGACGGGATGGGTTCTCCCCTCCACCCGCATTAGTTGGCCAGCCGCGAGGGGGCGGCGTCCGCGTGTGCCGGACGTCGCCTAAAGAGAGGAAAGATCAGAGACGGAGCCCGCACCAGGAGCGGGCTGGCGCTGGGAGGGGTCCAGAAGGAGATAGCTACCTGGACCCCTCCTAAACTGGAAGCGCAAAGAGGGCACACCGTGTGGTTTTAGTCGGTTCAAGTCCGACACACCGCCCCGCCGAACGAGAAGCCCCGGCGGGGTGACGGTCCGAGGGGATTTCCACACGCAAAAAAAAAAAAAAAAAAAGGGTTTGTTTCAAGCTTTCCTTCTCTCTGCAGTGCTGTTGTCCTGCGTAGTTTGCTCCCTTAGTCGACTCTTACGACGCCCACGGGATGAATAGGGCTAGTGACAGTCTGTATTCTTAATCCGTCACAAATCAATATTCTATCCTTTTTTTTAATATTCGCCCATCAAAATATTATAATCTAAGATTTATTTATATTTAAAAACAGTAATAACTTCATACATCTTCCACACGGACGTCTGATCCCAACTTACGCAGAGCCTGTACTATGGTAGCCTGACCGCTGATAAACATACTTATATGTTTCTAAATGCATACATAAATAGATAAATTAGATCCATACACAAAACAAATGATAATAATGATATTAATTAAACTGAATAAATAATGCAGCAAAATATTGTTTGTATAATAATGCTCTTAATGAACTTAAACATTTGAAAACATAGGGAAAGAAATTCTCACTTAAGATTAAAAAGTGACGACAGAATGACAGAATATAACTCGTGCGCGACCGTCCCGCGGGGTGACAGACAGTGGTGGGGGTGAGGTAGCGCGTCATTCTAGCACACGGCTACACACGAAGAGAAGAGTTTCCCTTCCCCGCTACACCACCCGCTACCCGCTGACATCTTGAGTACCTCGTCCCCCCCACCGTCTGTCACCCCGCAGGACGGTCGCGCACGATGTTGATGGCCTATAGACTATAAAGTGGGGAATTTGATTAAATACCATTCAAATTCGGTTTAAGTTTCGTAATTTTGTTTGTTTTGATTTAAAAACAATGTAATTGTACAAAATATTAAATGGCTATCAACATAAATATCTCAACTCTTTAAGACGTTTTCTAAAATGTCTTAAAGAAAGTGAAAGAGTCATCCAATCTATTTGGATTTAAGAAAATTGAATATAAGATGAAATGCTATAAGCCCTTACATCGCCCCATTGATACTGGTTATACGAGTAATTTTTTAAATATGAAATTACCATGGCGGCTGCGTTAAGGTTGATAACTCGCTACGTGGTTCCGACACAGAAAAAACATTGAGTTGGCCTCTATAGGTTGCACCTGTAACTATATAATTTTAGCCAATCCTTATTTGTTTATCAGCAGTATTCACTACGAATAAGGTTGACGCTTAACTGCTCAAAGATGATGATTTAAAACAAATAGTTCTAGTCTCTGCACTCCTGCACATTCAGTTCGATGTTATCAACATCTAAATGACATTTGTAAACAAAATTTCAACTCAGTCGAATACCGTCAAAATGGCCGAAAAATGGTTCGCAAATATTAACGACGAAGGAACATTGCAAGTTAAATAAAAGCTTGTGAAAACAACAACTTATTAAAACCAAAAATAATGTTACTTACACAATTCACGCCCATATACTCTCGAATTCAGGGTTAATCCTCACCATATTTCGACGAAGTACGTGCTGCTGCTAGAGCCTAGGGGATTACTAGGCTCTATGACTTCCAACGGGTTCGAGTCCAGATATACACTTTCTAATATATATCTAGGATTGCTAGAAAGCGGCTTGTCCCACTCAAATTATTTGTTTTAATTGTTAAAGGACTGGCTAATATTCAACATAAATATCATAGAAAATGATTTTGCAACACACCAAATTGTCATTTTTCTTAGTCGCGACATGATTTATTCATTAGTGTCATTTTGAGCTAAAATCAGTTGTATGCACATTCATTTTTGAAGCGTAAACTATTTTGTTAAATTTTAATCGTAGCAAAACGCGCAAAATCTGAACTTTGCAGTACAGAAAACGTGAAATATATAACTATAATATTCTTTTCTATAAGTAAAGTGTAAGTTAAAAATGATAACTGTAAAGTTTTATGTAAAGTATAATAATCGCACTGTAACAATCGACAATGTGAAAGGTTATTTAGGTTTAAAATTCGTAACTTGCACAACTTTTCTTGTAAAAGGTTAATGTCCCGTTTAATCCAATTAAAATTTACAAATATCACCCCTAAGAGTAGTAAAATGGAATAAAGAATACATTATTACCATTTATCATGAAGTTAAGTTTGAAGTCGGTGGATTTTTTTATTTAAATTGATTTATTAAAAGAACGTTTATGGTATTGTCTGGTTTACCACAGAATGACTTCATTATATGCATGCACGCATGCAGTACTGAAACTGATAGAGTACATACAAGCATATTATGGCCAAAGTCGTTCATAATTCGATATCCAGTTGGTTTTTTATATGATATTTATGCCATTCTAGTGATTCATAACCAGGATAAGGGATTGATTATAAGCTTTCTGGGCTTTTCTCAACAAAGGCTTTTAATTTAGAGTGCGCTAACTTGGTGACAAAAAAAATCACAGCGGGTCGGAGCAATAATATTTTCTTTGGAGACAGATTCAAGTCAATACTTCTTTCATACGATCCATTTAGAAAGACAATAAGTAATGACTTTCGATTCAATTGCAATAAAATCGAGTCTCGATTAAACAGCGTTGCGCGAGCACTATTATTATTGTAGTTCTGACTTGTCTGTAGTTGAGAAAAGAGAAAAGTGAGACGTTTAAACTGTAATTAGAGTACCTAGTTACTTGTTTTCAAAGTACTTTATTAGAAGGAGGTAATAAGCATTTATTCATATGGGAATTGCCACGATCAATAGGTAAAATATAATGAAAGAGAGTTGGATACTTCCTCTCCTACGCCACGCCGGCTGTCTACTCTCCATCCGTATTACGAATTTTCGATAACGTCACGTGTCCTGACGCGAGTTTAACATTTTTACCCATTACAAAAAAAGTTTACAACGCCGCTAAAGAAGATTTCACTTCAAAAAACAGTAGTCGAGTGCCAATTATCCAAGTAATAGGGATGGAAGTTTTGCTCTCATTGAACGAGGGCGGAAATTTGCGGCATATAAACCCAAACAATTCCTTGGAGCACTCACCATAATACAAGCTCTAGAAAATGCAGAGTGAATGTAATATACCCACACTCTTCAGGTAGGCTTTAAGAATACATGCGCGGGAAAGTTACGACATTTTTCAGTACAATCCTTTTGAAATATTTTGAAGCATTAAAGAAATATGAATGGTTTTAAGGCTTAAAGAAGCGCTGGAAACGCATACAAATGCATCTGTAAATAATTTGTTAACGACAGCGAAATTCATTTGAGTTGAAATGCAGTAAAGTTTTTGCTGGTTTATGCCAGTTTACAACATTAAAAATATGATTTTAAATTCCTTAATAAATTAAAAACAGTTTTTGTAACAAATATAAAGTATAATGTTGTTATTATTGTCATAAGTGATAATATTTAAAAGTGTAATTTATCACGGACCCTCGTGTTTCAACACACTATATACACATCTTGAAACTGCAGAGTCCCGCGTTCATGATGTGTACTCACTATGTCTCTAGACACAAAAGAAATTGTGATTTGGTTCAACTGCCACACAGTCGTAAGTGGTTTTAAAAGAAAATTTTGTCAAATGCTCTTTATAATAGTGAAAAGCCAAGACCTAAATCTAGTAAATGACTGCATTGATAAAGTCACGTTTCAAATATAATAAACTTAATCAAAATCGACCCCTCTATTTAAAAACTGATGGCTGTAATTGATGCATCAGACGGAAACAGTAAACATATAATATCTTTCCTTTTCGTGATGGGATTAAATGCAAGGAGTGTGTTCAAAATAAATTCACCATGATACTCGTGGGCACTCATGAATAAAGCATTTGTCTTAACAATTTTTAGGTCACTTTAAATACTTTTAACCAACGGTTGTAGTAGGAAATGTCATAAGATTTGCGGGCAAGTTTACGAATTATAAAAAAGCATCTTAAATTCTGTTTGGAAAAGATTACATGTACAGCTTTTCAATGAAATTCGTAAATTTGAGAAGATTTATTTAAATAATAAAGAGAGGGGGATTTGGGCTCCAGTAACCTCACTCACTCAGTGAAAGGCAACGAAAGAATTGCTTAACACTGGTTTTCTGTGAGGCCGTGGTATTGCCGTGGATACTCCGGTCGAGCCGGCCCATTCGTGCCAAAGCATGGCTCTCTCACGGTAATATATCTCTCGGTTTTCTTTCATATACAATCATTCATGATTAAAATACATATATTTGAGTATACGATATATTGGTTACTATTTGATGTTTCCTTGTGGGATTAAGAATACGCAGTGTCACCACCCAGGGACACACCCATAAGGGAGCAAACTTACTATGCATGACAACAGCACTGCAACGAGCAGGAAAACTTGGCTTGGTATCGTTGGCTAAAATTTCCTTTCTAAGGCTATGTCCAGCAGTGGACTACTAAAGGCTGTTAATGATAGTGATGATTTTATGTTCGTTCTTATTCAATATTGATAATGCCAAGTTTTCAATGATGTACATTCTTAAAAGCTTGGCGAGTTGCATTTGTTTAAAATTAAAAAAAAGAATTACATTAGCCCCCATTTGCTCAACAGCATTATAATTATGGAGTTGTATAAATTTTACTCAGCTTTGCTAATAAGAGCCTCAAAAAATGTTCGTGCTAAATATGTTTTACGCAAACATTTTTCGTTGTGAACACTGAATATATTATGGAGACAGAAAGGGCAAAGACATGTAAATATTTCACAAGCTCGGCTTCTCCGCAGTCGACTACAACGACGAATTGAATTATGTCGGAGAGTTTTTCTGGCGACGTCAATATTGAAATTTGTGATATTGTAATTTGTTGCTTTGTAGTTCACGTTTTAACCAACTTCCCAAAAAAATAAGGTGTTGATTCGACAGTTTTTTTTATTTACGTTGAGGACGTCTGAACTGATTTGAAAATTTATTTTTTGAGCTGTAATACTTTGTAAAATCACTATCTAGCGTCTAATAATAGAATTTTAGAAAAAATAAAGGGGATTTGTAAATATTGTGTACTTTCCAAAAATACCATTTGGTGAAGTGAGACCGATGCTGAAACATTTAGGAGGAAGTTGTCATTTCGCTCGATTTTCGATTGTTGCCAATTCTAAATCGGTTTTAATTATTAGTCCTATTTTAATTGAATTGGTTTGGTCTCAGATACTGAATATAGCATCTTCGATTTTGCTTTCATAGTAAATTTGAATAATTTTTTTCGTAATTTGATGCGTTAGTTAACTAAACCATTGAAATTATAACTGTGGTATCTAGACGGGTTATAAAATTGTCAAAGGCAAATTTAAGTTGCTTACATGTTGTGAGGAATAAAGAAAAAGACTTAGGCTTAAAGTAACCCTACTTTAGTACTACTATTACTACCCCTCTACCGAGGGATAATGAGAGATTCATCCAGAGGTGAGCCTGCGCTAGGAGGGATCCAGACGTCCTACCAACCCCAAAACCCTCCCATTTAAGGTACAGAGTGGCATCATTTATGGTTTAAGTCGGTTCGTATCCAACACAACGCCCCATCGCAAACGCTGGGGATCTAATATCGGTGATCTAAAATCTACATAAATAAAATAATATGTTATTAGATGTAGATTTTAGATTTTTTTACTTATTTGTTCCCATGAACATTTTATAAGTACTAAATTACCGATCAGAAAACCGTTGCATTTAATATAAAAAAACAAACTACAAACCGCAAACCAAATCTATAAAAGCATGCTCAAAGAGATAATTTCAGTATAAATTCTTAAATCCCCTGAAAATAGGCAGCAAACCTATTTGAAGATGAGGAAATCAGAATTCCCGATGCTTATGTAATCCATTCAGACATAATATGCATTCTGGAACTAAATCTTTCAACTTGTTCGAATAGATTGATAGTGTTCGTGGATACGCTTTCTGAATTATTACAAATTTTATTTATCTCAACAAATGTAGCCTCATAAATATATAGATAACTGTATAATCTTAAGGCTTATTATGCTACCTATTATGAGATGGAGTGAAGGGTTAGGTAATTAAGATTCACTACTTGTTATTATTTTAATATATGGTTTTTGTTAGGGATTTTTTCGTGTAAAATACTATTTCTTTCGTTATTGAGATATAGAATTATATTACTCTTATCGACATTGCACCAAAACAGTTTCATCTCCTATTTACTAAAAAAAACCTTATATAATTCACACAACTCTTTATTTAGAATAGTTTTTTCCTAGAGTTATTGGTCACGTACAAATACGAACGAATGGACGCCTTTGATCGAAGTGAACGAAACCGAAGTTTTTTGTCGACGGCGCCTGCCAAAAAAGTAATGGCAAACATTGAATAAAACAAGTGAGGGTTTGTACCAAACTATTTGTGATCCCTTTGCCGAATAATTCTACCTCCGGTCAGTCCCTAGATAATCGAGTCGATAAACGAGTTTTCAATAATTTGTGTATTTTTTAAAGTGTGTACACCTTGAATTTATTCCGTAAATTAACACATGAAATACTTTTTACATAAATAAGGCTCAAATGTGTGACACTGTTGGCAAAAGCTCCTATGTTAATTATTATAATATAACAGAAAACACAATTGTGCGAAAATGTACAGGTACAATAACTTAAACAAAAAAGGAATTTTCACTACTATAATTTTGAAATACCCAGTGTCACTCTCTAATTTAAGGCGAATCTGTCAGCACCTCCCAAACAAAACTCCATCAAGCCGTTTAGACTAGAAAGTGTGTCAAAGAAATTTACATACATTCGAATAACATGACCTTCCTTCTGCCGTAATCAGGTAAAAACCATGATTAGTAATTGTAGAACCAATAACTAAATTATTCAAATAACCAATTGCCACTTTCAACTCTTGGTATCTTCAATTTACTCCCTTTAATGTCTATATTACCATTTCAAAGTTAACTGCTCGTTTATGTTCTTGCTAACAGCTTCTGGAACAAGCCTTTTACCTTGGAAATAACATTTCACATTTAAATTGCTAACTATCTGTTTTACCGAAAATACATAGGGGCCAATCTATACGTATTTTATCCAGAAATTCTCTAAGATAGATCCAAGAGAATTTCCAATTTAGGATTGTGATCATTTTGCCATCGGCATACAAAGGTTAGTGGTCGTTCTCAAAGATACCATAATTATAATGTTACTTCATATATACATACTACGAGTATAATATTATTATCCCAACATTTTAGCAATCCCAAATTTTTGTCAGTATTTTAATATTCATCAATATATCTTGGGACCTTTGATCAAATTTAACTACTTGGGACCGTAATTTATTCTACGACCATTTAATATTTTGTAGTCAGTGACAAAAGGATATCCAGACTTTTAAACACTTAGAATTTGCAAATTAATAAATATTATTGTTGCAAGGAATTATAGGCCCTTACTGTTATGAAGATTTAACAAAAAATATGAAAATGATTACCTCGCTATGCATTAGACACGTGTGCTTTTTTAACCGACTTCAAAAATAGAGGAGTTTATCAATTCGGATGTTTATATATATTTTATTATGCATTTTCGGGCATAACTCCGTCATATATTGACAGATTTTCAAAAATCTTTTTTGTCCGAAAGGGGTTTATTTCGAAATCGTAAAATATACTTATATTTTGTAAATACATACATATTATACATAGAAACACACAGACGAAATCAAACATTTAAATGTTCAAAACCACTTGACATCTTTGACTTGACCGGGAATCGAACCCCCATCCTTTGACTTACAGGTCCGTTACACACGCCACTACGCCATCCGGCCGTCTAAGGTCTATAGGCAAGTAGTAAAATTTGAACGTGTAATACGTCATACCCGTGTCGGAAAAAATACCCGTGTCGGATAATCTCTGTCGTATTCGATATAATCTAGGATGACCTTTTTGAATATTTCGATTACCTGACTACAAAATCAATGGTCATTTTGACGGTTCCCGTTTACCCCGTAGGGTATGTGATATTTTTCACATATGACACACTTTAATACTGAATAGAGTCATTAAATTATACATTATATACCGTTAAAAAGTATTCTAGTATTACAATATTGATATTTATTTTTAACCCAAAATACATATCTAAGAATGCAACCACAAATTCTAATAATATTATGTTAATACGGAAAATCGGGGCTCCATCTCTGGCTCTTCACCTTCGTCAGATGTTAGGTGGCCACTTCTGAACGAAGTAAGGCGTGTCTTACTCCTTCACGAGCTCTTAGGATAGATATACATTCATACATGAAGGTTCAGTAGTACTCGTAGCTAGCTGTAGTCCACACAGCGTCTGTATTTTATTACCATAAGGTTTTTTTTTTAATAATAGTAGATTAATAGATAGGAGACAAAATAAGGGGTTGATCTCGGAATCTGACAAACCTTTATTTTGATAGTACAAATGTTGTCTGAAAAGTCACAAAATTTTGGTCACGTGTCAGCGTCCTTAGCTGCCGCAGTTACCGTGTATGTCGGTTCATCATCATCACATCAACAGCCTATAATAGTCCACTGCTGGACATAGGCCTCTCCTTAGAAAGGGGGTTTTGGCTTACTATATAACGCTGGCCAGACGGGTTGGTACAGGGTTTGTTTCAAGCTTTCCTTCTCTCTGCAGTGCTGTTGTCCTGTGTAATTTGCTCCCTTAGTCGGCTCCTACGACACCCACGGGATGAATAGGGGTGGTGACATTTCGTGTTCTTAATCCGTCACACGGACTCGGTATGTCAGTTATCGCAGTATAAATTCGCTGACAATGTAGCTTTCTATTGGTGAAATGTTTTTTAAAATTGGTTTAGTGGTTTAGGCGTGAAAGCGTAATAAACAAACAAACGAAGTCACTTTCACATTATAATATAAGTATGGATGTTATAAAAGGTAAGTCTATTAAAATTCCATGTTTCAGCAATGATCAGTGTTCAGTACGATAGCTGTGTGGCGACTCCCACATACAAAGAAACAGAAACATACTACAGCGCCATCTAACGAAGCAACACCGAACTACGGAGTAACTACTAAATGGGAATTGCTCTCGCGATATGATTAATTCTCTCGTCGCTTAGCATATATACAACTTCCCAACATTAACTGTTAGGCCGCGGCCTCATCCAGACCGTGGACACGGCTCTCCACACGCTGGCAGAGTGCCCGGCGTGGGTTGAGCAGAGGCGAGACCTCGTAGCGGCCATCGGAGTGGGAGTTCTCTCGCTCGATAGCCTGATTGTGGCTATCGTGCGGAGCGAGAGTGCGTGGAACACTGCCGTTTCCTTCTGCGAGCAAGTTATGCTCGCGAAGGAGACGGCGGAGCGGGACCGGGAGAGGTTTTGGACTCTCCCGGCCCGCCAGGCCCGGGAACGGGCCAGGTACCGCAGGCGACTCAGGCGCCGGAGGTCGCAGAACGACCTCCGTCCTCCATAAGCGCAGGCCTGGGGGTGACAGGTGAGGCCATCTGTCACCCTAGCAGCAGCAGATCCTCCTTCTCCCTTAGTGTAGGAGGGACACGACATCCGTTCCTCCACAGCTAAAATTATGTAACTTCAACTAGCGTCGTAAGTATAGCTTTCTATGCCATGGAAAATTTATTACATATTTTAAACATGTGTTGTTTGATACTAGCTGTGTTCATGTAATTTTGGAATTTTCAAATAAATTTGTACTACTGTTGTGTAGTACTATTTAAACATCATAATTTACTGCGTTTCTTCTATATACACTTTAAGTATTCCAAGTTTGACAGTTCATGAATCTTTCAGATTGTCAGTCATAATCTCTACAAAGAATTTGATTCCTTTAAATATACATTTTTGGGCAAATAAAATAGAATAAGGATCATATTCAAAATAATAACAGACAAGAAACTGAAAGGAAAGCCACATAGTAATAACAAAAAATGTAACGAAGAGGAATTATAAGGGTAAGTTTAGATAATACCACAATTGAAAAAAAATAGAATTTAATTCCATTTAAGTACCAGCAGTAAAAAATATTTGTATAATAAAATCAATCGTCTTATAATGAAGACGATGTTGGAAGTTGGACCTGTGCAAAATTGGGGCGGGCGTTAATAATTAATTAAAATAACATTTCGTTTATAATTGGCATCAATCAGTCTTCAACGAACAATACTCATCACAGTTTAATATTCTTCTTCTTTAGATTTTGGTTAATTTTCTTTTTACTTAAATTCTCTCCAAATCTTTCGCTTTTTTGCTTTTTCGTATTCAGATAATTACGATATTTTCAGGTATTTTTTTTGCCTTCATTTCTTCTTTCTTTCCACCATTATTTAGGGTTATTTATTTTAAGCCTTATCTATAATTAAGTTGTAGTTCCGGTGGTGTTAAATGCATGTTTCCTAAAAGAAAAAATAAGTCTATGACTACGATGCACATTCACAGTCACAGTACAGGTATTAAGCAAAATTACCGAACGGTTACTGTTACTCCCTCTGGAGGGCAAGTTATTATCTAACGATATCATCACAATAATTTAGTTTCTTAATATGAAAACAATTATAAGATATTCAACAGAGAGGTATAACTGATATGACCATTTGAGACAGTAGATTAAGTCAATAACTTATGCGAAACTTTATAATATTTATATATTTATTTACAAAAATATTTTATAATAATAATAAGTGGCCAGGATAGTCCATCAGCAACTTGCTCTAAAAAAAACTTTGTGACTGTAGAGTTACCGTACTACAAATATGTGTCCGACCCAGTTCTTGAAAATGGTCGTGCAACGTAGTACTGAGATCGCCCTATTATCACTGATGAACAATGGACCGGATGGATAGTGGGAATAAACCGATCAGAGCGCCGAGCAATGATTGTTAACATTACCATTCCACATGAAGACAATCACTTGAAAGCCGAAAAAGATAAACAAGTAAAGTATTTGGATTTGGCCCACGAGATTGTCGACATGTGGGATGTTGAGTGGGTTATAACTGTACCGATTGTCATATTGGCCCATGGATTAATTGCTAAGAGCCTCGACCAACATCTTCATATTCTCGCGCTGAATAGGCGCGAGGTTTCTGTCTTTGGAGTCCTAACCACCGATATCTTGGTCCCAAAAATAGTGTCCCATCGGTATCGGTTACAGCGGGACCCGATACCGATGGGACACTATTTTTTATATTATTAAATGTATTTTTTATACATAAATATGTTTAAAAATGTATTTTATATGTATATTTAATGTAATAAAGAGAATAATAATACCTTCAAACATCTCACACACGGCGGTCTGGTCCCAAACTAGCCAGAGCCTGTAGTATGGTAACCAGACTGCTGATAAACGTTCATAATTATATATTTCTAAATACATACATATTATAGATAAATTACACCAAGACAAACGAAATCGATCTAAGTGGCGTGCAATGGGAGAGGCCTATGTCCAGCAGTGGACTGCGATAGGCTGATGATGACGATGATGATGACACCCAGACACAGAACAAATGACCGTGTTTACCACAGAATATTGTCCTGGGTGGGAATCGAACCCACGACCGCCGGCTTAGAAGTCAGGGTCACTAACCACTAGACCAACAGACCCGTCATCTACAAAAGCTCTATTTAATTTCATAAGAATGTTTTTATTTTCATATTATATTATTATTTTATTATATATTATATTTTTCATAATTCGCTCAAGAACGTTGATATTGAATATTTTGTACGAGATCTAAGTTTCATAGTTTTTAATTTACTTCTTTTTAGTTAATTTAGCTAGTTTTAGTCTTAATTAACATATATTTTTTATTACAGAATATTTAATTGTTGCAATGCACACAAGTTGCAATTAGATGAGTCAAAAATAGACAATTGTTTTGGGACAACAATACTTTTTTTTTATATATTAACCATAAACATTGTCGTACACCCACTTTTTTTATAGGAATTCGTATACATGTACCTGCATAACCTTTCGGGAACGTTTCCAAAAATCTAAAGCGATTTATTCAACCCGTTAATTGATTTGGAAGACGTCACGATCTTCTTATGAATCCACTTTAATCCGCTTGCAGATACAGCAATTTTTATGTAGAACTATAAAAATACAGAATATAAAATTTGCTTTTAAACTATAACTTTTTTTATATCAATGTTAAAATACCTTTTCGCTTTAAGAGCAAGTATCGTCTATACAAATAAATAAAATTGAAGTGTCTGTTTGTAATGTAAAAATAATAGGTTTATTTCATGCTCACACGGTTATTTTAATGATACCTGTGCCTAAAAACCAGTTTAAATATTTTTTGTCTGTCTTCTGGGTTCAACCGTTTCGCATATTACCCGGAACAAACAGACAGACAGATCTGTCTGTTTGTTCCGGGTAATATGCGAAACGGTTGAACCCATTTTGATAATATTTTACTACCAGGTAGCTGTCTGTGTAAGGACTAACTTAGGCTATTTTTCCTCTCAGAAAAACCCTATAAAATTTTGCCCAGTCCGAGAGTCAAACCCACCACTAAGGCAGCGCTTTTGAAATTACACGCGAACAAGGTTGCGGGCACCAGCTAGTAAACAATAAAAGTATATCAGAAGTAAAAATAACAAATTAAAGTCACCCTGCGAACAAGAGGGTCGTCAAAAAGTTTAGTAATGAGTGTTATATAACTTCTTAATACGGTTTTCGTGTAAGAAGCATTTTATTACAGCTGACAAGTATTTGATGAAAAGGCAGGATTATTTTACAGTTAGGCTTGGCACATAATGGGAGATATTTGAAGCGAAAATACCGCTACTGCTCCACAAAAACTTATCATTTTATTGTACTAATTCGTCAAAAGTTAAGAGTATCCAACTTGGACAACCAAGTTATTAACCCTTCGCAATATTAGATACTACAAGTATTTTTGCTTACGTATTGCGGACTATAACCATATTTAACAGCACTTTTATTTGTAAACTGCACGTTTTATTTAAATTCATGAACTCTTTTACAGATTTGTTTCTCGATTAATGATAGTTTACTTGAGTTTCTTTGATTCTGAAAAAAAAAACACTTGTTTCTTGGATACCAAAGTTTATCTGTCTTTGTAGTGTTTATACTTCTTGGTAATGCAAAATCAGTGAGCTCAAATTGAAACTGATTAATTCCTTAAATTAATTTTCAAGTCTTTATATATGCACGAGGTTTTCATAAAACCGCAGAAGGTTACGGAAACAGAGAAAGCCCAGGAGCGAATATGATCTGTAAACAATTTCATCAATGACACATGCTAAAATACTTTACTTAAAGCCGATAATGATTAAAACACCATTTATTATGCAAATAGGAAGATACTAGTTTTTCTCGAGATCATATATAACAAAAGACTAAACCAAATCTTCATAAGTATTTTGCTCTCGGTGTGTAAAGTGCAAGATTCTTATAAATCTTAGTTCTTCTCAAGTTGTGACTTACTTTTTAAATCTTATGCCTTTTTACGCTTGTAGGATATCTTTCAGCTGTTTACTGTCGAGTTTCTCACTTGTAACATTTTTTTATTTGAGTTCTTTTTAATTTATATCTGTGGCGTCTGCTTTGTTTTCCGGCAACAAGATTTCTGATAAAGAAGTTTTTAGTTCAGTGTTTTAACATGATGTTTATGTATCTATATATAAAAATGTGAAGTTGGTTTGTGTACGCTGGGAGGGGGAGGATACAGCCATGGCCCTTTCATAATCCTAGAGACCAAACTGACACATGCAAATGTCAAATTTAGAAATAATGATACCAGCTCTTTTACACAGTGATGTACCTACGATACCGGTTTTTTAATTCGTAACTAATCTTTATTTGATAATTAACTTCAACAAATGTTAAAAGGTTTTCATCTTAGCTTTTTACCAAATTGAGAAGTGAAGAAAAGAAGCAATAATAAATAATCGTTTAAAACATCGTAAACAGATAGGTTGCTTAATACCTGCTCTTCTACTTCTTCAATTGGTCTTTGCTCAAGTAAAGGGGCATGTCGCTAAATATAATTAAAACTTTTAATTGAATGAAGTACGAAGCCTTCTTGACGAAGGACTTCGTTAAATGATACCGCAGCGGTGGAAAGATGGTGTATCTCATGTCATTAAAATTGAATATGAAATGTGTCATCTGGGCCATATAGTAGACGAAATTACATTAGAAATTACAATGATGTAGTTTAATCAATACGTCAATTTTAAACTTCGAATACCAGTAGATTTACTTACGAGGGTGTCTCCAAACGAACCCCATACAGTTACTGACTATGTATCTGATCTTAAAGAATACGGGAATACACGCTGTGGTTTGGGAAAATGACGAGCGAGAACATCAAAACCAGATACGACAGAATTATAATGATTTACTCTGATACTATGATTTCCTACAATAGTGAAACCAAAACTTAATACTATGGATCGTACAAGAATAAAAAAGCCATTTCTTTCATCTTTCAATTGCGTGTTGGCCTCCGAAAGTTGAAACTCTGTATTAGCCCCGATATATACTATAAGTTTCAGAATTTTGAACCTTTATATGTAATTTAATAAGTAGCTACCTGTAATTAATTTTGTAAATAAAAATACATATTTGTTTCATATTTTATATAAATATCTACCTTATTAATGTTCTATTATTAAATATTTTTTCAGGATAATTTAATTTAAAAACGATTTTATTAACATTAATTGCCGATTGTGGCACATCACTATTTAAAAATTGCAAAAAAAGTAGCAACCCACGCAATGTGAGTTTAGTTTATAGGATTATAAAATAGTTGTATGTAATATTGTAATAGTTAATAATAGTTAATAATAGTAAATAGTAAGTATTGTAATATAAAAATGTTTTATTTACAATAAACCTTAGTAGCGTTTAAAGGCTTGCTTGTTGTTTTTTTAAATCATGTCAACCACATGTCACTTAAAGATGTAACTTTCTTTATTTAACCAATAACAAAATTTAGTGAAAATAGTTTTATGTATGGAAGTTAAAGGTAAATAACGACAATACGACAGTGTGTGGGTACATAAAGTCTTAAAAGCTTTGAAATATAATATTTTAGATTGTTATAGCATCATTGAGGTAAAATTGTTTCATCTCCTACATAGTAGACTACCTTACATGATTTATACAACTCTTTGTTTGCTCCAATAAAATTATTGGTCACGTACAGAAAGAAATGGAAAGATCGACTTTGATTGAAGTAAATGCAACCCAATTTATAGTTGGCGCCTAGGAAATAGTAACAACAAACATTGAACAAAACAAGCCAAAGTTTATGTGAAATTGTTTGTGTGACCTGCGTTTGTCAGAAAATGTCTAACCTGGTGGTAAAAATAAATTGTTTTAGCAATTTTTATTTAGATTAATAGTTTTATTTCAAACGATTTTTCGAAACTCTCTTGCCCCGTCACCCCACTAGGGTTTTAAGGCGGGATGATGTGTCCGAATCGGGACGTTTGAAACTACACTCTGCGCCTTATAAGAAGGAGTCCAGGAACTGCTGTTATTAAGACATCTGGACCCCTCCTAGCGCCTGTTTACATTGTTTTGGGAACCACGTTCGGATACATTCTCTATTTAGGCAACTTCCAACACATGCGTCGCCTCCTCGCGGCTGGCCGTTATGGCGGGAGAGGGGAAAATCAGTCCCGTCCACCCGCGGCCACACTCAGGGCGGAATGAGGCGCTGTTACCAGAGGAAGCAATAAAATATAATAAATAATATTAATCTAAATAAAATTGACTTCATTAGCCAAGATTCAATTATGAACAGACAATTAATCTTATATATAAAATTCTCGTGTCACAATGTTCTTTCCCGTACTCCTCCGAAACGGCTTGACCGATTCTCATGAAATTTTGTGTGCACATCGGGTACGTCTGAGAATCGGCCAACATCTATTTTTCATAGCCCTAAATGGTAAGGGTGACCAATCTCTATTTTCTTTTTGTTTTGCAATACAACGTTTGCCGGGTCAGCCAGTATTATATATTTTCGTTTATAGAGCACGGCGTCAAAATACCATCAGCTTAACAGTTATGTGTAAAATTGAATAGCAAACGCAATTTGGACGGTAAAATGAACACAACGCCACTACGCGACACTATTGCAAATAAAACTTTAGTAAAGAATTTAAACGACAACTTTCCTGTTAAACAAGTATTTATTTCTGTTTAGAACTGTTGCAGAAAATAACTGTAAGGTATTTTCTTTCTGTAACAATATTAACGGTTATTGTTTGTTGAGAACTGAGGTTACTTAGGTACTTACCTGATGAAGTTAGATTCGTTTATTTGTTTAAACTTTATACACTTACAGTAAAGGAACGGACTTAATTCCTAAGGAATTTTCTGCCTTCAACTTTCGGCCGATGTAGAGAAAATAGGATGTATGTAGATGCATTATAGACACTATTGTTTAAGTGGTTTACTACGCTGAGTGTTGTGGGTTCGATCCCCACATAGGACGACACTTTGTGTTACACACAAATTATTGTTCTGACTGAGTCTGGGTGGTCTTTGTGTTCGTTTCATGTATGTTTGTAAAGTCCTCCGCGACACATGATACATTACTACTACGGGAGTTGTCTTTTTAAAGAAAAAAAGAACAAAGAACGACATAAAAAAATAGTACCTATGTACAAAAATTTGTAATAAGCAATTCTATAGTTGCTTGTCGTCCAGTTTAAATACCCTCCCTCCTCCTATTGGGGAGGGAGGGTATCAATAGTCTAATTTGCGGATTATCAACAGCCTTTAGTAGTCCACTGACACAGGCCTCTTCTTAGAAAGAAGGGTTTGGCCTACAATACCACGCTGGCCAGACGGGTTTGTAACAGGGTTTTTTTTTCAAATTTTCTTTCTCTTTACAGTGCTGTTTGCGATGTTTGCTTGCACCCACGAAATGAATAGGGGTGGTGATACTCTATATTCTTAATCCGTCACTGGACTAAAAACTGCTAATAAACTTACCTAAATATTCCTGAATGCATACATAGTAAAGATAAATTACACCCAGATACAGAACAAATGATCTTGCACATCACATAATTATTTATCCAGGGTGGGAATCGAACAATCAGGGTCACTAACCACTAAACCAACTGGGCAGTAACTTGCACAAGCCTGAAAATCGGTATAAATATCGAGAACACAGAATCTCCATTCAACAATAGATACATTTGAGTGACCCGAAACGCTTGACCAAGAGAATTTCCAATTCAGAATTCAAATTATCCAGACATTGGTATGTTTAGTGGTCACGTTCATAGCTACTGATATAATGGAGTTGGTTTACGTTGTTACAATGTTATTATCCCAACGTTTTAGTAAAGCTACAATGGCACTCATGTTCAGGAATTCAGGTGAATTTCTTGCTTTACCAATTTCGTAAACAATGTGTTATGTTTTGTGGTTAAAGTCTGTGAATACATAAATAGATGTATATATATGTAGGATGTTTTTCATTTGCATAGTATACACACATATACTTTGATTAGACTGCTTTGGTGGTGCAGTGGTAGCGTATTCGACTGCTGTGCTGAGGTCTCGGGTTGGATTCCCGAATGTTTGTTTCATCATCAAATATTGTTTTCAGAGATTGGGTGTTATCTATGTATAATATGTATATATTTACAAAAAAAAAGTATATAAGTATTCTATCAGTCAATCTAACTTTCATATTACAAGCTTTACTTAGTTTGAAACTAAATGGCGTTGTGAGTCAGTTGTCCAAAATATTTATTATTATTTATTTATTTTTATTCCCGAAAGGATAGAAATGCTATGCCTTAAGGAATTCAGTCTGACTTACGCAATTCGAGGTAACCCTATAGCCGTTAACCAAGCACATATATATAACATCTAAATAAATAAACCTATATACTCGTATGTATTTCTAAATAAATACATATTATAGTTAATTACTGCCAGACACAGAACAAATCAGCGGCCCTATTCCATAACATTTGTTCTGGGTAGTAATCGTCCCACGTTCTCTCACTTACCAGACAGAAGCGCTAACTACTACACCAACACTACCAACAGGCCTAATTTGCATTGCACCTACTTGCATATTACATTGGTATTTTACAACTTGCGATTTTATTAAAGAGAAGAAGAGAGCAGCAAAGCAAAGAGAAGGAAAACTTGACACAAACCCTATACCAACCCGTCTGGCCAGTGTGGCCAAAAAATCCTTTCTAAGGAGAGGCCTGTGTCCAGCAGTGGACTATTAAAGCCTGTTGATGATGATGATGATGATTTCATTAAATTTTGCTATTACTTCGTTTTGTAGTACATACTTTTTGTTTAGCAGTAACAGGTACCCACAGGTAATTAGAATACTACGAAACTGATGTAAAATATTACCTCATAATTTAACATTTTGTAGACACTTACTATATTTTTATAATTAAAAAGTTTTTCAAGCAATGACGTTTGTAATGTAATATACATTATTCAAAATTGTTGTGAGATTCCATTTCAAACAAAATTCGTAAGTACGTAGGTAAGTACGTACGTTTATTCACATTTTATTTTATCTAACACGTTTGGATTGGTGATGAAGATGATTTAAAATATCAACTATGTTATTAATGATTACATAGAAATAAATGCAATACAAATGTCAGGTGTTATTTTCTCCAATTAAGACTCAAATATACACCTATTTTAGTCAAAATGTTTTGTTAAATCAAATGGTGTTAGATATTTTGAATTCTAAAATTACATCAAGATTTAGTATAAAAGTATAATCTGTACAGGCTGTAAATAAAGTCACTGGGTTTTCAAAAAAACAACCAGTTTTTTTTCAAAATGCAGTTATTTTGCACCGCACGTCCATTACTAAATCAGCTTTTGTTTTTTTTGTAACTGTAACTAAAACAATGTCTTTATCTAATGATCCAAAGGTATCCCGATAGATATCAACAATAAGAGTACCCATATTTCCCGTACACTCGATGAGAGTACAATGGACTGTATGGAATCAATGGCTCATCTCTGCACAATAGAGGGTAGATTTTGACCTCTGCACGGATCATAACTCACAAGTGTTCCCGCCCAGTTGAAGGGTCAGTCTTGGTGCTGAATGGCTTTTCTTAGTGTGGATACGTACGATATGTAAGTGTTTCTTTGTGTATAAAGAACTAGATAGTTTAGTTACATTATAATGTAATAATTTTATTTGCGTTATATCTATACTAATATTATAAAGCTGAAGAGTTTGTTTGTTTGTTTGTTTGAACGCGCTAATCTCAGGAACTACTGGTCCGATTTGAAAAATTCTTTCAGTGTTAGATAGCCCATTTATCGAGGAAGGCTATAGGCTATATATCATCACGCTAAGACCAATAGGAGCGGAGCACCAATGAAGAATGTTTCAAAAACGGAGAAAAATTATTACTATTGAGAGACGCAGACGAAGTTGCGCGGGTCAGCTAGTATGCTATAAAAAGATGGCGTAAAAATTTAGGCACTATATACACCTCGACAGTAAAAGGTATGCAAATATAGGATTTGTTAGGTTTCATGAATTATATCGGAAAATCGATTTGATTCGTTTATCTGGCAACACTCGTGGTTTCTTAAGAAATGTGTCGGCTGTCAAGTCACTTTTGGGGAAAATAGAGTAAAACATTAACTGCTCTAATTGAATATTAGTTCATTTAAATATTCAGGATGCCAAGTAATTTTTGATTAAATACTTGTTAAAGGTAATATTGTAACCATTGCCAAGGCTATGAAATATTGTCAACGAGGGTAGTTTTGAAATATACTTTTATAGTTGTAGGTTGTAGTTTTTTAGAAAATAGTTAATCTATACAAATACATAAAATTGAAGTGTTTGTTAGTAATGTCAAAAAATTTGTTTCTTTTCATACTCACACGGTTATTTGCATGATAGGTATGCCTAAAAACCAGTAAAAATTTTATTTGTCTGCCTGTCTGTTTGTTCCGGGTAATCTTCTAAACGGTTGGACCGATTTGGATAACACTTTATTACCAGGTAGCGATATATA
Source organism: Arctia plantaginis (assembly GCA_902825455.1). NCBI lineage: Eukaryota > Metazoa > Arthropoda > Insecta > Lepidoptera > Erebidae > Arctia > Arctia plantaginis. The sequence continues at coordinate 3,597,709 of CADEBD010000327.1, read as the reverse complement.
TAAGGAGGAACTTAGGCTATTTTTCCTCTTTCTAAAATTGTGCCCGGTCCGAGAAACCCACTAAGGCAGTTCTTTTCAAGTTCCACACGAACGATACCAGCTAATTTAAACTATAATTGAACAATATACGCGTAATATGTTGAAACGATGTACAATAATAAATAAATAGTCAGGATTGAAGCTAATTTAATAGTTGTTTATGACTATAAATATAAATGCTTATTAAAATACTGTAGATAATAATGTATTAGTGCAAAAGAGGGTTAATAAACTCTATGTTAGGAACGAAGTGTGTTACAATTCTTTTTAAAGAATTCTGTTAACGCTGGTCCTACTTCTCTAGTGGTCTTGTTAACACTTCCAGCTAAGCTGAATGCTTGCGTTAGGAGATATTTCATATGACACTGAATATAGTTCAAGCCCGCAACCACAAACTCGCAAGTCGGAGTCCAGTACGCCTCCGCCGTTTTATTACGTATGTCTAACTAGAGTAACTACATACTAATGTTATTTTGGTTATGAAACCTAATTTAAAGAAATTTTTACTTTGTGTTTAAACATGAATGACTTATTCTGTAGTACACAAAATTCATAGTTCAATCTGATTAATTTGATAATGCTTAGGTTTATGGTAAGTGTAATATTTTTAATAGTAATTTATCACAAATTATTTCAAAAAAAATCTAATGGAGGGGTAGAAAAATTAAGTATAATTGATAATGGTGTCGAAATCATCATCATCATCATTAACAGCCTTTAATAGTCCTCTCCTTACAAAGAAATAGGTGTAGAAATGACAGTTCGGTATTCTTATTTCAGTGCCTTTATTATTATACTAGCTGACCCGCGCAACTTTGTCTGCATCTCTCAATAGTAATAAATTTTCTCCGTTTTTGAAACATTATTCATTGGTGCTCCGCTCCTATTGGTCTTAGCGTGATGATAGCCTTCCTCGATAAATAGGCTATCTAACACTGAAAGAATTTTTCAAATCGGACCAGTAATTCCTGAGATTAGCGCGTTCAAACAAACAAACAAACTCTTCAGCTTTATAATATTAGTATAGATGAATTATACAATAAAAAACAAGTTTTTTTTTTTGAAAATTTCAGATTTTCATTACATAGTATAATAGGTTCATTAAATTATTACCAATACAGCTTGAAGTGTCACTAAGCTTTCACACACATTTACAACGGAAAGTTTCAGCTAAAATGATCACATTGGAATAATGATGAAAGTTACCTTGAAACATTTGGTTTACCTCAAATTTTCTTAATTAAACAGAGAGAGAAACGGTACATTTTACTATATAGTATAGTCCATCTAAAGGTTGCCTGGAAGAGATCGCAGGATGCAATAAGGCCGCCCATTGTATCACTGTTTTTTTCTCTATGTATCATCGCATGTATCCTACTGACTGACTGAATGACTGCACGGATGGCGTAGTGGTTTAAGCGGTCGCCACGCCGCTTCTTACTACGCCGAGTGTTGTGGGTTCAAACCACACATGGGACGACACTTTGTGTGATCCACAAATTGTTGTTCTGAGTCTGGGTGTTCTTTGTGTCCGTTTCATGTATGTTTGTAAAGTCCCCCGCGACACAGGATTTATTCCTAATACGGGGGTTGTCTTTAAAAAAAAAAAATAATAATAAAGAAATAAATAATAATTATGGTGTGCAATAAAGAGTACTTATCTATCTATCCATCTGGAGTTTACAGTACTATAGTTTCAGAGACACACTGAAAATATGCAATAAACGACATTACTAGAGAATAATAAGAGAAATATTACTCCGTGACCACTTTAAATGAGCGTTGCATTAAAATGATAAAAAAACGGTTAACATTTTCCATGTTACTTGACTGGATTAACTTGGATTGATATTTGATCTTCATTGATTGTATTTAATTGATTGTGCTTTCGATTATGAATCAAAGTAGGTTTCCTAAATGAGATAGTTTACACAGACGTTATATTTATTTACGCATAGGTTTTCTTTCAAAGAGTTAGAAATATTCAACTTAATGGAAAGAGAAAAGTTGTGAAAACATTTTTAATACTCAAAAATAAATTAAAAGTTTATTAAATCGTCTGCAAATTTATCTTGTATCTTCTGTTTTTTTTTTCATTATTGTTTTTGTTTGTCTCTTTCTATTTCGGGGCTATATATTTTTCAATATTTAACCTCTTGTCAGTAAACTGATGAAAAGTCTGATTTCAAATGCTGACGTACGGGTATAAACTCCAGGTTGTCCTTCTCTCCCACACCCAATTCCATTAGATGTAACTCCAACCAATGTGTGTGATGGCCCAACAGCCGGGCCCCCGGAATCTCCCTGAAATATATAGGCATGTATTTAAATCGGAATCGAAATCGGAACATCGGAATGGAATCGAAATCGGAATTACATATATCGGAATTTTAAAGAAAACCGACCGAGCTCAAGTAAAGGTATACGCTGTATAGATTTCTGTTGTTTATCACAATTTTTTTTAGAACCATAATGTTTTTTTTTTTTTTTTTTTTTTTTTACCACATTCACACAACGCCATCTAGTCCCAAACTAAGCAGAGCTTGTACTATGGGTGTACTAGATAACTGATATAAATACATATATACTTTTTTTTTTTTGTAAATACATACTTATTATACATATAAACACCCAGACCAAATCAAACATTAAATGTTCATGCACACAAATGTTTGACTTGAGCGGGAATCGAACCCGCGACGTTTGGAATAGCAGTCCGTTACACAAACCACTACGCCATTCGGTCGTCAAGACCAAATATGAAGACATAAGAAAAAAAAAGCCTCTTTCTAACATTAGATATTACATTAGATAATCATAAATAACGTAACGTCGAAATATAGAGGAAATGCAAACCTAGTATTTCATCTGTTAAACGCGCCTTAAATCATTAACATACTAAACCTGTGGAAATTTAGACTAAATGCCAATTAAGTAACATATAATCCATTTAAACCATTTGATAAACCTTAGATAAATTGACTACCTTGAAGCGATCTATATGGAACAAGTTATCGTCTGCGGTATTTCCGAACTGACACGACCTTTAAACCTTCAAGACAAGAGCGTACTCTTTCCTCAAAGGACTCATGAGTTGCGGGCGTACATGGGCGGTAATCGATTTCCATGAGGTTATCCGTCTGCTCGTTTTCCCCTCTTCCATAATAAAAAATTGGCCAAGTGCGAGTCAAACTCGCCTACCGAGGGTTCCGTACAAAGGACAATGGCAGGTCCCCATTCATAATTTTATTTGAACTGAAATGTTAGCGTTTAAATATCAAAAAATCCTTAACACTTGAGAATTTATTCTTGACCATTCTCATATCAAAATTACTTGCGAAAGAAGTCTAGGAAAAAAGATATTGGATTTTAAATGTTTCGAGGTTAAGTACTAACATATTGTTAATGTTTTGTTTGAAACTAGATGGCGTTGTGTGTCAGATAGCCGAAAATATTATTTTCATTATTATTACAGTATATGAAATAAAAAAAATAAAAGCATAACATCTATTCGAGTTTAACACTAAATTAAACAAAAATAAAATAACAAACGTGGTGAGTCCGGAACTTGACAGGATCTAAACCACAGATTAAGAGATATGTACTAAACGACGACGTATCGACATTTTGAAAATATCGATGTATGTCTATTTATGTGCCGTTATCAAAGACAATGTATTTTTCTCATCACACTGATCACACATCACGTATAACTGACTAGGGTCAGTTATACGTGATGGCGAATCTGACATTACGTACTTAGGTCAAATAAAATCTTCAAAAATATCTTATCTCTTATAAGACTTATACAACACATGGTGGAGTAATGATAAATCATAGAAAAAAATTTGATTAAGTTTACTGTGACTCGATTTTTTAAACGCTTAAGTTTTAGGTAAATATGTTTCTGCCATTGTTCTTTGTAATCGTATCATCATCATAAAAATAATTAAAAATCTGTTTAAGCTTGTGCCAATGAAGCCCTTTCATACGATACTCAACACGACACGGTTAACTCAATTCAATTTTTTCTTATGCAATGAGGGCAAATGAGCAGACGGGTCACCTGATGGAAAGCGACTACCGCCGCCTATGAACGCCTGCAACTCAGGAGTCACAAGCGCGTTGCCGGCCTTTGAGGAAGGAGTACGCTCTTTTCTTGAAGGTTTGAAGGTCGTATCGGTCCAGAAATACCGCAGAAGATAACTTGTTCCATAGGTTGGTAGTGCGAGGCAAAAAGTGTGCGCTTTGCACAGTGGTGGAGCACCAATTATCCAAGTGGATGAAAATTTTGCCGTGTGGAACGATGGCGGCCGGTATTCCTCGGAGCATTCTCGATGATATATACGATAGAGAATGCAGAGCAACGCTACATCTCTACGTAACGTGAAGGGACCGAGCTGGTAGCAAATCTTTTGGCTATCGACGTTTTTTTATGATTTAATTACAAATTTGTAGTTTTTAATAATCTTCCCTTTATTTGTAATATAAGACGGTATTAGTTGCAAAATCTCATAGTTCTAGGTCAACGGAAAATACCCTTTTTTTTTTTTTCCGTGCGGTAATCCCCTCGGATACCACCTGTCGGTGGCATGTCTACGGAAAATACCCTATAAATTTTGATTCCTTTTGAGAATGTCGAAATATACGTTTTTGTGTTAACTTAGAAGTTTGATTTTTTCACAGCTTCAAAAGACTGATAAAGATAGACGGACAGACGGACAACAAAGTGATCCTATAAGGTTTCCGTTTTTTCATTTTGAGGTACGGTAAAATGAAAAAGTGATATTAACATTACCTAACCTACTGCTCGTGATTATTGAGACACGAATGAATTGGAGGACATTTGTGCCAGATAACATGGTAAAAATCTAATAAAATGAAAATGTTTCACCACTTTTATAACTACCCCGTCTCACAGACATTTGTTAGAGAATAATTACCTGTTAATAAAACTGTAGAAACCTATTGAAGTAATCAGTATATTGGTAAACAATATTAATGAAATAACATTTTTACCTGACAAGTATCTATACCATCTCCGCCAGCGCAAAACATTCTCCTGGTTATTCCAGGGTTAGTTTCTTCACAGTAGGTTCTGTTCTGAACTTCAACCTCACCCACCCGTAGCTCCTCCACAGATTCTTTGGCATTTTCCTGTGTAACATTAGAACACATTTTAAATGCACAAGTAAAATATCTACACTTTTGTATGGAATCTAGCTGAAACTGCATAATTAATTACGCTGTTAAATATAAAAAAATACTAGAAGTGTGTCTAGTATTTTTCTAATCTTTGGGCCGGGTATTGTGTTGTAGAAATTGTTGTTTGGCAAAACGCTATTCATTCATTTGTTTTTTTTTTCTTAAACACTAGTCAAATCTCAGTGGCGTGCAATGGGAGAGGCCTATGTCCAGCAGTGGACTGCGATAGGCTGATGATGATGAATGATGAGTCAAATCTCAGCAGACTAGCAGTGTATAATATCCAGTTAATAATTATAATAATATTTTCGGACAACTGAAACACAGCGCCATCTAGTTTCAAACTAAACAGAGCTTGTATTATGAAAGCTAGATTGACTGATAGAATTCTTATTTACTTTTTTGGAAATTATACTTTTTTATATACTTTTTGTGTATTTATTGTTGTATACTTTTTGTATTTATAATACATAAATGAATGAACCGTTCCATCATCAAAAGAATCTAATAGTCCACTGCTGGACATAGGCCTCTCCTTATTAAGGAGGTTTTGGCCTAGAGTACCACAATGGCCAAACGGGTTGGTATAGGACTTGTTTCAAGTTTTCCTTCTCTTTGTAATGCTGTTGTCCTGCGTAGTTTACTCCCTTAGTAGGATCTTAGTCGTAAGAGCCGACTAAGGTGTCGACCCACGGGATGAATAGGGGTGGTGTCACTCTGTGTTCTAAATCCGTCATAATCGTTCCATAACTCGACAATTCTCAAAATAAAAAAGTACAATATACATTTCTACATAACGATGTTATTAATAAAACGGTAAACCTGTATAAAAACACATAAAGTGTCTAATCCTTATAGGATATTAAACACCAATAGTTGAACGTTAAAGTAAATTCAGATCTTTTACTTAGCACTGCATTGGATGTAAAAAATATATACATATATCTTTCTTTCTTTAGCTTTCATTTTAAGGTACAGACAATAATTGACGTTATAATAATCATTTACTGAATTAAAAAAAAACACTATATGAATAAATACTCCTGAACATAAAAAAAAAACTCAAAAAACTCATTAATTCATTTGGCATTAAACTTACTTTAGTCGCGCCCCATCCAGTAATAGTAACCATGTTTCCTGCTTCCGGTTTGCTTGAGCTTCTTTCAACTTGTATGGTGTCGGTAGTTTTTCCGTTTATATCCATTCCTTCATCAATAACGATTAAACCAATATCATAGTCAAATTTGCCAGACCGGTACCTAGGATGCTGGTAAATTGAAGTCGATTTATATACATAGCCCCCGTTAGTTTTATATGTACTACCAATTCGCACTATTGCTGTCGTAACACTGAAAGAAAATGAGTTTATGTATTCAATGAATTATAATGGTTTCAAGGCATTGACAGGGTTAAATGAATTTCTGTAAAAATTCTTCATGTGTCGTCTAATAAGGAACTAGAAGTTTTTATATTATAGTTTATGGAATAAATAAATAAGAAAAACACCCAGAATGAACCAACATATCAGCACATCAACAGCCTTTTATTCTGGACATATGCCTGTCCTGAGACAACAGGTCTACTGTACTACGCTGATCACTGGGTTGGTATAGGGTTTGTATCAAGCTTTCCTTAATTTTGCAGTGCTGTTATCCTACGTAACTTGCTTCCTTAGTCATGAATAAGGGTGAATAAGAGTGGTGCTGCTCCGTCACCATCTGAACCTGTCACCACACGGATGTCAATATAAATGAACTATCACAACAAGAAAGAAAGCTATCATTGTAACAGAATGGTTAATTTTATTTATATTAGTTACTCTTACTTGTCAAGACAGTGTGCCGCTGTCAAGATGTAGTTCTTACTGATGATAGCACCACCACACGTCATAACAGCGCCATCGTCGGTTTGAAGCTTACAGAAAGCATTATAAGGATATTGTTTAATGTCAGTTTTACTACCCTCGACAATTCTATTGCTATCAATGTGGTGGTTTTCGCACCATACACCTGAAAATAAACATTGAGTAAAAATTGAGAGAGAGAGAGACGTGTACCGACAAATGCAAACAATTGTGATCGTTATACGAGCATACTTAGAATTGATTACAGGTATGATGAACTGTACCTCGCGTATAAGTTGCAATGCATAGTAGTATCCAAAAAGTGATTTTTGTACACATGTTCTTGTTAGGAGAGGAAAAGAGATATGATTCTCTGGTAAAAAATCAAAGCTTTAAATAGGTTTGTGAATATTACAATGTATGTGTTTGTGGCTTTAATTTTTTATATTCATTCATCTTGTCGGGTATTTATACGATAAGACCCTTATCAAAATGGAATATGTTACTTCGTTTTTTAACTTCCTGTAGAATACTTGCGTTATAATTATTATTTTCTCCGACAAGGTAAAATTTATGTAGGTCACATGCTAATATATATCAATTGAAGCCGTCGCAAAGACTTCTGTCAATATCATTGTCTGCCCATGAAAATAATAATTAACTCTTTTTTTTTGCACTGTTATGTACTATAAACAATTTATAAAGGTACTAGCGATCCACGCCGTCTTCGCAAGGGTGCAATATAGATACTACTAATACTAGTAATGTGGTGTCAATATGGAGTAATTCATGATACTATTATTAGGATACTATTATTATTATGATAAGACTATGCTACAGGACATCTTTTTATACAATATTTACAGTAATACCGCTCCTGCCAGCAGGTAACGGTCGTTTTGCCCCACATTTCAAATCTCTGATATCTACTAAGATATTAATTTTAATGATAGGTTGTAAAATACAATTATGATCTATATTAAATACACAATGCACCTAATATTAATTCGGATAATTAATAAAACTGTATTGGAAAATGGGTTCGTAAATTACGCATTATTTTTTGTAATATTCTGTAAAAGATAAAAGTGGTTACTGTGGGTTATACTTAGGAGATAGACATATAACAACGTAGACTGTTTTGTACATCTTTTTAGATATACAATACCGTAGTACATTACTTTGATCTATCTCGTAAAGTGCGTCTACATTGCAAACGCTGGCTAACGTGTGCAATGTAGGCGCACAAAATCATGTTGTTTATGACTTCACATAACAAATATTTGAAGTTCTTGGATTTTCTCCACTATAATATGCATATATCACATTTATAAGCCTCTCTCTTGAACCATTCTCTCTATTATTGAAAACCGTTTAAAATCCGTAGCGTAGTTCGAAAAAAAACAAAAAAAAAACGACTTCATTTAATACTGTGTAAAGATTTAAAACTTAGACACACTAAATTTTTGGTTTGTTACGCTTTCACGCCTAAACTACTAAACCGATTTTAAAAACTGTTTCACCAATGCAAAGCTACATTATCGGCAAGTAACATATGCTACTTTTTGCTTTTACTTTTACTTTACTTTTACTTTACTTTTACTTTACTTTACCTTTACTTTACTTTTACTTTACTTTTACTTTACTTTTACTTTACTTTTACTTTACTTTTACTTTTACTTTTACTTTACTTTTACTTTACTTTTACTTTACTTTTACTTTACTTTTACTTTACTTTTACTTTACTTTTACTTTACTTTTACTTTACTTTTACTTTACTTTTACTTTACTTTTACTATGCAACATAAACGAGGACGGCAGCGCGCAAAATCTAGTAAGACATCAATGTAACAGTAACAGCAAAATGTGTGTTGAAATTTTAAAGAAGACGACTTGCCTCCCGGCATTCGTTCTGCAATTCCACATGCTAAGCGCTACATCTCACGCTTCGCTTCTGAACTTTGGACCATACCGAGACAAGATGGACATAATGGAAGGAACGTGACCTGCTTGCGTTGATGTTGGCCTTATTGTATCCAGTTCCTTACATGCGCCTACGTAGCAGTGCACGTCTGCATCTCGCTTTGTTCCCACGCACGTTTTAAGTATTTCACTGTTTCGTTAAATTTGTTTATTTTTAATAAAAGTTGTTGCAACGTTAACAAATAATATCGTTCATTTTTCTACGCCAATGGAATTATTTTCTTCATTCTATTAAGATTTTTTGTTCACGGTTCGGAAATAAAAAAAAACCCTGGATTAATTTAGAAACACCTCCACAAAGAACGAAACAAATAATAAAAAACGAAACGAAAAATATTTTTATAACAATTCTACACATATGTCTCGAAATTGTTTATGGTGCGTATGAATTTTTCTGTACACCTTTTATGCTTTGCAAGTACTAAGGACTCCAAACAGCAGTAGAGATTGCAGTCGAGGTCCCATTAGATATAAATATGAACATCCAAGTGATGTTTAGGATCTGCAGTGCTATTCTCTAAGGAAACAGCCTTGCGTACGCCTAACTTCAAACTAAGTTCGTTTGAAATTCAACGCTACAGCGATGTCACAGCGTCGAATTTTGAATTTTAAATTAAACTAATTGTCGATGCTCTAATAGCCAATAAAAAATGACAATTTTTATATCATTAGCATACATTAAAAGACAGAATTGATGAAAAATTATTTGACTTCATTTATGAAGATAATAAAACAAAATAAACCCCAAAATAGCAAATTACCGTAATCACATACTACATACATCAAAATAAGCCCCAAAATTGATGTCTGGGTGACACAAGACTTAGCAATAGTACAGTCAGAGTTAAAACCATTAAATGCAATAGATTAAGTTCTGTTGTGTTTTGCAAATTTGAGCAGATTATCTCTAATCCCATTACATACAATTTTGGCCATAAGTAACTTATAATTCATTCCGTCTACCTCAACACAATAATAGGAATTCTGAAGTGCACTGCTACGTAGGTGCATGTACGGAACTGGATACAATAAGGCCAACAGCAGTGCAATCAGGTCACGCCTCCTTCCGTTACGGCAGTCAAACTTGTAAGTTCACTATAAAAGCTAAAATCAAAACTAGATCATGCCAAAGCGGAATAAAAAGAAGCATATTAAACTTGAAAAAGATACAAAAAGTACCAAAAAATACTATTTGGGAAAAGACTAAGGTTGTTGATACCCTATGTCACTGCACAAAATTTAAGTAGCCCTGGGCCGGCCACATAACGCTGCTCACAGATAACAGATGGACGAAGAGATTGACGTCTTGGGTCGGACCAGCAGGTTCTAGGAAGAGGGGCAGACCAGTGGCCCGGTGGACAGATGACATAACACAAGTGGCTGGCGATCATTGGATGGACACAGCAACCAACAGAGACGGGGTTCTTACTACTTAGTTAGCGCACGTGTGATTATATAAAAGTATAGCATTTAGTAATTAAGGCCTGGATACAATTTTTCTTTTTCTTTTTTTTTCTTTTTATAGAAAGGCAACTCATGCAATAGGAATAAATCCTGTGTCGCGGGAGACTTTACAAACATACATGAAACGGAAAAAGGACAACAAGACTCAGAACAACAATTTATGGATCACATAAAGTGTGGCCCTATGTGGAGATCGAATCCACAACACTCAGTGCAGTAGGAAACGGCGAGGTGACTGTTAAACTACTACGCCATCCGTGACAACAGCTAATATTTTTATATCAATTCCAAATTGTTTGGCATTTTAGATTGAAGTATTTATCATGTATGGTGTATAAGTTTTTTTTGAACAATGCTCTGCAAGTACCTATTGTAGTAATAACACTAAACAGGGACTGCATACTCTACTTTAGATCCAATTAAGGCTCTATGCGAATGAAGAAAAGATTTTTTTTGTTGTAAGCAGATCTGCCAATGAAACCCTATGATCAAGACGAACTTCCGAGCAGATTAGGTCTAATCTCATTAAATGCTATTTCGTCCATAAATAATTTAAGATCCATTCTGTCAAAAGTTTTTCAAAAGTCAGTGCACAGCATTTACTCGAATGCGAAGATCCATACAAATACTTTAATTGCTTTAAATGAGGATACAAAGTGGTGGTTGGTTGTAAGTAAATTAAATTTACAAGCTCATTTAGCCATTCAAGTAACAGCATGCAATTTTTCCTTAAATGCAACTTTCATATTTTCATAAAGTATTTCGTGAATACTATAAGGTTAGTGGTAATAGAACAAGATTGAACATAACTGTACGAATCGAAAGCAATAAGAGGTTGTAAAGTATAAAACAATGCACCAAACTTTCGAACACCTAACATATAGAAGTAAACTGGGTAAAATTAGGATGATACTTCTCAATGTTTACATCGCCACTTCTGGTGAGTTTATTTTAGTAAACTCGTTATTATTGTTTTGGCGACCGGATGGCGAAGTGGTTAGTGTAACGGACTGCTATTCCAAAGATCGCGGGTTTGATTCCCGCTCAAGTCAATATGTGCATGAACATTTATATGGTTTGAGGCTCATAGTTTGAGACTAGATGGCGTTGTGTGAATGTGGTAGAATATTATTATTAGCAATATAAACACATTTTGTAGATATGTAATGTTTCAATGGCCAATAATGTAAATGTAATGTCTCAAAAGATTTATTACATATTGTTTTTTGATGCCAGCAATTGTAATTGGCAATCAGAGGTACTAATAAACATATTAAGAATTCGATCCAAAACACTTTTGCACGTTATCATGCTGATTAACTTATACATTACTTAACGACTAATACGATAGGTTGATTGAATTAAATTATTTGAGATTATGATACACATGTGGTTTGATGGTGGTTTTTTTTTTGTTCACACATCTCACACACGGCCGTCTAATCCCAAACTAAGCAGATCCTGTACTATGGTAACCAGACTGCTCATAAACATACTAATTGTTTCTAAATACATACATATTATAGATAAAGTATACCCAGACACAGAACAAATGACCGTGCTCATCACACAATTATTCATCCTGGGTAAGAATCGAACCCACGACCTCAGGGTCACTAACCACTAGACCAAAAAGCTAGTCAATTGTCTGTGTAATTTTTATTAAAAGTCAAAGTATGCTACGCATAAATCTTTATGTATTGATATGTCAGCAGCATTGATAGCGAGCGACAGCACTATGATTGTTGATTGTTGTCATAAAATGTTCTGCGTTAGTGAGAACCAGCCGCATCTTCAGTTTGGCCGCCCACAGCTCGCGTAGCACAGCTGTTAATACCCTCCACCATCATTTTGTGCGTGGAAACCATTATTCTAGATACCTACTATCTAAAACGTGAAAAGAACACGATTTGTATTTATAAATAAAATAGCTTTACGCTCGCCACCACCCCCATTTATCCCGTGGGTGTCATCAGAGCCGACTAAGGGAGCAAAACAAGGGCATTGCCAAGAGAAGAAGAACTTGAAATAAACCCTATACCAACCCATCTGGCCAGCGCGGTATAGTAGGCCAAAATCTATTTTCTAAAGGGAGGCCTATGTCCAGCAGTGGACAATTAAAGGCTTTTGATGATGATTGACCTTGCCACGCCTAACTGTGGCGTATTGTGGTTGCATTGCTAAGAAATGAGGAACAAAACTGACACAAATAATAGAAAGAAAAAAACTTTGTGACGGGTTGTATATTGTGTCAAAATTTCAGCTCAATCGGTGCAGAAGTTTTTGAGTTTATGAAGCGTACAAAAACCAACTTAACGTTTATATATATTTAAATATCTACATAATAGAACTTTGTACATTCGTTCATAGTTCTGGTAAATAATTGTTTAACAGTTAAGGTAAAATATAACGTAAATTAACATATTTTACAAAATTTTGATCTCAATAATTACATTACTCTTACCATAAATATCATGAATACCCATTTTAACATTACTCACCAGTATTAAATAAACCCTGGCGATGACAGCCAATTACAGTAAATATTAGTGCGAAATATCAAATTACCGTAATCACATACTCATTTGAACAAGCTTTATCGAGGGAAATTTTAGTTACATGATTTAGTGCTTGTCATAATTTGAATTGGAAATTTACCATGCATTTTCTTTGAAGACGGTGCATATTGTAGACGTGATTGCAATTTTTTAAACCAGTAACGTAGATCGTACTTTACTAACAGTCTTTCCAACCCGTTTAGACACCTTAGCTAAGTGCTTGTGGAGCTAAAATGCAAAATATGTTGAGAGTCGGCGAAATTATAATTATAATTATTAATAGTGCATTCGGCGAAATTCGAAATTCGTTATTTCTTGGCTGGAACTCGACAATCACTGATGACGCGTCCGAAATCTTTTCGTTTATTGTGATTCATTACATTTTAGACTTACTAGTATGTTGCGTAACTTCAGTTATTGCACTTTTGACCTTTTTAAAAACATTATTTGCGCTAAAACACGAGGTACAAAAGGTTCTGTAAACACTTACAACTAGTTAAGGAAACTTTTATAGTCATTTATAGTTCGATCTGACACTTTTGTCGTAAGGTTTGTATAAGTGTCAGGGGAGTATTGTTTAAAAGTAAGAGCTACGTAATAAAAGGATAGATAAACAAAGTTTTACTGGATAATACGTAATCCCCAGGGAGAAAATAACGGTTTCGAATAACAGTGCTCGTGGGTTTAATTCGACACCAGGACAAATAATCATGTTATAATAATGACCATTTACCATTCTCGTAGTACATTTCTTACTTTTATCATTTTACAATATTATGCGAATAGTTAGCTGTGTAAGAAACCAAGAAAGGCTGTTGTACATGTATAGTTGACAATACAAGACGAATCCTTTTAAAAAAAAGGTTCCTCCTTTATGAAGTCGGTTAACAAAAGAAACTCGTAACGAAGATGTTAAAAATACGACAAAATATTATCAATACAAATAATGATGATCACTGTAAACTTAAAATTGAAAACAGGCAAACTCTACCTTGTGAATAAGTGGCGATACATAGCAGTATCTAATAATAAATTTTTGTATACATGTTCTTGTTAAGAGAGAAAAAGAGAAATCATTCTCGGGTAACAAATCAAAGCCTTATATAGGCCTGTGCGTGTTATAATGAATGTATTTGTGGTTATAATTTTATTATTTTCTTGTAACTAGACTCTATTAAAATGTGGGGTGGAAGATCCTCATGGATGTCCTTCGCCCAGTGGGGAATGGCGAAGGGGTCTGTCGGACTCATACCGACTAAAAACCACCTCGGTGATCCTCTCCTTGCCAATGGCCGGGGAGCGAGAATCGCAATTGCATTCTTTCGCCACCCCCGACAGACATTGGCCCGTCTCGCCTAAGACGGGTCTCGTCACCTGTTGCGACCGTTACCTTTCGGTCGCAGTCCTCTAGGAATGCACACGGAACACGGTGCGCTCCCTCTTGGGCCTGTATCTGTTCAGACGACGAATCCCCCGAAGTCGTCGCCCGCAGGCCACTTCCTAAGGTAGCCGGAGATCGACAAGTGCCCTCCGGCGCCCGGTGCGCCTTCTGCGGGTAGAGACAGCGATGTTGCGTTCTCTCTCCCGTCCTGCCGCTTCCTTTGCGGGCATCACATGTTCGCAAAAGGAAGCGAAGGCGCTCCATGCACTCTCGCTACGGACCATGGATAAAACCAAGATCGGAAGCGAGAGGCCACCCGCAGAACTGACTGCCGCGATAAGATCACGACGCTGGCTAGCCCAAGATGAGCATTCCGCCAGCGTGTGCAGCGATGTGTCGTCAGGACAGTCGTCACAGTGATGGCACCGTGACGTCGGCTCCCGGCCGATCCGACACAATTACTTGCCGAAGCAACCATGTCCGGAAAGCACCTGTGTCATCGGGAAGGTGAGAGCTCCGTGTTTCCTCTCCAGCCACTCTCGTAGGACGGGTCTTACCGCCGCTATTGCGGCGTGCCCCAAGGACATTTTATTTCATTTATCTTATTTTATGGTTTATTAACCCTTTTTTGTACTATATTGTATTGTATTTGTATTTTATTTATTCTTACGTACACAATATAAATATTTAAAAAAATACATTAAGGACATTTTATTTCATTTATCTTATTTTATGTTTTATATCCAAACTAGACTATACTTGGGACCAATTGTCACTTATATTACATATAGATAACATTTTCTTTTACTCATCTGAAGTTGGCAATTCAGCTAACTGGGCGCTTAATGACCCCAACTGATATTTTTTTTATTATTCTTTATGCGAAATTATTACAAAGAGTAACTTAATTCCTATAGGTAGACTTTAGGTTGGCCATAAATTAATAAAAAATATTAACTTTTAACATCTTGTAATAATAAGATGTTAAAAAGTTAATATTTTTTATACACTCTCTATCCATCTACAAAACGACAGGGACCCGGGCGCTTAACGTCTGGTCCTCGTGATTGTGAATGGCGCCGTTTGAACAATCGTGTTTGTACTCGGAGCAAATTCAACAAAAAATATTAACATTGTTACAAGAAGAAGTGGAAAATGAAATTCTTATGTCATCAAAGAAAAAAAAACATCTAATTCATTATTCATAAAATCACCGACCCACATGAATTGTTGATTGATTTACCGAACAAGGTAGTATTATATCGTATTGGGGCGACTCCTACATACAAAGAAACATACTACAGCGCTATCTAACATAACATCAAACAACGGAGTAACTACTGAATGAGATTTGCTAATCCTGTATCGCGATATGAAGAGTTCTCTTGCTGATTAGCATAAATATAACTTCCCAACATCAACCGTTGGGCCGCGGCCAGCTAGGCATGATCACCTCGCCTGGTCGGAGGGCGCTTACAATAGGAACGCGTGGATGTATCAAGTTGAAATTAACACCATATACTCAAGCCCACAGTTCCTTGAAGTTGTAATAAATCAAAATTCTAAGTTAATGAAAAAGTACGGCCGTTATGGTAAAAAACAAACGCATATTTCGACACGCAAGGAAATCAAAATTTATAGGGTACTTCCCGTGACCTATAACTATGAAAGGATAACGGCAGGCGTGTATGGGACTTTTGTACCGCCTTGCGAATCTCATGACAAACATACTCACTTTCAAATTTATAAGTATAGATGTTCACAAGATAAACGCAACAGATGTGTCTAAATTTAAAAAAAAGTGCTTAGAAAAATACAAAATTGAAACAGTAGGACCGATATTGGTGAAATAGTCTATAAGTAATTAGTAGAAATTAGTCAAATTTGAGATGAAGTAATAATTTAAGATTACCTTCAAGGTCGTATCGTATATTTAAGTGTTTTATTTTTGCTAGCTATTTATAGTACAAAATTGCTGATCATTTTTTAGTATAAATAAATTGAATACTATAGTGTACCTTGTGTGCAAGTAATACATGTAATACATAGTAATATGCAGTTATTATAGTCGGTGTGGTGTTCATCCCGTGGGTGTCGTAAGAGGCGACTAAGGGAGCAAAATACGCAGGACAATAGTACTGCAGAGAGGAGGAAAACTTGACACAAACCCTATACCAACAAGTCTGGCCAGCGTGGTGTAGTAGGCCAAAACCTCCTTTCTAAGGAGAGGCCTACGTCCAGCAGTAGACTAGTAAAGGCTGTTGATGATGATGATGCAGTTATTGATTCTATTATACATGTTTATGATAGAGTAGAAAATATAGTTTTGATATCTCAAATGATAAGTGAAAAGCTTATATAGGTAGCAATATTAGAATGTTGCAGAATAGATATTATTATTAGAGACCTATATGATAAAACACCTATAAAATAGGTGACAGTGATGTTTCCCAAAGGCCAACTATTTGTAAGTGGTTGATATCATTCACAAGGATTCTGGTATACCACGTCATAATTCTTTTTTTTTTATCGAAAGGGGTAAACGAGAATACGGGTTGTCTAAATAAGAAAGCGACAAGCGCCGTCAATGGACACAATGCAACTCAGAATTCTAGGAATTGAGGGCGTGTGGACTCTGGTAATCTGACTCACTCGGTAAAATGCAACGAAAGTAATGCTTAATAGTGGTTTTCTGTGAGACTGTGGCCGTTCAGTCCTATTTGAACTCGGGATTGGGATCAGAATAAGGGATTAATCAATAATAAATTTGATAATTTAGTAACAAAAAGGTCGTACTCCCACCTCAAAGGCTAGCAACGCTTGAGTTGCAGCTGACCATGGGCTGGTCGCTTACTATCTTATCCTGTTGCCTGTGACTTGTCTGCTCGTTTGTCTCAAATGTCTTAAAATAACCAGTTGTAGGATACGGAAAATGTTTCTGTAACCTCATAGAACCGTTTACCTCATAAGTTAACACTATCAAAGGCTTATCGTGGTTGAGACGTCTTCTTATTTAGTCAAAAAAAGTTAAATAGCATGAGGGTTGCGTTTTTTTAATAAGCTTTACTATTAATTTTAAATTAGTCTTAACTAACAATATAAACAAATCTTAGAAGTAATATTTGCCCTATGGAAGTGAAATAATAATAAAATAACTTCACACATCTAACCCACAGTAATCTGATTTCAAACTAGGCTGAGCCTGTACTATGGTAACCACACTTCTGATAAACATACTTATGTATTTCTAAATACATACCTACATATTGTAGATAGTTTACACCCAGACACAGAACAAATCATGATCATCACACAATATTTTTCCTAGGTGACAATCCAACTTGTCGTGGGTTCTCTGGCTTAACAGTAAGGGTCACTAACCACTAACTAACACACACTTAAATATATTGGAGATGACCTAATAATCGAGGCAGGCAGGTGAGAAGCAACGGCGAAGGATTACTACCTGAGTGGCGAAAGCAGGCGTCCAGCAGACTACTGAGCAGCACGAAGCACCTTGAGAACATTGACGCTAAATGACAGATTTAAAATAGAAAACCCAAGCCCGAAAATGACTACACCTATAACTCAGTTGTACATATAAGGTCCGAATCGGCCATAATTGTAAATGAAATCCGGATATATACGAGTAGGTCCATTGAACGGGAATATGGGACTTGTAGTTAGCGATTCTGACTGCTAAAATTCGTTCGAAATTCAGTTCCGATCTACTCTCGATCTACAAGAGTCATAATAGGTATTCTCGTAGCAGAGTATTAGACTAAGACTAGTAGAATACCGATTTAATTTTCAGTCACAAACGATATATGATCACATTACAGGCAACGTTGGATTTTCAAAACTTTACTATGAGAATACCTTTTATGGCGTCAGTAAGATAGAGAGTAGTTTAAACTGAATTATGGACGAATTATATTACGAGAATTGACCTTATGAGGTTGAGAGCGTAATTCACACTTAGCATAAATATTATGCGGTGAGCACGACCATACTAGGTATCTTCTGTTTAGGTGTACTTTATGTTTTACACACACATAGTAATTATGTAGTAGAAAGTTTATTGTGCTGCATACTAATGTATTATAATCCTAACTGTTTTGAAGCAGATACACAACTGCCCGTAGTTAATAAGCCCGCTATTGCTTCAATACAGCGTTTTACATTACCTAAGATTTAGGAATCATGTCTCTATCCGTGCAATTCCCCAAATGTTAGTAAAATATCCTTAGGTACCGACCCACAACCAGTGCTCAACTGTTCCTACTGGAAATGTCACAATAACTTTCTTTATGTTGCTATAAATGCTCACCATAATAATAAAAGTTAAAAGTTGATGCAGAGGATAAATCTCTTACTGAGGATAGACGTCTTACCTTACCTAGTAACCTATACATTGATCCCCGTAAATAGGTATTAGAGAGTGGGAGTGAGGTGTAGTCATTTTAACCCAAAAAAGACAAATGTTTGCGCGTTCACCGCAAAAAAGATACCGTTTATCGTATCGCCTCGGTTCGAGAGCACCTCCCTAAATGCCTTAGCCAATATTGCAGTCCTCGGCATCGAGACATCGAGCGAAGAGTTTGTGACATTTAGGGGGTAAGGTCAAAATGGTCTAGAAGAAGCTCGGTGTGCTGAACAGATCGAGGCAGTATTTCACTCCAGCCCATTGCCTCCAACTCCATAAGTTGCAAGTCCGAACGCATATAGAAAACTGCTCTCATCTCTATGCAGGGGCACCACAGTACCAGCTTCTCCCTCTAGATCGAATTCAAAGAAGAGCGACTCGAATCGTCAATAGCCAAAAGATTTGCGACCGGCTCGATGCCTTGGCGTTCGGTAAAGTTGTAGCTTCGCTCTGCATTCTCCATCGTATATATCATGGAGAGTTCTCCGAGGAATTGTTCGGACTAATACCGGCCGTAACCTTCCGCCATCGTTCGACACGAATAAATAAATAGCGTGAACAATACTGTAAGTTTCAGTGAAAAAGAGAACAAAAAAGTTGTAATTGAAAATGGTAATTATTATATACTCGTAGTAGAACTTTTACATTTCATTATTATTTGTTTAGTTAGTCAAGTATAAGAGAAACAAAAATTAAATATGATTATAACAGTAGGCAACAAAAATGATGACTTTATTATTGAAAAGAATCCTTTAGTTTCTGGAGTCTCACAATTTTTAAATCATTACACCCCTGTCTGCATCCGTAGATATCTTCTAATCATGCTCTGGCCAATACGAGTGTAAACTCCAGGCATACTTGTGTCACTACAATTAGCACTATGTGAGGTAATTCCAGTCAGTACAAATTGTTGTCCAATAGCTGGACTACCATAATCCATCTGAAATGTGCGGAGAGTTGATGTATAATGTAAAAAAGTATTCTTCAAGTATATGTTTTCAGGGACGATTGTGAAGGACTACCTTCACATGTTAAACACTAACTGCATGAAGTGGCCAGTAAGCAAACTTAACTTCAAGCAGTTGAACAAGCATGGAACGAGCTCAGCTGATGTGTGAGATACTAAATACTCCCTCAATCACGCTTCGGGGCCTCAAAACTTTTTTAATGTCATAGGAGGACAAAGGAGTAGACGGGTCACCTGCTGGTAAGTTACTACCTTAGCGTATTCATTTCCACCTGGAAGGAAGCTAGGCTGGTACTTACCCAGAAACCTAGCAGGCCTGCAGATTCGTCTTCGGCATTCCGACCGATATGCCTGCTGGACGAGGTGGCGAAACTCTTTGAAAGAGTTATCAACCAGCACGTGTTGCTAATGGGCCCCAACTTATCAAACAACCAATTTGGCTTCCGATAGGGACGCTTGACGCTGGACGCGATCTAACGCGTCCGCTCCTAGTGCCGTGCTTTGCAGTGGTGGGCGATTAGGGAGGCACTGGTGTATCACTAGGTGCCCCTCTACCTGCGAGACATCAACGGGGTTTATCTCCGCGACAGATCCAAATCGTATATGGGTCGTATGAAGAATGTAGAAGGGAAGTCACATGCGGGGTTCCCCAGAGGTCTGTCTTTGGACCCCTTCTGTGGAAGCTCGCGTATGATGCCGTCCTGAGGACCAGCCTTTCCCTTCGTCTGTTATGCGGACGAAATACCGCACAATTTCGTCGCCGACAGCGACAGTCCTGGCACGTTTCCCGTCTTTTGATATCTTGGAGGACATGGATGCAAGGGTGTATGACCGGACTCCACCGGAATGAGAGCGGGGAAGACCAGGATCAGCTAGAAATGCGCCAGAACAGTTCTAGCTATTCTCAATGCTTGGGTAGGTAGGGAGGGAGGTCGTGTCACCTAACGGCTGACGCAGGTACTCACTGGCCATGGTGGCTTTGGTGAGTACCTGAGTCAGATGGGACGCGAGGAGACGGCACAATGCCAGCACTGTGAGACCTGTTCCCGCCAGCAAGTGGCAGGGGTTGAGGCGAATACTAGTAATTTCGGTTGCTAGTAGACCTTTAAAAAGAAAAAAAAACATAGCTGTCATGCTGGCGGCTGAGGAGGGATGGGGTCTCTTTCTGTGAAGTTGTAATGCTCCAGAAAGGACCGCTGAACGGGATCGGGAGAGGGCCGATACCAACCGTCGACGGGGCCGCGGGCCGCCAGAGAGTGGAGACCCCTGTTGGCAGAATGATTGCTGCGGGAGAGAGATAGGATAGAGATAGGATTGCAGCCTATTTGCAATTTGCAATCAGGCCGCATAGAGCATAGAGACGCAATTTGGCCGAATTGAGGGGGAAGTGTTTTTCCCTGGGATATTGCCTGATTAGGCATGGTTTCAATTCGGGGAAGACCTAAAATAACATGGTCCGGGTCCTCCCAGAGTAGGGCGCCTGATGATTTTTAGTGGAACCACCAAATAGTCCCCGAGGAGCAGTAGATGCGAATGGATTTTCCACCCCTTCAACAAAAAAAGTAACTGACACCCATGGATACCACCACAGAACCAGGGGAAGGAGAGGGATGAGCACTAATAACCTCACTCATAGCCTGGTTCAATTTTTTTGCTCACTTGTATGTCAGTTATCTCAGTAAAAAGTAGCCTGTATTACTCGCTGATAATGTTGCTATCCATTGGTAGAAGAATTTTTTAAATCTGTTTAGTGGTTTCGGCGTGCAAGAGTAACAAAACAAACTCCTTTCGTTCGTTCCCGAACTCCTCCGAAACGGCTTGACCGATTCTCATGAAATTTTGTGTGCACATCGGGTAGGTCTGAGAATCGGCCAACATCTATTTTTCATACCCCTAAATGGTAAGGGTGACCCATCCCTAATTTTTTTTGTTTTGCAATACAACGTTTGCCGGGTCAGCTAGTATACAATAATAAGCAATAGTATGGGAGTGTGGATTAATGAGCATGATAATAATTAAAATCAATTTCCAATAATTACCGTACAAATATTAGATCCACCCGTAGCACAAAACATCCTAGTGCTTATACCATGCGTTTTCATTCTACACTCTTTTCTGGTAATAACTGACACTTTAGACATCTGAAGGGATAAATTGCGTTCAGTACTACGAGTATTCTGTAAAAATGTTTTAAAAAAGTTTATGAGCGAAAAAGAACTTGACTTAAAAAAATAGAAACATAAATGATTAGTCACCACTATCAAATTAAATGCAAGTGACAAAGTGTTCTCAACATAAATTATCAATTTTAGCACATCGTCGATTTACATAAATAAATTCAAATTCATTTCTTTTCCAAAATGTAGTAACTGCAACAGATGTTGAGAATTACAATATTGGCTCAGTACATTCTACCATGACAATGGTGTGCACAACATTAAAGCTTCAGCGTCTAAACGATTAAAATACTATCAAAACATATTCAAATTCTATTACTATTACAATATTCTATACTAATACTCTGTTTTCAGCACTGAACTTACTTCAAGAGAACCCCATCCAGTAATTGTTAGAACTTCTCCCTCTGTCGCATCACTGGTAGAGCCCGGAAGGCGAATAATTCTAGATTTCTCTCCATCCAATTGCATCCCTCCATCGACATTGACTACGCCAACATCAACATCGCCTGTGTTGTAATTGTATCGAGGATGCGTTGAAAAAGAGGTCGTAAGATACTCATAACCTCCACCAAAAAGACTAGCTTCTTTATTTCTGTAAGTACTGCCGATACTTACTTTGACTCTCTTGACTCTGAAATTAAGGTTGAAATAATTGTTATCTAGAAAAATGTACAGAGATATAAATACAGATATTGTTTGTAAGGGCAGGCCTGGGCTATTATAATATTAAAACATCTAAAACTTCCCGTGAACGGATATTTCGAGTCATCTGTTTCGGTTCAGCTTACAATTAGACGTATTTTTTTACTATTACTAAAAACGTTATTTGATTACCAGGCGATGCCAATGGGCTCCTATAACGTGAAACACAAGAAAAAGTGAAAGAGCAAATTTGATGTGTTTAATACGACCATGTCTATCTTATCTGGGATATGGATTGGTACGTGTATATATAAAAAATCTTACCCATAAAGACATCTAGCGGATGTAACTACACTTTTTGTACTAACAATAGAGCCACCACAATAAGATGTCTGATGTCCACCATATAAGTGCAAAAAAGCATTAAATGGAAAGTTTTCAATCCTGGCATCACTACTGCCACTGATTTTGTTATAATTGAGGATTGTGGACCACACACCTGAAATTTAAAAGGGGTTAATTTGATTGCTATGAAATAATATTTGTATCGGCTATCTTTGGTGATTTACTTAATTTCTTACACATAGTAAAAAATTAAAACAGAGGCAGGCAGGCAGAGTTATGTCCAGCCAGTGGACTACTAAAGGCTGTTGACTATGCAGTAATTGTTTTGTTATTTTTTATATGAATAGCTTCTAGTTCTTATTTTTGTTTAATTTTTTTACTATGTGTAAGAAATTAGGTAAATCAGCAAAGACAGCCAATATAAACATTATGTACATATTATTGTAATTGTATGTTTATTTCAATTCTTGATATTTGTAACAGCGGTCTGTCGTAAGGGCTGTCGTGTAAACTCAAGGCTGTCCTTGAGTTTATAAATATCAGCCCTTACGACATCACGAATGAATTACGAATATCAAGAATTGAAATGAAGATACAATTACATTAACATAGGGAACTAGTAAAGCTAAAGACCACGCTTTAAAAGAAACAAATACTTTGACTTAATGAACGAAATAATGGTTATTTCGTTGCGTAATATGCCGTGGCAAAGGGTGCAAGGAGTGTAACAGCTAATCCTTCTATAACCTGCTTAAAGACGTTGGATTGCCAAGAGCTTCAGTGAGCTCTGTTTTTGAACGAATTTCCAAAATGACATTGCTAGGCCCGTAAAAAATATGGTTGAGGGGTAACACAGCATGGGTAGAAGGGGTAGCACAGCAGACAGTAACAGCACAGCACTGAAGCGTCGCAAGGAGTACTCCCTAAACCTACTCCTGGGTCAGAATTCCCAGACGCTGTCAAAGTTGCATGTGTTGCCCCCATCTATCACGCGATGGACCCGCACGGTGAATCTATGGAATGCTAAGAAATAGGTCTTGTAAATATCGATCACTTTGACCCGACAACATTATAAAACTCGATAAGATATTTAGTCAACTATACTGTAACATCTTGAAAGAAAATGGAAAAGAAAAAGAAGTCGAGACGAAAATTTACCAAAGTATTACAATAACAGCAACATTCAAGATAAAAATAATTATTTCTAAACACAAAATCATTACTTTTATATTCTATTTACCTCTGGTGCAAGTGACAATACATAGCAATACGTAGTAACTACTTCTGTTACGCATGTTAATGCTATGACAGAAAAAGAAATAATTCTCAAGAACTAAATCTGAGCCTTAAATACTTTTATAAATATGACTGATAGAGTCACAACAATGCTTTTTTATTTTCATCTCTGTCCTTACAGTTAGAAATTCCTATGTTAATACCCCTATTCAAAAACATCATGCCATTTAATAAACAGTTGTAAAATTTCATCATTCACTTAATAAATCAATATTATTTCACTTATCAGGGTAGGTAGGTTTGTGCAAAGGGTAAAATCTATCAATGACAAGGACCCTCTTTGACCTAGAAATTGTATTAGCTAGGTTTGCATGCATTATTTTCATGTAACGTATTAGTCATTCATGCAATCATGTTCCTAATCAAAAAATTATCTATATGAGTGCATTTTTTAATTCATTCATTCATAGCGGATGAACGGCGGGCGTTAGTGCTCAAGGTCAAATTGTAGTGCTAATAGCTCTTGTAATTTTCATACAAAATGTCATTTTGTGCAATAATAGGTGCTAAAAAATTTTTGTAACAAAACATTCCAATGTAATTATTACGTTTATTCTAATATTTTGATGTAAAACATTTTTCAAAGCAAAATAAAAACATTTATTAAGTTAAGTTGAAATGGTTTCCCAAATTGCCAAATTGTTCTAAAATAAGAAAAAAGCTTATTGTATTGGTTGGTAATGTAATTCACTTGCACTGGAAGCCTTGACACAGAATGGTCAGTATTGATAAAATAAATTTGATTATAATTCGGTGGAATAATCAAATTTAACGCACTTAATACTATTCTTTGGTTTTACTCGATAGGTGTAGTCCATTAATCATGTGATGTTATTAGCTACTTTTTGATAAACCAAATATTATTTAATAAATCATTGAAATATGTGTATTAAGTAATTGATAAAATCATATTCATTTAGTACTAGATAACTAAAGTGCTATTTTTAGGTTTTGAAATCGCGCGTCACAAAAAAAGTACTATTACGTACCTCACTACACGCTTGAATTGGGTGTATTTGTCAAGTCGTACAAATATTTTGTCCGACCTGGAAATCTTTCCTGAGATCTATTCATCGAGGCTGTCATAATAAATTTTAATGGATATACAGTATACATTTGTGTAAGATTTAATCTATGTCGGAACACTTTAATAACTTTAAAACTATCTCCACTATTTAACTTTTTTAATATTTGGTATAGATATTAAAAAAGAAATCAATTTTTGTGACTGCAGAAACCTCTAAGGTCTTTACGCAGTTTCAAATTCCCTACTTTTGGGGAAAATCTGATTTCGACAGCAGCATTACTTGTACACTAGTGTGCGTGTCGCCGAGCGTAAATATCACACGTATTTACCTTACGCCTACATCAATTCTGTTTTTGCCTCAGACTCGATGGTTTCTTGATATGAAACTATCCTTCAAGCATTATTATTTTAACGTGAGTGCGAAAATCGGTATTGAACTTCTATCGCTAGCTGCCGATCTATAATGTACTACGGAACTGTACATCCCAAAAATATCTACAAAAAAGTCCCATTTTGAATATGACTATCTCCTAAGTACCTATCCGCTTTTATCTTTTACAAAAAGTAATAAGTTAGTTACAAAGCTATTTTAAACAATATGGTATTATTCTTTATCCAATAAATTCATTAGATACGTTGTGCATTTAATGTAAATATAAATTGCCCTTCACAGTATATCGTAAAAATGAATATCTTACGTACGTAGGTACGTACGTCCATCCCGGGTACCAGGGACCCTCAGGCGCTGAGCGTGGCTATAATTATAACAAATCCATTTTTTAAGTTGAACCGACTTCAATCAACACTAACATCAAAGAGCATTAAAAACCTAGCAGCCATTGCGGTTAATTTGCTGTAATTTTTGAAGAGTTCCGTTGTCTAAGTAAACTTACGGAATAAATTTCTGTACGTACCCATAAATGTTTGATAATCAACAGATTTGTCGTAGTATAGTACTTTCTAATAGAGACAATAATAACTACCATATTTTTAATATAAATACATGATAATTCGAATACTGTGGGTATACATATGTTGTCGATTCGAAACCCTTATTTAATAGTGTTCTTTAATTTGTAGAGATCAGCGTAGAAGAAAGGAGAAAATAAAATGGTTCTTTTTATTATTTAGTTTAAGCTTTCCCTGGAATTTCACAGATATTTCAAAACATAAATTGGACAAATCGGTCCACCGATTCTCGAGTTTTAGTATATAAGACTAACGAACAGCAATTCATTTTTATATATAATTTAAGATGTCCTGTAGTAAATTACTCCACACTAACACTACATTAATATCAACATTGCACCCGCCCGAAGCCGGGGCGGGTTGCTAGTTTATAAAATTATGTATCTTCTTTACATGGTATAATAAAGTCGCTTTTCGTGTTACACACTTAGATCTTTTAAACTAAGCAACGGATTTAATGCGGTTTTCACAAATAGAGAAAGTGCTTTAAGAGGATAATACATGCAAATTCTAGTGGAGAAAATCCGAGAATTTCAAAGATTTGTGATAAAAACATGTTTTTGTGCGCTTACATTGCAATAATGACTAAACCTTATGAGATAGACCATAATAATGTATTATGGAATTGTATATCTCTATCTCCTAAGGACAACTCACAGTAACCATTTTATCTTTTAAATATTACAAAGAAATTATGGCTTATATACGAAGCTATTTTAAAAAACATATTATTATTCCTTATCCAATTAAACACGTTAGGTACGTTGTGCATTTAATGTAGATTACAATTGTTCTTTGCAACATATCAATAAAATAAATATTTTAGAATATACACTCGGTTCCAAAAATTACGGGTCAGTCACAAAAATTGAAATACCTCCAGAACTGTAAAAGTTAGATCAATGAAATAAAGACTTTTTAGTTGCGCTTCTAATAGCATATTATTTAAACTGGTTGATAAAAAAAATCATTAAAAAAACAAAATTTAAAAAACTGACTATTTTTAAAAACAAAATTTTTGTTTCATTTCATTATAGATGCTTTCCATTTCTATTCTGTCACAAAAAAAAATATCGTGAACGTCTTCCACGTGCATAATTATTATTCTGTGAGGTGAAGCATGGCAGTAACGCTAGAGGAATGTACCAGAATCCTAACTACAAACAGCCAGAAACATTGGTGTATCTTTGTCGACTGTTCAGCGGGTAGTCCAGCGGTACCAAGCGACCGGATCACACCTTAGAAGACCAGGAAATGGCAGACCAAGATGCACAACGGCCAGGGAAGACAGACAACTGGTGGCTACAATGCTCCGAAATCGTTTTCAAACTGCTGTTGGTCTAAAAACTCACTTTATTCGCTTTGGAGGTGGCAAGCGCTCAAACAGTAAGAAGACGTCTTGCTGAAGCAAATTTGAAATCATTGAGGCCCGCAAATGGCCCCAAACTGGAACGGGGACATCGAATTGCAAGACAGAGATACGTGCGCGAGCACCTAAACTAGACACCATACGATTGGTCTGAATTTTGATTGGTTGAGTCTAAATTCATGCTTTATAAGCATGATGGTAGGCAGTTGGTGTAAAGAAGACCAGGGGAGCGCTTCCATCAAGCGTGTGTGGAGGAAAAAGTGGCGTACGGTGGAGGCTCCGTACAAGTTTGGGCTGGGATTTCTACTGAGGCCCGCACCGAGCTGGTACTAATTCAAAATGGAACTCTAAATGCAGAGAGGTACGTGGAAGAGATCCTCAATGAATATGTAGGTCCTTTCATGGCCAGTATGGACCGGCATGGCATATTAATGCATGATAATGCGCGTCCCCATACCGCCAGAATTGTACATGACTACCTTGAAGAGGTCGGTATCGAACTCATGCAGTGGCCAGCGCGAAGCCCGGACTTAAACCCCATCGAGCACGCCTGGGACGAGCTTCAGAGATGCCTGAAAGGTCGAAACCCCCCACCAATCACGCTTCCCGAGCTCAAACAAGCACTGGTGGAGGAATGGGAAGGTATTCCTCAGCACCGACTCCGAAATTTGGTGTACAGCATGCCTAATCGCCTGGAAGCTGTCAGAAGAGCTCGTGGAGGCAATACAAAGTATTAAATGAAGAAAGTGATGAAAAACAGCAAAAAAACAATCATAAAAAAATTTAATCTTAAGAAAAATATGACTACTTTAGTTTTTTTTAATTTAGAGATAAGTTAAGAGTTAGAGAGTTTAGATTTAAGTTTTATTTTATTTTTTATCTGTATAATTAAATTCTCAATTGAACAGTCTTCATTTCATTAGGATGGCATACGTAGTTCGGGAGATATTCGGGTTTATGTGACTCACCCGTTATTTTTGGAACCGAGTTTATTAGAGGTTTAAAATACGGGGGCCGTACGTGGGTCGCCGCTTCGGGCTGTGCGTCCGTCGCGGGTGGCAGCGGCCGGCAGGATTGGAGCGAGTCTATAAATATTGCATAATTGTCCTGAAGCGTAGTCCTATCATAATAATAGTATATTTAATTACTCCACACTGACACCACATTAACAGTATTAGTAGTACCTACATTGCACCCGTGCAAAGTCGGGGCGGATCGCTAGTAAAGTTATGTTTTAAATGTAAATAATATTTGTGTATAAAATTATTATAGATAAAATAATAATAACTTAATAAAGTGAAGTAAAATTAATTGCACGTCAATTCCTTTGTTACAATTTAAATTTTTGATGTTTTTTTACATGAGTTTTTGTGTGAAGCAGTAAATGTTTTATTTTTGCTTAATCACTTACCAAGTAAATATATGCAACTACTACAGTACTGTAGTACAGGATGTGCAGTGTGAAATACCTTCCTATTATACTTTGTAAAAAATAAGTTCCTGGCAAGTTACTGAAAAAAGTCGAATAGGTGCGAAAAAAACATTTAGCTGGCTGTAGTGTGAAAAACGGAGAAAATGAGAGTTGCTGAAGTCAATTTATTTTGGAACTTTACGAGAAAACACGCCTTTATCTTAACATATTACTTGAAGTGTATCATATCGTAAGATTTGTAAGGTCGGAGAAAAAGTTTCTTGGCATCATAGATACAAAGTCAAGACATTTTTTTCAAACTTATTTTTAAGATATTAATATATGCCATTTTCTTCGATAATATTGAAGGAAGTGACATAATCCTGTTACTGCAGAAATGTTGGGATTTCTGATCAAAAAGATGCGATAAGAAATTTAGACAGACAGACCCAAAAAATTGTTAAGGTACCCGCCAAGGACCCGAAATAGGTAAAATCTAAGGGTACCAAGATCTCCTCATTTTGCATAGTGGATGCATTAACACTTCCCAACCAAGCACTCTCAGTTTCTACCAATACAGTTTCATATTATCACTCAAACTCATAACTCAATTATATTTCTTCTTTATCTTAAAAAACCTTAAAAATTATTTACAATCGTCTTTTGTGCAGACTTTAAAGTCATAAATCAATACACACAATACCAACAATCTCTGTTTTGTCAAACTTTTAGCTAACTAGATAAATATTAAATATAATTTATGAGTAAAAGGGTTTTTGGAACATATCACTCTCTCAAACGTCTTCAAAATTTTCTTCCTTTTCAGACTAAAGTCCACCTCTCTCAATCCCTTCTTTTCTCGACGCTACCGAAGAACTCTGGGGTAAGCTAGAACAGTTACAAAATCTCTGTATCCGCTTCATATTTGGTCTTAAAAAGTTCGATCATGTTTCGGAATTTCGGAAACAGCTAAATTGGTTACCTATTCGGCGGCGTCGAGATCTCCACATTCTTTCCTTACTCTATTCAACTTTAAACAACCCCACTTGTCCTTCATATCTCCGTGAGCGCTTTGAGTGCTTTGTTCCTAGGAACAACCTTTGTCGCTCTACTTCTTCTCTCCTACTTCGAACTCCCTCCCACACTTCGAGTCGTTGTGACAACTCTTTTAGTGCTGCCGCTGTTTGGCTATGGAATACCTTACCGCGTGCAATACGCAATAGCCCTTCTCTTAGCGTGTTCAGGAAGAAAACCAGGGATTATTATCTGTCCCTCCAAGAGTCTGATCTGAGTCCTGCTACTGCAGACGACTGCCATGCGGCGTGCCTGTCGATTCCCACCCAAGAAACATGATTGTGTGCTGAGCACAATCATTTGTTGTGTTTCTGGATGTATTTTTTTCTGTAATACATACTACTAAGAAATATTTAAGTATGTTTATCAGCGGTCTGGTTATCATAGCACATCCTGTGCCTAGTTTGGAATCAGACTGTCGTGTGTGAGGTGCGTGGAGTTATATTACTGTCATTATGTCATTGTTACCGTCATTATAAAACTGTAAATTTCACTAAAATAGACGTAAAAAAATTATAATTGGAAAATGATAATTACTGTATTTATTGAAGTTTATATGTATTTTACTTTTACTTTTTATTGTTATGTATGTATGTTTTATTGTTATTTAGCCAAGTATAGTAGAAGCATGATTAAATAAAAAATATTTTTATACAGCAGGCAATAAAAAGGTTGACTCTTTTCTTACATAAAATAATTGTTTAGCTTTTGGAGTCTTAAATTTTTTTCAATAATTACACCCCTGTGTGTTACACCAACACGGGTGTAAACTCCAGGCATGCCTTTCTCATTACATTTGGGGCTATGTGATGCAATTCCAGTCAGTGCCTGCGGTTGCTCCCTAGCTGAACTACCAAAATCTCCCTGAAAGGTGTGGAGAGTTATATATAGGCTGCTGTGTAAGGTAAAATAATTTACATTATATATTTTTTCAAGGAGTAATCATTATCTATATGAAGTGGCGAGGGGTTAATTTCGAGAAATCGATCGGGCCCAGGTTTCGTTGTCGATGAATGTATTACGGCCAACATCAACAGTCATCAACATCAAACGTCTTTAATAGTCCACTGCTGGACATAAGCCTGTCCTTAGAAAGGAGGTTTTGGCCTACTAGACCACGCTGGCCAGACAGGTTGGTATAGAGTTTGTGTCAAGTTTTCCTTCTCTCTGCAGTGCTGTTCTGAGTAGTTTCCTCCCTTAGTCGGCTTTTACGATACCCGTGGGATGAATAAGGGTGGTGACACTCTGTATTCTTAATCCGTCACCACACGGACACCGTCACCACACGGACGCCGTCACCGCACGGACGGTATGAATAAAGAGAGGTATTCGTTATAATGTATTTAAAATATGCCATAGTGTGACAAAATGCGATTAATTCGTCTGAACCAATTAACTGCTGTAACATTTAAACAATTATTACAGACCTGTATCTTAAAAGTTAAGTCCTACACTGAAACTTTTATGAGAATAATCTCAAGAAAGGCTACAGCGAACGTAATCTATTGAGCGGTTAACATCATGGCTGTCGCAATAGTAACTTAACTGGTTAAATATCAATGAAACGTAAGGAAAAGTGAATAGTAAGCAATATTTCTAAAATATGTTACTATTTTTAAAAGTGGCATAAAGCACGAGGAATTTTTGTTGTGTGGAAATTGCAATTGATCATCACGTCCCCAGAGCAAGAGCAAGCATGAGAAATTGCCAGGGAGAAAATGACAGTATTCAAGATGCACTTTGAAAAAACATCTTTAAGTTCTTGAGATAATTTTTATATATCCCAACGTTTTAATTTTTGTAGTGACATAGGTAACTTAACTCAGTAATTGTTCCCTTTGCTTTAAAACTCTCAAAATACATATAATAGGTTATACCATCGTCAATAGTCATTTATTTCGACAACGTGATGATCGGCGAAAAAATTGCTGCAAGTTACAAACTTATTAGTGAAAGTTTATAGAAATACTAACTACCATTTATATCAATATGAAATACCAATGTATTCACAAAAAAACATTTATTTAATATTATAAAAAAATACTTTGTTAAAAATTTACATTGGCATTAAATATAAAACGAAGGGAAACGCAAATCCTGGTCCCCTCTTCAATAGCTAATTGAGATTACAAAAAAAAAAAAAAAAGTTTTGCCTGTCGATCGGTAACCGCCTGTACATACGCTTAATTTTTTTTATTGAACAATAGAATAGTCGTAAATTCAATTTATCAATAATAATAATAATAACCCCCCCGGGGGATCACCTTGCCGTGGTGGGGGGGCTTACGGGTATCGGGTACTGGTTATGATCTTAACAACTCATCATTGTGTTGGGTCTCTGCTTCTGGAGTGGCCGGAGACCTGATACTAGCACCTATCCAACTAACGATCCCAAACCCAACCCATTCAATGGAGCACCTTATGGAAACTGAGAAGAAGAAGTATAATTTACGGTCGCTTCCCGGGGAGCGCCGGGGCGCATCTGGAGCCGATGCTGGGTGCCACAGCATGCGAACCATCGGTGGTGGGACGTTGAGCAGGCGGACTCTCACCAAACAATCTACTACAGCCGGTCGAGGTGAGCTGAGCAGGCGGGCTCATCGCGTAGAAGCTACAGCCGGTCGTAATGAGTTGATCTGGCGGACTCATGACGTTGAGGTCACAGCCGATTCTTCAGGCGATGATACAAAAACATTATCTTCTTCCATCCCTCAAACTTGCCTTCCATACATGACAAGAAGAACAGCAAGATTATCAAGCACTAGCACCAATAACGCGTATGCTATGCAACGCCGATCAACCGAGCGATTACCTTCACCCTCACTTAGTACCACACAGTCAGAACATTCACTCTTCTCTAATATACCATCACCGTCTTTAACCCATAGCTTATTTCGATCACCCACCTCATCACTATCATCTACTTGTACATATTCATCCCGAACTACAAGGTCAACGGCTGCTGTGCAGGAGGCATTAGCCACTAACCCTGTACCCACTGCTGGCCCTTCTCGTACGCGAAAGAAATGGACTGAAGATATGAACCGTTTTATATGGCGTACATACCTTTTAATAACAAACTGCGAGACTTCACAAATGAACAACTATTTAGATGCTTTGCATCGAGAATTTGACAATAGATATCCCGACATGCATGCCACTCGACAACGATTAGGAGACCAAAAAAGAGCCATAATTAGGAGAAAATTACTGTCACAACCTGTGTTAGACGAGATAGTTTTTGAAGTAAAAGAGCAAATAGGAGATAAAACCCTTAACCATTCGCAGATACATAGTTACGACGATCACACAACACGCAATAGAGCAAATGTTTTCAACAACAGTAGAATGAAATGGACGGAAGAAATGAACGATGATGTTATAAGATGCTACCTTGAAGCAACAGAACTGGAGACAAATAAGACTGCCTACCGTAAAAAACTTTATGATTTGTTTTTAGAAGAACATCCTAATTTATTTAATTTAACTGAACAGAGAATAGCAGATCAAAGAAGACTAATATTCATTAATAAAACATACACTAACAGAATAAATAAATTAAAGCATGAAGTACAGTTAAAGCTAACAGATCAAAATAACCAAATTTTACCTAACCTAAACGATTCTATTACTGAACAAACACACAACACACACGAAAGCCTAATAGACTGTACACTAACACTGACTGAAACAACCACAACAACTAATGCACAGAATGAAAACATCACGATTCATAACACGGATAGTAATAGTGATAGTAGTTTAGATAGTATTAGGATAGAAATAGAATTTAATAAAGCTCTTACACGTTTCAATATAATTGATCCAGAAGCAAGACCATATATTCCAAAACAAAAGACGTCACGAAAATTTGCTAAAATTACTCAATTTCTAAATATCAATATTTTACCGAAACACTTAAACCACGAATTAGACTTTAGTTCATTACACACCTTAATATATTCAGCAGCCTATACAGCTGCCATTTGTAACGGCACTAAATTCAGCACTGAAGATAGTATAACCACTTATAAACGGAATAGGACGCCTGCGTGGCAAAGAAGAATTGAAAGCAGAATAGAAAAATATAGATTAGAAATAGGAAGATTAACACAATACATGTCAGGAAATAGAAGTCAGAGAATACTAAAAACTGTAGAGGAAATAAAGAATAAATATAAAACTCATTCACAACACGAAGAACCTAACACAGAACCACAACATTTTCTTGACACACTAAAACAGAAATTAAACGCGACCGCAAATAGACTTAAAAGATATTTAAATTGTACTAAACGGAAACAGCAAAATGGAAACTTCATAAATAATGAAAAACAGTTTTATAGAACCCTAGGACATAATAATCAAATAACATCAAAAACCACAGAAATCCCCTCACCACAAAACCTTCATCAATTCTGGGCTGGCATTTGGGAAAACCCAGTGCAACACAACACTCATGCCGACTGGTTACAAAAAATAGCAGATACATCAAACATTAACCAAATGGAGTTTGAAAACATCCCAGTTGACACATTCATTCAGATCATCAATCGCACACATAACTGGAAGGCACCAGGCACCGACAATATACACAATTACTGGTATAAAAAATTAACCTGCACACACCCATTCGTCCACAGTCACATTTGCAAATTCATTCAATCACCGCACACTTTGCCAACATTCATAACACAAGGATTCACATACATGCTACCAAAAGGTTCAGACTCCAAAAATCCTGCAAATTACAGACCTATCACATGCTTGCAAACTATATATAAAATTATTACAAGTTGCATTAGCGAAATTATTTACAGACACTTAAATGAATACAACGTGCTGGCAGAACAACAAAAGGGGTGTAAAAAAAATAGCCAAGGTTGTAAAGAACAATTAATCATAGACTCAATAGTAATGAGACAAGCCCAAACTAAAAATAGGAACATCCATATGATGTACGTCGATTACAAGAAAGCATTTGATTCTGTCCACCATAGTTGGTTATTATATGTATTGGACCATTATAAAATTCACCCTAGTCTCATAACATTCTTAAGCACAGCCATGCTTCATTGGAAAACTAAATTAAAATTAATAAATAACGAGTTAACCACTGACTTGATAAAAATTAAAAGAGGCATATTTCAAGGAGATGCGCTTAGCCCGCTTTGGTTTTGTATGGCACTCAACCCCTTATCTGAACTGCTAGATAGTACAAATATAGGATTTAAATTAAGATGCAATAACTCATTCCACATACTCTCACACTTACTTTACATTGACGATATTAAAATTTATGCAACTAATAACACTGAACTTAATAAACTAACTGACATTACACAATCATTCTCGACAGATATTTATATGCAATTCGGAGTAGACAAATGTAAAACTCACTCAATCAACCGTGGCAAGACAGAATACAATTTTTATACACTTGATACAGGTGAACAAATAGAACCAATGGATGAACATACGACGTATAAATATTTAGGATTCCGGCAGTCTAGACAGATTCAGCAAAAACAGACAAAATTAGAGTTAACACAGAAATTCAAAGCCAGAATAAGTCAAATTTTGAGAACCCAATTAAACTCACGCAATACCATTAAAGCCATCAACACGTATGCAATACCAGTTCTTATTTATTCGTTTGGGATTTTAGCCTGGTCCCAGAGCGATCTCATTAAATTACAGCGCACAATCAACACACACATGACAACCAATAGGAAACATCACCCCAGATCGTGCACACAACGTCTTACATTACCACGGCAAGATGGAGGGAGAGGTCGTATCGACATACAGAATCTACACAACAATCTTATAGATAAGTTACGCAAATATTTTTACGCCCAAGCTGGACAATCCCATCTTCATAAATTCTTAACCGATATAGACAAAAAATTAACTCCGCTCAACTTAAACGACACAAACATTCAACCAAAATTATTGAGCAAACAGCAGAAAATAGACTTATGGGCACAAAAGTCTCTAAACGGCAGACATCTCGCCGATCTCAGCCAAACACACGTCGATAGAAAAGCGTCGAACGAGTGGCTGCGGCGAGGAGAACTCTTCCCAGAAACCGAGGCTTTTGTGATCGCTATTCAGGATCAGGTTATCGATACTCTTAACTACAAAAAACACATAATCCGTACCCCTAACCTTCCTACCGACTTATGTAGACGATGCCATAGCAGTTCTGAAACCATCCAACACATCACTGGTTCTTGTAAATCTATTGTACAAACTGATTATAAACACAGACATGACCAAGTTGCAGCAATAATCCATCAAAATCTAGCTCACAAATACTCATTTATTTCAAATAAAACTGCTTATTATAAATATAAACCCAGTACAGTTCTAGAAAATAATGCATTTAAAATATATTGGGATAGGACAATAATTACCGACGAAACCATACATTATAATAGACCGGATATAACAATACTAGACAAAACTAACAAAATAGTTTTTATTATAGACATAGCAGTATGTAACACACACAATCTCCTCACGACGCACACAGAAAAGATGACTAAATACACAGACTTAGCAACGGAAATAAAAAGGCAATGGCAGGTAGATAGAGTTAACATAGTACCGATTGTCATTTCTACAACTGGTGTAGTACCGAAGACTCTTCAAGATAGCCTCAACACATTGGAAATGCCGAAATCCTCTCTCATACTCTTACAAAAAGCAGTCCTTCTTAACACATGCCGTCTCACACGCAAATTTCTCGCTTCATCCTCATCATCTTAACTTCTTACCATCATCCCTTTTTGGCACACTTGGCTAAGGCCCGTGTGTTAGATTTTGTTACCCCTTTAAAATAAAAGGGAGACCAGACAAGGTATAAAATGACATAATAATAATAATATAATAATTTTAATAATATTCTACCACATACACACAACGCCATCTAGTCCCAAACTAAGCAGAGCTTGTACTATGGGTACTAGACAACTGATATAAATACATATATACTTTTTTTTTTTTTGTAAATACATACATATTAAACATAGAAACACCCAGACCAAATCAAACATCAAATGTTCATGCACACAAATGTTTGACTTGAGTGGGAATCGAACCCGATTCAATGATTCATTACTCCCCATAATATGGTTTTAGTGAAATGGCTTTTGAGATTCATAGATGCTTTTCGAAATGAAAGCCAAAGAACGAATGATCATTGTTTTATTCCGAAAAATAACATTTCATCATAGTTTGCTTAGACTTATACATTACAGGAAACGATTATAGACTTACTTGTTCGATAAAATATCAGTCAAGGCGAATATTGGATTTTTGATTTTAGCCAGACCACCCTTAGTGACACTACGCAGTTGAACCCAAATATGTAGTAAGTTTTTTAATTTTCCGACGATTTTATTTTTTATTACATGAATATTTTCAATTGTATATTGTCAAAGTATTTGTAACAGTTATTTTTTTTAGTATATTTGTATTGCGTACGGACTTGGTAACAGCGACACCTATTGCCCGCGTCGCATTTACTTGATTTATCCAAAGTAGTTTATAACTATAGTATTGATGTTCTTCGTTCGCCGTCGGACCACTAGATGGCGTTTGTTTTGTAGATAAGTCATTTTATTAATTTATCATGACAAATTGTATAGGTGTTAAAAGTGTTTTGTTATGGTAGGAAGCGAGTTACTTTTGATTTTGTTCGTGTTGACTTCGTTGATAATTTAAATGTCAAATTAAAATGTTAAGTAGGGATTATTTCTGGAAACTTCACAAACCGAACATATATAAGTCCGGCTTTCAGCCACAGGGGACACTCTGCTAACTCTTGTCTTCCAATCTTAAATAGTGTTTTGTCTGGTGATCTTATTTTAGTAATATCTTATCTGTTCAAAGTACCCACGAAAGTGGTGAGTATATTCTTATTTTTTCCTGTACCTATTTGTTTCTGGAACCTGATCGATAATATGAGTGCTAGGAGTGCGAGAGAGGAGGCTCCGAGCACCATCAGCTCGGCTCTGACGCGCGCCGCTGCGGTTTTTTTTATACCCACTAATTAAATTTTTTTTTTAATTATTGTAACTTAATTTTTTTTTGAAATATACATGTATGTATGACTGAGGTGTAAGTTGTTTTCCTCTAAGGAGTCCCGTAGGTTTCCCACACGCACACACTTCTGTTCTCTTACAAGGCGCCCTGAGGTAATCTCGGGAATCTCTCCACTGGGTTGGCCGGTGAGTAGTCCGCCTGACAAGAAAAGCGACTACATATTAAAAAATGAAAATCATTTTGCACCGATTTACGATAAGAGGATCTTTCTTTATAATTACAGCGTAAACGTGTGTAGGTTTCTATATTATATTACACTAGCTGAGACCCGCGGTGTTACCCGCGTTTGTTGTTATAACCGCGGTAAACATCGCGAGGCGAAGCTAGTCTTAAAAAAGTGGCTTAAGTTACTCCTTATGTCATCAGCTATATGCCAGTGAAAGTCCCGTCGAAATCGGTCCAGCCGTTCCAGAGATTACCCGGAACAAACAGACAGACCGACAAAAATTGTAAAAAATGTTATTTTCGCATATGTACCGTGTAAACATACATTTAGTATGCATATGCATTTAGTAAAAAGCGGTTATTTTAATATTACAAACAGACACTCCAATTTTATTTATTTGTATAGATGAATATCTATTAGTATCTTAATTTTGCACAGGAAACTACGTGTCTAATGATTTGCTAGTATTGAATGCTATGTGTATATTTATTTTCAACTTAATCGAACAAATGATGTAATACAAAACTTTAAATCATAAATTATTTTCTTTTACAAACCTCTAGTTCTCTTCTGAATTCTTTTTTTTAGTTTTTGCTCTTCCAATAATTACATTTCTGCATCAAACTAAGGATAATGGGCAGATTAATGTCTTAGATATTAAGTTCGTCTTTGTATAAAACATGCAAGAAGTTTTAATAAATAAATAGATCGACCTGAAACTCGAAAGCTTAGTAATTTTTCGATTTTCATCGCTAGTCTTTTTTAATCGTCGTTTTATTGTGTATCATACGAGTATCATTTTATCTAAAAAAATGATATTGTTCAGAAGCATAATTAGTTTAAGATATACTCGGTTATTTTTTGTATTTATAAAAAACTTGCACGATATACCGAAATCACTTCCATATTGTTAATTAAATGTTTTTTGGGATGTTTTTTTTGGCACCTTTGTAAGCTGTGCCGTGCATCTTTTATTTTCTCGTATAATTTACTCGGTCATCCATAAAAAGAATAGTCAGAATTGGGACCAATTCCTTCTGCCAAAGTCACGGTAGGGAAACGATAAATTACCAAATTATCTGTTTCTGGTGTCTAGGATATGCTGACAGCATTTACAAATATTAAACAAAAAAAAAATTGACTGAGAGTATCAAGTTTTCTATTTTACAAGCAGAACTGTTTTATCATCATCATCAATCATCAACAGCCTATACTAGTCCACTGCTGGATATAGGCCTCTCCTTAGAAAGGAGGTGTATAACGTGCTTAAAACTTCAGTATCAGTAGCGTTGGGTCTATTGTATAATGTTTTATTATTATATCGTAATGTTTTATTCACAGCTATTCTTCGCAATAAAAATTAAAAGATCCCATATAGTTAACGTGCCTACCATCGCGCACTCAATCTCAGCATTTCATAAGAAGGTCGTGAAAGTTAAACACGCCTCCAGATTACATCTGTATGGTAGTATTGATGACCTATTTCATGTGCTACCTAAGAATATTTTTTCTTAACGACCGATAACGATAACCGATGATACACACACAGGTACTTCAGTACTTACTCGTCAAGATGGTGCTAATAATGGTACCTATTGTAAAAAAATAAATGTTTGTTCCGGTTTGTCCTATTGTGTGTTTTAGATCATTTGACTTCAGTTAAAACTCAACAACTTGGTCTTATAGCTCATTAGTCAACGAAAACTGACAGACGGACATCGGCTGAAAAAAATAATCAAAGAAATGGGTTTAGAACTGATTTTCTCACACTTTACTGAAGGAGTTCTTCAAGGTTATGCATTAGGTCCTGTACCTTCTGTACGTACCTATGTGAATTTTGTGAAAAGTATTAAAATAGCAAGTAGTTGGTTCATATAAAATATACTTTTGATTTGTTTATGTGGACAAATGAGTAATATTTATGTAGCATAAAAAAAATTCAACCAAAAAAGGATAGATTCAGACACATTTATTCATTATCGTCTTAAATTTATCTTTGTTTTTAATTTCTACAAACAATACATACCAAACTAAGATTCTTATATAAATATGCCTAAAAGTAAAATATATTATGTTTTGCTGAAAATAATCTTCATCGTGATTTAGAGATGAAAAACACACATATTTTCAATAACCGTAAAAATAATTACAATTAATATAAAAGTAAAGGTTAACTTGACTTATTATAACAGCCACGAATGAGAAATTTAACGTAATAATATTGAAATTACCTTGTAAATTTATTAATATTCCTCTTTTAAAGTCCATTATAGAATTAATTTCATGGTTTATATATATTCATAGTCAGTTACAGTAAAAGCTCGCATTCTGGTAAATCTTAAAGTTAGTCAGTAAAGGTCGATTAGTATGAACTCAATGATTAATGGTAAAAGTCCGTAATGCGTTTGATCGTCTTCATTTCGAACAGTCACTACTTTCCACTCAGTAAAGCCTGAAATTTACCAGAAAGACCTAGTTTTTCCGTCATTATATGATTACTAATAATTTTTCTTTATAATCGTAATAATAATAAATCATTGACTGCACGGATGGCGTAGTGGTTTAAGCGGTCATCTCGCTGCTTCCTTCAACGCTGAGTGTTGTGGGTTCGATCCCCACATGGGACAACAATTTGTGTAATCCATAAATTGTTGTTCTGAGTCTGGGTGTCCTTTGTATCCTTTTCAGGTATGTTTGTAAAGTTTCCCGCGATACAGGATTTATTCCAAGTGCAGGAGTTGCTGTTTATAAAAATGCAATGCATTAAAACGCATTACGTATGTGAGTTTGT
The DNA here is from genome assembly GCA_902825455.1 of Arctia plantaginis. NCBI lineage: Eukaryota > Metazoa > Arthropoda > Insecta > Lepidoptera > Erebidae > Arctia > Arctia plantaginis. Next base: position 3,556,461 of record CADEBD010000327.1, on the reverse strand, counting down.
TCTTACCGTTATATAATTATGTTTGCACCCATCTTTAAACAATGATATTTTGGTCCCACGTTTAAGTTTTATTTCGAGCGATAAAGTGAAATATTATGTATAAACACAATAAAAAATAACATTTGCGAATTTATCATTAGATCTTTGACGTCATAGACTTTGACCTCTAGATCGGTACATTAAATAATACTATTTTATTTTAAATTTAGTCTCTCAACAACAAATAAAACTTTAAAACAAAATATACTATTACTATAATATAATACAAACAAAGAGCGTAATACATTTGGAGGTTATAGACAAAATCAACAAATATATGTTTTGTCGACCATCATTTCATAACTTAATGTCAATTTGTCACTTAAAATATACATTTTTACATTCATAAGTACAGTTTATTTACTCGTTCATGCTAATATTTGTTTATTCTTAGACATGACACAATGATAGTGAATGTTGGACCATCAAGGTCCAACATTCACTATCATTTAAAACTTATTAAGTCTAGATTTACGGCAAGTGTCCAGAAGTAAATATAAAATATTTCTGAAATTTTGACCAATATAACTAGCAGTATAAAATCACAACAATGAAACTTTGACGTAACAATACAAGGAGTCGAATGCCTAGTCGAAATCTAATTTTCTGAATGAACCAGCTAAATATTCTTCGTTGATGTCAGAATCGGGTCGTTTCTTTTCGTTTGAAACGATGCTCATTGCGTTTATCAGGAACTGCTTATATTTGGTGCTTCTTAATTCTTTTTCATACGTATCTGAAACAATTAGAATCATTAGTGTTTAAAGATTAATGAATAAATGAATTATAAAGATCTTGTAACAAAAGTAACATGCTTGTAATGTCTGTCCATACATGTTAATTTATCTCTTGTTTAAGTTAGAAGGAGATATTACTGTGGTTTTAAAACCTGGACCTGTACAGAACTGCAGAATCGGTAGGAAAAAAATCGGTCAGAACGCTTTTAAAAAAAAATGCCTTTTAAACCGCTCTATGAAATATACTTTTTCCGATGAAATATAAAACTGTGCTATTTGTAACTGTCATTCAGCAAATTTATCTTAAATACCCATTTAAAATAACGTAAATCTTTATATTCTAAAATAGTTAATAGTTACGTAAATTGTCTTATTGTAATATATCATTGTTCATAAAGATTCTGGTTACATCATTTTTCACAGCGAGACAATGAAACGGTTTTATTAGTTTTACCTATTAACGTCACGTTTTTTTCATGTATTTGATAAACGTATTTACGTATTTTCTTTTACATTTAACGATTCTAATTACTATTAAATTAGCCATTCTATTGTAATTTACTAATTTATGTAATCTGATATCATTAAGAACAAAATCAGTGCTGTTTGTCGTAGGTACTGCCACACTGTTCCTTCGACTATCACGAAATTTGCATACATTTCGATAAGGAAATAACCAGATACATGGTACTTTTCGTCCAGAAACTAATAGTATTTTAAATAAAGCTACAGTGCCATATTTTTCACATTAAAACTTACATGTATCGTGAAAATTGGTACCTCATTTAAATTTTTTAAACAAAACATAGAGGAGGATAATTTTTAAACAATTGTCAACATCGACACAAACCAAAAAAACCTTCCAGTATTATTCTATACCTTAGATACCACCATATTACCATGTCATATCATCATCGTCATCGGTGCATGATAATAACGGTGAATAACCATTGAACACTGGTGTTCAAACTTATCATTTTGCACTTTTCAGGTGCAAAATGATAAGGAAATTGATGAATAATATATATTTTATATGTAAGATTCTGAAATTTATTCATGTTATTAAAACTTATAAATACATATCTACTTTAAAGAACAAAATAAAGAAAATTAATCTAAAACGTACCGAAAAATGGTACATGTTTTGTATTGCCGAATAATGAATAAATAATCATAACTTACAGGAAGCATAAACCAATATAGACACACACATTTAGTTATTTTTATCTTTATAATAATAATATCTATAAAATAACCTCATGCATATATTTACCAACGCTGTTTTGCCAATATTATTGTTTTTAATTTTTAATCATTTTTCCTTTCTTTTTTTCTCTTTTTTTCCAAACGCATACTCGGAGGAAATAGATTGCTGTCTCAAATATAAGCAAGTAACACTGTATACTTTAAATTGAAAACGACGATGTAATGTCTACCGAACAACAATGTATAGCGAAATGTGTAATCGCAACTGGCACCCACAGGACAGGCTTGCCTAGTGTGGGGCCACCGGCAATGTATCACATATTTTGTACTTTTCTTTTCGGTAATAAAAAATGAATTTGATTTGATTTGAATTTAGATTTTTGTAAGTCTAGCTTATTACCTATCCATTGTAGACGTTGGAGAAGTAAACTAGATGTTGTACATACCTTTGAAGTCAACCATCGATTTCTCCTCGCCTCCATAGTCTTTAGGTAAATACTTTTTCGGGACATGCATATATAAAGAATCGAGACTGTCATGGACTATAACACGATCCAAGATCTTTGGACTAAAGAACTGTTTCATGAAAGTGATTAAATGCTGGAGTAGATTCATCCCATTTAGCACGTGGATCGAGTTGATTCTCATACCAAGACCCTCCTGGAACAAAATGTAAATATTCATATAGATCAGTTAGTAAGTTAAAGGTACCTTTTTTATTAACCCGTTGAGCGTTTTAAAGACACACCCGTGCACGTTACTGTTTTGGTTGCGCCAAGCTCTACAGTCACAGGCGTGTCTGTAGCTAATATCTGTTGCCGACTACACTCGAATTTTACACTGCTTTTTCATTGATTGTTAACTAATCATAATCAGTAAAATCAATCACTAGGCCTTATTTTACTGTGACGTATAACCTATTTCTAGTTGGAAAAACAAAGTGTTACAATTGACGAACAGAAATTAACTAATCCCGCCATTATCACGAAGGTTTGTAATAAAGACAAAATAAAGACATGATTAATATATTAATAATGGGTTATGTCTTCTTTGAAGTTAAGTCTTAAGTATAATTATTTGTTATATGGAACATGATGCAACATGAATGAAACAGTAGACTTCCTTGTCTTAATGGGCTTTTATTTGGACCTTATAGACTAGTTTACTTGTGGTGAACATTTCTCTAGCACCCTCGCCCTTTGCATTTTCCTATTTTAACTCTTTCCTTTGTCAAGTCTGAAGAAAATTTCGGCCATCTGACATACAATGCCAGCTAGTATTCAAACTAAGCAATAATTACATCCACAAACATTCAATCAAACTATGGAACGGGTTATCGTCTGCGGTATTCCCGGACCGATACTCACCATACTCACGATACTTTCCATCAGGTGACCCGTCTGCTCGTCTGCCCCCTCTAACATAAAAAAAAAACAAACAGGTTCCCATTAGTTAGGCGGTCGACATTAAAAAATAGCAAAAGCCCCAAATGCAATTGGGAAAAGAACGATAAGTTAATAATCTTGTGTGTGGTGTATGTAGATCAGTAGATAATGGCCTAATACATACATGAAGGTTCCATGTCCCAAGCACATGTGAAGCGTAGAGACTATAGAAGAGTCCAGGGCGTCTAGGTGGAGAGGCGGGCAAAAGTCAGGGTGTAGGAATAACAAACGCGAACACACAACTAGTACATTATAATGTACAATATATAGACATTTCAAAAGCTTACGTGAAATAAGTTTGCTGCTTTCTGCATTATAACTGGATTTAGTCTAAGCAAGTGCGAAAATGACGCGTATTTTAAATCTAACACCCAGATATCTTCCAAAAAGTAGTCATTCCTCAGTCTTATATCAGCCATCTGAAAGACAATACAAAGATATACACACTTATATATCTACTCTTGAGAAGTAATTCTTACTAAGTAACAAAAATTCGTTTCTGTTGTCAAAATCAGGCATGATCAATAATAATATTAGACACAATTTTGCCAAAAATGACGGGTACTATTAAATAAAAACGAAAAAAGAAATGTAATTATTGCAGGTGCAGCAGCATGGCAAGCTTTGTATGTTAGTCTGAATAAAGGTGTTTGCAATATCCGGCTCATATATAGGCTCTTTTGAAGAATCGCATTTCATGTAATTTGCAGCTATTAATATTTTATTTTTAATGCCTACCGTATTTCAACACTACTGATCGATAAATCCATAGATTAAACAACCTTATGATATGAACAGTAAACTAAACTATAATAAAGCAAGAAATTATGCAAATTATTTAATACGAAAGACCAAATACAACAAGATCAAATCTGACATTATTATCAACAAGAACAATACAAAATACCTTTGGAAAATACTGAACTGATTGACAGGACGAATCAAACAATCTATCGATGATATTGTTATCAATGCTTTCAAAAACGTTAGTAGAACCTGCAAGCAAATTGCTAATAATTTTGGGCAAACGGTCTCCAATAACGTTAAAGACTTAATTCCAAATTGCTTATTACCTCTGCTAATCAAGTCACACTATAGTAGCAGCGCTAATGTAACAATACGTTATATAGTAAACCAGCTGAGTCTCACTCAATTAAGAAAATAAAAATGTCACCAAATAACAATAAAGCACTCAGAAAGGAGTAGATGTTATCTTGACTGTTGACGTTAAAAATATTAATATCATTCCATGTTAAAAACGGACATAAAAGGCATAATAATAATAAAAAAGGCAGTCAAACTGAATATGAAAATTATAGAGCAATAATTATACTACCATCCATAGATGAAATAGTTGAAAAATACATTTGCAAACAAGTCTATGACTTTTATGAAAAAAAAACTGTCAACAAATCAATATTGATTTCAATCTCATAAAAATACATCACAACTACTCTCAGCTTTCACAGATGCTATATACTCGTACAATCATCAAGACAAAAACATTACGTATTGCTCGTATTTATAGACTACAGCAAAGCATTTGATACGCTCAAATATGACAGGTTAATAGAATGTCTCTTTGACAGTGGTATTAGAGGCAAATTACTTGAGTGATGTAGGTACCACTTTTGGGATAGAAAGTTTATGGTCTAAGTTGAAAACGTGCTTATTGAAAACATCATAGTGACGGAAGGTACAACTCAAGGCTGTGTTCTGGGGCCCTTACATTTCTACATAAGACTAATTACGTTGATTTGACTATTCCTTGTATTTGTGTGTGTGTTATACCATAGAAAACGTTGAGAAACAAACCTTTTTTGGACTCATTATTCACAACCGGCTAAACTGGAAAGAACACATAAATCAAGTGCAACAAACTAAGTATTATTCTTGACAAATTCTCCATAATTAAACATACTATACCATAACAAACATTCTATAAATCTCTGGCAGATTGAATAATCTTATATGGCCTTTCGAGTTACGGCAGTACTTACAAGAGCCACCCTGACAAAATATATGTACTTCAACTTAAAACTTTAAGAGAGAGAATACCACGTAATAATAAATAAATTTAAGAACGACTGCCAACAATTATTTGATTTTTGCAAAATTATTCCTATACATCAGAAAATAAAACGAACGTTACTAACCGAGGATTACTTTAATGTAGATCGTCAAAAATAGAAAGCCCGTGATACACTTGATTAAAAAACCCGTAGCTTCAATCTTCTACTTCTATTTACAAATCTATTCGGAAAATAACTTAAAATACATTGTACTATTCTTAATAAATGAACTCCCAAAATCCGTAAAGACATCATTAACAAAGGTAAAGATAAAAACAAAGTTGAAACAATACTTTTTACAAAATTCAATCGCCTATTTTTCATACCCTGGAACAACGTATATAGTGTAGTAAGATAAAATTAATGTGTATATAATATTATATTACAGCATCGACGCTCGGTTGATGTGACCATTGCAAACTACGTACACTTTTTTGTGTACTACCCTCACGGTTTTATTGTGATGCTTTTTGTGTTTGTGTTTTTTTTTCTAGGTGTATTTGCATTTTGTGATATTTTATGACAATGTAAGTAACATATGACGCCATTGATGTACGGTAAAACTCGAATTAGTTAGTTGCAACTCTATTTACTTGATTTTTATTTTTATCAGCTCAACAAATAATATATGTATACGATTGAGTATATTTGTTGCTGTCTCATTCTTGAATAGATAGATTCATTCGTCTTGTTCAGATTGAAGAACGCCTCTTAAAGGATATAAGATGTATCAATATGTTATTAAATATTTAAACTTACCATAAACGTATTTCTAAACAAATTTTCGCAAGAGAAGTTACTTGTATCCACATCTAAAATCTTAACCACAGTTATTCTTCGTCCCTGAAAAAGCTTAGGCAATGTAACTTGAAGACTGTAACAAACAAATTTATCTCGTATTAGATACAAATATAGTAGGTAAACATTTACAAGTTGTCTTTAATGTTACAATCAGTTTATGTTCAACACACAGACAATGACAATTGTAATGAAATAAATAAATTTTAAAGTTTAGGTTTTAAAGAAAAGAAAACGAAACAAATCTCTTTTTTGTAATTTTGTGTATGTTATGTATTCCTATTTTAAAATAATTGACCAGAACTTTACCTTTTTTACACGTTTTTACTGTATCTACATGGTAAAAAAATCATTGACAGCTTTATAGGACAAAAATGTTCGTACTTACTTAGCAGAAGTTGACAAGTTAGCTAACGTTGTTATTGATAAAATACCCGATTATAAACAAAAGATGAGCTAAAGTTATTTTACAATATAATCTTCCATCAATAATATTTAACAAAAAAATAACCATGGTTAATTAAATTTTGGGAAGCCATTGTTTTTATCATGGTACAATAACCATGGACATAACAGATGTTGTTGTAGCATGATACATTATAACAATAAATATTAAACAATGTAAGTCATAAAATCATGTTTAGCATAATTGAAGAGGCATTTTATGTGAAACTTAAAAGAATAAGCTAATTATTAAAAGAAACAAAAACCTGACTGCGTCAGAGGTACTTAATAAAGAAGAAGATTTTTTAATAATTAAAAAAAAACGGCTGATTTTTTAGGTAACTATACTGGATACACTGCCTCTCCTTAGAAAGGAAGTTTTGACCAAGTATACCATGCTGGCCAGACGGGTTTTCATTTTTATAAACTCAACGTCCCTCTTACACCAAAGAGGAATGTAACGACACCTTCCAAGACAAAATCGGTCTAGTCCTTTAGGCTACAGATAGCGTCAAAGAAGATATACATATACTCAAACACCATAATCCATCTTTCTGATGCAGTCGGGCTAAAATTATGTGAAATTCTGAAACTTATTCATGTTAGACTTAGGTATGTTTAGTTCTAGATGCCATGAATCTATACACAACCTTTTTCTACGTTTAGTGGTCAAAATACTGAATTTTAAAGAAATAACCAACAGATCATCATAAGGTCGAGAAAGACATCCTACAAAGAAACATCTTTGCAAGATTTCCTTCTTACGAAAGTATTTTGATAGTTAAATTACTTTTATAACTGATGAAAATTATTTAATCGTTGATTTTAATCGTTAATACGTATATACATGTCATTTCCTAATAATCGAGGTGGTCATCATCAACAGCCTTTAATAGTCCACTGCTGGACATAAGCCTCTCCTTAGGAAGGAGGTTTTGGCCTACTATACCACGCTGGCCACACGGGTTGGTAATAGGGTTTGTGTCAAGTTTTTCTTCTCTCTGCAGTGCTGTTGTTCTGCGTAGTTTTTGCCCTTAGTCGGCTCTTACGACACCCACGGGATGAATAGGGGTGGTGACACTCTTTATTCTTAATTCGTCACCACACGGACAATCGAGGTGGTGTTTTCATCAAAATCAACATTTGACTTCGCTGCAACGCTATACCTACAGTAACTATGGTTACAAGGCGACCGACAAGCAACTAATAAGGTCGATGCCCCTCACTTATTACCCACTGTATCAAAACAACTTTAAAATTACTAAAATTTTCTATTCACACTTTACTAAGAACTTAGGACTATCTGCATCACACTTAAGTTCTACAACATAATAAGTAGTAATAAATTAAGTAAAGTAAATAGATTTTACGAGGCTGAATTAAGGAGGTATCAGCCCTGTTATTCTTAATATGAAAGACCTTCGTTTTTTGGGCATGAGGTCTAAGATTTTGCTTTTTGTTTATGAGTAGAAGACATTAGTTTTTGACCGATTTGTGACAGAACCGAAGTCTCTGGTTATATTAAACGAAAATCTTTAGTTCAAGTATTATAGTAGCGGGTTAGTACGAGTACCATGTTAGTAAATTAAAAATGGATTTTACGAAATAGCCGGATTCGGGTAGGCTAAAAGAATCATTATTTTACAAGTACATAGAGGACACATCAGCTAAGAGATTCATGAATTTTACGACAGGGCTTTCAGAAGTTCATATGAAAGTCCCGAAACGAATTGCAAATGATACAAAGTTCACTGGGTCATCTAGTTATATAGTCTTCAGGAATAATTTATATCTTTAAAGAATAACACTTACTATGATGTCCACAAATCTTGTGATCCGGATAGGATAGCTTCTCTTCCCTGTATCAGTTCAGGTGCTAGAAGTCTGTATTTGTACCAACTGTCGATTCTGCGTTTCGTCTTCTCCAAAGATCCCTTCGATATAATCAGCATTCTTTCCACATATTCTCTATCTGTGGAAAACATACAAGAATTAGTTTTTTTCTTTTTCACTCTTTCATGGGAAATTGAAACTAAACTTGTTATGAAACCGTTGTTTGTCATGGATGGGAATGGAATCCACGCCATTTTGCCTCGCAATTCGGATCGCTAACCTCTGGACCAACAAGCTAATAACAAATATTTTACTATGTTCACCATTCTGTTTACGTATTTTAACAAATAATGAACTTGAAAGGCCTTAGATAATACGATAAATAGTATGTACTGAATACATACAGAAGACAAAACAAATAAAATCATCTCAAGAGATGCCAATTCAACTACATCAAAAGAAGGTTACAATAATGACGTTAGTGATTTAATATTCCACTTCAAACCCTTGTGTATTTATAAGAACCTTGTTGGTTTAAAAATATTACCTTTTTCAAACAACTAAAAAGTTTACAAATAAAGCTTACTTTGTAGGCGGTTATCAATAGCATACCTACACCTTTGATATGACTACTAGTGATGTGCTAGATCCTTTAAAATGTATACCTTTCAGAATAGGATCGGATTATTAGAGTCTACACGGATATAAATCTCAAGTTTTTACTATGTTGATAACAGTTTATGTTCAGGACTAAATACTATGTCAAACTTCGAGAAACGCAGCTTGTGATTGCAAAATAAAAAAGTGAATTCATTTAATTCAAATATTACTAAGATATAAAGATAATAATATTAGTAACTTACAACATAAATATTTTAATAGGTATTTAATTTTATAAACAGAATTAAATAATAGATACAATTCTTATTTCCTTCCTAGAATAGCTAGTTCCTAGAATACTTCAAGAACGTTTGATATGAAAGGAAGGATAGGAATTGGACAGAAATACTCAGGTAGACAAGGAATTATTAATTTTAGGCAATGGGATGATGTAGGCTTTGTGCCAGAAAGAGGAAAAGATTTCGGAGTCGTGAAAGAAGTCAATAATGTCGGCTATAACTTCGAGAACTCGTTTGATTGATATCATTCGAAGCAATGAAACTCGGTTCGTTGTTGTCTACTAATGCCCAATGTGTTCAGGAACTTCTACTACTAGAGGTATTGCTCTTTAAAGATGCCCAAGGGGCCAAGAGAAATATGATTGCCGCCATGGAACATGATTGCCGCCGACAGACGATGATATTGCTGACAAAAACGATTAGTATCAGTATTAAAAGTTAAAAAAGGAAACTAGTTATTAATACCCATGGTTTCATGGAAAACCTATGGTTTTCTTTTCAAATTACAAAAAATAAATTAAGTGTCTATTAGAGTAGGGTCCTTTTTCATTTGTGATTTTCTGGTGGTTTTAGATGTTGACTGCTGCTACTGTTAATTCACTCACACACATTTCACACTTTAAGCCTCATAGACAGGGAGATGGACATATTCTGTTGTGCTCTGAGTGCATTCACAAGATAAGCATTGAATGTTATTTGTTACAATATTAACATTTAGTACCACAGGCCTGTCGTATTACATGTTCATATTGTCGTGTTCGATTCCCGGTCGAGTAGCTGTGTGATAAGTGGGTTTGATAAGAGGGTGATAAGAGTAGTTTCTGCGGTGTCTGGGGGTGGTTTGTCTGTGGTGTGTATGGGAGTATATGAGTGTGTTTTACGGTCTAGCCGCCGTGATCCGCATCACGGCTGCCGTGATGCGGGCTGTGCCGGGTTTAGGATCGGACAGTCGTGTGTGGGATGAAGTTGTTATTATTGTTAATGTAGTAGGTACTATTCATTACTATACATATTTTTACAACAAATGGCGGCACTATTGTATTAGGTACAAAACCTGTGAAAATAATTGTATTGTGTGTCTTTTTTTTAATGCCACCCTTTAAAGTGCGTTGAAAATTTATATGAAACTTTGTTGTTTTTGGGTAGTAGCGTATCCTCTATGATGTCTGATGTCGACCACCACGCAGACAAAGTCGCCCGTATAAGCTAGTATTGCATATAAAGATATAGTTATAGCTTTTTAATAATGTTATAATTAATTACTCCAAACTGACACCACATTAGTAGTATTAGTAGTATCTACATTGGACCCGTGCGACGCCGGGGCGGATCGTTAGTGGCTACATGACTACTAGGTGATGAAAATGAGACGATTTAGTTTTCTTATTGATATGAAATAAGAGTTTATACCTATTCCAGCTTCGACCAAATGCGGTTGTTTCTGAAACCATTCGATGATTGCGTCAATGTCTTCTTCTATGGCGCTATCTTTTAATCCGAGTTCTCTTCTGATCTCTTGTTTTTCTTCTTTCGTATGAGGATAAATGATGTCACCTTCTTCGTACGACATCTATTAAATAAACAGGATAGTGAAATTATACTTCATCATCAATAAATTAAAACGCAGATATTAAAATTCCGTAAAATCTATTTTTATTTCACGCTTTTATACTAATAGTATGAAAGAAAAAAAATATATATACGAAACATGCTTATTATACGGGTGCCAGACTTGGGCGCTAACAGAACTACTAGAAAACAAAGTAAAGGTTTGCCAAAATGGAATAGAAAGGAATATATTAGGTAGAAAAATAAGGGATATAGTGAAAATACAAACAATTAAAAGGAAAACGAAATTTAAAAATGCACACACAAACTACAGGTAGCTAAACTAGCGATTGGCAGGGAATATGCTAAGAGAAAAAGACAAATGGACTAAAGTAGTAACAGACTGGTACCCGAGAGAAAGAAAAACAAATACAATTAAAAGAGGGGAAGATGACTTTAAGAAAATAGCTGGTCCAGTATGGAATCGTTTGGCAAAGGACAGAAATGCGTGGCAATCTTTACAGGAGGCTTTTTTCGACAGACTTTTGTATTTTGTGAATACAAAACACCCAAACTCCTTATACAGATAGACTCCCTATCTAACGGGCCTGTTGGTCTAGTGGTTAGTGACCCTGGCTGCTAAGCCAGAGGTCGTGGGTTCGATTCCCACCCAGAACAAATAACTGTGTGATGCGATGCGATCATTTGTTCTATATCTGGGTGTAATTTATCTATAATATTTATGTATTTAGAAGTATATTTATCAGCGCTCTGGTTACTATAGTACAGGCTCTGCCTAGTTTGGGACAAACCGCCGTGTGTGAGATGTGTGAAGTTCCTATTATAACAAAGATAGGTACACCCAGTATCATATATAAAACTAAAAAAAGGATGATTGTTTAAGAGTGTAAGTAATAGCTCCAATAGGTGAGAGTCATAAGAGTCTGTAGCGAGGAAGTCTTAGCCTGGTAATTTAATTATTAAATAACTTCTTGTATTTTTTATCCATGGAATAGTACTGTTGTACTATTATATAGATAAAACTGTGTGTACTAGTTTGGATGCCGATGAACACAATGTTAACAATGACGACAAATATCGATGTTAAGGAAAACCAAAGAAGTAAAAGATTTATTTCATGATATAGAAGGGGAATCAAGCAGTCCAATATAACCACCGGTGGGTGGTACCCGAGGATTTCCACACAAAAGAAAAAAAAAATTGGAACCAAGCAGACGATTCCCCTGAAGGGCGATTCTCGTAATAAAATTACGGTCTCTCAGTATCGATCTCACAACTGTTATTAAAAATAAAAGTTATTTTTGTAGTAAAGTATTAAACATCCAATGCTGACTGTAGTGTATTTTATCGTATTGTAACCGAAAATTGGATCAGTAATCTGCTAGTCTTAGTAATCCTTTACTAAGAAAATACCTTTTACGACAGTTGAGAAATCGAAAGTTGATCAGAACTGAATTGTGACCGAACTTTTATTACGAGAAGTGGCCTTTTGATTTTAAGTGACTCGCCGCCTCCCATTTATACTTGCGGCTCACTTGACTCCCCCCACCCCCCAATAATCAGATACATTCTGGTGCTTTACGGTTTTACCGTAAATAAACATTATGTAATAACTTTAAGGCTTAAAATCTTGATTTTGGCTTTGGTCTGGTCTATAGTCTGGTTTTACCAATTGAGTAAAACCAATTTTGTTGAGTTGGTTATAAAGAACAAGATATTAACCGATTAATATATGGATAACAAGTCTCGATGCAATACCGGACATAATTTTGTTACACTTCACTGCAATTTCTGCAGGTAATTTTGTAATAACGAGCGTTGGTCAACAGATTCATTACTGCGGTACTCGTACTTACATTAACTAACCGAACGGGCGAATACCTTAAATGTTACTACAGCTATGAACACTTATCCAGATATCTTGAAATTTGTTTCTTTACTAACCATAATAACCTCACACATATCTTATACGGTCGTCTGATCCAAAACTAGGCAGATCCTGTGCTATGGTAACCAGACCGCTGATAAACATTCTTATACATTTCTAAATACATACATATTATAGATACATTACACCCAGACATAGAAAAAATGATCGTGCTCATCACACAATTATTTGTCCTGGATGGGAATCGAACCCCTGACCTGCGAGTCAGGATTAACAGGAACCGCCGCGTCAAAATTATCTCTAATATGATAATTTAAATATAATACAGACGAATTGATAACCTCCTCTTTTATGTTTTTGAAGTCGGTTAAAATTGGGAACTTTCTTTACACCAGTTGATGTCCCTATCCCTCTCGCCTCTCTAATCACCACTTTGCGTTCACCACTGCCTGTGATGTAACTGTACCAACCCACAGACATACATATGTAGTCACAATCCCGTTTACCCCTTTTTCTCTCTTATTCTCCCTATTTTCCTAACCCCAGTTTTCGTCCTGTCTGAAAACTATTAAATTACCAGGGACGGTTGGCGTATGGTAGGTATAAAATGAGTGCCTCGGTGGTGCAGTGGTAGCGTATGCGACTGCTGTGCTTAGATCTCGGGTTCGATTCCCGGTTCGGACCAAATGTTAGTATGATCTGCAAATATTTTTTCTTGGTGTTTTCTATGTATAATATGTATGTACGAGTATTTACAAAAAAGTATATTGTATTCTATCAGTCAATCTAGCTTTTATAGCACAAGCTTTGATTAGTTTGAGAATAGATGGCGTTGTGTGTTAGATGTAAAAAAAAACAAAAAAAAAGGAATCAACCAAAATATTTTTTAGTTCTTGAAAATAATTCTTCTATTATATTTAATTGGTTAATAATTTAATTCATTACTCAATTAACATTAATTATAGAGTTTGGTGTATGATATAGTTATTTAAAATTTAATTCTTATATTAATCCTTTAATATCCTCGTCAAACAATTCTCATGTAAGAATTATACGGTAGATGTAGATAATTATACGGTAATTATCTTAAACGTATAAGAATATATAATAAATAAACACAAGTGGATACTTATCTGAAATAATATTTAAAATACCTGCTGATTCTTGTAATAAAAGTTCGGTCAAAATTCAGTTCCGATCAACACTTGATCTTGCAACTGTCATTAAAAAAATTTTCGTAGTAAAATAGTAAAGTATTACTAAGACTAGCAGATTACCCTTTACGGTCATAATACGATATAATCACATTACAGTCAACGTCGAATATACCTTTAATGACAGTTGTAAGGTCGAGAGTTGATCGGAACTGAATTTTGACGGAACTTTTATTACGAGAATGGGCCTTCTGTTCTATGTCATACTATGTCTTTATTATGCGTTTATATCGGTGCAACACCGATCGCAAATAGATACAAACTCGTAAATAGACCGAGATTTGTAATCCCGTCTGAGATTGTCACAACCACAACTTGTCAAACACTTGCAACTGCATTCGGTAATTGAGCTCTAAGGCGGATATTGACCGTAATGGCGATATTTCACCGGTTTTACACATGCGGTCGTATATTTATATAAATTTAATAGTATTGACACATCATACATTTTAATAATAGGTCTTTACCTATGAAATTGCCGTTTTGTATGCAATAAGTGAAAGTACTTATTTTTTCAAACTTTTTTATTTCTGTTATTCGAAGTAATCACCCATGCAATCGACGCATCTTTGCCAACGCATTGGCACTTTATTGATATGATATTTACAAATTATAGTGTATATAGAATTGTGTCTGGAGTACATAAAATTGGCATTGCTGAAATAAACAATGAGACAAGAAAGTATTTCTATAAAGGTACCTTTTCGAGAATATAAATATCTAAAAATGTACAGGTTTCCACCCAACGAAGGTAATAAACAAATTAAACAAGCTAAAGAAATTTAATAATTCAATCAAATATCGGTTATCGGAACTGGCGAAGCATCGTCCATCTGACTATTGAGCAATACAAGGCCATCCGCCGCAAGAGCCAAGCTCGTATTTAACTACGCATATAACTCAGATGGTCAACTACACTGAGTGTAATGGGAATATTTAAGACCAAATTCGGGTTCGAAAATCATATTCAATCCCATAACAAAGTTTACTATCAACGGATACATCGCGGAGCACACCATCATTTTATTTATGCAATTCAGAGCACGCTAGTCAAGGAGTGGACCCTGCCACTAAACGTGACACTAAAATTGTAAATCACTCATCGTACTGCTAATGCAAGCGCGTGAAATGCACAGCAATTGATGACAAAATGAGTGTCAAATATAAGAAATCAGTCTTAGGAACAAAAACGTGATCGTCGAACAAGCATTCAAGCGGTTTAAGGGCTCCTATCCATCCTGGGATACAACCGAATTACAACCAATTAGAATATACTTAGCAGTATATAGGAAAATTTGTAGCATCTTACGAATTTATCCAAAAAATCTATAACAGAATAGAACTAGATAAGCTTTTTAATGTTTATGTATCTTTAGCCATTATGTAACCTGTTGATACGTCTGGCAATTTGAAAGTATCTTATATTTATTACATATACTTACATACACCGACAATGTGTAAGATGTTTCAAGTAACATATATAACTCGAAAAACTAGTTAAATCGAAAGTTTATTTATAAATTAGCTGACGTCTGTTTTATGATTTGTATTTATAGCCGAAGTGGCTCTACTCCTACACCGTGACGTTACATGGCCCATGAACTTTTTTTTATGGTATAAGGGGGCAAACGAGCAAACGGGTCACCAGATGGTAAGCAACTACCGCCGCCCACGGACACCTGCAACTCAAAAGTCACAACTGCGTTGCCGCCCTTGGAGTCCCTCCTGCTCAAGTCAGCGGGATTAACCTCACTCACTCACCTGCCTCAATAATTGCCATATCTATACTAATATTATAAAGCTGAAGAGTTTGTTTGTTTGTTTGAACGCGCTAATCTCAGGAACTACTGGTCCGATTTAAAAAAATCTTTCAGTGTTAGATAGCCCATTTATCGAGGAAGGCTATAGGCTATATATCATCACGCTAAGACCAATAGGAGCGGAGCACCAATGAAGAATGTTTCAAAAACGGAGAAAATTTATTACTATTGAGAGACGCAGACGAAGTTGCGCGGGTCAGCTAGTAAAATATAAAAACAATTAAATAACGAATTAAATCTGTCTCGAACTTCTAAAGTTTAGTGTGTTTAAATAAGCGACCAATATGACAGAACTTAGATTAATGGTATTAGATATATTAACATAAAAGCAAAAATAAAGAGAATGCACAGCACTCGATAAATAAAAATATAAATTTGTAAATGTATAAAAAGTTTTATCGATTTGAATGTGGTGTATTGATTTCGAGTCAAACACTCTGGTGAGAATAATTTAATTGTATTGTATGCAGATCGTTACAAACTACGTTTATTTACTTATTTTTTCATTTCATTGATTAAATATATTCAATATTAATATACTTGAGTCAAACTATGTGCTATGACATAACATATGAATATCTTGATGTATATTTCAGTAACATACATCAAGATATTCAATGGCTGGGTCGAGAGATGAATAAAATTTGAATGAAATTTAAATATTGAGGCGATCGTCTCACTATCAATGTCGATGTAGTAAAAATTAATTTATTCTACGATTAGTTCATTGTCATATTTATTATCAAGGCTTTTACAAGGCTTTTTATTTCCTATTATTATTAAGTTCACTTTTTTAGGGTGTGTCTACAAAATTACATTAGTAGTAGTAGTAGTAGTAGTGAAATCGCCAAGGTCAAAGTTTAAATGGCAGTATAACTTTTTTCAACATAAACGGTAGAGATTTTTTTGATAATAATTTTAATTGAAATTTGTATTACCAAAAGAAACAAATATGTTAGTTAAGTAGTAACCAAGTCATTAATTTGGTAATAACATAAATATCATATAATGTTAATTTACTATGTTAAATTTTATTCATCCTTTTCATGTAGTGAAATCAAAACGGCAGATTAAAGCAAGATAAAAAAAGAAATAAGTTATCTATACTACAAAAAAATTCATCTCAAGATATGAATTAATTAATGAGTTTTTATTATATTTTATTCAAATAATTTGAAGGCAATGCAACAAAGTCTCACGAATTTAGAAATTTTAGTTAAATTTAAGTTTTAGCCAAACAATAAAAGCTCAACTGATGTATAGAAATTAATATGTTTATATCATCATCACATCATCAACAGCCTTTAATAGTCCACTACTGGACATAGGCCTCTCCTTAGAAAGAAGGTTTTGGCCTACTATACCACGCTGGCCAGACGGGTTGGTATAGGGTTTGTGTCAAGTTTTCCTTCTTTTTGCAGTGCTGGTGTCCTGCGTTGTTTTGCGCCCTTAGTCGGCTCTTACGACACCCACGGGATGAATTGGGGTAGTGACATTCCGTATTCTTAATCCGTCACTACACGTTTATATATATAACATTCATATAACATTCATATATAAACATAACATATGTTTATATATGAATGTATAAATAGGTTAGTGTGAGTGTTTAGTCATGACCTGACCTGACCTCCACGCAGAAAAACCTAAAAGGCCGTTGACACTGATTAAATTTCTAATTTCTTCATTTTATTCTATTGTTTATTTCTTCCTTTATGCACAAAAAGACTTTCAATACTTTACATCCATCAGTTTTTTTTCTTATTATTTTTGATTTTTATTTCATTTTTAAAACGATCTTTTTGCTAATGGAAGGACCAAGCCCTTAAGCAATAAAAAAATCCAATCATATTTAAATAGTTTTTCTGCAGCATAAATATGTCTCTCATGTTAATTAATACCTGGAGGTGTCAGTTTTTATAAATTATTCAGGCTTTACAATATTTATGATTATTACTAATGACAATAACCACTGCATGTCCAAATAAATAAATAAAAAACCTTAAAGAGTAAAACACCATTTAATATTAATATATGATAATTCTGGCATAAATTAATTATCCAAATTGGAACACGAAAAAATGTTTCATTAATTAATTCAGATGTTATGGACTTATTTTAACGAAAGGAATAAATATTATTAATAAGATGAACTAATTTAAATTAATAATAAAATGAAAAATAGTTTAAAAAATTATTAAATTAATATTTAAAAAAAAATACATACATTGAGGAATCACTGTGAGCTCCAAAATAAACTTAAATAACAAATATCACATAAATAAATACCACTGCTGTATTAAACCATTAATATTAATTAATTGAAAATCGTGAAAATATTCGGGCACGTCTACTTCGCGAGACTTACAACCGAAAATTGTTATGTTGTCCTTTAAACTCTATAAATATGTAGCATTCGAAATCTTATTGCGACCTCTAATGTTCTTGAAAGATAATATAACAACTTATTATATTATTATCACTTTATACTTAAAAATAAAATAAATAAATGGATTATTCTATAAATATTTGCAATGTGAAGTCGTCAAAACAACTTTATGCTAGATGTCAAATTTGCTTGTTTAAACATTAAAAAAAAATGTTAGTATAGAAGTTATTTTTTACCATTCTGTCATTCAGTTATAATACATGTTTTTTTTTTTCATTTCTTTAAATTATAAATCAAAGTTTTTTTTTATTAGACGTATGACATAAATAAGAACAATGACCATGAACGTAAGAACATTTTCTTGTTGACAGGGCGAAAATTCCTTCGGATCCCCGGCTCCTTGGGGTCGGCAGGAGTATGTGGTGTTTCCACTAAAATTCACCCCGATGGCCAGCCTCAGGCCCTACTCTGAGGAGTACCCAGACCGTGTGATTTCAAGTCCACCACCACCGTAACCATGTCATATCCGAACGTAGCTACCCTAGATTGGTTGTTTTCAACAGATCTCTACAATACTTTGTTAATACTTTCTTTTTATTTGTCTTCAAATTATTGAAACAGAGGTGTTTAATATTAGAGTATTTTAATATTTATTTTAATGAGTATTTTAAGTGTGAAGCTGAAGAAGCTAAAAACAAACAATTTATTTTTAACTAAAAAACTAACTCCTGGATAAAAAGAAAACAAATTGGATAAAAATTAAGCATTGTTATATTTATATAAAGATTGTTTTATGAACTTGGACAGTCAATTTTATAATTTATAACCTTGGAATACCAAAACAACACAACTTATATGGTATTTTATGACTATTTTATCCTTTTTTGGTATACAAATCTTTTGTGTCTAGAAAATTGCGTTACGTTATTTTGGAAATTGAATAAAAATTGTAATCGATTTTGAGGTCTATAACAAGTTTTGAGAAGTTTATAAATTTTATCCAGTACCCGGTATCTGGCTTGGAAATAGAATTTTAAATTACATATCTCATTTAATATCTTAAGTTCCACCACTATAAATAGTTACCACTTTAATTATTTAGTCATCGTTGTCCAAACCGATTCAGGCACAGTAACACAAAAGTATTAAATTTGTAAATTATTTTAATACCTCTTCTGTTATATGCAAGAAGTAGCGGCTTAGGACATATTGGGTACGTATAGCAATGTAGGTATATTACATCTGGATATAGGTCCATGCTCATTCTTCCATTATCATTTTTCATCTCTTGATTTTAGGTAAAGTTTTATATCTATATTTGAACAAAATCCTTTATACTTTTCTCATTTTTACAGCTCTTAAAATCAACTTTGTAGTTTACAATTTAAGGTTCAACATCTTTATAACTTACTTTTTCTGAGAATATTTTTGTAATATTTAGTCAGCTTCGCTAGCAATTATTTCTCAATTCCTGGATATCATTAAAATGCTAACTAAATTCTTAATTATTTTCTTAATAAAGTTATCTTGTGCATAAATAGACAAATATTATTAAGCACAGTAGAGAAATTCCTGTGTCAAACTAAATGGATATCTCCTGTAGATTCAGCTTTTATCCCTTTATATCAAATCATGTTTTCTTAGCCTCTTGACGTGTGTTACTGTAGTATTATTATGAATATCTTATACCTATTTACATATCAAATTGTACACATACTTATTTACACTGCAACATTACAATATTAAAATTACTGTGTTAAAATTAATGTGGCCCTTTCATAATAATCGATTGACCTTATTTTTTAACACCATAAATACTCCAAGGTCATTATAACCAATACAAACATCACAATATACACAAGAGCTAAGAGATCATCAGTCTATTATTTTATTTACAGTCTTTAATTCATTTCTCAGTCTAAAAGTTGTTCTCAGTCTAGGTGTCCTTTGTCCGTTTAATATATGTTTGTAAAGTCCCCCGCGACACAGGATTTATTCCTAGAGCGGGAGTTTTCTTTTAAAAAAGAAAAAAAATACATCGGCAAATTCTAAGAACATCGGCCCATTGTATTTAATATATTTGATAACAAACTATTTACAAGCGTTATCAGCGGTTGTAAATAGCTTATAATAGGATCAAAGTAACTCATATATTTTTGCTATCTAAAGTTCAATATAGTATCGATCTGGTTTATAACACTTGTTTACAAAAATATTTTTTTTTTCAATTATTTGATTGCTAAATAGCGTTTGGTAACATGTAATTGATAAACTTACACAAAGTTCTACAGAGGAAGAACTATTTTTAGTGTTTTTTTATTTCTTTTCGTTAATATTAAGATATCCACTCTTCTTTTTTCTTTTAATTCTATGTTCTTTTTCATTGCTGAAACTAAATTTTTAGTTTCTTTTTTGTGTTTTAAGTAGTCAAGTCTCGCATCTGAACACTCGAAAGCAAATGCATTTTTGGAAGTGATTATTAAATAAACCTTCAATTTTAATGACACGTGTTTAAAATATAATATACAAAATATATAAAATGTTTAAATATTTATATATAAGTTCTTGAATTGTTTGCAACAAACGGTATAAGTAAAAGGAAAAAAAACACAAGAAAACAACAACAGTGAAGAAAAATTTAAACAAATGAAAAAGTGTTCATTGTTGTTATGTATAATTATGTTAATTTTGTTTGCCATTCAATTTAAACTTGGATTTTAGAGCCAATTAGCCAATAGTATTCACTAATGATGATAAACTTATGATAGGTATGTACGAGTATATAAATTGTTGATCTCAAAGAATCGTTGTCCGTTAAAAATAACAGAAGGTTAGTGAAAAAGAATTATGATGTAAATATCATAGTTCAAAGTTTTCTAACCAATTAATTCTTGACAAATACTTCATACTACTCGTAATCTAGTAGAAGCAATCAGAAGGAGTAAAACTTTTATAGTCCTAATTATTAAAGATAAATTTAAAGATATTACAACTAAGTCCTTTGTTATATAGTATGCAATAGGAATTTAGTTTTTGTAAAACACTACAAGGATACAGTTTAGTTGCTTTGTTGTTAGGTAATTTGTGATTTAGTACAAGATAAGTTAACATAAAAGTACCTACATAAATAATTTAAGTTCTACTAACGTATTATCTTTTTAATCTGCCAAATCCTTACCAGCCGTTACTTAATGTTAGTTATTCCCATAACAACTTTTTCTAATCTGTACCGTTTTTATGTTAAACTTATGTCTTATGTAAATAATATTAGGAAATCGTGGATCAAGCTAGTAAATGATATTGGTTCCATAGACAGAAACTGTCTTCTACACCAGGACCTGAATTCAGCTATTAATACTCTATAAGTGTTGGTCGAGGTTCTTAACGATTATTGCTGGATCTACATTTTACATGTTGAACAGCTGGTGTATACTTTGTTTGTTTTACTTTTTCATTATTATGAATAACGTAATCAAATAGACAGGTTGGTTAAAGAGCCTTTACCCAGCTACCAGTTGACCGCCTTCTTATGATTATTACTTAACCGTATTACGTGCAGAATATATCGGCGTGTACAACATAATATAAAGCAACTATTGCGACAGTGATCGCTGCTCGTACGCATAGCAATGAATGGTGCAATTACTCGCTCGGTGAAATTTGTCCCTAACCGTCTAGTAGCAGAACCGGACGATGACCTTAAACAATAATTGAGTTCAACGACATATCTTGCACTTTATATTATTTTATAACATTACTAGCTTTTTTATGCGGCTTCGCCCGCGTGTACGTCGGTTATCGTGGTAAAAATTAGATTACTCGTATATCCTTCCCCACGAATCAATCTACACACCAAATTCCATCTAAATTGCTTTAGTGATTATTGATTCCTTATACAAACTTCCACTCCATTTTTCACTCCTTAAAGGAATATTTCTGCGATAAAACTATCCTATGCCCTTTCCTGGGACTCGAACTATCTCTAAGGAGCGTCGTTTAACAGTGAACCATCCTTTTTCTAAGTCATTTTTTTTCAATTCAATTCAATTCAATTTATTTGCGATAATATGGGTTATACAAAAAGAAAAAAACAGGTGGAAAAGATACAGCTAGTTTCACCATATTAAGCCGAATGTCACAGCATGCAAAAATTAACAATAATTATTGATTATAACAAAATAATATCCAATACTGTCATTTTCTAAATAATAATACAGTTCTTAAGTTAAATAATACATAATAAACAAATAATAATAAATACAAACTATAATATGTCAAATTAATACGTCAAAATTTCTGTACTGATGTATGTCAAAGGAAGATGTAAGTAGTGCATTATTTACATCATTCTACATTCTACATATTATCTTCCATGTATTCTTTTACCGAATAATAAGTTTTACCAACTAGAATAGCATGTAACTTTTTCTTAAATAAAATTAAGTTCTTTTCATTTTTCAAATCTGATGGTATCTTATTATATATTTTTGGGCCCATGCAGAATATACTTTTCATATAACTCGGCAGGAAATTGACCTAAGAATTTCGTTTTGGTGTGTATAAGTAAATTCATAAGGTTTCTCATTGTTACGTTACAGAAAAGTAAATAATAAAATTAAGACCATAAAGGAGGTTTTAAAAAAATAAATTTGGCTTACTGCTCGTATGTACTATGGGTAGTTTACACTCAACCAGTTTTATTTTAACAGTGAACCATAATTTAATTACCAGAAAAATACTCCTTTGTGAAAAAAAAAAACGTTGTTTTTGACAATCATCTTTTATATTATATTATACTTATAATAATACTAAAAAAAAAATGTTTCTTGTAACAAAATAAAATTAACATTTGAACATTATCACTTAATGTTTTAATGAAAAAATTTGATTATCCATAACATAATTAAATAAAAATCTGCCTTTTCGGTGGTACAATAAACAGTTTTCGTTATGTAATCTACTAGTTAAAGATCCGTGACAAAATAATCATATCAATTATTTCAGATTCAATATTCACGTCATATTTAGTAAAGATATGTTAAAGAATAAATAATAAGACGTTTTGCACCTGAGAAACAAGGAGGAGGGAGAATCATTTTAATGTCACTCAGTTTTACATGTGATATGTCGGGTTCCAGTGGAAACATAAACCTTTTATTAACATGATCTTTTAATTTTAGATACGAAACGCAATATCCATTATCACTTTCGATTTCAAGAATCTTGGCAATATAATAAACAATCCGTTTCTTTTATTGCAGAGATACAAGGACAAATTCATCAATTATTTAGCTTACGCTGTAAGTCAGGAAAATTTTCATCTATAATTTCATGTCTTTGGTCTGTTTCACTGTCTAGAATAACATTTTCTGCTTCATTAATTTCATTATCTTAGTCTAGTATCACTCTTTTTTATTATTTCTCTTATTTGTTGTTTTTTTACCTTACTTGTCGATGGATAAATGTCATTACTACAATTTTGTAGAACTTTTCTGTTATGCAGACCTTTTCTATTTAACGCAGCAGTACATTCCTCAGCTATTTTTTCCTTTTCTGGCGTGTCCGTTGCTATCATGGTTTTAGCAAATTTTCTACTTTTCCATGTATCGGAACGAGGGCCAGCCTTTATCAAAGCACGGAACATTAGTGGAGTTATGATATGCTCCAACTTTGGTAGTTTATTTTCATCTTTGCATGATTCATCCAGTTTATTTGGCGGTGTCACGTTTTGGTAGTACATATGATATTCTTCTGATAGTATAGATGGACTTTATCGATCAGGGATAACATCAGGATCATAACTTGAATGACGTGTCTCTAGAGAAGTCGAGTCCTGAAGCTGTAGATTATTACTTCTATTCATCTTGAGAATTGCAGAAGCTTAAGCATTGGTAGCATTCCCGCAGAGTAGCAGGTCAGTCATGCTACTTGGCATGAATATTCCCCGTGAAGACCATCGGAGAATATATCCTTATTATAGGAAATTTTGCGAAAGCTGCCGATATATTTAGTGGAGTCATAGATCTAGGATAAGCATGACCCATGAATCTTGCAATGTCATAGATTGTAACTGGTTTTCCTGGGTTCTTTAGCATATACGACTCAAGCGCGGAATAATAATAGGTCTTAAAAGGGCCTATCAAACCCACATCTAAGGGTTTTAGCCCGTGAGGGATAAAATGTAAGAACCGCAACGCCAGATTGTTTCGCTAAATCTAGTCTCAATGGACAAATGTGACTCGTGATTATCCATTATAACCAGAGATGGATTTTCTGGTGTCGTGCTTGAACACTTAATGTAATGTTTTATTACCTCCACGAAGAAATCACTAGTCATCTAAACTTCGTGGAGGTGCACCTTGCATCATCAAGTTTTAATTTTTTTCCTAGTAAATAATTATGGCAGGGGGCTGGGCATGCAAGACTTACACCTTACACTTACACCTTCTGGTTCACCATGGTTGGAAACCATTCAAAACCTGCCAGTTTATCACTTTCCCATGAGCTCGACATTTTAATGTCATTAACCTTTGCCATTTCGTACGCTACCTTCCTACAACCTTTCAGGGTGAAACCGTAAAACATTAGTGCATAGTCCTTGTAGTATTTTACTAATATTTGTTCCTGATCTTTTGTAAACACTTTATTAATATCATACCTAGGTACAAGTGGTATATTTTCAACATGTGCAAATTTGTTTTCACGTAACGACGCAAACTCCCGTAAAGCTAACCTCTACCTAAAGTTGACCTCATGACATCTTTTGTACGTTTGCCTATTTTCCGTTCCTTATTTATTGGTCTTGGCATCCTAAAACACACAAAAATATTATTGATTTTAAATATTATACTATCATGGAATAGTGAACCAGTAAACTATGCAGACTTGGTTGACTGTTAACCACACAAACACAGTTCAACTAATAATAAAAAAAAAATAGGTTTTACACGGAATTCTCACAACACAATGTTAATATCATACAACTTTTGTACCTATAATTAATGACAAAAAATACAAAAATCGAGATACTTACGTATGACAACTGCGTTTTTTTCGCCGGGAAACCAACAAGCTGCTGTCATACCTCACACACTTGCCGCGGTTGCCGGCTCACTACAGGAGGGGAAGAGCGCCTGTACGGGGCTCTTCGGGGCCTGTATTGACACGATCCGTCAAGTTGGCAACATCATCGTTTTATCAATCTGACAGTGGTTCATTGTATCTGGTTGGTTCACTGTTCAACAACCGACCCTACACATATATTTTTTTTAATGATAGAGTAGGCAGACGAGCAGTCTGGTCACCTGATAGAAATTGACCATAGCCGTCCATGAACGTCTGCAACTCAGGAGCCACAAACGCGTTGCCGGCTTTTTGGAAAAAGTACTCTTAATATATCGCTCTTATTGGTTCAGCGGTTTAACCGTGAAGAGCTAAAAGACAGGCAGTTTACCCAAGGGTGGAATAGTCATGGGGCCAAAGAATTGAAAAATATATATAAAATAATTATTTATAAATATTCGTAAAAATGACGAGCTAGCCCTAGTAATTTCGTGTTGAAAAAAAGAAAAGAAAATGTTTTTCGCATGTGCCTATTTGGCGCTAATATTTTTTTGACACTGGTAATAAAATAAATCTTACGTGAATAAGAAGTCAATCGTCAACTCTATAAAGTTTATTTAATGTGATTAATTGGTGTTTAGTGTTAAATAAATTATTATAATGCCAATCAAACTTCAAACGTACGAATTTACATAATTAAAATGATTGCGGTTACATTTACATAATCACATATCTTAACTAATAACATCATAGCGTATATTACGAAGTCGCAACGTTGTTAGGTGGACTCCCATAGGGTTGTCCAACGACCCGGTAAAGGTCGCGTAAACCGTTGGATGCGGGCAGCACAGGACCGGTTGTTGTGGCGAACTTTGGGGGAGGCCTATGTCCAGTAGTGGTTGTCTTTCAGCTGAGATGATGATGAGTATGAAGTTAACCATCATATTTTGTGGTGTTTTTCTCTTTTTATTTAAAATTCTTCTTCATACTTAATTGACTGATTTTAAATATGGCTAATCCCGTATTATCGTACCGTTGCCGACAAAGCAAAAAGTTCAACACAATACGATAACATACCTCGAACATTTTAGATATTTAAACATATAAACATTATTTTTTTTAGTTCTTGAGTGGAGACTGCGTATCGGCAAACGTAGTGTAGGACGTCCACAGGCCAGGTGAAGTGAAGATTGGCGCAAGATGACTGGCAGGAGCTGGATGCGAGAAGCCCAAAATCGATGTAAGTGGCCTATGTCCAGCAGTGGACTGCGATAGGCTGATGATAAAACATTTTAATATTTAATTTGATTAAAGTTCTACTTCTCATTAGTATTTAATCATTTTTAAGATTTCTAGCAACTTCATGTTGATTAGTTTATACTAATGTGTATAAATTTGAAAATGTTTGCTAATAAAATAACTTTATTTCATTTTTTAGCAACGTAGGTATATCTTGCAGTCAAACGTACTTCTGACTTAAATTAAAGTTCATATTAGTTTTACCCAATGGAGGTCGGTACGGAAGGTAGGTTAATTATTTCTCCCTCCCTACATTTCTAGTACCTATCCATTATAAAAAGAATTTTCTTAATCGGTTCAGGCGTCTTCGAGTAAACATACATAAAGAAAAGATTTCAACGAATTGAGAACCTCCTCCTTTTTTGAAGTCGATTAAAGAGCTAGCGTAAAAAATGTGAAAACTTCCTTTGCAGTAACTTAGTCCATTTAAATAAGCCCTATATTATATATGAAGGAATATGAAAGTGATACTACATTATATTAAACTTCGGCGACTCACACTAAGCTTTCCACTATGGTAATGGATTTAATTGAAACAATAATGCAATCGAACACTTTTTGAATTAATAACGTTCAATACTAATAGGATTACAAATATATGTTTTGTCCTCGACTTAGTCTAACACGGATAAAAGAGAATCCATGTGGTGACGGATTATTTGAGTGTCTTAAGATCCATCTAAGGGAGCACACTACGCAGGACACCAGCACTGCAAACAGAAGGAAAACTTGATACATAACCTATACCAACCCGTCTGGCCAGCGTGGTATTTAAGGTCAAAACCTCCTAAGTAGAGGCCTATGTCCATCAGTGGACTATAAAAAGCTGCTGATGATGATTAAAAAATACATATCTTTTTAATAGTTCACAAACAATGGAATAAGCAATTTTGAAAGTACAGTTAATGTGTAAAAGAAATGTATTAGGTTCTTTTTTTTAAAAGACAACTCCTGCATTGGAAATATATCCTGTGTCGCGGGGGACTTCACAAACATGCACGAAACGGACACAAAGAACACCCAGACTCAGAACAACAATTTGTGGACCCACAACACTCAGCGTAGTAGTGAGCGGCGTGGCGACACTACGCCATCCGCGCATAATTATGGCAGTTAATATTATATTGGCCAATGCTATTAATGTTAAATATAAAAGATTATGAGCTTACGATTCCCACAGCAGGCAATCTCTAGTGATCAATAAATCAATATTTTTACTTGGGCCTTTACTGCTAAACAGTATTTAAAATAAAGCATATAATATTTTTATATTGATATTTAAGAAACAATTACCCGTTTGTAAGACTTAGACGTAAGTATACCGTATTTAAGTTTTTTTATATTATTGTTTATCTGCGCATAAATATTTTTAATCTTTTAGAATCTTCTGTTGACGTCAAGCGCGCTTGTCGGTTACTAAGCGGTCACTTGAGTTGATGCAATTGAGTCACTTGTACTGTTAATGTAATGTAGGTAGATCAAATAATGATTTTTTATATTATTTTGATCTACCTACATTATAAATATTATTGTTTTAAACGTTTTATATAATCTTATGTTCAGTAGTTTTGGTGACTTTGAAAATGCCGTGAGGCGAAACCGGTCCTGGTTTAATAAAAAGAATATTAGGGGTTAAAGTATAAAATCGACGATTTGTACTGAAAAATTGAAACTCGTTTTTTCTAAGATGTAACATATTTATTTAATGAAAATATTTACCCTCGTTATCTATACATTGCTGCTATCTAAACGGAAGTTCATTTATGCCTTTACGATAGAACTCTGGGGATCTGGATTCGACAAATTTTTCGGTACAAATCGGCTATTTCATACTTATAACCCATAAATAGTCAAGACTACAATATATTATGTGTATTGGTAATATGTCATATACTTTAGTATCATTTATGATATCAGTATAAAATTTTTGTTTTTGTAATTTATATTGTGTACTATGTTAATATTTAATGTATATCGTTTTGTGTTTTTAGTGTATTTTATATTGCTTAATAAAGCTACCCGCGAGACGTCCATTATGGCAAATGAAAGAGTGACAGATTAACTTTTTCAAACATATTTAAAAAAAGAGCTACAACCGATGTGTAGTTCATTTTTTAAATATGTTTGAAAAAGTTAATCTTATGCCAATGATTTTAAGCAAAAAGGTTTATTTATATTGAAATTATCAAAATAGTTTCAAGAAAAAAATGATTTAATTTATTCTTTAGCTTACAATTTTCAGAACAACTTAGGTAGATACGAGTACGCGCAAGTCACATGTTTTTGTAAAAACTAAGTGCACACCCGACGCACGAGTTAGCACACGTGATCTCGTTCTTCAGATGTAGACTGTCTGTGATTTCTCATCCAGTAACATGTTTTGTAACAGTATAAAATTAATTGCTAACTTAATTGTAATTAATTAATTGTAAAAGCTGTCTACTGCGGTAAAATAATAGGTATTCTTTACCTATGAAGTTGGAGATTTTTAAAACCAATATATTCAGATTTAGTTATCTGTGGATTGATAAAATCGTATAGATAATTTGGGCCAGTATTTTAAAAGTAACCAACATTTTTATAATTTGAAATATTATATTTGTGTGTACCGTGTAGTGACAGATTAAGAATACGGAATGTCACTACCCTAATTCATCCCGTGGGTGTCGTAAGAGCCGACTAAGGGCAGCGCAAAACAACGCATGACACCAGCACTGCAAAAAGAAGGAAAACTTGACACAAATCTTATATGCCAACCTGTCTGGCCAGCGTGGTATAGTAGGTCAAAACCTCCTTTCTAAGGAGAGGCCTATCTCCAGCAGTGAACTATTAAAGGCTGTTGATGATGATGTGATGATAAAAATCTCCAACTTCATAGGTAAAGACCTAATATAAACATACACGTCCTCAAAAACGGTACATCTCCACACTTGTGGAGATGTAGCGTTATTGAAAGGCACTTGCCCTTGAGGTATTGTCTCTAATACAATGTGCTGATTCTGATAATATACGCAAGCAGGACGATCAATCCGTGAATGACTTGACTTCTTAAACTTCTTTTAGTTCAAACTTACAAAAAAAATATTTGAACTTACAGCTATATTAGTTTATAAATTAAGGTTAGACTCATTGCCTCGCAGTAGTAGGCGCGGCTGAAACCCTGATGCAATGAGTCATATATAGACAATTTAGTCTACTCGCAATCATCATCAGACTAAACCTCATACTTATTCGTTTAGCGTGCAAGGTTTTTATATTCATGAGAGCTTTTAAATTTAATTTCCGATTCGAATAATTCAATAATAAATCGATATTGATATAGCCTTAAATAAGAATTGATTTTTTTAGATAAGAATTAATAGCAAGGTATAAAAAACGTATTTAAGTTTTTATCCGCGTTTCTATTTATTATTCATATTATTATATTCAAAACTAATAATAGAGACGAAACTATAAAAAATTGATATTTATATTTTGAAATTTGTTGGTACATGTTGATATTTTATTTGGTGCAACTCTGGTACATAATTTTGTTTTATTACTATTATTATTTGTAGAGAATGCGATGACGCAAACATCTCGTAATATCTCGTCATGCGAGTTGATTTCTGACAGAGCTGACGTCAAACGGATCAGACAATTTTTTTTTGTTAGAAAAATAATTTGCTTTGTTTTTCTAAATATTTTTCTAAAATAAATCTAAAATCTCTTGTGATTTTGTTTGCCAGATAAGGAAAAGTAATAATAGTACTCAATGAGCACTAAATTTACTTTAAAATTATAAAATTAAAATGTTTGTACTCAGTACTTAATGAAAAAACACAATAATTTTACAATATTTT
Organism: Arctia plantaginis; assembly: GCA_902825455.1. Taxonomy (NCBI): domain Eukaryota; kingdom Metazoa; phylum Arthropoda; class Insecta; order Lepidoptera; family Erebidae; genus Arctia; species Arctia plantaginis. The sequence continues at coordinate 3,525,905 of CADEBD010000327.1, read as the reverse complement.
TAATATTATGTATTGAGTATGCGCGACAATATTTGGACCCGAAAGTCTAATTTTTTTTATCCATATGGTCGATTAAATTAGTAAAACATCTTTGAAACTCGCATTCTTTTTTAATAAACCAAAACAAAAGATGACATTAACAAAAAAAATTTTTGTAAGTTTTTTAATTTTTTTATTTATCGTTTTATGTTAATCATTTCAAAAATACTGTTTATTCCATGATTGTGTATGTAAGATGTATTTATTTATCTGCCTTTACAATCGTATTGTATTCTTAATTTTTTGTTGTGAGTATTTCTCACAATAATTATAAAAAAAAAAATTGTATTCGATACGGGCGAGGAAACCAAACCTTATTTTCAAGTTACAATTAAACGCTCAATATAATTACACCTTATAATTATATTAAAGTATACACGTAAATACAATGGTAAATTAATTAAAACATATGAATAAAATAATGATACTCGTAATCTTTTATCTGATCGCATACGACTATATTGCAAATATAAATTGTCTGATCGATATCCTCTCACACCAATTCATCATCATCATCATCATCGAGCGATAGCTGTCCCAATCGTCCTGTATTAGCAATATTCCTTTCTAATAATCGCCTTCCCAATTTTCCCGTTTAGTCTTTGCTGGCCTCCTTTAAGTTATATAAGTTGTACTAAAAGTGTAGTTGTATAATAAAAATAATACTAAAATAACTGTATATTATTAATAAAAACAAGAATGTACAGGCTATTTCTTAAGTGGAAATGTGTGGGCTAGTGTTTTTTTTTATTTTATTTTAGCTCACTTTCATTTCTATTCAAACTTTTTTCTTTATCTTGTTTTCTCTTCATTGCCTTTTCATGCCAAAACAATGTTGTGGTATATTTAATGATGCCATTGTATCTACCTATTAAATAAAAAAGGGTGGCTGTAAGTTTGTTTGCCCTTTCTTCTCATAAGGCTCAACCCCTTGGAAATAGGCGGTTGTAGATAGGCGAAGGCACATAATAATTTTTCGATAATATTCTACTACATATATTTATTTTGCCAAATATTACATAAAACACAGATTGTTGCTTTTGTGTGTGTTGATCTACGACTATAGACTCTACATAAAAGACGATTTCAAACAATTTTATGAAATAAATGTGTTTTGAGCTTGAGTTTCAGTTGGAATATGTCTCGGTACATCCCTACGATAACAGAAGCGTGAGCGAATGTAATCTAAGGTATAGTAATATGTTCTATAACACTAAATTATGGGTTTTGTATCAATGTGTTAGGTAATAATATCCGCATCTATGTTATATATATACCAATTAACCTAAATTCATTTCATATTATACAATATCACATAACATAGGTTAGATAAGTGATACACTGATATTAAACAGTACTTAAGAAAAGGAAATACCTACTCGGAATTCTACAAAGATATCTTTGTTTTTAGTTTCGATTGTAATTATTCAATACCCGCTTCCTATCAGACACCGATACGTAATGCGACCCGACACCTTTATATTTTCTTCTTAATGTACCCACATTTCAATTTTAGTTACGTGATTTAGTAAAAGTATTAGTTCAAATGCGCTCGTAGATTATAAGTTTACTTTTAAGTTCACAATTTATTTATCTCAATGTAAGTGAATTGTATTCTTTTGAGTAATAAATATTTTAAACCAGAAAATTATTCGTTTTTTGTTACGTTCCACACTAAAAACCTATCCACTTTTCATGGGCACAAAATCAAGTTATAAATAGTTCAATTAATTATAACAATCCTTAAAACAGAATGCCTTGTCCAAGAAGGACTGAAATGTCTAAAGAACCTAGCTGTCATTCTAGAATTTAAGTTTAGATTACACAATAGCTTCTAAGAATATACGAATTAGAGATAAATTTAGAATGACCTAGATAACAAAAACAACCTTAAGGTCAATGTCATGCATTCTAATGACAATGACCTTAGAGAAAAACAAAGCAGAAGTAATTAAAGGTCTAGTTTAAGACTACTACTATTAACAAATTAAGGCTCATATATAGCACATCAATGACCTTGGAGGGTGACCTCAAAATGTGCGATCTTACAAAATACTCGATACTGAGGTTGTTCCGGTCTCTAGAGGTTCACCTTTAAACTTCCTAATTTTTTGCATAAAGTTTGTGTAGGTGTGGATATATTAATGTGGCCATTAAATTAATAAAATTTTGATTTACTCACTTAATTATAAAATTGAAATAGTATTTGAGAAAATAAATTAAGCTAAAGAATTGAGAATAAGTGAGAAATTAAAATGTGAGCATCAGTTCCTTCGCAACTAATACTCGTATACGTACATATAAACAAATATAAGTAACAAGTAACCGCTTACAAACAATATCTTATATCATATCAGGAGCGTAACGGAAAGAAAAACTATATTTATGCCCAGTTATTTTAGTTACATCGTCAATATAAAATATTGTTAGTTAATTAATTAGGTGAGAAGTTGATCTTACAACGACTTGTGAGACTTGGGTTTTTAGATGTACTGGGATGACTAATTTGTACTAAAAGAAAAAGGACCATCATCATGTTGTTTTTTTTTCACTAGACATCTCCCGCATTAGGAAAACATTCCTGTGTTGGACTTTACAAACAAACATGAAACGGAGACAAAAAACACCCAAACTCAGAACAACAATTTGTGGATCACACAAAGTCGTGGATCGTCCCATGAGGGGTTTGAACACATAACACTCGGCGCAGTAGGAAGCTTAAACCAATTTCATTGCATATTCAATGCTAAGCTCGCGAGTTTAACATTTTTTTTTTCATTTCATGAGAAACATACGTTCACAAAGTTAATATTTTTGTAAAATAATACTGGCTTTTGCTGGTGGCTCCGCCCGCGTGTACGTCGGTTATCGCGTGTAAAGAAGTCAATAGCACTCAGGGTTAATATAAATTTCTAACAGTAAAAGTTTTTTTTTAAATCGGTGCTGTAGTACTGGAGATCATTATGAACATACAAATCTAAAATATAAAATTCTCGTGTGACGGGGTTAGAAGTTGAACTCCTCCGAAACGGCTCTACCGATTTTCGTGAAATTTTGTGTGCATATCGCGTAGGTCTGAGAATCGGCCAACATCTATTTTTCATAATTCTTTTAATTTTTTGACAAAAAAGTTTGAAATAATGTATATGGCAAAACAACGTTTGCAGGGTCAGCTAGTATCTCTATAAAAATTGTAGCATAGATTACACATAACATTGCTTTTAGTGATAAAAAATATGCAATTATTTATTTTGTCACCTAATGGTGAATGACTACCGCCACCCATGGACTCTTGCAACTGAAAAGTCACAAGCGCCTTGCCTGTCTTTGAAATAGAGGTACACGCTTTTCTAGACAATTTGCAGGTCGTATCAGAATACCGCAGGTGATCGCCGCCCTTTGGCTCCAGACCCCCAGAATTGGCCGGAGGTTGGGCTGTTACATCACTCACTCAGTGAAAAGCAACGAAAATAAACAGTGCACTCCGGGAGTGCCGACAGAAGTGAAAACTTGAAAATTTGAAATATAAATACATCCGCAGCCTTAACTAGTCCACTGCTGGACATTGGTCTCTCCATGGAAAAGAGGTTTTGGCCTACTATACCACGCTGGCCATGCTTGTTGGTATAGGGTTTGTTTCAAGTTTGCGGGAAGCTGGTCCTGCTGCAGAAGCCGGGACGGCCTGCCGAATCGGTCGCGGCCTATAGGCCTATCGTGTTGCTGGACGAGGCGGGCAAACTTTTTGAGAGGGTGCTCTCTGCCCGCATCGTCCGGCACCTTTGCGAGGTTGGCCCCGATCTGTCGGACGCCCAATTCGGTTTCCGAGAGGGGCGTTCGACGATCGATGCCGTAATGCGCCTTAGGGCCGTGACCGAGGAGGCCGTGAGCTGCGGCGGAGTGGTGTTGGCGGTGTCCTTGGACATCGCCAACGCCTTCAATAGTCTGCCATTCAGCTGCATCAGGGAAGCGCCCCTTACCACGGAGTGCCAGAGTACCTGAGGCGGCTAGTGGCAGAGTATCTTGAGGAGCGAACCGTCATGTACGAGGACCGAGATGGCGTCTTGAGACGCAGGGCCATGTCGTGCGGTGTTCCGCAGGGGTCTGTCCTAGGACCACTCCTGTGGAATATTGGATACGACTGGGCCCTACTAATCTGGTGTAATCTGCTACGCGGATGACACCTTACTCACGGCCCGGGGGGCTAACTTCCAGGAGGCGGCGCGCCTGGCCGCCACGGGAGTTTCCCTGGTGGTCGGGTGCATTGAGGCGTTGGGTTTGCGGGTGGCCCTTGATAAGACGGAGGCCCTATTATTTCATGGGCCCCGTCGTGGTCCACCCGCCGGCGCCTCAATCGAGGTCGGCTCGGTCCTCGTACCGGTCCGGGCCCAGATGAGGTACCTGGGTCTGGTACTAGACGGTAGGTGGCTCTTCGACGAGCACTTCCGACAGCTTGGTCCGAAGCTGGTGGACACTGCCTCCGCCCTAGGGCGACTTTTGCCCAATTTGGGCGGGGCCAGTGTTCCCACGAGGCTGCTGTATGCGGGGTTTGTCCGGTCTATGGCGCTTTATGGTGCACCGGTGTGGGTGGCGGCTCTGACCGCCCCGAATAGGGCGCGCCTCTGGCGCCCCCAGAGGATATTGGCGGTCAGAGCCATACGCGGATACCGCACGTTGTCCACCGAGGCGGCTTGCGCCTTGGCCGGAACACCCCCGTGGGATTTGGAGGCGGAAGTGCTCGCAGAAGTTTATCGGCGAGTGGCTGACTTCCGGGCGGAGAGCGGATTTCGCCCTCCGCCCGAAGACGTGCGCGAGTGGCGCGAAGCCGCTCGCCGAGCCACCATGGTCAGATGGTCGTTCCGGCTGGAGACTCCACGCGCTGGCTTCGCCGCCGTGGAGGCTCTCCAGCCGGTCATCGCCGAGTGGGCAGGGCGGCAGCACGGGACCCTTTCCTTCCGGCTGACGCAGGTGCTTTCCGGGCACGGTTGCTTCGGAAAGTACCTGTACTCGGTCGCTAGGAGGGAATCGAGTCCCGCCTGCCACCACTGCGACTGCAGTGAGGATTCGGCCCAGCACACGATGGCGGTTTGCCCCGCATGGGCGACGCAGCGCCGGGCCCTCACTGCAGTCATCGGAGCAGATCTCTCGCTACCAGCCGTAATTCGCTCCATGGCCGGTAGCGACGGTTGTTTTACCGCGGTCGCAACCTTCTGCGAGGAGGTAATCTCGCAGAAGGAGGCGGCGGAGAAGGCCCGGGAGGACGACCTCCACTCGGACCCGATCCGCCGCCGGCGAACCGGGCGGCGGATGCGCGCTTACCTGCGCCTCATGCCGCCCTGAGTGTGGCCGCGGGTGGACGGGATGGATTCTCCCCTCCACCCGCATTAGTTGGCCAGCCGCGAGGGGGCGGCGTCCGCGTGTGCCGGACGCCGCCTAAAGAGAGGAAACTTTGAGACGGAGCCCGCAACAGGAGCGGGCCGGCGCTGGGTGGGGTCCAGAAGGCGATAACTACCTGGACCCCTCTTTAACTGGAAGCGCAAAGAGGGCACACCGTGTGGTTTTAGTCGGTTCAAGTCCGACACACCGCCCCGCCTAACGAGAGCCCCGGCGGGGTGACGGTCCAAAGGGGATTTCCACACGTAAAAAAAAAAAAAAAAAGGGTTTGTTTAAAGTTTCCTCCTACTTGAATTGCTCTATCCTGCGTAGTTTGCTCTCTCAGTCTGGTCAGTCACGGTCAAAACTTATGTTTATATTATATATAGTTACAAACCAAATTCAACTCTAATGTAAACGGGACCAATATCGGTAACGGTAATGGTTTAGCGAGTTCAATGGCTTTTTCCGATCTCAAAAATAAATTATTTTGTTTGTTGTTCAAAAATGCCACACACGCCTAAAGAAGAAAATTCACTTTAAAAATTTTTAATACTGGTTTTGCTGTGACGCCATGATATTACTAGTGCGAGCCGGCCCATTTGTGCTAATGGGTCTCTCAAGTCCCACAGTATGTAAACTTCAAAACAAAAATTACATCTTACTTACCACCTTGTTAGTTACATCCCAGACAATTGCTGAATTTTTTTTGGCTAATCGCTTCTTTTGTAGCCTTATTTAAAAGTTTAGTATAACTATAAAATATTTCATTGCTATCATTAAATTCCAAATAAGACACATTAAAGTTAGTTTTACAAGTTTTTGATTTACTATTTAGGTTAGGCATAGCTGTATTTCGGTAATTTGGCATTGCTAACATCATCATAATCCGATTAGACAGAATCGATCGATCAAATTGATCATATACATTGCCGATGAAAGGAATGAAACGAATGAATTCGACGAAGAGATAGTCCAATAAGTACAACATGTATCAGGCTAAGAACGAGAAGATCAGGACCATAAAGCACAAGTGTTTTGCACCTCTATCCTTGATCTCTTTATTTATCGTTATAATAAAACTTTATATTATTATATTCACGTGATATAATGCCAAAGTGAAGAGCCTTGACTTATGTTCTATGCAATTTGACTTACTATAAATAAAAACGAACCTTGATAAAAGTATCAACCGGTATCGAAAAATTCATTAAAAGGAAAGCCTTTTAATTAATTTTTTGATACTGGTTTACATTTGTTTAAAAATTTTCTCTGAAAAGTGATTAATATTTCTAATGAAATACTTATTGGTTAAAAAGCAACCAGTACCGTCCAGAATATTTTTCTCACGATCTCAGATTGACAAGAATCAAAGTTTATCTGGATTTTTTACCTACGGTGAGTAAGGTTTACAACTGTTCGTTGTTGGGAACATTTTAGAATTCTTTGAACTGACATCACATTTACATTTACTGCTGAAAGATTTTGTAACAGTTATAATTATTACGATTACGCTTATGATAGTTATTAGCTTATTACGTTTAGTAGCTTTATTTTTGGTGGGTACGAGGTCGCGACAAAATCACAAGATTGCATCAACAGCAGTCCGATATATATAATGACCTCATAGACGAACGTCATCAAAACTGGGGTGAATCATCTAAGGGGCACCACCTTTATCAGTTTTTCCATTTGAAGTTATCGAGGACATGAGTTGAGGTAGATCACTGTGTCGCTCAAGTCATGGCAACTTTAAGAGCAAACTGTATTCATTTAAATTGGTCAACATTGTGTCAATGCTCAACACCTAACTCTAACTGTGAACAGTCTGCTAATCATATCCTCTGGGAATGTAGTAATTTCACTACAATGAACGTAATATAATGCTGAATAGCTTACAGGTGAATACCTTGTGGCATCTGAGGCGATTCTGCCATACACATTGCAGAAATCAAATATAGCTCACTTAAAACCCAAAATATTTTGTGGCCGTGGTGCTGCCCTGTTTCAAAGGGTGTATGCCAATTTTACTTCATGGTGTCTCCCGGTTTGCTAAGGAGGGAAGTGAATTTATTATTAATCCAACTCCTCCAATTTTCTTCTCATTAATTTATTTGCAGGTTCCAAGACATTTTAGTTTTTTTTCCTTTGGCTTCCTGAGTGTCATGACTTGGTGTGTTTGTAGTTTCACTGCTGTTGATCGTGGTGTGCAGGAGGTATCTTTTGATTATATTTTTTTATCACAAAGGGGTTAAAAAAATGACGAATAACCTTGCTATTTGGGAAATAATAAAAACCCTACTAAGGCTAAGATTTGAAGAAGAAAAAGAAGAAAAGACTGAGATGTGATTTATAGATTGAAATTCTGCAAAAGTATTGGTCAATTGAAAGTTAAAATTACCATGAGTAACTCGTAGATTGCAGGTTAATAGATGTATTTGAACTAAGATCATATGCTCGCAGTACAAAACAACTATTCCAAGCAGGTCAACTTCACTGTGCAAATCTATACTGGTAGGCGTGCAAGTCGAGCTATAGTGACAATAACAACACGGATGATACACACAGCAACAGCGTAAAGCAACTTATTTTGACTATCTATTTAAAGATACCAATGATCTTAGTACTTGAAATGGTTGTTAAACAAATGACTATTTCACAGTTTACACTGAAACCTCTTCGAAGCAAAGAGATAAATATCTTAACTAGGCACTTTAGAAGTAAGTATGTCAGTTAACTTTTAATTTCAACCCTATATCTTTATTTGGTTACCTATCACACATTTTCTTAAACACTTCTAAGCAACGATATTCAAGATATCTGTGTGGTGACGGATTAAGAATAAGGAGTGTCACCATCCCTATTCATTCCGTGGGTATCGTAAGAGTCTACTAAGGAGCAAACTACGCAGGACAACAGCACTGCAATGAGAAAGAAAACTTGACACAAACCCTCTACCAATTTGTCTGCCTAACGTGGCAAAGCAGGCCTAGACTTCTTTTCTAAGGAGAGGCAGCGTCCAACAGTAAACTATTAAAGGCTATTAATGATTCAAGAATTAATAGTATATAAATTGACTAACGTAAACGGTTTTAATAAAAAATAGGAATGGGCACAAATAATACAACCACTTACATCACGGATAATTTATTCAGTTAGGATACATACAGGCAGGATGCAGGCTGCTTCTTTGATAATGGCCTTCTAAAAAGTAATAATATAAATGCAGAAATTCTTGTGATAACTCATTAGTCGGATAAAATTATATATTTTGAAAGTGAAATTGATAACCTGGGTTTTAATTTTTTTTTCGTTAGATAATAACGTCAGAAATAAGATCCTAAGTTTAAAGGCCAATCCGAGATCAGGCAGGCCGTCAAAAAAAAGTCAAAAGTCGTAAAAATTAGTTTTTTGCACATTGTTGCGAAAAGCGTAAAGATACAAAAAAGTCAAATGAAAAAAGATGCATAATGAAAAGACAATTGATGCAGTTTTTTTGAGCCTAGATCCGTTCAGTAGTTTTTGAATAAAGTGCCGCGTTTCTTGGCATTTTTTCAAGTTTTACTTGAAATTATAATAGAATGTAGATTTGCGCAAGATTGGATGTAAACTTTTTTTACAATATTAATAAAACGCGATAAATGGCCCTTTGATAAACCACCATACCAAAGTTGTTAGGCAACGTACAGTAATGTTTCAAACGCTGTTGTAACTTGAACATTTCTCTTCAACACAGTAAAACGCTGTTTATTTTGCAGGTGTAGAAGTACTCCTACAATTAATTTTAAAAAAATGCTGAATAGGACGCTGAGATCCGAAGGCGACTATACGCCCAATTCTGCAATAAAAATATCTTCAGACCTTTTCATATTTCTCCGGACTTTGACAACAAAATAGCAAATAAAATAATACAAACCGTTAATACTCCATGGAATTACCATGTAAAATTAATAATCATGATAATAATAATTTAAAAAAAAAATACCCTGTCAATAAAGTGTTTAATGACTGTAGCTGAATGAATTAGCATAATACATACAACTTCCCAACATTAAGCGTTTGGCCGCGGTCCGCTGGATATGATCACGTCATACATACGTATTAACAACCCTATTCATATTATTAATTCGTATTTTTTTCTGTCTGCTTTGTTATGATAGCAATATTAATATATTATACATGTAAATAGATTTGATTTGTTAATTTTTATTGTTATTGTTTGTATATCTATTCAATTAATTTGACGCATTTAGATAGACTTAAAACTCTATTAAAAATAATACTGCTTTCCTCTTAGGTTGTACTTTTTTATTCAAAAGTCATCATAATCATCATTAACAGCCTTTCATAGTCCACTGCTGGACACAGGCCTCGCCTTAGAAAGGAGTTATTGGCCTACTATACCACGCTGGCCAGACAGGTTGGTATAGGGTTTTTTTCAAGTTTTCCTTCTATTTTCAGTGCTGCTGTAGTTTGCTCCCTTAGTCGGCTCTGACGATACCCATGGGATGAATTTATGGGTGATACTCCTTATGATTTATGGGTGATAGAAATATTTTTAGGACATAAATAGTGTAAGTAGCTACCCGGCAAAATATTCAACCATACAACTATTTATTTAATTCCTACTCAAAAGCATATTCTTATAAATAGCGTAAATAGGTTTTCTAAATCATGCAAGGCGTTTTAATATTATTTAACAACAAACTGTTTTATTGTTCAGCGGAAATAAATAAAGGTACAATAAGGAGGTAAACTTATTTTTTGTTATGTTGATAACTTCGATTCTCATCCAAAAACAATTAATCGTGAGATGTGTGATTGTAAGATGAGAACGAACATTGGTTCTGTTTTTGGGTTAAATCTGTAATATTAGGTCTTTATTTATGAAGTTGGAGATTTGTATGAAAATTTGTATCAGAATACAGGTTTTTTTTTAGTTTAGATCATCAAAGTACTAGCGCCAATTACCTGAACAATTTTGCCATTTCGATGGCAGTTTGTTTATTCCCTTACTTTAGAAGTCTACTGAATGGCAGGCGTTGAAGTTAGCCAAAGCGTTTTGTACTGCCTATCGGGTGTTGGATTTTTTCCCACGTAAAACATTGTCCAAATTATAAAAAAAATTAGAAGTCCGTTAAGGTAAGGTCGGTGAGCACGGTGGGTGACGGCGAGCTCCCAGCTGTAACTCTTGTAGCTTTGCATGGTCTGCCGTGAAGTGTGAGCTTGAACGTTGTCGTGGAGAAGCAATGGGGGAGAGCTCATGACCAGTCGTGGTTATTGAATTGCGAGCTTTTCAAACATTGTTTACAATTCTTGGCAATAGACATTTGCTGTCACTGTTGTGATATGCGGTAAGACACTGTGATGTACAAGTCTAGTTTATCAGACAGTTATCATCATCTTTCTAGAAGCAATCTTGTTTTAGCTCACTGATTAGGGGCTGTGCCCAGGTCCACCCACTATGACAAACGCGTACGCTTGGTTGTCGTACAGGATCAACTTTTCTTCGCAGGTAATAAATTCAATTCAAAATTCCCTCGTTTCTATGCCGATTCAGTAGTGACACGTAAGTCTCGTTGATGGTCGCTTAGTTCATGTGGCACACACTTATAGCTACTAGCTTTTTATCTTTCCGATTTAACGCAAGTGCTTCAATGTTGTTTTGATATTAACTCCAAAGCCCAGCCGCAGATTAAGTTGGATCTGCTTCCACTATCGCCTTCGATTCGTCGTTATCGACTTTAGTTACTAGCCGACCGCAAGACTCTTTCTTCACTTTAAAATTTCCACATCTAAAACGATTGAACCAATAATAGAAGATGCAAGAAGTGTTAGGCCCGTACACGTCTTCAATGGTTCGTGTTGTTTACGCAGCAGCATTTCCACGTAGGAACTCATATTTGAAAATTGTACGAATTTTCAGTTCATCCGTGGCGCGAAAAACTACCACAATTTCACAAAAATAAAATACTATCTAAAACAAATGACTTAATTTTAAATTAAAAAAGATGGCTTTTGTCAATCCACAGATTAATTCTGAAAATTCTGCCTATTATTAATGCCTATTATAATTACACACACGATAATAATATGGTCAGAATTATTTTGGCAGGCGATCAATGGAGACTATAGGTATTATTATAAGTTACAGTTATTGACTATTTATATAAGTATTCACTTATGGTCCGTGTGGTGACGGATTAAGAATACAGAGTGTCACTACCCCCAATCATCCCGTGGGTGTCGTTAGAGGCGACAAAGGGAGAAAACTACGCAGAACAACAGCATTGCAAAGAGAAGGAGAACTTGACGCAAACCATATACCAACCCGTCTGGCCAGCTTGGTATAGTAGGCCAAAACCACCTTTTTAAGGAGAGGCTTATGTCCAGCAGTGGACTATTAAAAGTTGTTGATGATGACTCACTTGATGAATCTTTGTTAACTTAGCTACTGGTACTTGGCTGTATTTTAACGCCTGATGAATGCTAATAGTGAAGTCGCTATTCGCTTCATATCTTTATTATAAGGTGTTGTACATTTATAATTATACGGCGTGACGATAAAAATATATTCTAGATACTCAATATTCTAGGTTAAATAGAGCTTTGTTTTTGTTTGTGTCTTAAGTAGAAAGTCCCTCAGCCCTCGGTCACTGCCTATTACAATTTTTATTATTTTCAAATTATACTATTAAATTATTTAATAATTATTGTATAAACCTAATTTTTTTTGTACTTTCCCAAGACCTCTTAGTAGTGGTCCCAATATACTACTCAAAAATAATTATTCTATCAAAAGGGGAATTCGGAACCGCGTTTACCGCGACCCAAGTTATTATCCTACTCTATGTTACTTACTTCCACGAACTTTAGGTAAATATTCTCTACCTATTCCGATCTCTGATTCACAATAAGTGATTGTAAAGTCAAGGCATAGCGAAAGCATAATAAATGTTATCCTATCCCTCAAACAAACAAACATTCTTGTTAGTTATATTTGTTAGAATGCAAAATGATAAAAACAGATATTTTTCTTAAATTTCAATTTAGTAATTATATACCATTTACAATAATGTGTTGAATACATACATACAATTGTAGCGTGTTAATTTTTGATTAACCGCTTCATCATACTTTCTTGGTAGAAACAGATTAGAATTTGATAGTAGTGAGACCTTGCGACTGGATGGCAACACCACAGAGGACTGGGCAACACTGAAAAGGGCGGCTGGAAGCAGGTCGCTTGCCTCTTATATTTTTTTGTCTTTATTTTTACCTTTTGAAGTTTACTTTACACAATTGTTGCTGAAATGGTTCTTTACACCATTGTTTGTTGAATGGAGACATCCTGGTGAGTATTTACAGTTGTAGTTGAACTCGTACCCTGTGGAAAACGGGTTGGACAAAATGGCGTACATAGTATTTGTGACGAATCATAATTTTTGTTAATTCTTTTCAGATATGCCGTTAGGCCTCTAGGAGTGGATGGGTGTTTTATATGTTGTGTCGAAAGACACTTTTGTTCGTTTTCTTGTATAAACCGGGTATGTAATTGAACTTTAATACTCAATCTGAGGTTGAACGCGAGGGCGCTTCGGTTTCAACAATTGAATGGTAATATTGTTTTTCTTTTTTTGTTTGCTTTTAGAATGACTCCGGTCGTTATGCAGGGCCCAATATATTGAGGGACTAGAATCTTGCATCAGAAACTAGTGGAAGATGGTGTGCCTATAGGCCCACTTATGAACACCTTTGAGGAGTGCTTTTCAATTGTCAACTTCGTAATTTACACTCATGAAGTAATTTCACAGGTGAAGCCTCTCCGTGCTTTCTTTTAACACAAAATCAAACTAGATCCAATTTTCTTTTTTATATAAACAAGTTTGACTGTCTATGTTCTGTAAAAATGGTGCAGTGTTATAACATAGGTATGGTCAATCTAATAACAGCATAATATTCAGCGTTTGAGGCAGATGTCAGCACTTCAGATCACCTCCTTGATTTTATAAATTTAAGTATGTGAAAGCAGCTGTTGCTCTAGTATAGTAAGATTGTTATGAGTTTTATGACCATTCATACTTGATTTTTTTGTTCTCTTACATACATTTGGTTGAGTGTTAGCAATTTAGTACACTATGGTATACAAAATAGATTTAAGCTCAAGAACTCTTATAACAACTAACTTTGAGAATTATACCAACCTCAAAACAATTTAAAAGAGTTTTCATTGTTCACTCATTCTAGACCAGCGTGCCATGGTCTTAAAAGATTAGGCACGTGCCGCCCTTTTGTATCTTAAGCAGCCTGTTGAGAGCCTCCAGAACCCACAAGCTAGTCGAGGCACTCCACCTAAGTCACATACACTCTACCGACGATTAAAGTTGTTTTGTTACACAATAACATACAATAATAATATGAAAGCTAGATTGACTGATAGATTACTTATTTACTTTTTTTACGAAACATAACATAACACCCATTATCATATTTTTTTTGGTTTGCGTATTGACAAATGCATGCATGCAAAGCCATTTTTTTATGTTAGAGGGGGCGAATGAGCAGACGGGTCACCTGATGGAAAGTGACCATCGCCGCCCATGAACGTCTGCAACTCAGGAGTCACAAACGCGTTGCCGGACTTTTAGGAAGGAGTACGCTCTTTTCTTGAAGGTTGTATCGGTCCAGAAATACCGCAGACGACAACCCGTTAGACAGATTGGTTGTGCGGGGCAAAAAGTGTCTCCAACAGCTCACAGTAGTGGAGCGCCAACTAGCCAAGTGATGAGGATGAAAATTTTGCCGTGTGGAACGATGGCGGAAAGTTGCGGCTGGTAATAGTCCAAACAATTCCTCGGAGCACTCTCCATGATTTTCGTAATAAGTAAGCAGAGGTGCATAAAACGCTAATTCTTATACCATTCAATACCATTCATAATTCCATCAATAACAGGAGACAAGTCTACTGCTTCCAACTGGGCGCATAGGACATTGGATGGGAAAATTGGGACTTTAAAATGAAAGAAAAAGTTGTTTAGATAGAAAGGATTAGCAGAAAAGGGATATTGGTTTATATTTATATTTTTTACTAGCTGACCCGCGCAACTTCGTCTGCGTCTCTCAATAGTAATAATTTTTCTCAGTTTTTGAAACATTCTTCATTGGTGCTCCGCTCCTATTGGTCTTAGCGTGATGATATATAGCCTATAGCCTTCCTTGATAAATGGGCTATCTAATACTGAAAGAATTTTTCAAATTGGACCAGTAGTTCCTGAGCTTAGCGCGTTCAAACAAACAAACAAACTCTTCAGCTTTATAATATTAGTATAGATTTGTTCGGACATTTGACACAACGCTACCTAGTTTCAAACTAAGTAGAGCTTAGACTATAAAAGCTAGACTGACTGATAGAATGCTTATTTACAATTTTTTTTTGTAAATACATGCATATTATACATAGAAAACACCCAAACTCCGAAAAAAATATTTGCAGATCATACAAACATTTGGTCCGAACCGGGAATCGAAACCGAGATCGCAGCACAGCAGTCGCATACGTTACCACTGCGCTACCAAGTTAGTTAAACGAATGGATTGGGGATTGTAAACAATACACTCGTAATATTATGAAATATAATTTATCGATGTATAAAGGAGTATTTTTAGAATTACTAAGTTTTTCTTTCAATCCATCATCATTATCATCATCATCTTGATTTGCCCTTTCTTCTCATTAGCCTCAACCTCTTTGAAAACGGGCGGTTGTCAATCGGCACAGGCATATACGAGTAATTGATTTTCGATATGAACCTAAATATTTATTTCGCTAAATATTTGACAAAACAGAGATTGTTACTATTGTGTGTGTTGATTGACTCAAGTATATTGACAAAGTATAGACTCAAAGTCATCAAACAATACACACAATAGCAACAAATATATATAGCCTGCAACAATTATAATTATATAGTGAGTGCACGGATGGCGTAGTGGTTTAAGCACAAATTGCTGTTCTGAGTCTGGGCGTTCTTTGTGTCCGTTTCATGTATGTCTGTAAAGTCCCCCGCGACACAGGAATGTATCAATGCGGGAGTTGACTTTTAAGAAAGAGGAACGAGAAAAAAATGCATAGCATGTTTAAAGCAATAACAAAAACAACTAATAAAAGACGATTTCAACCAATATAAAAAATGAAACAAACATATTTTGAGTTTGAGTTTCACCACAACAATCAGTCCTGTGCTGACCTCATCCAACTGCTTTCCTTCCTTCACCAGTTCGTTGAACCACCTTGCTAACCTATTCTATTCTATTCAAGCTCCGTCTTCCGGTACGATCGGAGTCGCCATTTGAGAACTTTTTGGATCCACCATATATTATACATAATTTGCCACTAATACTCTCTCGACTCGATAAAAAGGGCAAATGTTTTCGAGAATAGATTCTCTACGTTCATAAAATATGTGCATATTTATTTGTACGGAACCCTCAGTCAGATTCACAGTGTTCAAGGTTTTTTATTCTTTTAATTCAGGTAGTTATCTGATCTCTTTTATACAAAACAAGGTAAAATCTACACGTTAGATAACCTAAAGTACAATGTTTACTTGACGACCTCTGCGTAATAGTTTTACGTAAAAAACGTGTTAATTCTTATTAAAATTTATTCTAGAATTATTTTTCTACATTAAGGTTATGAATAAAAATCTTGGAAGTGAATTAATAGTATATGTAGTACTCGTCTGTGTTCGTCCTTCCAACCAACCATATATAACATAATGTTGCGTCAGAGGTTTCATTTAAACCTCTGACGCAGTTTTATTGTATGAAATGTGGAGGACAGGGCCATCTAGTATCGACTAAAGTACATCTATTAAGATTGAATACGAGTAGTTCTGATCCTTACAGCACTAGATGGCGCTGCAAGTAACGCGTGACTGATTCTAGAATATTCTTGTTTGTTTGGAACGGACTATCGAATACTAGGGATCTTTCCAGTAAACTTCAAAAGCGCTATAAAAGCGGAGCGTGTTGGCCGTTCATTTTACGACACAGCGAATTAACATCGGAGTGAATTTCTAGTACGACTAACGAGATATACGAGTAAAAGAAAGAAAGAAAAGAAAGAAAATACGTTTATTAGTCACAACACAAACACAGCCAAAAAAGGAATTACAGATATAACATAGAAGAGAAAAAGAAAAGAAACAATTTGCTCAACTGAAGAATAGCACATACAATAACAAAAACAAACAAGTACAAAAGAATAAAATGATCACTGTGTGTGACTAAAGGGCCACAACTCAGCAAATATATATAAAAAATCAAATACAAATCAAATCACTATACTCAGAGTATAGTGATTTCTAGTTTGTTATAGTGAGCGTTTGTAAATACAGTGCAATGAAGTCAATAACCGACAACTATTATTTTTATATCTCCGTATACAACAATAACTCGTAACAATAATAAATAATAACTTCATACAAACATATGGTTATTTATTCTGGGTGGGAGTCAATCGACGTCCTCTGCCTCAGATTAGAAATGAATAGATCACGATCTTAATTCAAGTAAACATTTCCATATATTTATAGGATATATACTTAAATATGTTTGATGCTTAAACAGATAGAAGTAAGATGAATTGGTTATGATCCTTTGAAATCTGCAGTACGTTCAAGATTTCTCAAACAGGGTTTCATCAGTATAGAAAAAGCTTTAGCACTATCTATCTATCACTATCCTTAGGTAGGTACATATTAAAAAAATTGAATTAAAAATTTAAAAAACCC
Source organism: Arctia plantaginis (assembly GCA_902825455.1). NCBI lineage: Eukaryota > Metazoa > Arthropoda > Insecta > Lepidoptera > Erebidae > Arctia > Arctia plantaginis. The sequence goes on along the minus strand of CADEBD010000327.1, from coordinate 3,508,701 downwards.
CCAACACATATCTTGAATTTGAAATTTGTCATAGTGTATAGTATTCTACTAGTCAAGGCCTTGCATTTGATACCCATGTTGAGGGAGTTGTGAAAAAATATGTAATCCGCCATTTTCTAACGTCGGCCATCTTCCTGCGATGCCAGAGTCAGACACTCACACACACACACACACACACACACACACACACACACACACACACACACATAGACACGTCAAACTTATAACAGCCCGTCGTTAACCCCGTTAACCCCGGGGGTTACTAAAATTAAGTCCCCCGTCTGTATGTCTGTAAGTCTGTCTGTATGAAGGCGATAATTCAAAAACTACCGAACGGATTTCGATCGACAGTGTGATTCCTGGGAAAGGTTTAGGTGTATAATTCATGATCGTTTATATAAATTGACTGAATTATAAGGATTATTGTTGAAGAAATCGCAAAAAATCTTATGCTATTTAAACCAAGTGAAAAAAGGATCACAGTTACTAAAATCCAGGGCAAACTGCGGGCGGAAGCTAGTTTGTTATAAGTCTACGAATATGTGATAGTAACTTTTAAACACGATTTGTTAATGGATTGATACCATCAAAATCTATTAAATAACTTTAAATATCCTTTTTTTTTTTTTTCCGTGCAAAGATCCCCTCAGATACCACCTGTCGGTGGCATGTCGGACTCGAACCGACTAAAACCGCACGCCGTGTCGGGTACTAATAGCCGGGGAACCAGGTATACCCTAGAAAGGAAGTCCAGGGCAAACTGCGGGCGGAAGCTAGTTTGTTATAAGTCTACGAATATGTGATAGTAACTTTTAAACACGATTTGTTAATGGATTGATACCATCAAAATCTATTAAATAACTTTAAATATCCTTTTTTTTTTTTTTTCCGTGCAAAGATCCCCTCAGATACCACCTGTCGGTGGCATGTCGGACTCGAACCGACTAAAACCGCACGCCGTGTCGGGTACTAATAGCCGGGGAACCAGGTATACCCTAGAAAGGAAGTCCCTAGTGCCCCGACATACCTCGGGTCATCTACAGACGACCCTCCCCGTGTGGGAACCCCATGTTCCCTGTGCTCCCTGGAAGCGAGCGCAACTTTAAATATCCTAACGTTTTAACCCGGTTGCACTGGCTGTGGTCATAAGCGGGAATACGTCTTATTAATTCCCGAACTATAAACCGCATAATATACATAACAGACTTACGTAATATATTTAATAGTTGTACCATGCCACGCTTCACTATAGCACATTGTGGTTGCAAAAATGGTTTAAAACCATAGATGAAAAGTATTCTAAATCGTATTAAAATTTGAACTCAATCGGTGCAGAACTTTTTGAGTTTTTAATCGTACACAAACTAACTTATCGTTTATGTCTATATATATATATACATATATAATGGCATATATATAATATGCCATTATATATCATTTATCTCTCTCTCTCTCTCTCTCTCTCTTTCTCTCTCTCTCTCTATATATATATATATATATATATATTTATAGAGATAAATGGTATTATTAAACGTATATCTATATCTCATAACCTTGATGTGCAAAAAGTTTGTAATTAATTGCAATCAAAATTAACATAATTTTTGTTTTAGTTGTACCTAAATCTTACCTGAACGGAGGTCGTCAAGTAAACTTTGTGTTAAGTTACTTAATGTTTAGCTTTCGCTTTTTTGTAAGAAGAAAACCGAAAAATTATCTTTTTAATAAGTTTAAAATTGGATAAATGTGAGTCTCTCACGCGCGTTGAGGTTTACCGAGACGGATTAAGAATACGGAGTGTCACCACCCCTATTTATTCGTGTTTTTAAAGCTAGCGTAGCCAAGTCATAGGGCCGTAATAAATTTTTTTTTGCTAATTATTTGCAATTTTTTTGCCAAAGTTTTTTTTTTTACCATAGCCATGTCCTAAAAACAATGGTCCTGCTGACTTAAGACTTAAGCCAGCGTAGCCAACCCTATATCTCTGGATCTCTAACACTTATCAAAACAGGCTTTGTAGCATATTTTTTTGCTAAATATTTGATATTTTTTTGCCAAATATTTTTTTTTAGAAAAACATTTTAGAAAAACAATGGGCCTGCTGACTATATTTGAGACGGCTAAGAAGAGTCGTTTTTGTATGTGTAAGTCAAATTATTTAATAAATAATTTGACTTACACATACAAAAACCAGTACTTATAATTTCGACTCATTTCTCAGTGCATGGTAAATTAATTGCTTGTTTAATAGTGACATATGATATAACTGACCTAATTTATCACTTGGTGGTATAAATCGACTGTCATTGTCTCCGTAATGCAGTTATCCCTCAACATTATTGACTGCACGGATGGCGTAGTGGTTTAAGCGGTCGCCACGCCGCTTTCTATTACGCCGAGTGTTGTGGGTTCAAACCCACATGGGACGACACTTTGTGTGATCCACAAATTCCATGTATGATTCATGTATTCCATGTATGATTGTAAAGTCCCCCGCGACTCAGAATAGATTCGTAATACGGGAATTGACTTGTTAAAAAACAAAAGAACACAGAAAAAATAAACTGATAAAGAGTGTATAAGACGATTTCATAACTAGTACAAAACATAAAAAAAGTATTTATAAGGTGAAGTCTGTCGGCTAAACTAGTTCTCCCATTTATTAAATTATACAAATAATTAGTTTCTTTTGTACTATGTTACCTTACGCCATTAAAAAAAAACAACGTTTTAAGTACACATAAAATTACTAACTGCGAATAACTAGTAGATTATATGAAAACGCTTCGACTGTAACCGTATTACGATACAAAAGAAATAATAAAAACAGCAATAGGTAAACAACAATCTAAAAAAGCTAAGCAAGCCAGGCCGTGTGTGTAAATGTATACTTAAAATTTCAAACTTAAAAAACTTAAAACTTTTTTAATTCAATTATGATGAATGTAACGACACCTCAAACGCCAAAATCTATCCACACAGGGTGCTAAGGAATATACCTACATACACTCCGTAGATTCCTACCTTCAATCATCTCCATACTGCTGACTCGAGCGGTAAGGACTCCAAGGGCAGCAACGCACTTGTGACTTTTGAGTTGCATGTGTCCATGGGTGGCGGTAGTTGCTTACCGTCAGGTGACCCGTCTGCTCGATTGCCACCTTAAACAATAAAAACAAGAAAAAAAAAGAACCTGCACTGTAACTGCAGACTGCAGTCACAGTTCCATTTCCCAAACTTGCAGTACTGCTTCTTGTCCTTATCCGTTAACCTTGGCATAATTCATCATCGTAATTTGTCCGGTATTAAAACGCATGCACGCAATGCATTTCTAAGGAAGGCGTTGGTTATAAATCTATAATGTTACCAGTAAAATGTCATTTTGCAATGTAATAATGTATGTTTTGGATATAAAAGCACATGTGACTTTGTAGCCGATGATATCTAGCTATATTTATTAATATTCATAATGTATTCATAGCTAAACGCTAAGCAGTTAATTAGACTTCACATCTTAGTAAACAGAGGCTGCGTGTGCAGGAAGCAACATTTTTCTATTGTCTGTGCCTTCATCATTAGCATTAAATACACCATCGTGAAGATGACAAACACCTGTTTTTTTTAAATAATTATTACTTTGATAGTAGTAATTTGATAGTTACAATGATGCTCATTGTGTTCTTCGTGCAATAAATAGCTATTACTGTCGATATTCCGTGGACTGTCTATAAAATAACATTGAAGATCACAGTGATATCCTTCGATAGTAGGTAATTATGATTTATTCTAGTTTTCTTATATTTTACAAAATTTGTTAATTTAAATATGTCCTCAGTTCCTGACACTTTTACGGGTTTTATTCATTAAACCCAAGAAATTTTAAATTACGAGCAATATTGTAATCCCATCATCAACAGCTTTTAATAGTCCACTGCTGGACATAGACCTCAACTCATAAAATTAGTCTCTATACCTGTTGAGTGTAATTATAAACTCAAGTTTTATTTCATTTATTTTCGTAATCATGATGGTATTTTTATAACTTCACTCAATATAAATGGTTCAATTAGTCCCGAGTTCTAGATACATTATTTTATACAAAGGAAGTCACAGTCAACCGGTCGTGTAACAAATTTTAGAGTTGATGAATAATTTATAACGCAATACAAAAAAACGCATATAAAACCAAAATGCTAAAACGTATTCATTTATTCTTAAAGGAAAAATGGAGGTAATCAAACCTAACCCAATACTAAAATTTCATGAGAATCATTTACAAAATGTTCGCAAGGTACTTGGGTATGAAGACATAAACAGACTACGGCAGGATATTGAACAATTCGATGAGTGGATTAAAAAACAAAGTCATTTCAGGATCAAAGAATTTGGTAAGTAATAATTAACTTATTTTAAAATAACAGTTGACGATATTATAAGCAGTTGCACTGAGATTATGATATTAAAGTGAGAGATGTAACCAAATGAATATTCGAGCCAAACTATTGAAGGAAATTGTTTCTCTAAAATTTAAATCTTTATTTACAGACCGTGAATATCTAGAGCGTTTGTTGATATATAATAAAGGGTCTATTGAAAGAGCCAAAAAGAAATTTGATAAACTGTGCACATGTACTAATTTAATGCCGGATTTCCTCAAAGGATTCGACGTTAGAAACGAATTCGTACCTCTCTTTAAAGTATAGTAAGTGTGATTATTAATTTTATAATATATTATAGTTATTAAGAGGCAAGTGCGTAAACAGATCACCTATTGGTAAGTTAGTACTGCCCATGGATACGTCCAATTCAAGAGACAGAAGTGCATTTAAGCGTCTCCTCGCCCCAATTCTAGGGGAGGCACTCATAGAGAGGCTTTGAAGTCCCTCCCCTCGGGTCGTATTAAAAGAAAAGAGCTTTTTGTAACTTTACTCACTCGGTTTAAGTTCTATGAAGCAGTGTCACCACTCCGGTTAAGCCGTAAGCCATAAATGGAAGTGTTAACAACTATATTGCTCTTATGGTATTAATAATACTCTGTTACGTAAAAGGTGATATTGATACATAAGGTCTAGCAAAACTCAGTGGCGAATTTTAAGCATAATTTGATCTGTATTTATTTTTTTACCGATTGAAAGAAAATAGGAGGTTTTGAGTTAAAAAACATTGAAAAAAATGTTTGTTACCTCACAACCGATATGGAAAGCTATTTTTTACTTCATCCCATCGAAATTTTAAGAAATAAAGGAACATTAAAGTTGGTTTTACTTTTTTAACACTTAATTATTGTGTTTCAATAATGAGAATGGGCTGCTATCAAATTATTATTTTTGTTCGCATTACAGTTTGCAATATTATGATAATTTTTATGGCGCATATTGAACTCTTAAAGGTATTCTTATAAACCTTAAACATACCAAACAATAAACGTTTCAGCGATACTTGCCTGCTGCCGACTCCGACAGAGGATAATTACCGCGTGGTTTTAGTCCAAGCTACTGGCGAAGAACATGATGATTTTGAAGTTATACTATTTTATAGATATTTGATAGTGGTAAGTTTTTTCTCTATCTCTTCACTAATCAGTACTGTAACATCTTTCTAATTCTTTTTTCGTAACTGTCCTTCCGAAAACTTAGCCATCAGTTTCTTATGTTCCTTTATTTTCTAAGTACACCAAAGTAAGAACAGAAGTTATTGCTCAAGAAACCGATATATTCCTTGCGCTTTTTGGATTGTTATCGTCAATGTTCACGTCATCATCATCTTCTTATTCTCAGTCAGTCTTAAATTAATCAATAAAAATGGAATAATTTACTATTCAATATATGTGTTTACAAAAAAGGGATATGAGGAATCTATCAGTCAATCTAACTTTAACAGTACAAGCTCTGCGTAGTTTGTAACTAGATGGCGTTGTCTTTTAGATGTCCAAAAATATTGTTAAAAATATTACTATTAAGTCAATGTTTAGGAAATATGGCACTTATGATTAAGTACACTGTTGTTTCCAGCCCTTTTATTCATATACTCCAGGGCATCTGTGTGTTTATTATAAACTTTTTCTAATTGACTTGGGCACTTATCGCTGTTTACGACAAACAATAGGTACTCTTAAATTAAACCTTAACCGACTATTAAATTAAATACGACAAATAGCACTTAGACTAGTATTTTTTTTAGCAACAATCACTAAAATAACATGTATGTAATCAATATAATTTTAGATTGGTCATTATCTCTTGACACATGACTACTGTCAAGGATTCGAGATTGTAGCAGATTTTAGAAAATTAACTGCAAAAACTGTCAGGAAGGGTAATCCAATCGTTGTACACAAGGCTCTCACACTTCTCACGGTAAGTTACAAAAAGAAGAAAGAAGTAGGTATCTCTTGGTTCTTGATATAAAAAGATAGTGGCTTGTATAAAGGAATCGGTATCTACCTATCAAATTGTTCATCAGTAGATATCAAAAAGTATATAGTAACAAATTAGTACCTTCATTAGGAATATGAAAAGTATACTTAACTTAACTGAGGACCTTAAAAATTTGTTTCAAAATTAACACCGAAAATGGTAGATTGTTAAAGTTCTCTTTGCCGGATAGTAATAAATATTATGTTTCAGGAATGTATGGGTCAACGAATGAAAAAAATACATTTCTTTAATAATTCCAAGTTTTTTGAAGCCATGCTCTTCCTCATCAAACAGGGCTTAAGTTCTAAATTAAAAGACAGAGTTGTGATACATTCGTCAAACGAAGAATTGTACAAACACTTGCCCAGGGAGATGCTAGCTAAGGAGTTTGGGGGAGATGAAAAATCTGTGAAAGAGTTAGCTGGTAAGATATTAATTCAATTTTTGTTTTTTAATCATAAAACAAAGAAAATTAAGCTTTATTTTGAAAGATTAAATTGTTGGTTTAAATCCACAGAGATACAATTTAAGGAGCTGAGCTCAGATGCTAATATCGCGAAATTAAAATTTATGGAGGAAGCGGCCACAGATGAGTCTTATCGACTTCCATGCACATTTAATGAAGAATATTCTGGAGTTCCCGGATCTTTCAAAACTCTGTGTGTTGATTAAGTAATTGTACTTATAGTTTTAAGAATAATATTAAACGAATATTGTTTTAGAAACTATTATTATTGTCTTGTAAATATTGAATCTCCAAATATTTTTTAGTATAACTTACTCACAGAAGTAAAATTATACATTTCTAAAAATACTGAATTTTTTAGGCAACGGAAAGTGCAAAGCATATTAAATTTCTCACGTTCCTGTAAACTCCTCCAGATTGTAGAGTCTGTCGGCTTGCAGATTTTGCCGCTGCAACCAACTCATCACAATAGCCTAGGGCAAGTCACTTGGTTGGTTATAATAATAACTTCGGCCCCAACACTTGTCCGTGATCACGGTCAACTTGTAGCCCCGGCATTCTCCAATCATGACCTTTCTTCCTCGCCTACGTCCTTTAACCACCCAAATCCCGACCTCGAGTATTACACATGCGTTGTTTTGGCCGTATGGAGGTTGACAGGCTCGTTGGGGATGCTGCTAATCTGAATTGGAACGTAGTCAGTCGTCGGTCAGAAGTGTGGACGAGAAAATTAACAATTTTAACCACGAAATAATTGCTTTGTACTATGTCAATGCTCCTGTTAAAAAAAAATAAGTTAAAGAGGCAACCTGCACCCTGGATGACGAAGGAGGTGCTTATGACTATGCGGCGCAGAGATAGAGCCTACTGTAAATTTAAAAGGAATCGTACTGAGGAAAAGCAGGCTTTGTACGAGACGGTGAGAAATAGATGCAATCAGATGACACGTAACGCTAAACGTCGACATATTCTTGACAACATTACCCGTTCTTCCCCCGCCAATATTTATAAGTTTCTGTGAACTCTGGGTATCGGCAAGCAGCCTTCGGATGGTCTGCAGGGGTGGTTGGTTTGTATGATATAAATCGCCATTTTTTCTCCTCTCTTCATTTGGATAACCAAACCAGGCATCGTACTGTTGACTACTTGCAAGTCTAGAGAACCCTGAAATAAACTCTTTCCAATTTTCTCCGGTTGCGTCGAGTGAGATCACAAAGATAATACTTTTCATTAGATCTAACGCCGTTGACTGTGATCAAATCAGCCGACGCATGATTATAACAATCCTGGACCAAATCTTACCTGTAACCATCCACATTATTAACTACTCATTAGATTCTGGAATTTTTCCATCACTTTGGCGCAAAGCTTATGTTATCCTCTTACCTCCAATTCACCAATATCGATTCTTCCCTTCCTACATAAGGTCCTAGAATCCTCTGTAGTCAAGCAGTTTTCCGAATTTACCTACAAAAACAAATTGTTAAGTCCGTTGCAGTCTGGTTTCAGGCCTGGTTATAGTATCATCTCCGCTCTTAAAGTGACTGGCGATATTCGGTCGGGCATGGAGGACACCAAGGCAACTGTATTAATACTGGTCGATTTCGAAAACGCTTTTAATAACGTCAATCAAGATATCCTTTTATCTATCCTTTCCCATCTTATGGTCTCACCCGAAGCACTGGAATAGTTCTCATCTTATCTTGAAGGACGCCAGCAGTCTGTTCGTGTAGATGAATCTTCTTGTGACCTAGTCTTCTTGGAAGCTGGTGTGACCTTTACTCTGGTATCCCTCAAGGCGATATTCTTTCCCCTTTGCTTTTTTCTGTGTATATTAAGCTCCTAACCCTGAGACTTAATTGCACGTATTATTTGTATACCGATGACCCGCAAATCTATTCACAAAGTAAGGTTGAAGATATCTTAATAGCAATAGTTATAGTAAATAGAGACCTTGAAGCAATTAAAGCATGGTCTGACAAGTTTGGCCTATCAGTAAACCCCACATAATGCCAAGTTAATTTGCATGACGTGTAAAATAAATAAATTTATTATGGCCTACTAAAACAGTACCAAAGTATTCGTAGAAAAAAACAATCACTGCTCATAAAATCTGAAGGTTTCTCGAAGCTACGACCTTGAGCAGTGAACTACAAGCAAGAGTACACAATGATCACAAATCGTCAAAGTAACTCACGAAACGTAAATCACTTTATAAAAATAATAGATAATAACTGCTTTATGAATTGAAGTGACATTTAGCAAACTGTATAGTTTACTAAATGAGATTGCAGAGTTAGTACCAATCAATTAAAAATTCAAAGAATATGTGTTGGGATATACCTACTAGTAGAGATATATTGAACGGGTTTCTACTTTGTGAAATAAAATATTTTTTTATAATTCGCAAGTCACGTGTCATGGGATAGTTCATTTATAAATAGGTAGCAGCGCCTGGACATAAAGTTACAGCTGATAGACTAAGACAAATAAGAGAATTTACCCACACACCTCTTAATACAAATAAGAGGTGTGTGGGTAAATTCACAAACGGTATTAGACATCTAGAATTTTGAGACAGAATTTGTGTATTTAGTATATTTTGTGTTTTCTTGACTATTTAAAAGGGGTATCTACACGTTGTAAAACAGGTTTCAATCGAAAAAATAATACTACTCTTACTTAAGTGTAAAAATTCAGAATTGAAGAATACTGTTTATTCCAATGTATCATAATTTAGTCGATTTGATACTTTTTTTAAAGTTATTTGTTCCTAACCAACTTTAATGTAAACGAGTTTATTGTATGCTATTTATATTCATTGTGTTATGATAATCTAAATATGACAGTTACTTTCTCAGGTGATGAGAATACACGTGACCTTGCGACGACAGTACTTAATGTTAAGGAAATAACAACACGTTAGGTTTTGACTTCACTGCGCATTACTTTGTGTAATTACTTCAATCGTCATACCTCAACGATTTGAGGCTGGATCTCGCTGAAGCTGGAACCTTGCTCAAAACAGTTTACGGCCACCTTTGATATTGTATTGTTTACCAAGTTATTTTTTATACAAATACTAGTATAATTTGTATTAATATTATATTAAGTTTAATATGATGATGCATGTCTGTCCTATATGTTCTGAGGAATTGGTAGTCACATTCCAAAATGACATCTGTCATGTCATGTAAAGTTCTGTTATTATAGGTATGGGTCAGTTAAATACTAAGTTGAAGCTCTGGACTCTGTCAACCGAAGAGTTCGGTAATCTTATAATATAAATAGGAATCTAAATACTATCGAACGTTGATCGGTTTTATAGGAATCAACTTAAACTAATTGAATTCTCGCCTACTTTTATTCTTATACTTTTTCAGTGCAGGATATATACGTGGTTGTGTGAGTAAAATATGAAGCCCCTGTTTTATGACTGGATAAAACAGTTGTGTTACTTTAACCGGTGGGACCCCGAGGCGAGAGGCTTGATAAATCAAGGACCAGAAATCCCAACTCCGAAAGGTCCTCGTGGAGTAGTAGGAAGAACGACTTGAGCAACCAAGCGCTGGGAACTACATTATTGTAGCGGTAAGACCCGTTATGGAGGAATTGGTTCAAGGGAAACACGGAACCCCCTCATACCGGCGGACGCATGTGATCCAAGGGAAAAACTGGTCTGGTCAACTGTGTCTGGTCCGCAAGGAATCAACGCCAACTCTGTGCTAACCTTGCTGGCGTGCGTGGTGCGTGGTACGAAGCGAGAGAGTGTAACTCCACCGTCTCCTTCTGCCACCAAATTATGTTCGCAAAGGAGATGGTGGAGCAGGACCAAAAGAGGCTTAGAACTCTCCTGGTCCACCAGGAATGGAACGGGCCAGGTACCGCAGACGACTCAAGCACCGTAGGTCATAGAACTACCTCCGTCCTGAGGGTTACAGGTGAGGCCATCTGACACACTAGCAGAAGCAGGCCAGGGTGGCAGTCCGGCACATCGTATTTCCCATACACGAAGAAGTCATCTACAAGCCGTAGATGGCCTGGGTTCATCGGCGTACCGGGGATTTCTTTTCTAGGGTGCACCTGGATTCTCGGTTACTAGTACATAATACGGCGTGTGGTTTATTAGAGGAAAATACGCAATTATTGAGTCTTCGTTAATTTGACGATGCACTACAAATTGCCGATCTCTGTTGTGAGTGGAATCGGCGTATCTAGTACAGTATTTTGAATAAATAATGCGGTTATTTTGATTACCACTCCTATAAATAAAGTGCTGTAAATATCAAACACATGGGAGTTACCCAACCTAACAAAAACAAAATCATAAAGGCAATTTAAGATTATAGTTTCGAGGTCCAATTTTTTTTTTCTGAGTCAGCGTTACTAAACAATCATGAGTTATAAATTAACTACGTGTTGCAACGGCGCCATATGTGTTGATATACTCGCACAAAATGGACGTGATTAAACCTAGCCCTGTTTTGAAGTTTAATGAAAATCAGTTGCAAACAGTTCGAAAATCCCTCGGATATGAAGACATAAATCGATTAAAGCAGGATATAAAACAATTTGATGACTGGATTCAGAAGCAGAGCCACTTCAGGACTAAAAACTTTGGTACGTAAATGTATATACATATATATATATATATATATATATATATATTATTATAAAGATATAAATATGTGACTTTCAATTCAATAGTTTTTTCCGATTCCGATTTTAATTGCAATAGGCTTTAGATATTAATATTTTAAAATGAGATTAAAATATAAAAACTACTTAAATTAATTATAATATAGAAATCGCCTCGTAGCCGAAGTTTAAACATAATTCATTAAATTTAGTTCTTTTTTAAATTTAATTGACATTTTTTTATATAAATCAAACTGTTACATTTGTAATAGAAGTTATCATTATATAAACATTCCTTATTCTGATTATTCGATCATCATCATCATCAACAGCCTTTAGCAGTCCACTGCTGGACATAGGCTTCTGCTTAGAAATGAGGATTTGGCCTACTATACCACGCTGGCCAAACGGGTTGGTATAGGGTTTGTTTCAAGTTTGCGGCTCTGACCGCCCAGAATAGGGCACGCCTCTGGCGCCCTCAGAGGGTAATGGCGGTCAGAGCCATACGCGGTTACCGCACCGTTTCGACGGAGGTGGCGTGCGCGTTGGCTGGAACTCCCCCGTGGGATTTGGAGGCGGAAGTGCTCGCCAAAGTTTATCGGCGAGTGGCTGACTCCCGGGCGGAGAGCGGATTTCGCCCTCCGCCCGAAGACGTGCGCGAGTGGCGCGAAGCCGCTCGCAGAGCCACGATGGCTCGTTGGTCGTTCCGGCTGGAGACTCCACGCGCTGGCTTCGCCGCCGTGGAGGCTCTCCAGCCGGTCATCGCCAAGTGGGCAGGGCGGCAGCACGGGACCCTTACCTTCCGGCTGACGCAGGTGCTTTCCGGGCACGGTTGCTTCGGAAAGTACCTGCACTCGGTCGCTAGGAGGGAACTGAGTCCCGCCTGCCACCACTGCGACTGCAGTGAGGACTCGGCCCAGCACACGCTGGCGGTCTGCCCCGCATGGGCGACGCAGCGCCGGGCCCTCACTGCAGTCATCGGAGTGGATCTCTCGCTACCGGCCGTAGTACGCTCCATGGCCGGTAGCGACAGTTGTTTTACCACGGTCGCAACCTTCTGCGAGGAAGTAATCTCGCAGAAGGAGGCGGCGGAGAAGGCCCGGGAGGACGACCTCCACTCGGACCCGATCCGCCTCCGGCGAACCGGGCGGCGGAGGCGCGCCTATCACCGCCTCATGCGGCCCTGAGTGTGGCCGCGGGTGGACGGGGTGGGTTTCCCCTCCACCCGCATTAGTTTGGCCAGCCGCGAGGGGGCGGCGTCCGCGTGTGCCGGACGTCGCCTAAAGAGAGGAAAAAAATTTTGAGACGGGGCCCGCAACAGGAGGGGGCCGGCGCTAGGAGGGGTCCGGATGTCTTAATAACAGCTGTTCCCGGATCCCTCCTATTATAGGCGCAGAGTGGCACACCGTGTGGTTTTAGTCGGTCCGAGTCCGACACACCACCCCGCCGCAAACCCCGGTGAGGTGACGGTCCGAGGGGATTTCCACACGTTAAAAAAAAAAAAAAAAAAAAAAAAAAAAAAAAGGGTTTGTTTAAAGTTTTCCTTCTCTTTGCAGTGCTGTTGTTTACATACTCGTACATTACATACTGCATATATAGATGTATTACATAGGTGTATTTTAAAATTCTAAAACATGAATTTTAAAAAAATTACTGCACCCGTTTTTTCGTCTTTACTTAAAATAACTAACTATAAACAGTTAGCTATTTTTATTATAACTGCTTAAGTAGAAATTTAAGAAATAATCGTGTAGAATGATCAATATACGTTTCAAGTAACTTGTGTGTGTGTGTGTGTGTGTGGGACTTTTTTCTAACTACCAACACAAACTGGTTTGAAACTAGAATGATTATTTCAAAGCAGGTTTTAACTATTATCATATTAACATGTTTTATTCTGAATCAGTAGGTACATCAAAGTTTTTTGATTCTGAATGTAAGGTACCTACATTTTAGTCCTTTGGACTCCTAATAAAGTGATTGGTTCAGTAGTTAAGGCTAGAAAATGTAACAAACAAACTTACATTAGCGTATATTATATATACCGACTATCTCGATGGTGCAAGTATTAGCGTATGCAACTGCAGCTGTGCAGTCTCGGGTTCGATTCCCGGGTCGGACCAAATACTTGTATGATCTGCAAATATTTGTTTCAGAGTTTTGGTGTTTTATAGGTATTGTATTTACAAAAGTATATATATATATATATTTACTATTCTATCAGTTAATCTAGCTTTTATAGTACAAGCTATGCTTAGTTTGAAACTAGATGGCGTTGTGTGTCAATGTCCAAAAATATTATATTATATTTTTACAGATCCTGAGTTTTTGGAGCGTTTATTAATATATAATAAAGGACACATCGAGAGGGCCAAGAAAAAGTTTGATAAACTATGTACATGTCTTAATCTAATGCCGGATTATCTTATAGGATTGGACCCGAAACATGAATTTATTCCACTTTTCGAAGTTTTGTAAGTATTTATTTGAATCTTTGGTAGATTTCGATCGTAGTTAATGAAATTTATTTTAATAAAATAATAGAACTTGAGATTATTTCTATGATTGTCTGAAAAATAAAATATACTGAAAATAACTTTTTCACCATAAACAATTACATGAGGAAGTTACCTAGTTAAAGTTTGTAATTAATTAATTGTATTTTTTGTTATACATTCATAGAACAAAAGGAAAACTTGAAACAAACCCTATAGCAACCCGTCTGGCCAGCGTGGTATAGTAGACCAAAACGTCCTTTCTAAGGAGAGGCCTATGTCCAGCAGTGGACTAGTAAAGGCTGTTGATGATACATTAATAGAATTAGTCAGCCTCTTGTTGCTATTTAAATAATAATAGTATTTTAACACAATGAAAATGAGTATCATGACAAGATTATATTAAGTAAAATTTTAATGAGTTTAAAAATGTTGTTATGTTTTTTACTTTGTTTATGTAAATCTTAATAACATTTACAAAGAATTTACATAAAATAATACATATTATTATATATTTACATAAGTACAATGATAAATGAATCCAATTTTCCATATAAGTTGACGGGTACCATTATAAAGAATTATTAGAATAAGATGGATGGTCTGCTTGTTGTCCGTGTGGTGACGGATTAGAACTACGGAGTGTCACCTTTAATAAACTTTAGTAGTCCACTGGCTGGACATAGGCCTCTCCTTATAAAGGAGGTTTTAGTCTACTCTACCTACCACGCTGGCCAGACGGGTTGGTATTTGGTTTGTTTCAAGTTTCCCTTCTCTTTGCAGTGCGTTTGTTTTGCGTAGTTTGATGCCTTAGCCGGCTCTTACGTTGGGACAATCGGTATTTTTATCCATCACCACACGGAAAATACATTTTTTGGCCGTCATTTTTCAAAATTTAGACTTAACTATAGTCAGAGGAGTTCAGGGTCGTATTCATTTAACTTGAACTGGCTGTTGGCGGACACCTCGACATCTTGAACTCGTATAATATACATATGCATTACACTACGTATATTGCGTTTAGTGTTCCGGTTTATTATTCGCTTCTAGTTAACCTTGTGCCAGATATTGTATAAGGAGCTTTATGTACTAGATTTAAAGAATTAATAGACTAACCTCCAACAACCCGTAACGATTGCCACCGCTGTTTGTATGGCAACCGGGACCGATGGATTAACGAGCTCTCTGAGGCACGCAGGGGTCTCACTGTGTAAAGAATGGTCACCTATCCATAGTCTGACCTGGCTAGGATTGGTTAACTTTGCAATGTGCTAACCTACTCAGTTACCACTTAGCCACGAGCACCTCTATTTCTTTACAATTATTATTTGTTCACAATTACTTTTTTAAATAAACTCACAGAAAGCGGTGTTAAGCAATTCTTTCGTTGCCTTTCACTGACTGACTGAGGTTCCCGGAGCACAAGTCCCCCCTCCCGCTGACTCGAGCGGGAGGGACTCCAAGGGCAGCAACGCACTTGTGACTATTGAGTTGCAGGTGTCCATGGGAGGCGGTAGTTGCTTACCATCAGGTGGCCCGTCTGCTCGTTTGCCCCACTCACTTAGAGGGTAAGGTCAAATTGACCTCGAAGAAGCTCGGTGTGCTGAACAGATCGAGGCAGTATTGCAGTCCGGCCCACCGCCTTCAGCTCTATAAGGCGCAAGTCCGCGCCCGCATATAGAATACTCATCTCCATGCAGGGGCACCTCAGTGCTAGCTACTCCGATTGGCTCGATCCTTTGGCGTTACGTAGAGATGGTGCTTCACTCTGTATTCTCTATCGCATATATCATGGAGAGTGCTCCGAGGCATTGTTTGGGCTAGTATGGGCCGCAACTTACCGCCATCGTTCCACACTGCAAATTTTAATCCCCATCACCTCGATAGTTGCCGATTGACTACTGTGCGCTTTTCGGGACACTTTTTGCCTTGCACAACCAATCTGTGGAACGGGTTATTATATGCGGTATTTCCGGACCAATACGACCTTCAAACCCTTAAGAAAAGAGCGTACTCCTTCCTAAAAGGTGGCAACGCGTTTGTGACTCCTGAGTTGCAGACGTTCATGGGCAAAGGTCACATTCCATCGGGTGTACCGTCTGCTCGTCTGGCCCCTCTATCATAATAAATAAATAAAAATAACAATATTTACGGGTGTTGTCCGAAGATGCAATCAACACTAGAGAAATGCAGGTGTCTATGGGTGGCAGTCACCATCAGCTGACCCGATTGATTCTGATGGTGCAGTGGTAGCGTATGCAACTGCTGTGCTAAGATCTCAGGTTCAATGCCCGCGTCGGATCAAATTTTTGTATTATTTGACAATATTTGTTTCACAGTTTGGGTGTTTTCTATGTATTAACAAATAAAAGTACATAAGTATTCTATCAGTCATTTTAGCTTTCGTAGTACAACCTCTACTTAGTTTGAAACTAGATGGCGTTGTGTGGTAGATGTCCGAAATATTATTATTTATTTATTATTATTTTACTTTACATCTTTTATTCATTACTATAGCTCTCTGTGATATTAATGATAATGATTATTAATGAATAGGTATATTTTGCAGTGAAAGTTTCCTGCTGCCAATGCCTACTGATGAAAACTACAGAGTAGTGTTTATCGTAGCAACTGGCCGTGAACACGAGGATTATCAACTTATACATTTCTATAGATATTTATTTGTGGTAAGTAATATATTATAATCATCATCTGCCTACCCTTTTCCCAATTTTATTTGGGGTCGGCGCAGTATGTATGATTTTTCCATTCTACTCTGTCATGCGTTATCTCACTGTTTACTCCCTTGCTAGCCATATCCTCCCTCACGCAGTCCATCCACCTTTTCTTCGGTCTGCCTCTTCTCTTATACCCTTCAACTCTCATACCTAAAACTTTCTTCGCCACATTTTCCTCATCCCTCCGCATGACATGTCCATACCAAGATAACCTATTACTTCTTAACTTTTCATCCAGTGGCGCTACTTTCAGACTCCCTCGTATATACTCATTCCTAACCTTGTCCATCTGAGTCACACCACACATCCATCTCAGCATTCGCATTTCGGCTACGTTCAGGCGTCTCTCATCCGTTCTCTTAATGGGCCAACTTTCAGAACCATACAGTACGGCAGGTCTGATAATAGTTTTATAAATTTGTCCCTTCAGTTTTAAGGGGAAACTGGGGTCACAAGTTGTTCCCGTTACCTGCCGCCACTTCATCCATCCCGTATTGATTCGATGCTGTACAGTTCGATCAATCTCACCATCACATTGTAAGAGGGAGCCGAGGTACTTGAAATTGGAGCAGACTGTTATCGCTATCCCATCCAGCGAAATGGTTTCAGGACTGGAGAGACCGCCGAAATCGCAGAACATGTACTCAGTTTTGGTTCTGCTGATTTTCAAGCCAACATTCTCCAGCCTTTGTTGCCATTTTTCCAGTCTGCTCTGGACCTCAACCCCATCCTCACCGACCAACACAATGTCATCTGCAAATAGCATGCACCAAGGTGCCTCCTCCTGTATGTCCGATGTCAGAGCATCCATTATCAACAGGAAGAGGTATGGGCTCAGAGCTGATCCCTGGTGCAAGCCTACAGAGACACTGAATTGATCAGTGTTTCCCGTGACCGACCTTACATGAGTGCTAGACTCTCTGTACATAGCAAGAATCAATTCTACATACTTAACAGGCACTATTTCTTCTTTCAAAGCCCACCACAAAACCTCTCGGGGTACCCTATCATATGCCTTTTCGAGATCCACAAACACTATATGCAAGTTTTTGTGCGCACTCCTGTATTTCTCACATAGTTGGCGCATTGCAAATATAGCATCTGTTGTCCCGCGTCCTGGCATAAACCCAAATTGACTTTGGGTTATCTGACTCTCATCTCTTATTCTTCTCTCAATCACTTTCTCCCAGACTTTCATAGTATGTGACATGAGCTTTATTCCTCGATAGTTGTTGCATTCCTGAACATCTCCTTTGTTTTTGAAAATGGGTACGAGTTGGGTTTGACACCATTCCTTTGGGATTACCTCTTCAAGCAACAACATATTGAAGAATAGAGTCAGCCACTTATATCCGTCTTCTTTCAGTAGCTTCCAAACTTCCACTGGTATACCGTCGGGGCCAACTGCTTTTCCATTTTTCATACTTCGTACTGCCAATCTAACTTCATCTATACTAATCTCGTTCACCAGTCCGACATTCACATCCACATGCTTTAGCACTCCGCTCCATTTATTCTCTTCATTCATAAGTTTTTCAAAGTAAGATTTCCATCGCTTTTTTATATCTTCATCTTTAACCAACACTCTCCCCTCTTCATCTTTTATACATCTCACATGCTTCAGGTCTTTTGCTCTTTCTTCCCTGTTCTTTGTAATGCGGTAGAGTTCTTTTTGACCGCTAGGTTCATGTAGGTGTTTAAATATGTTATATTGAGCTTTAGCTCTGGCTACCGCTACCGCTTTTTTTTCCTTTTTCTTCCACTCTTTATATTCATTCATTTTGACTTCCTTCATTCTCTCACAGACCTTTTCATTTTTCCACGCTTTAAAGGCATCTTTCTTTTCTTTTACAGCTTTCTGTACCTCATCACTCCACCACCATGTCTCTCTTTCAATAATGCCTTTTCCTTTTGTTTCCCCAAGTACTTCTCTCGCTATCTTTCGTATATAATTTGCCATTTCACTCCACCATCCATCCACAGACTTATCTAGCCTTGCATTCATTTCAATCATTTTTTCTACCACCTTTACCTTAAAGTTACTTGCATACTCTTCTTTCTCTAACATTCGCCACCTGATTCTTGGAGAAGGTCGGTTCTTCCTACTCTTACTCAAACTCTTCCATTTGACCACCATTACCAGCAATCTATGTTGCGATACTACGGGTTCCCCGGGCACCACTTTGCAGTCTCGGACACAAACCAACTTACTTCTTTTTATGAGAAAGTAGTCGATCTGTGTCGCGTGGCTACCACTTTTATACGTGATCAGATGTTCGTGACGTTTTTGGAACCATGTGTTAACTATTGCCAGGTCAAACGAAGAGGAAAACTGGAGCAGAGACTCACCATCAATGTTTCTACTTCCGAACCCCCTTCCTCCATGTACTCTTTCATAATCCTCATTCGTTGTTCCCACATGACCATTAAAATCTCCACCTATCAAAAGTTCTTCACTTTCAGGGATACCTATCAAAACCATGTCAAAATCGGCCCAAAATTTTTCTTTCACTTCATCCTTGCATCCAGCTTGAGGTGCATACACGCTAACAATATTCATAATTACGCTCTCCCATACTAATTTTAATACTATTATTCTATCGTTCACTCTCTTTACATCCGTCACACACTCTTTCAGGGCACTATCCAATACTACGCCCACTCCATTTCACTTCCCATCACTTCCGCAGTAATAAAACTTGTACCCCTCTCCTATCTCTCTTGCTTTCGTACCCTTCCAATTTGTTTCTTGCAAGCATGCCACGTTTATTCTTCTTCTTTTCAACACATTTGCTAGCTCTCTCGCTCTTCCAGTCATAGTCCCTACATTCCAACTTGCATACCTCATCCTCACCTCTATAAGTAATATATTTGAATTTTATTTATAATATAAGTAATATATTATAAATAAAATTCAAAATAAAATAAAATTATTGGACAATTGTTGAGCACTGTTCTTAAATATGGATATTAAATTACATTAACGGACATTATTAGTGGACACGTATGAAAATCATTACAGAATATATCTGTCGGATCGGATATCTGTGCCTCGGCGTCCAGACCAGACATATTATTTCTTTATGCAATGTCAATTAAGCGTGTAGTACCTACTAGTACCACGGTGCCGTGGGAAACGAACATTCCTAAAGACCACGCTTTAAAAAGAAACAAGTACTTTTACTTAACCAACGAAATAAATAAAAATGGTTATTTCGTTGCGTTGTATGCCGTGGAAGTGGGTGCGAGGGGTATACCAGCTAAATTCCTATATAACCTGCTTAAAGACCTGGGATTGCCAAGAGTTTCAGTAAACTCTTTTCTTAAACGAATATCCGAAGCGGCATTGCTAGGCTCGTGTCAAATATGGTTAGGTAGGGGGGGTTACACAGCAAACAGTAGAGGTGAGCGTCGCGTCGCAAGGAGTACTCCCTAAACCTAAAATTCCTGGGTCGCTATTCCTACGCCCTATCAAAGTCTCATGTATTGACCCATCTATCACGCAATGGCCCCGCAACCGTACGGTGAATACATGGAACGCTAAGAAATAGGTCTTATTAGTAATAAAATGATTTTAGTATCTAATTTAGTAAGATTTTCACTTGAAGTGATTAAAAAAAATGAATTTCCTATTCGTTCTGTATAAATAATTGTTAAAATACACGAGTAAATTAAATGAAATAAAAAAAACAACGAATGTGAAAAATATTGTAAAATATTATTTTAATTTTAGTAACGAAGTGACGTACCTAAGAATAAATCCAAAATCAGAAAATTTTGTTACAATTTAGAAGTCGAAAATAGCAAATTGAATTTCAAGTTGAAAATTTAAATATGTAAAAAGAAATAGCTTTTAATTTGGCATCAAAAATCTTCAAAAGCAAATATGACAGTACTTTTTTGTTATATTTAGGAGCAAGAGTAATTTTAATTTAGTATAGTTTTATAAGATTTTGTATCTAGGATAAATTTTTTTCTCACACACAGCCGTCTGATTTCGAACTACACAGAGCTTGTGCACAGAGAAAATGAATAAAAATCTTTTAAATTACATTTCAGATTATATATTATTTTTTAACTCACGACTACTGCCAGGGCTTCGAAATAGTGTCTGACATAAGAAAGATTACCGCCAAAACTATAACGACGATTAATCCAATGGTATTACACAAGGGCCTGATGTTACTTACCGTGAGTCTTAAGTCATTTTATTCCAATTAAAAATCATCTCCATTTAAATAACCAAAGGTTTCTAAATTACTTTAAATGTTTAGTGTTATAATATCATTTTTTTCTATAGTCAATATTATTATGTGTCAATCTTAACTTACATTTAATTTATCCATTCTACCTGAACCGTGACCAGGTAAAATACAACCTGATTTAAAGGCCAACCAATTTAAAGATATGTGTGCCTGCAACACCTATTAATATGTAATCGCCTTGATTTGAACGCATTCCTTTAAAAGGTTCATTTTAACATATAATTACATGTGTTTATCTATAATATTATGCTCTTCATAATCTGAATAGATCGATTTTATTTTTACTAAGCTTGAATTGTAAATCTATCTCTTGGTAAATAACCGGTTCGTTATTAAGGCCCTCTTTCAACGCGATGTGTAGGTATGCAAACGTTACCTCACCCCCCGCTAGCGTATCACAAGCAAAGAAGGAGCAGCAGGGCTATTCTCTAAGGAAACAGCCTTGCGTGCAGCGCTGCCACAGCGTCGAACTTCAAACTAACTTAATTTGGAATTCGACGCTGTGACAGCGCTGTAGCTTCGACTTTCAAATGAATCTAGTTTGAAGTTCGACGCTGTGGGAGTGCTGCACGCAAGTCTGTTTCCTTAGAGAATAGCACTGCAAGTCACAAACGCGGCGTGAGTCGGCTGCGCGCGACTTAAACTCACATCTGATATAGAACTGTGGGTCACACTTCTTCCCTAGTATTTCTAGGAATGTGTGACCTATTAGAAAAAAAACACAATAGATTTTAATTTCTCCTACAGTTTTTCAGACTGACAAATTGAGACTATAAGGCTACTTATTGTCCTTTGTTTCGACATACTTTTCGTAAATAATAAATGTTGTTGTTTCAGGATTGTTTAGGACAAAGAATAAAAAAAATACATTTCTTTAACAATTCCAAATTCTTCGAAGCGGTTCTTTTCCTCACTAAGCAAGCTTTGTCTGCTAAATTAAAAGAAAGAATTGTAGTACATTCAGATTATGAAGGTTTGTACAACCACATACCAAAAGAACATGTTCCAAAGGACTACGGTGGAGATGCCTTGTCTGTTAAAGAATTAACTGGTTAGTTACTTTACTGTCATATTAGAGGTAAAGGTAAAGTATGAAATTGCCGATTTGTACTGAAAAATTGAAACTCGTTTTTTTCTAAGATATAGCGTTTTTATTTAATCAATATATTTAGCCTCATTATCTATACATTGCTGCCATCTAAACGGAAGTTCATTTATGCCTCTTCTATTGAACTCTTAGGATCTAGATTCGACAAACTGTGTGAAAACATTTTATACTGCCTCCTATGCAGATTTTTTTTTGATCACGATCAGAAAGCTGTCCAAATCACGAAAAAAATGGTAGTCCGTTGGAGCAAGGTCTGGTGAGTACGGAGGATGACGTATGGTTTTTAACTGCAGCTCCTGTACAGTTACAACGGTTTCTGGTACAGTGTTAGGTCTTGCGTTATCGTGGAGCAATAATGGTGAAGATCGATTCACGAGTCGGGGCTTTCATTGCCAGTTTCGCTATCATTGTTCGAAGTTCCGCACAGTTAACATATGCTATTATTGCCTGACCAGACCTGAGAAAGCTATAGAGAACAACACCATGGAGACACCACTAAACAGTTACCATTACCTTTTTATTGGTAGGCATTTTCCGCTTACGGTTTCAATCCACTTTTCGTCACATGTCACAATTCGATCCAATATTCCTTCATTTCTTTACTGATTCAAAAAGGCAACATAAGTTTCAACACGCATTTCTTTCTGCAGATCAGTCATCAGGCACCCATTTTTCATACTTTTTTATCTTATTGATTTGATGCAAATAAGTCAATATTGTAGGTAGGATAACGTTAAACCATGGCGCTAATTCCTTTGCAGTTTGATTAGGATCAGCTTCCACTATCTCCTTCAATTCAGCGTTATTCTCCTGTGTAGCCGGTTTTCCACGTGGTTCATTCTTCAAATCGAAGTTTCCATTACGAAAGCTTTAAAATCAAAAACGCACGGTGCGTTCATTAGCAGCCTCCTCTCTAAACGCAGCGTTGATATTGAGTATATCATAGGTATCATGTGAAAAATGATTCACACGAATATCACACACCATGAAGGTTTTATGTCAATTCAAAGTATATATTACAGTACAACAGCTATTTCATACTTTAACCCCTATTATTTCGTCAATGCTGAACGAAGGCCACCCCAAGGAGTGCCGCTGGTCCATCGTGCCGCAGGGCGACATCAATATAGGTATTCATACCTATATTGATGTCGCCGTCGATCAATATAGGTACATCCATACCTATATCATAAATGTGAAAGTGTGTTTGTATGTTTGTTACGCTTTTACGCCTAAACCAAAAAACCGATTTAAAAAAATCTGTTTCTCTGATGGAAAGTGACGTTATCAGCGAATAATACGGGCGGAACCGCAGGTAAAAGCTGGGACAAATAAAACTGACAACCAACCAACAATGTATTTAAATGTATATAATAATTTTCATCTGTGTTCAAGATCCTTAAATTTAAGCTCATATCTTTATGAGAGAAAAAAAATAAAAACCAAAAAAATGTTCTTATCGTTCTCTTTAAAGGTTTTTTTTATGTACATAGAAATTGACTGCTTCCGTGGTGCAGTGGTAGTGTACTGTTGTACTGAGGTCTCGGGTTCGATTCCCCGGCTCAGACCAAATGTTTTTATGATCTGCAAATATTTGTTTCGGAGTTTGGGTGTTTTTCATGTATAATATGTTACAAAAAAAGTCTACAAGTATTCTAATCTAGCTTTCGTAGTTAAGCTCTGCTTAGTTTAGAAACTAGGTGGCGTTGTGTGTCAGTTGTGCCAAAAATTATATTATTATATTATAGGACTTTTTTTATTAATTCAAAATATTACTACATTTATTTTGCAATATGTTTTGAATATCTCACTTGTTTAACCATACTTGGACATCTAAGACATCGCTATTGTGATCCACACTAGGCACAGTCTGTACCATAGGTTCTTAAACAACTTTATACTTCAATTTAACGATTTTAACAACCAACGGAGGTCTTCAGATATATATATATTTCTACTTATGTATTTATTATTATTTTTCAGACAATTTGCGCAAGGAACTGAGCTCCGATGAGCATATAGCTTATTTGAAGTTCATGGAGCAAGCAGCAACAGATGAATCTTGTCGATTACCATGCGCTTTTAATGAAGAATATTCTGGAATGCCTGGGTCGTTCAAATCATTAACTGTAGATTAATTGTACAAAGAAAAATTACTTACAAATTAATTTTGTATACAGCTAGTAAATAATGTACAAGTATTCTTTAAATTAATTGTGGCAAGAATAATATTAAAAGTAAATAAGTAATAGAAAGTGTTTATGTACAACCAAAGGCGTTCAGTAAAATAAGTATATTTTAAAAATTTCTGTGAACCCCAGCAATGTCACTGTCATTGCGGAGGGCTCAGTTTCCTCACATTTGGATTGGACCTACTTCTCCTAGGACGACAGGTGACCCCATCCGCACCCTCACGCAAGCATTCGTAATGGGAGGAGATCATTTTGCTTATCCTACTTATACCTAGCAATGTAGGAAGTTTGTATTAATATAGATAGATACGTACAGATAGAAAAATAAATTTAATATGAGCAAATCAGCAAGAAAATATTTGAAGTCGTCTAGAAATGATTCTTGAAAAATTCCAGTAGCGATGACCCAAACATTTTTTGACAGGCTTCCTAAGAACTAATATTTTAATTTAATAAATGACATTTTAATTTAGTACTATTTTCGCATGAACAATTTTTTGCTACCGATGCCAAATAAAAAATATTATGAGAAGTTTGACAATTGTCTCTCGGCACCACGCTTGACGTATGGATAATGATTAAATTTAGTTAGCGTTTGCTACGAAGGATTGTTAAATTTCTATAAATGTAAAGGGAAATTAATAGACTACGTCATAGGTCTATGTCGTCTTTTTTTCACACCAAAATTGCCCATGAAATTACCTTTTTACAGTCTATTTGTCCATCCAAAGGTTGCCTGTAAGAGATTGCTTTTTAGCGATAAGGCCGCCATTTGTACATGTTCATTAACTTGGAATACTATTGTATGTATAACGCCATTGTACTGAACTGGTGTAAAATAAAGATTATTCTGTTCTATTCTCTAACTCATGTTCAGGTGTTACCTATTAATGATTAATTTAGTAAATTAACTAATTAAAAATAAAAATGAATGAATGAATTAAATTTCAATAGCATATTTAGTATTGCCATCCTTCAATAAAAATATCTACTAACATAAAATAACTTTTATTTTTCTCTTTAATGCAATCTTTAAAAATTGTTAGCTAACTAATTTTCAATTCCTAATTTTAGCTGCTAATTATACTAGTGCAATTTGAAAAATGATGGATTTTACTGAATAAAAAACCAACGTTCATACAAAAACGACATTTCCTTTGCTAGTAGTAGTTTTACGAACGTACAAAAACCCAGTATTGAACTGTTCATACTTCAAAATAAATTTAAAAGTTCATTCTTCTTAATTTAACTTTTATTTCTCGTTCAAACGGCGCAGTCTACAGAAATAGATCTTTTTACTACTTTGAAACGACTGTCGTTGGTCGTCGTCGGGGATTCAGAATAAATTCTAGTATTTATATTATAGATCTGTTCTGGCTGTAAGCAATATTAGATACGGATATTAGAAACAAGCTTAAGACCATTTTACGAGTAAATAAGGTAGAGATCCATGCGATGACAGATTAAGAATACTGCATTCACATAGTTATATTTATCCGTGAACAATGTTCACGGACTTAAAAAAAAGGCACTTCTGTTGTTTGTTTCGGCGTCTCTTTCCAGTGCGAATCTTATGAACTGCCGGCGCCTTCTAGCTGTAAAGTCCGACTTGTAAAAATATCTGAAAAGATTTACTTGCAGAAATAAATATCATTTCATTTAATTTCTATACGGAGTGTCACCACCTATATTTATCCCGCGAGTAACGTAAGAGCCGACCAAGGGAGCAAATTCTGCAAGACAAGAGTACTGCAAAGAGAAGGAAAACTTGAAACAAACCCTATACCAACCCGTCTGGCCAGCGTGGCGTAGACCAAAACCTCCTTTCTAAGGAGAGGCCTATGTCCAGCAGTGGACTATTAAAGGCTGTTGACGTGTGATCAAATGATTTGTCAAATACAATGCTACCGCCAGTTTTTTTTTATTTGTTATTATTTACTGTTTAATATAATATATGAAGGCACTTACATTTTCATTTTGTTTCTACTACTTCTATATTGAGTAAAGGATAAATTAGATTATAATTATGTATTACTAACTCACTGGAAAGATATATTCCAGGTTCACTGAAATAACAAATATTACACTCTTGTAGTAATACATTGACACCAACCTAATTACAATTTCTCAATGGCCACATTTTCAGAGTCACTGAAATGATGTAATACACACTGTGAGGGTATATCCCTCCACAAAAATATCTTCTATGGTGTCATGTCTGTCATCATCATCCTGATGCCAGTACAATAGAAAAGCCAGAAATGGTGAACAATAATAAATTAAAGGATCTTCGTAGTTACTTATTCGGTAAATATACACATACATATAAATATAAGTAAACTGCTGAAATTGGATTATACTTGACTGACAAAGGCAAACTGCAGCCTTTTTTTTTTTTTTTTTTTTCCGTGCGGAAATCCCCTCGGATACCACCTGTCGGTGGCATGTCGGACTCGAACCGACTAAAACCGCACGCCTTCGCCGGGTACTAATAGCCGGGGAACCAGGTTTACCCTAGAAAGGAAGGCCCTGGTGCCCCGACATACCTCGGGTCATCTACAGACGAGTAGACGACCCCCGCAGGCAAACTGCAGTTTACTAATATAAAACAAAAGGTTCCTAAAACGGAGTCAGGTGTGTTGTACTTGCAAAGAGCCAAGAGAGATGGATGCTAGATAGTTCCCTCTATCCTTTTTAGTCGAGCTATGTGATTGGCTGGGGAATATGATGTTAATAAGGGATACTGAGTTGTTTTTTTTAATTTTGCCAAACTGTAAACGCTTTTTAATGAAAAGCAGTAAATTCAAAACGAAAAATGTGGCTAGGTTTTCAATTTCATTTTAAATGATTAAAGAGATTAAACGTTTTTATAGATAATGCTTTTATTTTTAAAATACTGTTTAGCAGGATGTTCTAATTTTAAGTTGTTTTTATGTACACATTACCTCATGTTTTTCAATTGAGGTTATTCAGTTTAAACTGTCGTTTAGAATTCCTGCTTAAAATTACTTTGCTACTTGTGCGTTTAAACATTTACATGGCTTTTAAATATTCACCTCAAGTTTTTCAGTTACGTCTTTTGTGTAACTTGAGTTTGAATTACTTACGCCCATTGTTATTAAGAAATTTCTAATCTCCCGCCTGTTCTACCATCAAAACCATGCTCACTTCACGATAGCCAATCGCAACTTAGTTAAACAGAGACAAAGGGAACTATAGATAGTTCAACTCAGTTGTGCGCGCGGCCCTATGTGTGACGCGGTGCTCGGACGACGACTGCCACACGTATGAAAGTTGTATATTTACAAGCCCACGCACATATAGGGCCGCGCGCACAACTGAGTTGAACTATCTATATTAGGCATTCATCACTCTTGGTGTATATATCGCTTCCACTCACAGGCAGTTGTACCTCGTGTTCACTCTATGCTTATATCTCTATGCATTATTTTTTATTTATTTCAGGTTTATAAAAAATACTTTTGAATTATAATTTGCCTATAGTGATTTGTTGAAAAACAAAACAAGTTTTGAAGTTATAAAGTCATGGAACTAACAATTTTTAAACATTCTGAATCTGTTTTGTGTACTACTGCATATTTTTATCTATATCAGTAAGTAGATCGTTATGAGATTGAACTGAGATGATACTGAGACTAGATTGTATTTTTTGTCATCAGAACTGTATGCAAATATATTGTATAAATATATTTTTACTTGTTGAAGCCCCTCGGGCCGTCACTCCACCGGGATTTGCGGCAGGGCGGTATATGGGAATCGAACCGACTGTAATCACACAGTGTTCCACTCCGTGCTTGAGACAGGTGGGGTCCGGGAACAGCTGATATTGAGACAACATTTAATCTACACATAATTTTTTAAAGGATCCTGGCATTCCAGAATATTCTTCATTGAATTTGCAGGGTAGCCTAAGAGACTCATCGGTGGCAGAATTCTCTAACAGTTTTAGTCTTGCTTTGTGAATATCTGAACTCCATTCTTCGTAATTCATATCTGTAAATTAAAAAAAAGAATTTTTAATTATGGACTTCAGCCTATGCAGGTGCCACTTACGTGGAAATTGATTTATTGACGATAAAATAGAGGGAGGTGTGTACTTGCAAAATTTAAACTAATATTATTAAGTTGAAGAGTTGGGTTGTTTGGTTGAACGCGCTAACATCAGCTGAACGTCAGCTGAATGTCAGCTTGAAGTACTCGAATTGAAAAATAGATATAAAACATTACGCTAAGACGAATAGGAGCCGAGCATCAAAGAAAAATGTTGTAAAACCGGGGAAAAAGTATTCCTTTTGAGAGGCGCAGACGAAGTGATGATGACATGACGATGAGCATGGCACCGTTCTAAGCCACCTGAATTTATGAAGGAAGCCGACTTCTGTTAATCCATTTCTGACTTTTCGACTACAAGCTACTGTAATTTCAACTGTATGTATTTGATTAACAATTTGCCAGCTTTTCTGTCAACTGTCTTAATGAAGTTTTTCTTTTCATACTTGTCAGATCTCTGCGCACTCACGTTTGATATTGTCTGGCTATGTGAAGACGCCGTCACATAAATTTGTTAATCTTATAGATTTATTTCCTTTATGCAAATAATCTCTACTCTAGTCTAGTAACTGCCAAGAAGAACATAACTAAGTTGTTGATTTTAAAATAGTAAACATTACATTTGTCCGTATATCTGTTTGTGTGGTGACGGATTAAGAATACGGAGTGTCGCCACGTATATTTATCGCTTGGGTGTCTGAGTAAACTATGCAGCACAACACTACTGCAAAGAGAAGGAAAACTTGACACAAACCCTATACCAACCCGTCTGGCCATCGTGTCATAGTAGGCCAAAACCTGCTTTCCAAGGAGAGGCCTGTGTCTAACAGTGGATTAATAAAAGCAGATGATGATGAAACATTTCAGTTTGTAGAAACTTACCACTTAATTCTTTGGTACTTTTTTCGTATCCGCCATAGTTCTTAGGTAACTCTTCCCTTGGTATGTGGTCATACAAACTTTCAATGTTATTATGTAGTACAAGCCTTTCCCTCAGTTTTGCAGAGAGACCTTGCTTGGCTAATAATATGATAGTTTTCAAAAATTTTGATCCGCTTAATAAATGAACCTTTTTTACTCTCTCACCCGTAGTTTCCTGTGATAATATTTTTTTATTATTAGACATACCAATAAAATTTTACAAAATACGAGTATATATATATATTGGAATATTTTTTTTAATTTTTTTCCCAGAAATATAAATTGTTTGCACGTGAGTAAAGAGTTGATGACAGTACCACAAGAAAGCTACTTAATAGGACTTCAAAAACCTTTTGAAAATATGTAATAAAGGGCAATTTTTAAGACATGAAATCATAAATATATATATGTGTTTACATAACTTCTAGTTTTGTGAAATGTGTTATACTTATGATACAATAGACGGTTGTGGTCAAAACTTTATAAGTAGCTTCACCATCGAACAAGACTATGAGACTATCAATACTTGCATGTTAATTTAGTGGACAAGCCAATAACTACATATACGATGATTACATCCACACACGGAATGTTTATTCCGTGTGTGGATGTGACTGTAATTTATCTTATCGCATATGTTAACCTTTAGAAATTTATAGGTATGTTTAGTTTAGTCTAGTACAGGCTCTGCCTAGATTGGCAGCATACAGTTGTGTATGGTACAATATACACTGATACTTACAACTATTAACGTAAGACCCTTTTTCATAGTTACTGGATTAAATTTTGTCACAATCCCCAAAGTCAGCATTCTCAGGTCAATAATCAGTTCAAACCCTACACAGTAGTCATAGTACAATGTATGTAAGCCAATCTGAAAAAAATAAATAAAAATATCCGAATAGTACGCGAAATTTCAATTGCGGAATGAAAACCAACGGTAAAATTTGTCGTAGAACTAATCTTCTTCACATCAACAGCCTTTAATAGTACACTGCTGGACATAGGCCTCTCATTAAAAAGGAGGAATTGGCCTACTATACCACGCTGGCCGGACGGGTTGGCATAAGGTTTGTGTCAAGTTTTCCTTCTTTTTGCAGTGGTGGTGGCCTGCGTTGTTTTGCGCCCTTAAGACACCTACGGGATAAATTGGGGTAGTGACATTCCGTATATTTTTTTTTAAAAAGACAACTCCCGCATTAGGAATATATCCTGTGTCGCGTGGGACTTTACAAACATATGTACATGAAACGGACACAAAGAACACCCAGACTTAGAACAACAATTTGTGGATCACACAATTATATATATATTATATAGTATTCTTAATCCGTCACTACACGGACAATCTTCTTATAAATATTAAGACGTAATCAATCCATACTAACATTATAAATGCAGTATGGATATATGGTATCCTTAGAGCCGACTAAGGGAGCAAAACAACGCAAGACACCAGCACTGCAAAAAGAAGGAAAACTTGACACCAACCCTATATCAGCCCGACTGGCCAGCGTGGTATAGTAGGCCATAACCTCCTTTCTAAGGAAAGGCCTATGTCCAGCAGTGGACTATTATAGGCTGTTGATGTGATGGTGATGACGTGCGGGAAAAGCTGGTTCTTTATATTTTGAGATAAATTTTACAAACGTAGGAGCCGGTGTAATCGGAATACGCAAATTTATTTATTTATTTATTTATTTATTTATTTATTTATTTGGACAACCAACAAGAACATACACCTTAAAAGCAAGAGATACAATGAAAATGAGATACAACTATTAGTGCTGCCTTAATTACAGGTTGCCACGGAAAGCATAGTAATAACAGAGAGTTGGGAGCGTAAGGCTTCCCCTAACTTAAAAAAGAAGAGAAAAAAGAAAGACCTGAACAGGCACTTTCTTACAGAATAACTACTTAAAAAATCTACAACATAAAACAAACAAAGGTCCTTATACATAAAATATATCTCAGCTTAACAACAATATTTTCTTTTTAAAAGAAGGTAAACTTAATCTAAACACATCGATATCCTTATTTTTACTTATTGAATTATATTCTGCCTGGAGCCTATTTAAAGAAGAGAAAAGGCCAAGGTTAGTTTTGGATCGCTTAGGTGTGAACAAGGAGTATCTGGACAGTCGTGGAAGTTTATGGGTGATAGTGAAGTTAAGTTTTTGTAGCAGACTAGGACAATTGATATTACCGTTAACTAGCTTGTGAAGAAAAGATAGATCTAAAATTTTTCGCCGCTTTTTCAATGATGTTAAGTTGAAATGAGTTAGTCGGTTTGTGTAACTAGTAAGCTTCTTTGACAAGTTAAATTTATATGCCAGGTGGTACATAAATCTTTTTTGCACGCGTTCAATTTTATTGGAATGAACCTCAACCTCAATTTTACATATGTTACGAGATTATAAATATTAAAATGTAATAATAACAATACGAAGAGATCTGGTTTCGTTCTCGTACTACAGTTCGAGAGCGGAATACATGCCTCATTATGAAGAGTCCAACTCTTCCGAGTTAAAACAAATGAAGCTGGTGCAGAACCCATTATATTATATTTTAGGTTCCACAAGTTAGTATAAACATGTCTTTATATTTAGTTCAGATATATAATTTACATACAGAAATATATTTAATACGATATTGACACTGAAATCAGACGACAGAATCTCTTCTTAAAGATGCAGATGGCACTTTTGATATCAGAATATAAAAAAATGTTATTTAAAATATAAAAATATAGCAAGGAAATAAAATATACTTACAACCACGTGATATCGATAATAATCTAGAATATCGAATTTATTGTCTTCGATTCCAGTAAATTGTGAAATTAGTATTCTATAATTATCTCTGGTTGGTTTTGGTAATACACATATGTTTCTGAAAATAAGCAAAGTCATTATTATGCTGATGCTATGATTGGTTTCATCAATTCATCATCTTTATCATCGCTCCAGATTTGAATTATTATTGAAACTTACACAATATTGAGTAAAGGCTGAAAGTCGTTTCCGAATTCATAATTTTTCAAGAACTCTGGCATCAAATTTACATATGTGCATGTTTTTTCTATCCGCAGTTTAGCGTTTTCAATAGATCCCTTATTGTAGATCAGAACACGTTCTAAGTACTCTGGATCTATAAAAAAAATATTATAGCGTATTTATTTTATCTTAATTCCTGATAGTACTAGACCATCACACTAAATAAAATCAAAATTTTGATGTATAAAGTTATCGTTTACAGATAGGACAATAAAAATAATAGCTTAAGCACAGCACATAATACATGATATGCACAGGTATAACAGAGCTCAAGTAGTGAAATGATCACAAATACCGGTCAGTTACGACAGACTTCTAAACTAAGTAAGAAACCGGTATCTTAGGAGTCGTATAATTTATGGATAACAATCTATACAACGTCATAGATTTATTCAATAGGATGTACACAGGAATAGTTATAGAGAATATTGAAAAACATCATGTGTTATGCCTATAAACAGTTATGAAAATGCAAAGATAAGCCTTTCTGTGTTATCCTATGACAATTTCTGCAAATAGCCCGCAAGTGCATACTAAGCAAGTGTATGCTAAGAATACGATTGATTTTGCTGTAAAGACGTGCACTTTGGACGATAAACTAACGACTTGCAAAAGTGATACAACACGGGACGGGGACACAAACCGCGGTGACCTTCCGTCTAACAAGGACATTGTTGTCAAGTAGAAGAGAGGAGTGTAGGCGCAGCACAGTACGTAGGACGAAAAGTTGGCGTACGGTAAGAACTCTGCACTCTGAGTACAGCAAATTGGTTGGATAATCCCTGCGTTTGAAATGCATCACTTTTAGGATTGCCCTTTGAGCTCGCTCGAAGTAGTAAGGTCTTACAGGTAACTCCCCACGCAGAGATGCAGTAAGTAAGAAATGACACGGAAAGGATTTGATACCAGGTTTCCCGGACAGACTATAAATATCTCGCAAACTTGATTCGCATATCTCCAGGTTATGTTACAAGGTCATTGGCTCTCCGTTTTCTTTTATCGGAACAATTCGAAGTTCAATCGTAGCCGTGCGAGACTGAAGGCTTAGGTCTTGAATCTGCTTTTCCAAATGTTTAATGGTTTCGTCTTTATCGGAAGTCTACCTATCTAGCGCAGAGATCCTTCCTTTAATTTCTTCGTAATCTTTATATATATACGTCAGACTATTTTCCAAATCCTTCGTGGTTTTTAGAATTTCTGTGCATTGTAGTTTGAGTTCAGATACATCTCTAATTAAAGATGCGAGCATTTTGTCTTGATCATCTTTCCAGGCAGAAAATCTAATATCTTGGTCAGCCTTCCAAGAAGAGAGTAACGCCATAAGTTCAGTTTTGAGATTATTGCATTCGCAGGAAGGCCGAGACATCATTGTTTTAGGTGAGTGATCGGTGCACACACGTTTGGAACGAGTAGTGTTATTTACCTTTGGTTCAATGTTTGGTTCAAGGTATCCGAGACACCGAGTCCGCCCGTAATCACACGAGGACGCCAGCGCGGCGCTTTAATTTATTGGTCAGTCAGCAGTCAGTAACGGCTACGTACGCGAGCAGGTAGGCGATGGGGCGCTGGTTCAATGAGTCGCAGGTTCAATGAGTCGCAGGATCAAATCCTCGGTGTGAGGGGAGAGGGGTCCAGTCAGGATCTTTGCAATTCGTTTGAAGCTCACAATAATATCTTTATTTCACTCTAGGACTGCTTACTGGGCGGCGTCGTTGTATAAGAACACTTTAGAAGTAAACGAGAATTGAAGACAGTTGTCCAATTACAAATAAACACGCACTTTCGTTGTAGGACACGGCGCAAGGAGTTCGATCAATCACAATAAAAAAAGGGAAAGAAAACGGATAGTGTAAGCGAGTTGGTTAAAAGATACTGTAAACCTAGAATAGGCACTAACGAAAAGAGTCTGCAGTAGCTCGAAATGCCAGGATTTTTAAAACTATATCTTAATATTAATGCTTTAATGAGTATTAACGATTCACAGGAATTAATTATTTAATACATACCAAACTCTTTTACGCCGAAGTGATTCTGTTTTTTTATCCAATCTATCAACAGCTCGAGATCTTGTTTTAGCTTGTTGACATCTTCATATCCCACAATTTGTCGGACGCTTTGTAATTGACCTTCATTAAAGTTTAAAATAGGGTTAGGTTTTAGTTCTTCCATGTCTTCTTCTGAAACCCTCAACATGGAGTGTGAAGGAACTTGAAAACATACCACTTATATAATGTATAATGTTATACAATATAACTTATAAAAAACGTGGAAGTGTCCTTTACATAGATTTTATTTTTCGTATTTTTTTTGTGCTATTATTATTCTTGTGATAATAGTTAATTAATTTAGCTATGGGATTTTTGCCCAACAAAAGAATAATTACCACAAATCGGACATATGGAATGTTGTCTAAATATAAAAAAATAAGTGTTTCTTGAGAAAAAACCACGTGTTTATTTATTTATTTTTATTCTTTATGCACAAGTAGTACATTGGCGGACTTAATGCAATAGGCATTTTCTCCCAGTGTACCTTAGGGTGGTGCTGAAATGTGTGGCTAGGTGCACTAGACATTAATAGGAGAAGTAACAGAAAATGATTGATAATTTAGGTAGAAGTAATGCGATAAATATACATACATTCATACGTACCAAATACATACACATACACAAATACTTATATAGCAACATACATACATAAACCTAAAAATCAATAATATATAAAATTTCAAGGTTGTGATGAATCTGCTAGCGTGTCCAGGATGCGAGCTCTAGCTTTCATCTTGAATGAGAGGCGGCTGGGTGCTATCCTGACTTCGAGAGGGAGAGTATTCCAGAGGAGTACGGATTGGATTAGGAACAAGGAGTGTACACAAGCGGAAGTATGGGTGGGCAGAGCAGAAGAGGATTGTTAGCTGACCGGAGGGTTCTATCGTGGTTGAAGCACAGAAATTGGAATGAAGATGTCAGGTAGGAAGGGGAAATGGGTGAGTAGATAATGGAATAGAGAGTGGTGAGGGCGTGCAGGTGTCGGCGCTGGCGAATAGTGAGCCAGTTCAAATCGCGACGAAAGGAGGAAAAATGGTCATATTTGCGAAGGTTGAAGACGAATCGAATGCAGTTATTCAGAAGGCGGTCATATTTATTGAGTAGGTCTGCATTCAGGTCATAATAGCATACATCACCATAATCCAGGATGGGGACAATAAGGGTCTGTACAAGCATCGCTTTTGTCTCGGAGGGGAGGAAATTCTTGAGTCGATAAAGGGCCCGTAGCGTACAAGTGACTCTCTGGCTGACGCTCGTGACCTGGGTTTGCCAGCTGAGCTTGGAGTCGATTATTAGGCCTAGGTTCTTAGCGGCAGTACTATAAGGGATGACTATGCCGTTAAAGGTAATGGGTGGCATTCTTTCCTTTTTTTTTTTTACGTGTGGAAATCCCCTCGGACCGTCACCCCGCCGGGGCTCTCTGTTCGGCGGGGCGGTGTGTCGGACTCGAACCGACCAAAACCACACGGCGTGCCCTCTTTGCGCTTTTGTTTTAGGGGGGGTCCAGGTAGTTTTTTTCTTTAGGCGACGTCCGGCACACGCGGACGCCGCCCCCTCGCGGCTGTCCAAACTAATGCGGTTGGAGGGGAGAACCCATCCCGTCCTCCCGCGGTCACACTCAGGGCGGCATGAGGCGCAGGTAAGCGCGCCTCCGCCGCCCGGTTCGCCGGCGGCAGATCGGGTCCGAGTGGAGGTCGTCCTCCCAGAAGGTTGCGACCGCTGTAAAACAACTGTCGCTACCGGCCATGGAGCGTACTACGGCCGGTAGCGAGAGATCCACTACGATGACTGCAGTGAGGGCCCGGCGCTGCGTCGCCCATGCTGGGCAGACCGCCAGCGTGTGCTGGGCCGAGTCCTCACTGCAGTCGCAGTGGTGGCAGGCGGGACTCAATTCCCTCCTGGCGACTTAGTGCAGGTACTTTCCGAAGCCACCTGCGTCAGCCGGAAGGAAAGGGTCCCACGCTGTCGCCCTGCCCACTCGGCGATGACCGGCTGGAGAGCCTCCTCGGCGGCGAAGAAAACGCGTTGTCTCCAGCCGGGACGACCATCTGACCATGGTGGCTCGGCGAGCGGCTTCGCGCCACTCGCGCACGTCTTCGATGTTCCGGCCAAGGCGCAAGCCGCCTCGGCGGACACCGTGCGGGTTATCCGCGTATGGCTAATTTGGCAAAAGTCGCCCTAGGGCGGAGGCAGCGTCCACCAACTTTGGACCAAGCTGTCGGAAGTGCTCGTCGAAGAGCCACCTACCGTCCAGGACCAGAGGGTACAACGACCGAGCTTACCTCGATTGAGGCGAAGGCGGGTGGACCACGACGGGGCCCATGGAATAGTAGGGCCTCCGTCTTATCCAGGGCCACCAGCAAACCAAACGCCTCAATGCGCCCGACCACCAGAGAAACTCCCGTGGCGGCCACGCGCGCCGCCTCCTGGAAGTTAGCTCCCCGGGCCGTGACTAAGGTGTCATCCGCGTAGCAGATTACACCCAGTCCGGGGAAGAGACGCCCTCGTAGGGCCCAGTCGTACCCAATGTTCCACAGGAGCGGTCCTAGGACAGACCCCTGCGGAATACCGCACGACATGGCCCTGCGTCTCAAGACGCCATCTCGGGGGTGGTCTAACCATCCAATCATACGTTGACTGCCTATGATAATGGCTTGACTCTTCACTGGGTTCACAGTCAAACCAAACCTATTAGCCCAATCATTAATAGCCCCGCAGTCGTTGTTTAACATCAAGATGGCTTCGTCTATGTTGTCTATCGAGGCTTGATAATAGAGCTGCAAATCATCTGCGTAAAGATGGTACGCACATTGAAGGTTTGGAGTGATGAGGTTGATAAATATTGAAAATAATAGAGGAGAGAGAATGCCCCATTGAGGGTTGCCACAGTCGAGTTCACGCCAACCTGAAGAGGATTGATCGACGCGGACAGACTGTTGACGCCCCTGAAGATAAGACGAGAACCAGTCCAGTGTATCAGGAGTAATCATAAGATAGGACAGAATGGATAGAAGGATATCGTGACTGACGGAGTTGAATGTATTAGAGAAGTCAACCAAAGCCAACACTGTTACTTTGGATTTTTCAATTCCAGCTCGGATGTCAGCAGTCACTTTTAGCAGAGCAGAAGTTGTGCTATGCCCGGGCCTGAACCCCGATAGAAAAGGGCTTAGTAGGTTGTTTCGATAAATGTGTTGGGATAGTTGTTGGTTCACGCAGGCCTTGAGGACTTTAGAGAGGAAGGGGAGAATGGATATAGGGCGAAGGTAATTAAGGAGTGTAGGATTCGGGATCTTGGGAAGGGGAGTGACGAATGCTTTACGCTACGCTGTGGGGAAAATCCCAGAGTCAAGCAAAAAAATTTTTACATGCGTAAGCACAGGAAGAAGGTGATCGAGGATGGGAATAATCATGCGACGGCTAATGTTATCACTTCCCATTGCATTGGATTTGATAGAGAGGATAATCTTTTTGACCACACCTGGTTCAACCGGAGAAAACTCAAATGTTTCAATATTGGGACGAGGCAGATCCGCCAGGAACTGTAACGTCCGAGCCTTGATTTGGCAATCGAGCGATGAGGAGGTGAAATGACGGTTAATATCATCCAAATCAAAGGTCGGCGGAAGATTATGTTTTTCAGACTTGCCGATACCCAAGGTCCCCAGGAGCCTCCAGATACTTGAAGCTGTTGTGCAATTAATGTTGTTAAGAATATGGCGGCGTTTAGCATTACGTACCATCTGGTTACACCGATTTCTTGCAACTCTGTAAAACTCTGTCTGGCTACTGTGAAAGTCGGTTCAAAAACTCATAAATCATACGTAATCGTAGGCGTAATTTATGAGTTTTTGAACCGACTTCAAAAAAGGAGGAAGCCCTCAATTTGATTTTATATAACTTTTTTTATATTAACTAACTTCCTCGTTTATGATCACATTTGCTCACAAAAAAAAACGAAGGAAACAAGCAGACGGGTTATTTCATAGTAAGTAACTATGCGTATGGAAATCTGCAATTCAAGATTCACAAGGTCGTAGCTGGATTTTGAATCTCCCCTCCCAGAACCAGTGGCAGGGGAGATTTGGGGTCTGGTCAAGTAGCCTTCCGGACGTCCTAATAACAGCAGTTTCCGGATCCCTTCTATTACAGCGCAGAGTGGCACACCTATGGTTTTAGTCGGTCCGATTACGACACACCACAACGCCGCAAGCCTCGGTTGGGTAAAGGCCCGAGGGGGTTTCCACCAATTCCACCATGTAAAAGAGCCTAATAGCCTGGTAGTAAGAATTGCCTAACACAGGTTTTCTTTGAAGCCGTCACTAGAGTGGAGCCAGCCCGTATGTGCCGATTCATTGCTCTCCCATGATCGCAACTTTCGGAATAAGGAATTTGCAGTTTGAATATTTAAATACTTTAGAACGCTTGTTTTTCTCTTCATTGTCTTTTTACCTTTTAGTCCTTAAGAACTGACATACTGGCACACTTCGAAACAATGTTGTGTCATATTTATATCAGTATATCTATCAGTTAATTTTAAAAAGAGTGAGCGTTAGTGTTTACCATTTCTTCTCATAAGGCTGAACCCCTTGGAAACGGCCGGTTGTAGATCGGCACAGGCACATAATAGACTTTCGATATTATTTATCCTGCTAAATATTTATTTGACAAAACAGAGATTGTTGCTATAAAAATAATAATTTATTTCAGAAATATTTCTTTTCCATATTATGTTAAAACCTTCTTTCTAAGGAGATGCCTATGTCCAGCAGTGGACTATTAAAGGCTGTTGATGTGATGTGATATTATGTTAATAATAGTTTGCTTACATACTAATGTTAGTATAAGTTATAATTATTTTAATAAAAAAAAAAAAAAAACAAAAACAAAACCGGAGTTAGGCTATTGTGAGTGTTGATCTATGACTTTAGCGTCTACAGTCATAAGAGACGATTTCAAACATATTCTTTTTAAGAAATAAAGATATTTTGAGTTTGTCACAGTTTGTCACATTGTCAAATTGTTTGTAGAAAATTTCGCGAGGTTTCTTAAATACATATTTAATTATAAATACAATAATAATAAAAATATTTTTTCCAGGACCCAAAATATTTATTGTGGTTTTAACTTCTAGGAATTTTTTAAAGAGATACAGTCCTTTGAACGTCTTGGTCTTTTTCCTAAAAAATAAAGTTTCCCCTAAGACCAAAGTTTCATACAGAAGTTACAAACTATAAAGCCAAGAAAGCCAGCCTTGTTTGAGTTTTAATTACTGATTTCTAGTTCTTTAACGGTATGTGTCAAGTTTGTTAGCTTTTGTTAAAAGTTCTTTTCCATGTAATTTCCTTTAGAGAAGGCTTTAGTTTTATCCGTGTTGAGAGATACAATGAAATTATAAAATATATTATGAAATTTTCTTGTAAGAATGTTGAATAAAAAGCGCTCGAATGTGGTAACACTTATTCTTCTAGTTCTCAAGTGTTAGATATACTTGAGAACTAGATATACTTAATAATATACATATATATGTATATTTATAACATTATGATATTTATATGTATGTATACCTAGTACCTATATATCAGTGTGTTTTTCTTCTCCTTTTGTAACATTTTTAAATTCATCCTTACCTGTCCCAAATATACACCTGCTACACACAGCTTTGCAACACCCAAAGGTTTGACTGGAAGAAAATGCTTGTAGCATAAAGTCCGCCTGATGCAATATATTTGCAGGAAGTCTTTAATAAATAAATTATAATTGACTGCACCAAATTTCTTAGTTTTTATTTTAAGAACTGCAATCCAGTAATTTTAATGTCTGTCACATGGTCAATCAGTTTTCTTAAATGCCTCATGTTTTTCCTGAAGAATGTTTAACTGAGACAGTTTTAATTTACTATTAACTTGAAAATTTTACTTAAGCTTGACAACAA
This sequence comes from Arctia plantaginis, assembly GCA_902825455.1. Lineage (NCBI taxonomy): Eukaryota > Metazoa > Arthropoda > Insecta > Lepidoptera > Erebidae > Arctia > Arctia plantaginis. Next base: position 3,468,352 of record CADEBD010000327.1, on the reverse strand, counting down.
ATCGCTTTTTCATTCTTCTGATGTGGGGAAATAAATAATAAAGATTTTCTATGTATTTTTTCTTTTACTTTTAGAAAGTATCGTGGGCAAAAAGTTTCTGATGTATTGTTGAGATGCGCTTTTCATATTCCTTTGAACAATTTTTGTCTTTACGTGTTTTTTTTTACAGAATAAATGAAAATTGTCAACACAAAGTCAAGTACTTTCCATATATGTATTAAACATTGTACAAAATCCAAAAAGCGACTAAAACATATTTTCTATCCTTTGTGTTGGGTTATTGGTAAAAGCATTTGCTTGTTAGAAAATTATAAGATTAAGGTAATTAGAAAATCTTAAGACAGCATTTACCTATTTCACAATTTATTCCTCGTTTTAAAGCATATTAAAACAACTGTTTTCTGCACCAAATATATATAAATAGACAGGTGCTCTTTATTGTACACCATAAGTAGACAACTTACAACGTAAAATACACACCAGGTGTTATATGAAAGCTTTTAGTTACAAAATGTGACGTTCATCGCTTCTGCCGACTGCACTAGTACAAGCCATATTATGTGACTCAAAATATTATAGATATATTGAACTAAGGTTTTAATCTAAGAGTACACAGCCCGAAATATATGATTTATTATTACGGTACGTTATTGTAAAATCTAATCAACGCACAACGTCCTGAAAGAGCCTGGCATTCCAGAATATTCTTCATTGAATTTGCAAACAAGCCTGGAGGATTCATCGGTGGCAGCAGACTCCATAAATTTAACATTTGCTATGTGACTATCAGAACTCCATTCTTCAAAATTCATATCTGTGAAATACAATAAAATTGACGTTATCTATATTATTTATACAATTTCTTATTATAAACGGACTTCATGAAAAAAATATTCAAAAACATCTTTAAGTTATATTATCAAAAGGAAAAACCTTTTATAGAATTAAAGGTTTATCTGTTTCAGAAGACCTCGAGACCAAAATCATGTTTAATATATTGTTATACGGTAAGTACGCCAATGTAACGCGTACACACACAAACACGCACACACACACCAATCACACACACACGCACACACAAATGTTATAAACTCGGAACAGGAAAACTATTTTTTTTATTGAACTGTGCACACTTTGAAAGTCGTACTTTTGTCGGTTCTAGCATGTTCATTTCTGTTACAATGTATATGTGCGTATATGTAGATCCTTAAAATTCTTCTCTATTCTCTCTCTCTCTCACACACGAGACACACGCACAAACCCACTCACATACACGCACGCATTTTTATGTAGTCCAAAATGTGATTACACCTCTGTAACAGCGGTATATGTAAATGCACACCAGACTTACCATTCAATTCCTTTACACTTCTCTCATCTCCTCCAAAGTCTACCGGCAATTGTTCTCGGGGAATGTAATCTTGTAAACCTTCGACGGTTGAATGCACCATCAGTCTGTTCCTTAATTTTTCTGAGAGACCCTGCTTGACTATCATCAGGAAGGTGTCAAATAACTTGGATCCGCTTATTAAATGTAATTTTTTTAATCTCATGCCCATAGCTTCCTATGAAATTAAAACTTTTTTTTCAATCTAACCTGATAATAAAATCGTTAAACGGAGTTCTTGTATCAAACAGGGAGAAAACGATCATAGGGACTAATCTCACCCACACGCCCACCACTGTAACTTCTGTACACCAGGATCCACAGCAGTGACCCACGAACACACCGAGTTATGACACTCGGGAAGTCCCAGGAAGAAATTAAACTTGGAACCCGCAACGAAATTAATCAGAAGAAAATTGGAGGAGTTGGAAATACAGTACATCCACTTCCCTCCTTAGCAAAGCGGGAAACGATCAGATGGTCATCTGAGTATAAGTAAGTATCGCAGCCCAGGCAATTTAAGAGTCACGTTTAATACGATACCGACCTTTGAATACCTTTCCCAGAATTAGAGGGAAGAGGGATAAAAACGAAATAAATATTTTAAAAAATGATATCATCACATCAACAGCCTTTAATAGTCCATAGCTGGACATAGGCCTCTTCTTAGAATGAAAGTTTTGTCCTACTATACCACGCTATTCAGACGGGTTGGACTGGTGTTTGTGTCAAGGTTTCCTTCTCGTTACAGTACTATTTATTTAGTCACAGGCCGGCAACGCGTTTGTGACTCTTGAGTTGCAGACGTTCATGAGCAGCGGTAGTAATTTTCCATCAGTTGACCGGTCTGCTCGTTTGCCCCCAAAGCCATAAAAAAAATGTTAAAGGAAAAAGAGTATCCATAGTGAGCAGTTACGGTAGGTAATTCTTTACAACGACAGTTCAAGTTTTCTTGGATATAAATAAATAGACTGAAATAAATAAACCAAATGAATTATGGTCGATTTCCCTCGATCAGATCCCTAGTATAAATAAATATGGATACTAGAGATCAACCTGATCTCAGAGCCATGCTCGGGCACAAATATGGGCGAACTCGACCAGGTGACAAAACGACCTCACAGACAACTAATGTTAAGCAATTATTGCCTTGCTTTCATATTTTTTTTTGTGAGGGCGTGAAAAATTCCTTCAGATCTCCGGCTCCTAGGGGATGTAGGAGTCAGGAGTATGTGGTGTTTCAACTAAAAACCACCCCGACGGCCGGCCTCAGGCGCCCTAATCTGGGAAAGACCCGGACCATGTGATTTCAGGTCCCCCCCGGATCGACGCCACACCTACAAGCCCCTTTCCCGAGGGGAGCCAAAAGCTTTCCCCCGATCGTTGCTTTTTACCTAGTGAGTTAGATTACATCAACTTAAATTCATATATTTATCAAATAATACTATATTGAAATATTTAATGCAATAGTCCTTTATACTTACAACGAGTAACATAAGTCCTTTATTTATAGTAATGGGATTACATTTTGTGACTAGATTCAGGGCTAAATTTCTAGCATCAAATATTACTACAAATCCATGACAATAATCATTGCATAAAGCGTGATGTGCGATCTGGAATTGTAAGTTGTATTGGTTAGATAAACACAAAAGAAGACAGAAAGAAAAAAACAAAAAAGCCGTGTGGTGTCGTGGGACACCCGATTGGAACGAAGTTGTTACGATCGAGTAAAACTGATTAGACACGATTTTAATTACAACGCCATCTATGAAAGCGGCTATTACCTACATATTTTTCAGTTGGTTTCTAATTAAAACAATTTATACATTGGTAAAATCTCCTTGAGAAATGATGTCGAATACAATATTTTTTGCTCAACCTAAGAACATAAATTTTAATTTTACTATTCGATAGATGGCGCTGAATGACTGACAAGTGACAATTCAAAATAAAAAGTGTCGTGACCAATTTTCGTAAGATTTTTTTCCGTCTAGCCCCCTTTCACAACGCGCGATAAGGAACTTCGTTCCAATAATGTGTCTAGAAACATTTGTTTTAATCCACGACGCAAAAAGGACAGTGGTTTTAAGTTTAATGTGTCTGCCTGAAGCGTCATCCTCAACGGATAGGATTGTGTCTATTTAGCAATGAATATCACACGAAATCCCAAACAAGGCAGAGCCTGCACTATGGTGACCATTAAACTCGCGACACTGTTATCGTTACTGACACATCTGTATATAAGTGATTGCATATATTGGCCCCGTTTACAAGAGAGTTGAGTTTGGGTTAAATACATTGATAATATAACTATATATAATATAAACATTTATTATGTGTATACGTACAACCTAGATATATTTATTTATTTTATTTATCTCTTTATTATTTGTAAAGATATTAAATACATTTCCGTATAACAATCGGCTGCCTTATCGCTCGCGGCGATCTCTTACAGACAACCTTTATACGGATATTGTCAAAAACATAGGGTAGCCTGCGATGTACTTTTACAATATATTTATGTCAGAATTTTTCTAAACGAAACATACAAAAGATTTCTGTCATAATAAAAAAAAGGTTTTTTTCTTCTGACGGCACTCCCGGAGTGTCACTGTTTTTTTTTTATTAGGTAAAAAAAACACAGGTATAGAATCAATGGTCGTGCTCATCACACAATTATTTGTCCTGTGGGAATCGAACCCAGGAACTCTGGCTTAGTAGGTAGGATCACTCACCACTAGACCAAGAGGCCAGTGAAAATCCCCAATCCATCTGTTTAAATAATAGTTTTTTCCTACCATTAGCATTCTTTATTATTAATGCACTCCCGATTTTCGAATGAAATCCCTAAAGAGTTGCTCTTTGCCACTTTGTGATTGATGGAACTAAAAGTATTGCTACCTTAATGTAGCTGTTTAATACTAGTGTTATTCGAAGATACAGACGTAAGCGTATGGGTATATAAGAAGAATATTTTGTGTATTATAACGTAATTTATATATGTATGTAGGTATATTATACGTAGGTACGAGTATATAGTACAAAATATGCATTGTTTGAATCTTTTTTTTGTCGGGGTTTAAAATCCTTTTGGATCTCCGTCTCCTCTATGTGATGTTTCTACTTAAGACTACCATGACGGTCGGTCACAGGAGCCCTACTTTGGGGAGGACCTGGACCAAATTCTTTCAGGTTTCCCCGAATCGACGCCCCGCCTATGCAGGCCCTATATGTTTGTTTAGACAACGTTTTGACAGCGTTGTGTAATGTCTTAAGTATTTACTTACCACCACGTGGTATCTATAGTAGTCAATCAATTGAAAATCGTTGTCAAAACTCCCATTGGTTTGTGAAATAATTACTCGATAATTATCACTGGTAGGTTTTGGTAACACAGCGATGTTTCTGAAGTAATAAAAATAAACGTTATTATTTTGTTTCAATGATAAGTATGAGAAAATGACCTGTACAAATATTTTGAAGGTAACTGGTATCGTGAGAATAAAATCACAAATAGAAAATAAAGATTTGGATTTACGTTGTCCTTTGACTTTGACCTTGACTTATCACAACTGGTCGAACTTCATATGTTTAATTTTGAATATAAATCTTGCCATTAAAAACGTTAATGTTTCAAATACATGAGAACAAATCTCTGACGATTTCAAAATTTTTCCTTCGTTTTAAATGTTCTAACTGCATGGGTTGTGGTCCTTGTTAGAAATATCCTGTTTAATATATAGGTGTTACTCCTCTATTGCAGAGCCAGCATGAAGATGCAGGAAATGAAAGCACCCTTGAGTGCACAGTTATGACTACATACCGGGTCAAATGCCCAGAACTTCCGTGAGGTCTCTTAGAGGATTGCAATAGCAACCGTCTGTCTGCTCTGTAATGCTTGTGGCTGACTTCGAACTGCGAAGAATTGACCAGGAATACGATACCACATTCAAACTCCTGATTTTATTCATAAAAATGAGGTAATTATTGTTGGTGAAATCACCAAGGTTGTGCAAATTAATTTGATTCTTAACCTATTGCGAATGCTAAAGTTGAATTGTGTCATTGTTTTATAATTAGGCGCACACAAACTGTTTGAGGATATTTAATGTTAAAAAGCCTTAACAGTGTTGTGACGTATGCAGGATTCAATTGCCGCACCCTGTACTTAATTTCATTTGCTGAAGATGCTGAGCTCATAATTAAGTAAAAGACATTTTTGGTAACTGTTAGGAAAAATTTCTTTATATTTACAAAAGACATGAGAGAAGAGATATTACTAGGTACTATCCTCGACCGATTTGTGTCACGACGACCTATTTAACTCTGTTCGAATTTCGTCCCATATAATATGACAGATCTAGACATCAAAAGTCGCGAATTTGACTTTACTTCTCTGAAGTGCAGTTTTAGAGTTTTATACTTCAATTTTTATTCGTATGAAAAACTTCGATGTACAAAAAATTCAGAGAAAATTAACAATCAGTCAAAAACTTACCCCATACTTAGCAACGGACGAAACTCATTTTTTATGTCAAAATTTTGCAAAAAATCTGGCATCAAATTGATGAACGTACAGAATTTATCAAATCTCTGTTTTGTCCTTTCAATGGACCCTTTGTTGTAAATTAGCAAACGTTCCAAGTATCCTGGATCTGTAAAACGTAAAGAATCAAATTTCATTTTTTTCGTTATCAATAATATTATACTAATCGATTTCTGTGTATCATCACCATCATCTTACACCTTTCCCGAATATATTTGAAGTCGGTGCAATGATTTTTCTACTCTCATCCTCCTCCATTATTCATCAGTAAAGTACTTACTTCGTTTCTAGTCATATCATATACACAGACTATGTTTATTTTTTGCTAGGTTTTTTTTGATTTAATGAGCGCATTTAATTATGTAAATTTATTTTATATATAATATTTAATGGCCTTAAATTTAATGGACTATAATGTGTTTTAGTAATGTTTTTTTTTAAATATATTTGTACTTCAAGGTATCTCATAATTAAGAAACTAATAACGAAATTGATATGAGGAAAAATTTTAGTTTCTGTTATAATCTATTTAGTTACAATCTTAGAGAGACTGTTATTGTTTTAATAGCATACCATATTTTAGTACCACCAGAAATCTGGGTACACTACCTAAATACGAAAAACTTTATTCCGTCAGTCACAAATACGAATTTCAAAATACCGGTTTTGATAATTCCGAATGGTTCAAAATGCCTAATATTAGCTCCGGTTTATCATTCGTCATAATTTTATAATTATTTAATCAAAGAGGTCTATGTCCAGCAGTGGACTGCGATGATTATGATGATAATGTTAGGAATACTGTTTTTTTTTTTTAAATTTTTAAATTTTAATATTCCTAGCTTTTTTTTTACGTGTGGAAGCTCCCTCGGGCCAGCACCCCACCGAGGTTTGCGGCCGGGTGGTGTGTCGGAATCGGACCGACTAACACACGACATACGGTGTTCAACTCTGCGGCTGAAATAAGAAGGATCCAGGTATTGCTGTTATTAAGACATCTGGACATCTTTCCGCAAAGTACCCACGGTACCACCTTCGGGTGAATTCTCTATTTAGGCGACTTATGTCACACGCGGACGCCACCTACTCGCGGCTAGCCACTAAAGCGGATGGAGTGGAAAACCCGTACCCATCCACCCGCAACCGTACTCAGGGTGGCGTGAGGCGCTGGTAAGCGCACCTCCGCCGACCGGTTAGCCGGCGACGAATTGGGTCCAAGTGGAGGTTGTCCTCGCAGGCTCTCTCCGCCGCCTTCTTCTGCGAAAGGATGTCTTCACAGAAGGATCCGACCTCACTAAAACATCTATCACTACCGGCCATGACAGCAATGAAGACCCGGCATTGCGATGCCCAAGCCAGGCAAATTGCCAGCGTGTGCTGAGCCGAGACCTCACTGTAACCGCAGTGGTGACAGGCGGGACTCAATTAACTCTTAGCGACCGAGTGCATGTACTTCTCTAAGAAGCCGTGCCTGAAAAGGACCTGCGTCAGTCGGAAGGCAAGGTTCAAATGCCGCCACCCTGCCTCCGATAACCGGCTGGAGCGAACAAGCTTTTAATTTATATTTGATATTACGTTTTGTAATGCTTTGCACAAATGATGGGTTGAGCCTATTAATTAGTAGAGGAATCATACACCGAGTAGTTCTCTCACCGTAAACGTTAGTTGCACTAATTGTAATAAAGTTGTTACTCGTTATTTGTCGCGTTAGTTTATTATGAGATATTTCATGTAGGATGTTAATGTTGAAAAATTGTTGTTTAATGAGATTTTTGGTGTGTACAGGAAGTACCTCACAGTGTTTAAAAGTTCACATACGTTGCATTTACGAGTATATTCAATTTTAATATTGAGGGGGACGATTTTGTTAAAAATTTTACATTATAAGTTGAGGGTGCGATTAAGGCGGGTCTTATAAGTTCTACCATAACTAGGTATACCATAGTTTATGACAGAGTCAACAGGGGCATTATATAGTAAGATCCTAGTCCTGTAAGATAGTCTATCTTTTATAATATACAAGTTATCAAGGTTATATATAATATACAAGTTATAATGCTGAATAGCTTGCAGGTGACATCTGGGGCGGTATACTATGGGGATCTTGTGTCAACTAGGGTGAATTTCCGTGCGTTTAGGCGATTCTGCCATACTTATTATAGAAATCAAATATAGCTCATGTAGGACCCGTAATATTTTGTGGACGTGGTGCTTCCCTGTTTAAAAGGGTGTATGCCAATTTTACTTCGTTTTGTCTCCCGCTTTCCTAAGGAGGGAAGTGGATTTACTGTATTTCCAACTCCTCCAATTTTCTTCTGATTAATTTCGTTGCGGGTTCCAAGACAGTTTAATTTCTTCCTGGGACTTCCCGAGTGTCATAACTCGGTGTGTTCGTGGGTCACTGCTGTGGATCCTGGTGTACAGGAGTTACAGTGGTGGGCGTGCGGGTGGGATTAGTCCAAAAAGTTAGCAAGGAAAGCTTTAAGTTTCTCACAGACTTTGTCAACGTGGGGACGCCAGTTTAATTTACTGTCAATAACTAAACCCAAATGTTGTGTGGTTATCTACATTTTCTATCTTGGTACATTCGCATAGAGTACGTCTACACTAGATATGAGTGCTTATAAGATACTAGGACTACCAGTGTGATAGCGTGTCCTCTTATATGGCGACGTTATGTGCAAGACTTTAGTTTTGTTTGAGTTAAGGACCAGATCATTGTCATGGCAGATTTATTAATGTAGTCGAGATCAGCCTGCATTTTCGTGAACGCAGAACGAATATCATGATCTGTGAATATTAGACAGGTGTCATCCGCACACTGGTACGAGGTGCAGTTTTTGAGTACGTTATTCATATCGTTGACGTAGGCGATGACATGAAGAGGATTTATCACAGACCCCTGTGCCATTCCCTTCTCAGCTAAAACAACTTAACTACAGAAGGCCAATTCTCGTAAAAAAAGTTCGGTCACAATTGAGTTCCGATCAACTTTCAATCTCACAGCTATCCTCTTCTCCTCTCTTTTTCTACAATGATTAAAATAGAAGTTCATCATCATTAACAGCCTTTAACAGTCCACTGCTGGACATAGGCCTCTCCTTAGAAAGGAGATTTTGGCCTATTATACCATGCTGACGCAGGGTTGTAATAGGGTGTGTTTCACGTTTTCCTTCTCTTTTATCAGTGCTGTTGTTCTGCAGTTTGCTCCCTTATTCGGTTCTTACGACACAAACGGAATGAATGAGGGATTGTGACACTGCGTATTCTTAATCTGTCACCACCGAAATTTACAATTGTGTGTTTACATCATCTAAATAATGATAAACACAAAGTCACCCAAAATACAATTTTTACAAACTATAAAACTATATATAAAAAAAAATATAAAATTTAAAGGCAACTTACCAAAATCCTTAATCTTGAAATGATTTTGCTTCTGAATCCATTCTTTTAACAATTCAATGTCTTGTTTTAACTTATTCACATCTTCATAGCCATGAGCTTGTCGAACGGCTTGTAATTGATTCTCGTTGAATTCCAATATAGGATTTTTATTTAATTCTTCCATCGTGTCGTTGAGAACAGGTAACATAAACTGGCAGCGAAGGTCAACTCGTGTTGGTTTTATAGCTTCTTATTTCTATTTATTTTGTTTCTTGATAACTTAATTCACATTTATTTTGTTAATTATTTGATAGTCTAAAGATCTTCGGAACCAATCTTTTTAATCTATAATAATATAGGAAAGCGAAACAGGTTTTTTAATTATTCTTTTATTTAAACGTGTATTACATTTCTAAATCTAAGTATGAAAATGTCATTATTATTGCAATGCAATTATAATGCAATTATATATATCAATGATCTCCCAAAAAACATAGATGGACCTTTCGTATTGTTTGCAGACGACATCTCGCTCCTCATCTCGTGCCAGAATATTAGAAATTTTAACAAAAACCTAACCAAAACATTAGACAAAACAGTAAATTGGATAAAATACTATAACCTCGAAATTTTCTTTCCAAAACTAAAATTATGTCCTTCCACCTTTATCAAAAATCCCTTATCAAAACTTTACATATAATGGTTCAAAAATAGAAGTTTTCCCCGAATTTACCCTATTAGACCTGTCAATTGACACACACATGAATTGGAAATCTCACATAACGAAATTAAAAAGACCACCGACCTTCAAACAGCTCTCACCACTTATTACGCATACGCTTATGCCTGGTTTAGTTACGGTATCATATTATGGAGTAACAGCACAGATGATGTGCCAACACTCTTCACACTTCAAAAAAAACTAATTAGAATTCTGGTCAATGTAGAGGACACCGATAGCTGTAAACCATACTTTAGAGAACACAACATTCTAACACTGCATCAATTTATATTTTGAAAACTAGCTGAGACCCGCGGTGTTACTCGCGTTTGTTGTTATAACCATAAATTTAATTCCCGAGAGGCAGTACAAAATGCCTTTGAAGAGTTTGTTGCCTCGCGTCCAGCTGATTTTTACAAGGGCATCAATAAACTGCCAATGCGTTGGCAAAGATGCGTCGATTGCATGGGTGATTACTTCGAATAACAGAAATAAAAAAGTTTGAAAAAAATAAGTACCTACTTTCACATATTGATTGATCACTGTATTAATGGTATCCATAGGATACCATTAATACCACGGACCTCTTTGCTGAAAGAGGGCTAAAGGCTTGACAATCTGTTCCTAGATTTTAAAATAAACTTGCTTTTGCTCGAGGCTCCGCCCGCGTTTATATCAGTTAACGTCAAAAACATTAGCCTATGTGAAGGACATGGCTAATGTTTTTGACGTTCAAAATCAAAAATCAAAGTACATCCACGCCAAATTTCATTAGTCATAGTAATTTATTCATCAACAAATTACATTGTATTTGAAATATAATAATTAATAAGATAATAGTAATAGTATTTAAACAAAAAAAATTGCGTCATCATTAGTTATTATTCATGCAATATCATTAGTATTTTGAAACAGTCATTTTAATAAAACAGTAATAATGAAAAATGTGTAAATAGTAAAATGTCACTGGTTATCTTACATATACATATTTTCGATAATTTAATTCAGATAAATTCACTCTTATGTTACAATTCATCAATAGTATAAAGGCATCTGTCCTAAAGGAAAGCTTTTATTTTAAAGGAACTTGCATATAACCCTCTCTTTATATCCTCAGGCAACTTATTATGCAGCTGTCCCGCTAGATACCAGTATCTAGCGTTGTGTTTTCATCATCATCATCAACAGCTTTTAATAGTCCACTGCTGGACATAAGCCTCTCCTTAGAAAGGAGGTTTTGGCCTACTATACCACGCTGGCCAGACGGGTTGGTATAGGGTTTGTGTCAAGTTTTCCTTCTCTCTGCAGTGCTGTTGTTTGTTAGCGTTGTGTTTTACGACATTTAATTGGGGAATAATATTCGTTTTAAAAAAAAAAAAAAAAGATTTATAAATGAAAGCTCTTGGTATATTATTACCATAACTATGACACCAACATTGGACGCTGTATTTTAATTTTGATTCCACAAGCGCATAGTACATCATTTTTAGTCTTTCTATATCTAGTTCGTCTCTAAGGGATCTTATAGCGTAACATGCAGACGATATAGAGGCGGTCACTGCGTTCAATTCAGCTTTCCAATTCAACAAGTCTAAGTCTAGTCTCTATCTTTATACCTAAAATTTTAAGTTTATTTTATTAAAACCGGTTTATTAAAACCGGTTTAGAGGTTTAGCCATGAAAGCATAATACACGGGTTACTTTTTGAATCGCATACAATAACAATAGCTTGAGAATTTTTCAGTTGAGGTACTAATTTAAAGTTACTATTATGTTTATATTATTATATATATTATAATTAATTAAATTCTTTATTTCACACCAGCGTTACGAGTATTAAATTAGGCTGAAAAAATTATTAAAACGTCTTTTTTTTCGAAGATTTTATTAAAATTTTAAAATTAATTGTTGAGCAAAAATTAACAGTGCACTAAATTAATATACTATCTTATCTTTTCTAATCTTACATAACAAAAATAGAATCAAGAATGAAAAAAAAAAGAAATTATTCGTAATAGAAATGGAAATTTAACCTTACAAAAGTATTATTACGCTTTACATATAATGATACTAGATTATTTATCAGAAAAAATCAGTTAAAATACATTTAAGTTCAAGACAACCATAATAGATGGCATTATGTCAGAAAATATGACTGAAGACCAATGTCAAAAACGATTAATAGATGGCGCTAAGACGACGGCATTATAAAAATGAAGTCATTTTTCCGCAACTGAATCAAATCCCCTAAAATAATTATGAACAGAGTCATGGTAAGGTATCATCACATCACATCAATAGCCTTTAATTGTCCACTGCTGGACATAGGCCTCTCCTTAGAAAGGAGGTTTTGGCCTACTATGCCACACTGGCCAGACGGGTTGGTAAGCGATATTTAGAGGAATGTGTCTGAGACTTATATCATAAAGTATCATAACATAAACATTAAGCCTCCATTTATACTGTCGTCTGATTACGCACCAACCAGATAGCATTCAGCACTTGATCAAATTACCATCAAATTATGATACAACTTCCTGATGCGTCCTAGAGGAAATTATTAACCAAATTTTTTCAAGGCTCCCGGACTTTTTTTAAGGAAAAAGGGGCAAACGAGCATTCCGGGTCGGTGAAAAGTGACTACCGCTGCCCATGAAGGCCTGCAACTCAGGAGTCACAAGCGCGTTGTCGGCCTTTAAAGAAGGAGTACGCTATTTCTTGAAGGTTCGAAGATCGGAACGGTCTGGAAATACCGCAGACGATTGTTGTTCCACTGGTTGGTTGTATGAGGCAAAAAATTATCATATTATTTTATTCGTAGATTACAATATGTTCTAATAGATCATATTTATTTTATGGTTCTCATGACAAAGGAACGGTTATTAAATGATAAAAATACTTTTATTTTTTTAAAGTAATTTAAGGTTGTGAACCCCGTATAACTACAATTTTTACTAAAATAAAAGTTATTATAATTTTATCACTATTAAAGCTTCAAACCTGAGGCTTAGTACTCGTATCTCTGGGGTTCCTTGTTTACACAGTTACCATAATTTTCAATTACGTATCCCCACTCATTTATTTTGGCTCCGAAAAGTAGACTTATATTTGCATATATCATATTTGCCAAACTTAACTCAAGCTCCACTTACGTAACTAATAGGAGCAAGGCTCACCACCAGAGCAACCAAGAAATTATATTGTAACTTAATTGTATTAAAAACACAACCCAAGTACTAGGTGTTATCAAAGTTCTGTAGAAAGACTGTTGTCTGACTTTCTAGGTCTCAATCTGTTAAGAATGGTCACCCATCCATAGACTGACCTAGCTAGGATAACTTAACTTTGGAATGTGTTAACCTACTCGGTTCCCAGTAAGCCGAGAGCCCCTACAATATTGGATATTTGGATCTTATTTGCTGATATCTTTCTCATCTCCATAAGACAATCCTCTTAATTTATTTTATATACCTAATGGGCATGGCCTTTCTACGGGGTTTCACGCATGTCACAATATTACTTGATGGATATGCTTTGGCATTCTATGATGCCTTGTAACTGCATTGTATTGGTCAACACGTCAACAATTAGTTCAGGCAATGTTGAATGACAAAAACTTATCTTGATAATCTTTGACGTCCTTAATATGGATCAGTTATAACATTTGTAGGATTAACTGTGCTCCGTTCAATTACAAATAATGTTTAATACACGCACAATGTCTTGAACGAGCCGGGTACTCCTGAATATTCCTCATTGAATGTGCTTGTGAGCCGAAGGGACTCATCCGTAGCAGCTTGCTCCATAAATTTAAGTTTTTCTAAATGCTCATCGCTACTTAGCTCTTTAAAGGTTAAATCTGCAAACAAAAAATAATCTTTTACTTTAATTTTGATAACAGTCTACCAGTTAGGCAGATACACCTGATTTGCTCTTTTTAAAATTTTATACAGCTAAAATTTACTTAGTTCCATGACAGGTGGGGTAATCTTAATGATACACAAAAAGCTCAGTTACCTATAAATACTTCAATAAAACCAATGTCACTTTTGTTATGATGGAAGAGTTACTAGAAAGTTAAAAATGGATAATCCATTCCATTCCATCCATCCAAGTAAAAGTAGTGCTAATAGCACTACTTTTACTTAAAATAACTTACCGGCAAGTTTTTTTGTACTCATTTCCTCTCCTCCAAAGTCTTTGGGTAATCGCTCCTTAGGGATAAGGCCATGTAAACTTTCAATACTTGAATGAATTACAATTCTTTCCCTTAATTTAGAAGAAAGACCCTGCTTTAATAAATTAAGTAGAAAATCAAAGAACACAGATCCATTGAATAAATGAAATTTCTTCACTCTTTGCCCCATGCATTCCTGTAATATTAGAGAATACTGAAGGCAAAGGTATAAATTTTGAACAGATATTATTAGAAATACTAATGTCGTTAAATTATTTTCAATACTAAAATGAAGTAAATGGGAGATAAAAGTAAACTACTAATTACCTAAACATCATGATGATCTAGGTGTCTAAAGAAAAAAAAAATTAAAAGAAAAATCATTATTTCAGCGAAAAGTGGACAAAAATGAGGATAACCGAAGCCAAGCTGGTGAACTAATGCTACAAACGTAATCTGCTTGCAAACATTATGGAGTTTAACAAGAAAAAACATTTTGAACTCTTAAATAAAGTTCTCATTTTTTTAAGCTTTATGATTTTAAGTAATTTAAAAAAAAACAATTTCCATTTGTTACTTTTTAAGAGTTACGTTAATGAGAGTTTTGAGAGAACATACTAAAATGGTATTTTTTATTGACGTGACGAAGATTTGTATTTTCTCTCTGATCTTAGTGGGTAGGTAGTTATTCAGACCACGCGAGGTGATTATGCCTGGAAGACCACGGTCCAAAGATAGAAATTAAAAAGTTGTATATATACAGCGCGAGAATTTTCATTGTGCGATATAGGATTAGTAGTTTCTTTGTAATTTAGTGTTTCTTCGATAGATGGCACTGAAGTATGTTTCTGTTTTGTGAAATTAAGTGGAAGTTGCTACAACATTTTAAAAAAACATTACTCTCTACAATATTATTATTTGTCTTTACACTCACAGTGAGCAGCATCAGGGCCTTATGCAGGACAAGTGGGTTCAATTTCTTCGCATTGTTCAGCGTTAGCTTCCTCAGATCACCTACAAGCTCAAATCCTTGGCAATAGTCATGTGTCAGTACGTAGTGACCCATCTTCAACAGAAAAATTTTCATAGTTTTAAATTTGAAATTGTAACCATATATTTTCCCTATGTCCGTGTCCGTAGGTCCGTGTGGTGGGGTAAAATATCATCATCATCATCATCAATAGCCTTTAATAGTCCACTGCTCGACATAAGCCTCTCCTTAGAAAGGAGGTTTTGGCCTACTATACCACGCTGACCAGACGGGTTGGTATAGGGTATGTTTCGACGGGGAGCACGGGGAGGACAATGTTCCGCCCGTCCGGGATTCGGAGGTAGGGGCGGCTGTTCTACGGATCCGTTCCAAGAACACCGCCCCTGGGCCAGACGGGGTACCGGCCCGAGTGCTGGCCCTGGCCCTCAACCACATGGCAGACCGCCTCGGGGAGGTGTTCGACGCTAGCTTGGCGTCGGGACGCTTCCCTGAGTGCTGGAAGAGCGGGAAGCTGGTCCTATTGAGGAAGCCGGGACGGCCTGCCGATTCGGTCGCGGCCTATAGGCCCATCGTGCTGCTGGACGAGGCGGGCAAATTGTTTGAGAGGGTTCTTTCTGCCCGCATCGTCCGGCACCTCTGCGAGGTGGGCCGCGATCTGTCGGACGCCCAATTTGGTTTTCGGGCGGGGCGTTCGACGGTCGACGCCGTGTTGCGCCTGAGGGCCGTGACCGAAGAGGCCGTGAGCTGTGGCGGCGTGCTGTTGGCGGTGTCATTAGACATCGCCAACGCATTCAATAGTCTGCCATTCAGCTGCATCAGGGAAGCACTCCACTATCATGGGGTGCCAAAGTACCTGAGGCGGCTGGTGGCAGACTATTTAGAGGAGCGTACCGTCGTGTACGAGGACCGAGAAGGTAATCTGAGGTGTCGGCCCATGTCGTGCGGTGTTCCACAGGGGTCTGTTCTTGGACCCCTCTTGTGGAACATAGGGTACGACTGGGCCCTTCGCGCCGATTTTCCCCCCGGGCTGGGTGTAATCTGTTACGCAGACGATACCCTCGTGACAGCCCGGGGGGCAAACTTCCAAGAGGCGGCGCGCCTGGCCACAGGGGGAGTCTCCCTGGTGGTCGGGCGCATTGAGGCGCTGGGCTTACGGGTGGCCCTAGATAAGACGGAGGCCCTGTTATTTCATGGGCCCCGTGGTGGTCCACCCCCTGGCGCCTCAATAGTGGTCAACTCGGTCCTCGTACCGGTTCGGGCCCAGATGAAATATCTGGGCCTGATCCTCGACGGGAGGTGGCTCTTCGACGAGCACTTCCGACAGCTTGCTCCAAAGCTGGTCGGCGCTGCGTCTGCCCTAGGGCGACTTTTGCCCAATATGGGTGGACCCAGCGTCGCGACAAGACGGCTGTACACGGGGGTTGTCCGGTCAATGGCACTGTACGGTGCACCGGTGTGGGCGGCGGCTCTGACCGCCCAGAATAGGGTACGCCTCTGGCGCCCTCAGAGGGTAATGGCGGTCAGAGCCATACGCGGTTACCGCACCGTTTCGACGGAGGTGGCATGCGCATTGGCCGGAACTCCCCCGTGGGATTTGGAGGCGGAAGTGCTCGCCGAAGTTTATCTGCGAGTGGCTGACTTCCGGGCGGAGAGCGGATTTCGCCCTCCGCCCGAGGATGTGCGCGAGTGGCGCGAAGCCGCTCGCCGAGCCACGATGGCTCGTTGGTCGTTCCGGCTGGAGACTCCACGCGCTGGCTTCGCCGCCGTGGAGGCTCTCCAGCCGGTCATCGCCGAGTGGGCAGGGCGGCAGCACGGGACCCTTTCCTTCCGGCTGACGCAGGTGCTTTCCGGGCACGGTTGCTTCGGAAAGTACCTGCACACGGTCGCTAGGAGGGAACTGAGTCCCGCCTGCCACCACTGCGACTGCAGTGAGGACTCGGCTCAGCACACGCTGGCGGTCTGCCCCGCATGGGCGGCGCAGCGTCGGGCCCTCACTGCAGTCATCGGAGTGGATCTCTCGCTACCGGCCGTAGTACGCTCCATGGCCGGTAGCGACAGTTGTTTTACCGCGGTCGCAACCTTCTGCGAGGTAGTAATCTCGCGGAAGGAGGCGGCGGAGAGGGCCCGGGAGGATGACCTCCACTCGGACCTGATCCGCCGCCGGCGAACCGGGCGGCGGAGGCCCGCCTACCACAGCCTCATGCCGCCCTGAGTGTGGCCGCGGGTGGACGGGGTGGGTTTCCCCTCCACCCGCATTAGTTGGCCAGCCGCGAGGGGGCGGCGTCCGCGTGTGCCGGACGTCGCCTAAAGAGAGGAAAATATACTGAGACGGAGCCCGCACCAGGAGCGGGCTGGCGCTAGGAGGGGTCCGGATGTCTTAACAACAGCTGTTCCCGGATCCCTCCTGTTACAGGCGCAGAGTGGCACACCGTGTGGTTTTAGTCGGTCCGAGTCCGACACACCACCCCGCCGCAAACCCCGGAGGGGTGACGGTCCGAGGGGATTTCCACACGTTAAAAAAAAAAAAAAAAGGGTATGTTTCAGGTTTTCCTTCTCTTTGCAGGGCTGTTGTCCTGCGCAGTTTGCTCCCTTAGTCGTCTCTGACGACACCCACGGGATGAACAGGGGTGGTGACAGTCCGTATTCTTAATCCGTATACATAAATAACGACATTGCCAATACAAAATAATTGGCTTTCATCTGAGGCTTCACTCGTGTTAATGTCTATTTTTTTTCTATCAATTTTGCTATGATGAAAAGTTGCCTTTGTGCTAGTCCAGAATATAATCTATCTCTGTATCAAATTATTTCATCTAGAGCAGCTGTGCTCTAGTGTAATTCAGTTATTAACGCCCACATATCCATCGTTACGAACTTTCGCTTTTGTAATATTAATGGGATTCACCGCCCACATAGTTTTATGGTTCACGCTTGATTACCCCTTCACCTCAGTTCTTAATCTAAATTGAAGGAGTACATGGATTAAGACTACAAAATATTTCTCTTAGTTTACTGAATTTGACTTATTTCATAAATACTTACGAAACTTTGAAGAACGGAGCAAATTCATTCTATACGTCAAAGTTTCCAAGAAACACCGGCATTAAGTTTATACATGTTCATAACTTATCAAATTTCCGCTTTGCCCTCTCAATAGATCCTTTGTTAGAAATCAACAGTCTCTCAAAATAGTCTAGGTCTGGAAAAAAAGAATTAAGAATTTGCATTCTAAAGGCGCTACAATATTTAATAATTGGATACAAAATTGATAAACGCAATACCAAAGTGACATATTTAGTAATTTTATATCAAATGATGGTATTTACAGTTAAGTATTGTTGATAATCACGAAAATTATTTGAAATTTAGTGTCACTTTTATAAGGCATACTTTAGTATTGCAATACAATAATTTAATATTCATCTTAAGTAGATCTTAGTAATTTTGTTTTAAAAATATACTCGTAGTACAAAGTTAATTCAAATTAAATTTTAAATAATATAATTTTTGATTGTAAAAAAGCGTAGGGTATGTTTTGTTTTTTTTTTTAAATAGCCACCAATGAACGGATTAGGTACTTGATATCAAACTCCTGATGTTTTTAACAATTAATTATTTTAGTTTACTTAGTGACCCTAAAAACAGAGCAATCCAAATAAATTCGATATATTTATTTCACTGTTTAGGTCGGTTAGTTATAGAACTGCATTGACTTTTTTCTCGTAACCATAATTTATTATCAATTTCTTAAACGTCAATAATAATTCAGAATTTACCTAGTCTTACCTAAAATTTCACTTTAACACCAAAGATCGAATTCCATTGAAGTGAATCATATTAAATCGTAATTTCAAGACAGAATGAAACTAATTAAAGGAATGTCTCATCTACTAGCTACGTGAGCGTTTAGAATGATTATTATTATTGGCAATCGAATACACAAAAATAGACCTACCAAAGTCCTTAATTCTAAAATGATCTTGCTTCTTTATCCAGTCATCAAATTGTTGAATGTCCTGCTTGAGTCTATTAACGTCTCCATATCCGACTGCTTTACGAACATTTTGTAAATGATTATTATTAATAAATAGTAGTATTGGATTCGGTTTGATTGCGTCCATTGTAGTCAAGAGATAAAGGGACACTTAATAGATCTGCGTGGTAAATTTTATTATATAAGAATGCAATTGGCATTCAATGATTTCCATTGCATCTTCTTTAAAATAAGCTGTTTACACTACTTAGATAGCGAAGAATACCATTAATTTAAACACTGATCTTCAGAAATTGTAACAACGGGTAGAAAAACTAAAAATCTTGTTAGTAAATATGGTGTATATCCTTTTTTAGTGTTTTCATTCAATTGATACCCTTTTTTTCTGTGCTTTAAGCCCCTCAGAAACCACTACCGATAGCCACCACCGGTGGCTATGTCGGACTCGAACCGACTAAAAACCGCACCTGGTACCCCAACGTACCTCGGGGTATCTACGGTGGGTAGATTACCCCCTCCTGTGTGGGAACCCCCATGTTCCGTGCGAAACTGATTAACTGGTGGTTTTCTTAGTCTTTCTTAGCTTAAATCATTTTCTGTCCCCAGGACACTCATTCTCTGTCCCCAGATACGTTGATGCATGTTTTAAATCCATTTTATTCAGACAGATCAGCAGTGTCACTTTTGCATGTATAATAACTTAGTATCTATTAAACATGAAAATTTATTCTTCTTAATTGACATAGGCCAAAACCTCCTTTCTAAGGGGAGACCTATGTCCAGTAGTGGACTATTAAAGGACGTTGATGATTATGAATTGAAATTGAAACAATGTGTCTTCATCTTGGAAATGAAATGAAATGGTATTTATTTCTGCAAGTAAATATTTTCAGATATTTTTACAAGTCGGACTTTACAACTAGAAGGCACCGGAATTTCCTAAGACTCGCTCTGGGAAGAAACACCGAAACAAACCACAAAGGTGTCTTTTTTTTTTCAAGTCCGTGTTCAATGTTAAAGCGTTCTATGTGGGTGCAGTATATCGTCTGGGTTGGCCTTTTTGAACAAAGGACCATAGTATTGAATCGGCCCTTCCATACAGATGGCAAATGATCCCCAGCCATTGTATAGCCTAACCGATATAGTCAGGATCAATATCCCGGAACACGACACTACCGTCGGTTGACTGCATGTATGGCGTAGTGGTTTAAGCGGTCGTCACGCCGCTTCCTACTACGCTGAGTGTTCGATCCCCACATGGGACTCAGAACAATAATTTTTGTGGATCACCCACAAAAATTGTTGTTCTGAGTCATTTACATTCCTAATGCGGGAGTAGTCTTTTAAAAAAAAATCTTGAGTGGAAACTCTCAAAACCACCAGAAAGTTACTAAAACATGAACTAACATTAGAAACCTACACTATACTCACATTTACATACTCACACAAAAAAAAACTATACAATTCAATTTCAAATAAACTAATTGAAAACAAACGAAATATGAATTACAACAAAAAATTATATGTTCATCACTTTCAAATGAGGGAGTGAGCGACATCAATCCCCAGCAAATTTGTCATCTAAATAATCTGTACCGTGTACTAACCATTTTCACATAGTTTTTGTTTAACTAAGGACTTAAATTTGTGAATACTTAATTAATGAAGTTTTTTTGTTATCATAATAACGTTTTAGGGTCAAACACATGTTTGTAATTTATTTATCGTTTTCAAATATAGTTAAGTTTAAATTGTTACAGCAGCTCAAAGCGTTACGTCCATTACCAAGTAATTTTAAACATTTTACCCTTTCTTTGTCGTCTCGTCGTTTTTGAATTTTTTAAATTATATTCACAAAAATTTTACTTTGAAAATTTTCATTTGCATTTTAATATGTTTTAACCGAACTTTGAGAGAAAAAACAAATGAAACATCTATAGGGTATAACTTGTCAGTCTATTTGTAATTTTTTCTCCAGGCAACAGATATATAACGAGGAAAAATGGAAAATAACGTTAGAAGAAATAAAGTGATAAACAAAGAAAACAATCACATCTTTGGCTTTTTTTAACATAAATAAAAATAATTTTGAAGTTTTATGTCTAAATAAAATGTAATTATTTTATTTACTCTTAAAACTCATGCAATTTTAAATTTAAATCCATTTACAGCACTAGTATAAATAATAATAATAATAATACCCCCTCACACACGGCTGTCCGATCCCAAACTAACCAGAGCCTGGGCTATGTTAACCAGACTGCTGATAAACGTACTTAAATATTTCTAAATACATACATGTTATAGTTGAATTACAAATAGACACAGAACAAATGATCGTGTTCATCATACAAATGTTTGTCCTGGGTGGGAATCGAACCCACGACCTCCGGCTTAGCAGTCAGGGTCACTAACCACTAGACCAACAGGCCCGTCGAGAACAAAACAACAACGAGCTATTGTAAATCTGACTTGTGCTTCGAGGGCTCCGTTCAAAGTCCCTAATTGGTCCATTTCGAAAATTAAGTTCCATTCTAATACTCTTAAAACATTAACCTTCATAACAGTGAATTTTCTCAACAATTCATATCCAAGCAAATAAATGTTTTATGTGACAAAAACAATTTGAAAACTTTCGGATTCTTGCCTTTACTGTTGCTGTGAGAACTTGGTTATTACAAAGAGGAACCGCGGATGCTGTACACCTAGTACTATATATGATATCCATTATAAATATTTATGAAGTGAATTATCCTAACTATTTACGTGTAATTATTATATTTTTAGAATTTTAGCGGCGGGAGAGCCATGCTTCGACACAAATGGGCCGGCTCGACCGGAGTGATACCACGGCCTGACAGGTGTTAATTAATTCTTTCGTTGCCTTTCACTGAGTTTGTGAGGTTAAAGGTGCCTAAATCCCCCCTCCCGCTGACTCGAGCGGGAGGGACTCCAAGGGCAGCAACGCACTTGTGACTTTTGAGTTGCAGGTGTCCATGGGCGGCGGTAGTTGCTTACCATCAGGTGACCCGTTTGCTCGTTTTCTCCCTTATACCATTAAAAAAAACTTTGCTAAAAAAACCACCTGAATCACCTGAAGGTCAATTGGCAGAGAATGCCCGGGGCATTAAGCCCGCCTCAATATCACTTGTACATAAATTTAATTTTAAAAAAATGGTACCTACTACTAGTCATATCCGACAGTCAATTATCATGGGTTCTTCAGTACGGTCTATATGTAAACTACAGACTAAACTAACTTTTGAAAGCAAAGTGATATTTGATAATTAAAACTATAATTGTCGATAATATTAGCAGCCAAATAAATACAACTATAAACCCTACCATGAGATATATGTACAAGGTGGTACAAAAGTCCTATACCTACATGTCTGCCATTGTCCTTTTTTGATTCTACGTCAGCAGGAACAACTCTAAGCTGTTCATCCATGAAATGGTCAAAAATAATTTGACAAGTCTCACACACGGCCGATTTGGGCTTGATGATCGGTTTGTACTGTGCATAGCAGATAAATTTACTGATTTATTGATCACAAATAAATAAAATTGAAGTGTCTGTTTGTAATGTCAAAATAATTTCATACTTACACGGTTATTTGCACAATACCTGTGCCTAAAAAACAGTTTAATTTTGTTTTGTCTGTAGTCTGTTTGTTCCGGGTAATCTTCTAAACGGCTTGACCGATTTTGATTATATTTTACTACCAGGTAGCTGTCTATTTAAGAAGTAACTTATGCTTATTCCTGTTTGAAAAACCTTTTAAAATTTTATTCGGTCCGGGAATCGAGGTCGCGGGTACCAGCTAGTCATAGATAAATTACACCCAGACACAAAACAAATATAAAATATTATCAGTATAATTAGGTTTTTTGTAAAATTATAAAAAAACCTATTTATACGGATAATATTTTTATTGTGCTTATAATTGATGCACAGAAACTATGATACATTAGATAAGCTCTAAAAAAACTTAGCATATGCATGGCCAGAAGACTTCAATTGCGTTAATGTGTGCGTTTTAATGAGATTACTTTTCTGATATGTTATATAAATATATATATATATAAGTCTTTAGGGTTCCGTTCTTTAAAAAGATAAGGGAACTTTTATAGTATTCCTCCGTTGATCTGCCTGTCTAGCAAGATCTTTTCCTCAGATCCACGTAGAGATATCAAGCTGAAGGGAAGACCAACTGCAGTTTTATCATCAATCTAAAGTTATAAAAAAATGAAGGTGCTAAGTAAAGCCTAACCAATGTTTGACCGTGTGGTGACGGATTAAGAATACAGAGTGTCACCACCCCTATTCATCCCGTGGGTGTCGTAAGAGCCGACTAAGGGAAAAAACTACGCAGAACAACAGCACTGCAGAGAGAAGGAAAACTTGACATAAACTCTATACCAACCCTTCTGGCCAGCGTAGTATAGTAGGCCAAAACCTCCTTTCTAAAGAGAGGCTTATGTCCAGCAGTGGACAATTAAAGGCTATTGATGTGATGGTTTCATCTATACAAATAAATAAAATTGAAGTGTCGGTTTGTAATGTCAGAATAATAGGTATTATTCATGCTTACACGGTTATTTGCACGATACCTATGCCTAAAAACCAGTTTAAATATTTTTTGGCTGTCTGTCTTTCTGTCTGTCTGTCTGTTTGTTTCGTGTAATCTTCCAGACGGCTGGACCGATTTTGATCATATTTTACTACCAAGTAGCTGTCTATATAAGGAATAACTCAGGCTTATTCCTCTCAAAAAAAACCTATATAATTTTGCCTGGTCCGGGAATGGAACTCACTAAGGCAGCGGTTTTCAAATTCAAATGTGATAACAGACGGTTCATTTCATTTAGCAATTTAGCATTAGCAGTTGTATTACAATTTTAACACGACGGTTTATTATTGTTTATTAATGAAATTTAGTCTTCGCGTTGATGCGAATGAGAAAGCACGCGTTATGTGAATGTGAAGCGTTAACGAGTGATGCGACAAAATTTTGTGTACGTGTTAATATACCTGCACGAAATTTGAAGACTAAAATTAATTTGCTAACAGCTTACTAAGAATTCACAATTAAATATGAATGTGAAGACTAATTAATCCATCATTAGTTGGCACCTCCAGACGAAGAGACCACTAGAACAGTAAAGAACGAATAACATGTAAATAAAAAATCATAACCGCTTGTACCTTTAAATTACTATTTAACTAGGCCTCTTAAGGCTAGCGTCTCTCGTAAAACAGGGACGCGGCTGTTTCTCAAGTTATGGTCAATTAAATTTAATGAAACTTACAGCAGTATTTATGTTTGCAAATTCCCATTTTAAGTGTACTTAATCTTAGAGTGGGATGCTACAATAAGTAAAAATTAATATTTATTATGTTTTTGTACTTCAGTCTAACTCCGACAAACAAATAGACAGAAAAGGTTTTTGAAAGACTCACTAAAATGCCTTTTATTTGTGTTACTGATCGCTGGCTAATCCTTCGCTGTTTCAAGTCTCGCTTAAACAATCATGTCATATCATCATCATCATCAACAGTCAAAATTGTTTGATATTTCTGCCTGAAAATTAAATGTTTTATGCAATCAGCTGTTAAACGTTAAGGTCATTCACCGTAGGTATCTCATAAAAGTAATAACTACATTTATTGTATTCCGTGCAAATAGTCTTCGCATATTAACAAGTTGGCGGCCGGGATAGGCCCCGCGCGCTTCGGCTTTTTGATTAATTATATTGCAGTTTTTGCGGCAATCGTATGCGGCACTTATTAATTTTTTTAAAGGCCGACATCATTCTATCTACAGAACTTCGATATCAACTATTACAAGTACTTTTAGAGGTTGTGGAGGTTTGATGCTAGATGCTGCACCTAAACAATCGTAGTTCAGCAGCGTCGTATTCTGAAAGTGTCCCCAACCTAGTTTGGGAAAAGGTACTGAGGATGATGACTTTTTAGTGTTACTAAAATAATTCAGACTTCAATCTTGATCGCACCAAGTAATTTTTCTTCAAAGTATGTATGTGTATTGACTTATTTTGTTGCAGGAGCATTCACTTTTTGAATTTTCGGTTTTTAATTCATGTAATAAAAAATTTCACTCAGCTTGGCATGCACCACTTTCGTCTTCTGCATCACTTTACCGATCAGGTAAGTTAAAAACCGACGTACATTCCATTTGAGCAATACTTAGAAAATATAATCACCAAAGTCGTGTTGTATTCTATTTACTAGGAACAAATTATATCTTTCAATCAACTCTGTACTGCACAGATGAAAATCACTAGGTACCCTGACGTACTTCGGGCGAAGTACGGCGAGTAGATGACCCCCTCCTGTGTGGGAACCTCCATGTTCCCATTGTTCCCGAGAGGGCGCGCGCGCTCCGCAACGCGTCTCGCTGCCACCCTGGTCTGGGCTTCTGCTAGGGTGACAGATGCCCTCACCTGTCGACGGAGGACGCAGGTTGAGTCTCCGGCACCTGAGTCGTCTGCGCTACCTGTCCCGTTCCCGAGCCTGGCGGGCCGGGAGAGTTCTAAACCTCTCCCGGTCCCGCTCCGCCATCTCCTTCGCAAGCATAACTTGCTCGCAAAATCACGCACTCTCGCTGTTATCGAACGAGAGAACTCCCACTACGATGGCCACCACGGTGTCACGCCTCTGCTCCACCAACGCCGGGCATACTACCGGCCATCGCAGTAGTGGCACTCAGGCGTTGTCTCCTTGTGGACCAGACACAGGTGATCCCCGAAGAGTCCTTTCCTAATGATCACCTGCGTCAGCCGGTATGAGAGGGTCCCGTGGCGCCTCTCGAGCCAATCCTCCGTAAGGAGTCTTACCGGCGCCATTACGTCGTCCCTAGTGCTCGTTTGCCCAAGTCGTTCCTTACACTCCTCTACGGACCTGGTGGAGTTGATATTTCTGGTCATCGATTTCTCGATTATTAGGACTCGGACCTAACTCCCGCGCCTCTTTGCGCAACTGATACAAAGCCGCAAGGGCTCTCGCCTCCAGGTCCCACAGTTGAGTTCCAGCCAGGAGCCACCCCCTTATGACCCTGATGGCCACCATTCGCTGCGATCGTCGGCCATGGGCCACACAACCCCCGAGTAGAGGTCTCCTTATGTTGGACAGCACGCGCTGCTCCAACCAACTTGGGGACCAGAGCTCGGAAATGATATCCGAAGTCCCATCGGCCATCGAGTACGAGCCCCAGATACCGAGGGCTCGATGCCGATACGAGTGAATCCTACTACGAGGCTAGATCCCTCAGGTGGCTTCCTCCGACGACCATAGAAAAACAAGGCATCGGATTTGTACAGAGCCAGCTCGAGACCCTGTCACCGTCGTAAAGGGCCCTGCGAAACAGAACATATTCCTAGTGCAAGAGTTGTTTCTTAAAAAAAATTAAACGTTTTGTCCGTTTAATACACAATTGGTCAGAAAAACAATAGATAAGAGTCACCACTTAACTGTAATTATATACATTTATGTCATCATTCAAACTTGCTATCGCAATAAATTGCAATTATTTATTTTCAGGTTTATTGCTATTATATCCTGTTGATAAGATACTTGAATGGTAACAATACAATTAACACCTAAATTATTACTGCAGAAAAACTTGGCAACTGAATATAATAGTCATTTGTTTTTTGCGACTGCTATTAAGGGGTCATCATGATATTATGATATGGTATGATTTATGCAGAGACTTAAGACAGCGATGGATTAGCCAGCGGTCAGCAACAAAAAAAAGATTTTTAGGGTTCCGTACCTCAAAAGTTAAAAAAGGAACCAAGTTGAAATTTATACCGGATACTGAGGTCTATGGTCCCTATTAGGTGTATAAAATCAAGGTCCTGAGTCAACACGATAAAAAGAATGGGTAAATTTTGATTTTTGCGAAAACTTGTAAGTACCAAAAACCTTAATTTTCAACTTTTTTTATTTTTCAGAATTTTCTCTTTACTTGTGCTGTAAGACCTTGCTTTTAACAAAAATTGACAATTCTAGGTCAACCGGAAGTACCCTATAGGTTGGTTAAGATAAATTTTTGTACTTACAAATTTTCGCGAAAATCTACGTAAAATCTGGGTAGGTACGGAACTCTCGGCGCACGAGTTCAACTCGTACCTGACCGGTTTTTTTTAGTGACGACATACATATTTATTGAACTGCTGAAGTATTGAATTGTTTATTTTACAAGGTAGATTGATCCGCTTCGTAATAATGGAGGAAGGAAGAGGAAAACTTGTGAGACATTTACGTAAATAAGCGTTTTGAAAATAATGCCCACCATGTATTTAATAAAAAACCAGTAGCATTTGTACAACTTAATAAGATAAGAGTTCGCAGTTCTTTATTGTCTTTATAAAGCACAAGTCTATGGAACTACAAATCTGCTCCAGGCAATAGAGTTTTCACTTCTTACAATTAAATTAGTCTAATCCTGATCTGGTAAGAAACTTTTAGGAAAGATGACTGAAATGAAATAAATCTAAGTATATATAGTAGTATAGTCTAAGTATCTATATTCATGTCTTTTTTTAAATACTATTTTTTTTTATGTTAGGAGGGGCAGACGAGCAGACGGTTCACCTGAGAGTGACCACCCCCGCCCATGAACGTCTGTAGGTCGTCGAACGTCTGAACGTCTGAACGTCGTCTTTTAGGAAGGAGTACGCTCTTTTCTTGCAGGTTTGAAGGTTTAACTTGCCTAAGATGTTAAGTTAATTATGGAAAATAAATGCTAGTTCTAATGGCTTTTCCAATAACAATACAGACATACGAGTTTCAGCCCAGTCTTTTTGAACTTCTGCAATTTCTGTCCCCTTTACCTATCTGAGACTTCCTCACCGTATCCGTTTTCCTTACCCTTTTTTTCCCTTTAGGCCATAAAAGAAATTAAGCATGACCAATCGCAATGTTACACATTAGGTATCCATCCACAGCCTTTAATAGTCAGAGGACTATGTCCAGCAGTGGCTAGACATAGTCCTCTCCCTAGAAAGGAGGTTTTGGCTTGCTAGACGGTTTGTTATAGGGTCAAGTTTTCCTTCTCTGCAGTTTTTATTTTATTTTTAAAAAGACAACTGCCGCATTAGTTATATATCCCTGTGTCGCGGGGGGCTTTATAAACATACATGCAACGGTCACAAAGAACACCCAGACTCAGAACATCAATTTGTGAATCACACAAAGTGTTGTTCCATGCGGGAATCGAACCCACAAGACTCAGCGCATTGACCGCGAGATGACCGCTTAAACCACTACGCCATCCATGCGGTCTATAGTGTTGTTGTTCTGCGTAGTTTGCTCCCTAAGTCCACTCTCACGACACCCATGAATAGGGGTAATGACGCTCAGTATTCTTAATCCTTGACCACACGGATAGACGACGACGACATACACACGGACGAAGCCGTTGACGGAAGCTAGAATTATTCTATTTAATTATAATCTTATAAGTCTGTTAGTGTCTAGTGATTTTCTTAGTAGGTTAATGGCTAGTTAACCATAGGATTCCTCATGTAATTTTACTCTGTTTGATTCGAAGATAATCACTGAATTTTATCTTCGTTAAAGAAGCTTTTTGTTTTTTATACGCCACGAATCGATACATCAGAAAACACTACACGTACTATATACAAAATTACAAATTAAAAATCAAAAAAAAATTGTTTGTAATATTTTATTTGTTTTACAATTAAATTATAATTATTAATTGTGCATTGACCTTATAAATATATAAAATTCCTTTGGTTAATGATCAAATACAAACAATACTTTCACTGCATCTTGCTCCAAACATTTGTATTTTTGTTTTGATTAAAGGTGTGTATTTTCATAAGTACAGTAAAATACAGGGAAAAGTATTCATAAAAATAATAACCTCACACATCTCATAAACATGGCCGTATGATCCCAAATTGGGCAGAGCCTATACAATGGTAACCAGACTGTTAATAAAAATATCTATATATTTCTAAATACATACATACATATTATAGATAAATTATACCGATACGCAGAACAAATGATCGTGTTCATCACACAATAATTTGTCCTGCGTGGGAATCGAACCCACGAAATCTGACTTAGCAGTCAGGATCACTTACTACTCGACTAACAGGCTAAGTCAAATTATTTCCGATTAGAGTTTAAATACAACAGAATATAGTTACCGGAACGGATCTTGAACTTTCGGTGGCAAAGTGGGGATCCCTTTGCGCATCGTGCACTTATGGCAGAATAAAATGAACACCCATTTATTATTATTTATATTTTCTTAGTTAGAATAGAAAAAAAATAGGTCAAAACCATAAGACGTCACGTAGTAAAGTTACTACGTAAATTCTTATTGATTCTATGGTAAGAGAAAATGGTTTTAATTAAAATTTTAATTAGAAACAAAAGTATTTTGTTTAAAAAATATTTTCCTGATAATATTATTAGAGTGAAATAGGAGTGACAGATAAAGTAGAAATGATTAAATTATTAATAAAAAAAGAAAGAATTTGCTCGGAAATGTACTCGTCGTACTTAAGTGCGAGAAAACGAATCAGGAGCAGCGACAATATCGGTGAGCCAATCACTGGCCAAAAATTATGATTTATTAAGCCCCCCCCCCCTCGTCCAAACTCAAAAGGAACCCAAAAATCAATTTCTGCGCAGGTGAAAATCAGCACTCAAGACCAGTGCCGGTACCTTTACCATTATATATTTAAGTGAACCCAGGAAAAGATACAGTTTGATTCAATCCACACAAAGAGTCTTGAAAGATCCCGGCATACCAGAATATTCTTCGTTGAATTTGCAACTTTGTCGAAAAGACTCATCTGTAGCAGCTTTCTCCATGAACTTCACTGTCTCAATGTGACTATCTGAAGAAAACTGTTTGAAGTTTATTTCTGTGGATAAGAGATAAAGGTGATCGTAGTTTAATATAAAATAACTTGAATCACAGCTAACTTCAGGCACTAGCTTAGTACACGATACATATACTTTAAACAAACTGTAGCAAAAAGGTGAGGTCATGCTTTAGAGTCTCATAAGTAACGTAAAAGGCTAACAAAAACATCGAGGAAAATTCGTAATTTAGGAAACTTTTGTGCATTTTTTATGAACGTATCTTAGTACATAGAGGGACATAATGGCCTGGGCATTCTCTACCAACCAACCTTTAGATTGTGTAGAAATCTTCAAGGAAGATGCACCGAGGTTATAGTTGACATCAATGGTTGTAAAGTTTATTCTTTTTTGGATAATAAATTTATAGAATTAAGATATATCATTACACACATACATATAAATACACATAAATACATGTCTATTTCGTTTTATCTCTGGATTGCGGCCCAATGGATGATATTGGTAAGTTATATAATATATAACCGGCATAAAAACTTTCGTGCGCGGTACAGGATTAGTGGTTACTAAGTAGTTTAGTGTGTACCCATTAGATGGCACAGAATTAGGTTTTTGTTTCATCATATGTGAAAGTCACCACAAGTGAAACTATCAGTAACTAATTTAATTTAGTCGTTAATATATGTATATAATAATTTAAGTTAATAGACTTAAATTGAAAAAAATATGATAACATATATTTATTATGTATAAAATAAGACACGACAACTTCTTCAGGATAATACTGAAAGGAAAAATAGAAGGCAAGAGAAAACGAAGACGGCCTTGATGAACATACATACAGCAAGTGAAGGAGAAAGTAGGAGTCGTGGCCTATCAGGAGGTCAAATAGATCGCAGGAAATAGAGAAGAGTGGCGATTGTTCCACCAACAAGGGCTTGTCTCTTAAATTAAGAGGGAGAAAATAAATAATGATAAATTAAACACTAAATGTTCTGGGATAATTAAGTTGATAAAGAATAAAAATTTGGTAACAGTATACATTTTATTTTATTACTAATACTTTTTAATTTAAAAAATAAGCATTAAAAGATTTATTCATTATTCTCAATCACAGTAATAATTGGTTTATGATAAGAACTAGTGGTATCGGAAGACGTCTTGTTAGACATTTGTCGGTCTTGTTCCTATCTACTCAGAGCGTGTAACTTCGTTCCAAAACTAAATGGATATAGATCGGATTTAGACAAAATTTGCCACAAAGGTAGATTATGGCCCAGAATAGCACATAGGCTTAATAATCAGAGAAGTATTTTCGTTTTTTTTTTAAATACAAACGTTTTATTAAAGTTTCATTATAACGGTAACCATTTGCCGTCAGCGCATACGACTCGTGTAATACCAACACATTATATATACGTACCTTGTAATTCCTGTATACTCTTTTCGTCTCCTCCAAAATCTTTTGGAAACTGTTCTCTAGGAAAATCTTTATATAAACTTTCAACATCTGGATGAATTACAAGTCTTTCCCTAAGTTTTGCAGAAAGGGCTTGCTTGCATACCATCATAAATGCGTCGAAAAATTTCGAGCCACTTATTATATGTATTTTTTTAAGCCTTTGACCCATTGCATCCTAGAAATAAAATGGTTATGTGTTATTGATCTCAATTAATAATTGTTTTATTCCTTTATCAAAAAGTACCAAATAATTAAATAAAAAATCACAATATGTGATGAACAAACAAAACTAATTCATGATTTTGTTATCAACTATCATCATCAACAGCTCAACGACTTTCTGTTACACATTACCGTAGCTTTTCAGTAAATGTTACCCACAGATTTCAGGAAAATGTGCGGTAAGATCACATAGAAATAATTAGCCAGTCAATGAAGAAATAAAAATAAAACAACATGTAACTTACAGTAAATAATGTAAGCCCTTTATGTATTACCATAGGATTCATTTTTGTAATAGTACTCATGGTTAAATTTTTAGTACCAGCGATCCATTCGTAACCATGGCAGTAATCATTTGACAGCATGTAGTGTCCCATCTAAAAGTAGCATTTTATTTATTAATATCATGGTATTTGAAAGTCCAATACGAGTATATCTAACTACTATGTCAAGGAACGGAATAAATATAAATATAACAGAATTTCACTAGCAAGTTGCCCTTATCCTAGTAACTTCTCCAATGCAATTTTAGGACGGTAATACAGATCTATGATTCCGGCCTCTGCAAACTCTGTCCTGTTACTCCATTTAAGGCTTGTGTCCTTATCCTAGTTACTTCTTCAATGCAATTGCATTGAAGAATCCTATAATTATAGGACGGAAATACGGATCTATGATTCCGGCCTCTGCGAACTCTGTCCTGTTACCTCATTTAAGGCTTGTGCCCTTATTCGAGTTACTTCTCCAATGCAGTTATAGGAAGGAAATACGAATCTATTGTTCCGGCCTTGCAAACTCTGCCTTATTACCCCATTTAAGACTTGTACCCTTATCCTATTTACTTCTCGAATATAATTATAATATTAAGTTGTTGACCACGATTTACACTCACCACCATTAAGTATCTATAGAGTTGTATAATATTGAAATCGTTGTCATCTTTCCCAATAAAATCTGAGATAACCACTCGATAGTTGTCGTTAGTTGGCTTTGGTAACACAGCAATAGTTCTGTAAATAAAATACTTTCCTTATAGCAATTAAAGAGTTCGTGAGTAGATTTGTTGTTGTGAGTGATTACGTTAATATTTTAAATAATATAGTTTCAAAAAAGTAAAATATATATCACGCTTTTGGTAACAACACCGGACTACTAGGGAATACGCTATCAAAGAATAGACAGTTCTAGAATTATGTTCAAAAAGTCTATTAAAGTTGCAAATTAGTAGTTCTTAGTAAATCGGAGTTTTAAAAGTAGGAAATCAAACATACAAACAATTATATTATACAAACATAAACAAAACAATTATAAACAAAGCAAACAGTTTTTTTTAACAATTATGTTCACAACAGTATGTAAAGCAAAGCAGATAAGTCACTTAATGAGTTAGAGCGAGATGCACTACTGACCTTGCAGCGATTGCGGAGGCCTTTCTTTTAAGTAGTGATTTAAGTAAGACTGTTTACATTTAATAAATACTATTATTACTATTTTTGCTTTTCCATTAATAAGAAATATATAGTTGTCTTAAAACGAACAACGATGAGTCTACCAGACTTTCAGATATATATATTTTTTTCTTTTATATAAAACTCCTGCATTAGAAATATATCCTGTGTCGCGGGGGACTTTATAAACATACAAGAAACGGACACAACGAACACCCAAACTCAGAACAACAATTTGTGGAACACACAAAGTGTCGTCCTATGTGGGTATCGAACCCAAAACACTGGCGACGTGGCGGCGTGACGACCGCTTAAACCACTACGCCATTCGTGCAGTCATTGCACACATCGCACCTTTAATAATAAAGTGAATTAATATTATATATATATAATTCAAGAAATACCAAATCAACTTCATCAGTAGAACACGAACAATTCAACAGCCGACTCGATACCATGAAAATGGCAGAGATAAGAGATCGTCGTTCTCTTTTTGACGAACTCGCACGTACATGAATGTCAAACTTTAAATGCGATTTCCCACAATGTTGAAATTCTAAGTTAATTCAGTTTATGAATAAAGGTGCGACATTGTGT
This sequence comes from Arctia plantaginis, assembly GCA_902825455.1. Classification (NCBI taxonomy): domain Eukaryota; kingdom Metazoa; phylum Arthropoda; class Insecta; order Lepidoptera; family Erebidae; genus Arctia; species Arctia plantaginis. The sequence goes on along the minus strand of CADEBD010000327.1, from coordinate 3,434,520 downwards.
AAACAAAAAGCTATTGTTCACCATAATAATGTATTAAGACGTTAACGCACATACAGCTGTGATGATATGGTGTGAATTTTAAACACGTGAATTTAAAGAAAAACTGCACGGATGGCGTAGTGGTTTAAGCGGTCGCCACGCCGTTTCCTATTACGCTGAGTGTTGTGGGTTCGATCCCCACATCGGACGACACTTTGTGTGATCCACAAATTGTTGTTCTGAGTCTGGGTGTTCTTTATGTAAGTTTCATGTATGTTTGTGAAGTCCCCCGCGACACAGGATTTATTCCTAGTGCGGGAGTTGTCTTTTTAAATGCACAGCACAATGTTAGGAGAATGAAGAGTTTCTAATAAGTATCACTATTAGTGCCTAGACAAAGTTTATGATGTATAAATTTATTAAATTTATTTATTTTTAAATTTAATCTATTAAAAATATTTTGCATTTTAATTTAATTTAATTTATTTATTTATTTAAATATTTAGCGTATTAAAATATTTTTCATTTTAATTAATGTTGTAGATAAACTTGCTGTCCAAGGTATCTGTTATAAATGTATACATACAAAAGTTGGATTCAACTATAGTCAATTTGGTTTTGTTTTAATTAAGGCACTATTATATTATATTCAATGTCATTCACATAAATAAATTGTTATTTCATTAATAATTATTATTTCATACAATGTCAACACAACACTAAATAACATCACGAAAGCTCATTGCACACAACGGTCTCCTCGATTGATAAAAAAGTGAAAACTTACATAATGTTGAAAAGGGGTTTGAATTCATTCTTGATATCAAAATTTTGTAAGAATTCAGGCATCAAATTGATGCAAGTACATAATTTATCGAACTTCTGTTTCGTTCTTTCAATGGAACCTTTGTTGTATATCAGCAGACGCTCTAAATATCCTTCATCTGTACACAAAAAAATTACTAGTAAAAATAATAATATTATTGTATGTGAAGGTACATCTTGGAAGGTGAAAAAATGGCGCATACAAATCCACATTTTGCGTATTATCATTTAATCTCAATTGGGACTTTGGACATCTCCAAAATCCAAAATATAGTAAGTCATGGCAATCAGGCAAGGACAATTTAGTAAAATGGGGGTTACAGATATCCGCGAACAATTACAATTCAATTACTCTGAAATGGTTTGCGTTACGTCGCGTCAACATACGCAACGTAACGCAAACCATTGACGGGCTTGATGGTCTAGTGGATAGTGACCCTGACTGCTAAGCCGGAGGTCATGGGTTCGATTCCCACCCAGGAGTAATAATTGTGTGATGAGCACGATCATTTGTTCTGTGTCTGGGTGTAATCTATCTATGTTATATGTGTATTTAGAAATATATAAGTATGTTTATCAGCAGTCTGGTTACCATAGTACAGGCTCTGCCTGGCCAGAACGGCCTTTGTGTGAATTTATTTATTTATTTATTTGGACAACCAACAAGAACATACACCTTAAAAGCAAGAGATACAATGAAAGTGAGATACAACCATTAGTGCTGCCTTAATTACAGGTTGCCACGGAAAGCATAGTAATAACAGAGAGTTGGGAGCGTAAGGCTTCCCCTAACTTAAAAAAGAAAGACCTGAACAGGCACTTTCTTACAGAATAACTACTTAAAAAATCTACAACATAAAACAAACAAAGGTCCTTATACATAAAATATATCTCAGCTTAACAACAATAGTTTCTTTTTAAAAGAAGGTAAACTTAATCTAAACACATCGATATCCTTATTTTTACTTATTGAATTATATTCCGCCTGGAGCCTATTTAAAGAAGAGAAAAAGCCAAGGTTAGTTTTGGATCGCTTAGGTGTGAACAAGGAGTATCTGGACAGTCGTGGAAGTTTATGGGTGATAGTGAAGTTAAGTTTTTGTAGCAGACTAGGACAATTGATATTACCGTTAACTAGCTTGTGAAGAAAAGATAGATTTAAAATTTTTCGCCGCTTTTTTAATGATGTTAAGTTGAAATGAGTTAGTCGGTTTGTGTAACTAGTAAGCTTCTTTGACAAGTTAAATTTATATGCCAGGTGGTACATAAATCTTTTTTGCACGCGTTCAATTTTATTGGAATGAACCTCATAATGCGGATGCCATACCACAGAGCAGTATTCCATAAGAGACCGGACCAGACTTTCGTATAATCTAATAACAGTAGCTTTATTTCTGAAGTGCTTAGTGTTTCTTATTATAAAACCGAGTGTTTTGAGTGATTTAGAGACAATGTGATCGTAATGTTCCTTAAAATGTAGTTGTTTATCAAGAATAACACCAAGGTCCCTAACACTTTCGACTTCTTGAATACGTTGGTCTGATATTTTTTTTTTTTTTTTTTTTTTTTTTATCACATTCACACAACGCCATCTAGTCCCAAACTAAGCAGAGCTTGTACTATGGGTACTAGACAACTGATATAAGTACATATATACTTTTTTTTTGTAAATACATACTTATTATACATAGAAACACCCAGACCAAATCAAACATTAAATGTTCATGCACACAAATGTTTGACTTGAGCGGGAATCGAACCAGCGACCGTTGGAATAGCAGTCCGTTACACAAACCACTACGCCGTTCGGTCTGATATTGTATAAGCCCCGGACAATACAGTGTTACGGTTACGAGTAAAGCGAATATAACAGCATTTGTCAATATTCAAAACCATTTTGTTATCTTTGCACCAGCAAACCAATCTGTTTACTGTGCGAAGTTATTATTATTATTATTCTAGTGAAAGGTAACGTTACGCCTCAATAATTATTATCTAAGTCACGATAGTAGGTTATCGTGAGTTACATTTAATTACAAACCAAGTAATAAATTTTACTATAGGGACATAAAGGAAGGTAGCAGCTACCAACCATCACAAATGAAATTTCTTTATAGTAATCTTTATATTAATACTCTTTCATAGTAGGTTATTTAATACTTTGGAAGATTTTTACTAGGTAAAACTTTTCCATGAAATGTTATAGCAATGAGCCATCTCGATGACATCAGCTACCAAAAAACGAAATTCATTTAAAACATGCTTAAATGTATCACATAGGATAAGGATAAATTTTATTGTTAAGCCTTATGTTATGTAGCACAAAAACCTAACGTGATATATGATACACAACATTAACTAACCGAACTAGTTATTTAGACTTATTTCGGTTAAATATTAAAAACCTTTAGCATGTCATACCCTATTTTAAATTTATAAGCTATTTAGGATTCTGTCATGATGCTGAGATCTGTAGATTCCGTATGGTGACGGATCTTAATCCGTCACCACACGGAATCTTTGGATCTCTCATGGGATGAATACGGAGTGTCAGCACCCCTATTTATCCCATGGGTGTCGTAAGAGCCATCTGAGGGACCAGGACAATAGCACTGTAAAGAGAAGATCGTCGCCCGTCTGGCCAGCGTGGTATAGTGGGCCAAAACCTCCTTTCTAAGAAGAGGCCTATGTCCAGCAATGGACTATTAGAGGCTAATAATGAAAATGATGATGAAACTATTTAAAAAATTAGTATCAAAACAACCTGTTTAAAAACTACTGAAATTTAAAAGTTTTATTCACCACATACTTTTTAATGAATTTTTATTTAAAATATACATTATTTTTTTGGATATAATTTATTTGTAATGTGTCGTTACTCCAGTCTAACGTATTAGAATTTAAAATCTGCTACTTGATACATTATTTTGATATGACAAATTAAAAAAAAAAACTTACCAAATTCTTTAACCCTGAAATGATTCTGCATCTTGATCCAGTCTGCCAAATGCTTAATATCCTGTTTCAACTTATTCACGTCCCCATATCCAAGAGCTTCACGAACCTTTTGTAGATGATTTTCATTGAATTTTAGCATAGAATTTGGATTAATTTCTTCCATCGTTTAAACTAGAATAGATAAATGTAACCTTGTATTATAGAATAGAGCAAGCCACTTTTATAGAAAATGAGGTCACTTACAGTACAGTTCGTACTTTTTGTAAAATATGTGGTTTGTGATATATCGTAACAAGACGTCAGCTAGCAACGACTAACCTAACTATAATAGAGTCGATTTGCTTGACTTTGTTTTTATATGAGATATCAGATGTTTTTATGTTAATTACTGTACTATAAATTAAATGATGTTCGCTATCTCTTGCATTAAAGCTGTCATTACATTTATAAACAGACTAGCTTTTGCTCGCGGCTCCGCCAGCGTGTTTGTCGGTTATCGCGGTAAAAAGTAGCTTATACTACTCGATGATAATGCTGAAAGAATTTTTGAAGTCAGTTTAGGCTTAAAAGCGTAATGAACAAACAGACAAACTTACTTTCACATTAATAATATACACACCTAAGAATGGATAAAATAAGATGATTGAGTACTTTTGTCACTCCCGTCAATCGGTATCCTATGTTTACGGGAATTGACGCTCTCATGAGAGGTTCGTACTTAATATAATATTTAATAGCATTAGAATCATATCATAGTGAAGAGGATAAGATAAAGAAAAAATATTATTACAGTGTCAGAGTAATAAAGAAGGGAAATAAGAGCAGTTTAAAGTAAATAATTATTATGGGGAAAGGACCAGGAAGTATGTAGTACCAAAGTTATGTGATAAATATAAAATACTAACACAAGACAATAAAACACAAGAAGACAAGAAAATAAAATGTGAGTTAAAACTAAAACTAAGACTAAAAGAAATGTTTGGATATTGCAATAGAATAAAACGTGTACATAAATAGGGAAGTAGGTACCCAGGAAATAGTCAGGTTACACATATTTATGTATTGTTTGTCTTGAATTATTTTGGTTTTTAGTTAGTACTAGTACACCGTTGTATGAGTAATTTAAAAACTAGCATTTAATTACTAACATTATTATAAATTGAACGGAATGTCTACAAACTGTTAGAATAGTTTGGCGAATGGAGAACTTGTAAAAAAATGTAAATCAAGTGCGATTAAAGTTTATAAAAAAAAAAAAGTACATACCTTTGAATTGCCTAAGTTGCCGTGGCCGTAGTCAGTCTAAAAGTTAGTTCAAGTTTTCAGTTATCTTTCATATGAATGAGTTCTTTATTTAAAAATAATTTCTTTCATTTTTCCTTTTAAAAAAATACGTAAAACGGATACAAAGAATACCCAGACTTAGAAAAACATTTTGTTGATCACAGAGTGTTGTCCCATGTGGGGATCGAACAACACTCGGCGGAAGCGGCGAGGTGATCGCTTAAACCACTTTGCCATCACACATAGTTTTAAATGAATCATAGTTGATGTGTTCTAATGGTATAATAAACTGATTTTATGTGACATACATGCTATATAATGATAGTATTAAAACTGATTTTAAGAGGCTAGAAATTAACTATAACTCAATTTTACAATTTTAAACTTTATGTTAAAACATTAAGTTCCTAAAACTAATTGAGCCACTAATTGAGCCAGTTAATTATTAAATACTCTTGAAATAAGTCTTTCAAAAACTTTTTCTGTCTATTTCTTTGTCTAAGTCAGAGTAAAGTAATAAATAAATAAAAAAATAGCTTTATTTATTCCACAAAAAATAGATTACAATTATGGGTTGCCAATTATTAGTTGGTAAAATTGAATTATCTTATAAATAAAATTCTCGTGTCACAATGTTCGTTCCCGTACTCCTCCGAAAAGGCTTGACCGATTCTCATGAAATTTTGTGTGCACATCGGGTAGGTCTGAGAATCGGCCAACATCTATTTTTCATACCCCTAGATGGTAAGGGTGACCCATCCCCAATTTTTTTTTGTTTTGCAATACAACGTTTGCCGGGTCAGCTAGTTTCATTATAACATAATTGAAATAATAATAGTTATATAATTATGCACGTTTAATTTGTGGACCCCCTCAGGGTGAAAGCCTCCTCCAAAGAATTCCAGTCATCCAGTCTCTTCCTGCGTTGGCCACAATCTCGTCCTGCCACCGGGCGCACGGGCGACCTCTCTTTCTAACGCCAAACGGTCCGTTCCATTTCGTGATGTTGATTGTCCATCGACTGTCATCATATCTCGCCACATGACCGGCCCACCTCCATTTTAGACTTTGAGAGAAGTATAGAGCATCCTTTAGCTTGGTAACCTTCCGAATTTCTGTGTTTCTTACTTCAATTCTTCAATGGAGAGGAGCTGTTTAAATATAAAACTAAGAGATAGAGAGTGAAGTACAAGAAGGTAATTATTAAAAAAATATTTTTACTCATTGTAGCAAGCCCACTCCAAGATCAAGTACCTTACCAAATGGGAATTTGCAAACATAAATACTGCTGTAAGTTTCATTAAATTTAATTGACCATAACTTGAGAAACAGCCGCGTCCCTGTTTTACGAGAGACGCTAGCTTTAATGGGTCTAGTTAAATAGTAATTTAAAGGTACAAACGCTTATGATTTTTTATTTACATGTTATTTATTCTTTAGTGTTCTAGTGGATGCTTTCACTGAGGGTGCCTACCCGCGAACTACACTGCCACTTTTTTTGGTTTAAAAGGGGCAAACGAGCAGACGAGTCACCTGATTATAAGTGACTACCTGCACCCATGGACACCTGTCACGCGTCAAGCGTCAAATGCGTCACCCACCTTTAAGTCCCCTCCACCCCTCTCCAGATAAAGGAAAAGGGTTGGTTGGCCTCCTGTGACCTCTTTGAAAAACTACACCAAAACTTCTTCGGTAAATATCAAGTTAAAGGTAAGATCAAATGCAGTTTTATCTTAAGTCTTTTAAAGTTATTCAAAAATGATGGTGCTACAGCAAGCCTAACAAACATAATATTATGTCTATTTTATCATTTGACTGGCCTCTTGATGTAGCGGTTAGCGATCATAGTTGCTTAGCCAAAGGTCTGGGGCTCGATACCCACCCAGGACAAATAATATTATGTGATGATGCTGACTATTTGTTCTGTGTCATGGTGTATTTTATGTATGACTGTGGGTCTAGAAACATATAAGTATGTTTATCAGCTATTTGGTTACCATGGTACAGGTTCTGCCTAATTTGGGGTCAAATGGGGATATCATCACCACTTAGAAATTTGGTTTAAATCTGATATTTAAGTAAAAAACAACTTTGATTGGGTTAAATAACTAACTTAGGTATGAGTTGTTAGTGTAACCACAAATTTACTTATAAAACACTATAAAGTAAATAATTATAGGTTTCGGAAATAGAAAAGATCGGAAAAAACTGCGAGAATTGATTCCTGAACTGTTTATAATATGTACTTACAAATTTATACGGAACCCTGGGTGGGCGAGTTTAACTCGCGCTTGTCCGGATTTTTCCTTAGTTAAAACCTACTAAAATGCAAATGAAATGTTAATAAAAAAATTGTTAAGTAAAAAATTCAAAAACGACGCGGCGACAAAGAAGGGGTGAAATGTTCGAAATTACTTAGTAATGGACGTAATGCTTTGAGCTGTTTTAACAATTTAAACTTAAGAACTAAATATGAAAGAGGTAAGTAAATTACTGCACGGATGGCGTAGTGGTTTAAACGGTCACCTCGCTGCTTTCTACTGAGCTGAGTGTTGTGGGTTCGATCCACACACGTGACTCTTTGTGGGTTCCACAAATTGTGGTTCTGAGTCTGGGTGCCCTTTTATGTCCGTTTTAGGTATATTTGAAAAGTCATCCGCGACACAGGATTTATTCCTAGTGCGGACGTTGTCTTTTGGAAAAATAATAGAGATATATTACCTAAACGCTCTTATAGCAACAAAGACACATTTTTTCAATGTAAATTGAATAGAATAAATCTTCATGTTTAATGGAAACTAATCATACTTCCATTCATACTTATGTGAAAAATTTAAAAGTAAGATTGTTTGTTTGTTTTTTACTAATTTTCATAAAATTTGGATTAACACATAGGTTACTTTTTATCACGAAAAATGTAATATTCCCTTCGGATGAACATAAACCACTAAACTGATCTTAAAAAATTATTTTACATATGGAAAGCTATATTGTCAGAGAGTAACACAGGCTACTTTGTACCGCGATTATATTTTTAAGAGAACATCACATTTTTCGGGAAAAAATGTAACCTATGTGTTAATACATTGCACTGAATGGCTGGTTTTATAGGTTTCTAGGTGATATAAATGTTTTAATGTATTTATTCAATTAAATATTTCTCCCATATTTATATATTAGTATGTGTTATTTATTTCAGTTATTTATTATATTTCATATTTTACATCTATTCACCCATCTTTTCAAGGTTTACCAATCAGTTTTAATATTATGTATTGTTGTTAGCATATTCATCCACTCTATGTATCTACCGTGGATAACTTTTATTGGCTACTCATGTAATCATAGTTTGCTACCTACTTAAGAATTGCAGCTGTTGTTATTCCTAAAAAAAAAAAAAAAAAAACCAGGGTGTCAGTCAGCTCCATATCAAATTTTATAAAAATTCGTAAAGACAAACGCGAAGTAACAAACATACGATCATACGAATAACAGAAATTATTATTCGTAGAAACAATCACACACACAAACATTCGCCGTTATAATACTAGTGTGTATTATATACTCGTACAATTACGTATAATCTATAAATGCATTTATTTAAAGATTTATTGTTCCTTACTTGCATATTCATGCAGGAAATTGTAAGCTAACTGTTAGTATCAATGATTTGCGCGCACGCATATTTTTACAAGTAATTTGCAAAGCAAGTACATTTTAGACACCATTAAATCTTTTAACTGCAGTGTTAGAATTGATATTTATTAGCTTATCTGTGCCTGTGACTTACACATTATTTAAAAGATTGAAGACAGAACGTTATGTACCTACATAAAACTTTTTTTTATTTTTTTATTAAAATAGGTGATAAGGAATTTTTGCCCCATTTTAAATAAAAATCCTATTGAGACTGTCACATTAGCTAATAGTTTTTGTATAGTTAGAACAACTCCAAGTCGTTTAATCTCTAACTTCTCTCAAAGGCGATTGAAGGTTACAGACTTACGGGTTAGGAAGGTGTTACGAACAGGAAGCTCCTAAGATTCCTGCAAGAATATGATTTGATGAACAACCGTTGGAATTGTTTTCAGTGGAACTTCAAGTTTCAGCCATTGAGAGTCAAAATGAGGCTTTAGAGATCGTCTTTGACATAACAAAGGCGTCCGATCTACTTTAGGATCTTGACTTACTGTCAAAACTACAAAACCTTAAATTATTTATATTTATTTAGCACGCCGTCTCGGGTACCAGTTTCTGGGGAACCAGGTGTTCCCCTTGAAAGGAAATCCCTGGTACCCTGACGTACATAGGGCCATCTACGGCGTGTAGAGACCTCTCGTGTGGGAACGAAACCTCTCCCGGTCGCACTCCGCCATCTCCTTCGCAAGCATAACTTGCTCGCAGAATTAGACGTACCTTAACTTAACTCTAACTAAATTAACTCATTTGCATCAAATCAATAAGATAAAAAATAATATGAAAAATGGGTGCCTCATGATTTAACTGATGTGCAGAAAGAAATGCGTGTTGAAACTTGTGTTGTTGTATTAGATCGAATTGTGGCATTTGACGAATAGTGGATTGTTTACGATAACCGTAAGCGAAAAATGCAATATCTGACCCCCGTTCAAACTCCGAAACAGTGCCCTAAAACAAAGCTTACCAATAAAAGGTAATGGTAACCGTTTGGCGGTCTCTTCACAATTTTCTACGTGATAAAATAATTTCTTCCCAGGAGGCAGTACAAAATGCTTTCACACACTTTGTCGAATCTAGATCTTAGAGTTCTATCGTAATGGCATAAATGAACTTCCGTTTAGATGGCAGCAATGTATATATAATCAGGGTAAATATTTTGATTAAATAAATATGTTACATATTAGAAAAAAAAAAAATATATAAATTCCATACTTTAACCCCTTTTTTTTTCCGTGCGGAAATCCCCTCGGATACCACCTGTCGGTGGCATGTCGGACTCGAACCGACTAAAACCGCACGCCGTCTCGGGTACTAATAGCCGGGGAACCAGGTATACCCTAGAAAGGAAGTCCCTGGTGCCCCGACATACTTCGGGCCATCTACAGCAACAGGTAGACGACCCCCCCCCGTGTGGGAACCCCATGTTCCCTCTACTCTCTGGAAGCGAGCGCGCTTCGCAACGCGCTCGCCGCCACCCCGGCCTGCTTCTGCTAGGGTGACAGATGGCCTCACCTATCACCCCCAGGCCTGCGCTTATGGAGGACGGAGGTCGTTCTGCGACCTCTGGCGCCTGAGTCGCCTGCGGTACCTGGCCCGTTCCCGGGCCTGGCGGGCCGGGAGAGTCCTAAACCTCTCCCGGTCCCGCTCCGCCGTCTCCTTCGCGAGCATAACTTGCTCGCAGAAGGAGACGGCAGAGTTCCACGCACTCTCGCTCCTCACGATAGCCGCAATCTGGGAGGTGTGTGGGTGTGAGGGATTAGTCCTATTCATAACTTTTAATCAGCATCTTTAACTAATAGCCCATTGTAAAGCTCTTACAAAGACAGTGTTTTAAGTAATTAAATAACACAATGGTTAATTTCTAAAGATGAAGGTAAAAAGAAGTAATCCGGAAAACAGGCAGTAAGTTTTTCATGAATAATTTTCACATATATTATTGTAAGACAATAGCATTATCACTCTATCAGGCTGTCACTATTTTTCTTCTTTATCTTAGACCATTGTGAATTGTGACTTAAATGTAGTCATAAATAGCCTACTTAATTAAACCTTATTTGTATCTGCAACCCATCATATCCATGTTTATTATTGAATTTATTATCTACTAACTTGTGCCCGCGGCCCCGCCCGTACATGTCGGTTATAGCGGTAACAAGTTGCCTACGTTACTCGCTGATAATGTAGCTTTCCTTGGTGAAAGAAATTTTAAAATCTGTTTAGTTGTTTAGGCGTAAAAGTAACCAATCTGTGGAACGAGTTATCGTCGGCGGTATTTCCGGACCGATACTACCTTCAAACCTCCAAGAAAAGAGCGTACTCCTTCCATAAAAGTCGGCAATGCGTGTGACTCCTGAGTTGCAGACGTTCATGGGCGGCGATGGTCACTTTCCATCGGGTGACCCGTCTGGTCACCCCCCTTCGACCACTCTAACATAAAAAAAAGTGTAACAAATAAACTCACTTTAGAATTTATAATATTAGTATGGATGATTTGACGACTCTTAGTCTTAATGTAACATTATACATTAATAATCTTCCTGATAAAATACAAAAGAACATGTCAAATCACAGTATGCTTAGGAACTCAACTCATAACTAGTGAAGTGCGAGTGTAACTTTTAAATCGAAGCTTTATACAAACCAAAACATCTAGAGATCAATTCTTGTAGGTTTTACCCGATTTAATTGAATTAGAAACTACTTTGTCTTTATAAAATACTGATACACATTGATAACTAAAACAGTAAATGTTCATAGCAGAAACTGTAAGTTTGTAACCGCTAAATATTTGACTCCTTTCTGATAATTAGAAAGAGAAGTCAGAGAGGCAGATAGAGATGGAAATTGCAGTGATCGGAAAGGCCGTACCATTTAAGATATCTTAACCAATTTAAATATGTACCGTATTTATGAATTGTAATGTATGTACTCATGTTTAATATGTATAGGCGTTGTATATATCAGGTTTGTATATGTGTATATATGTGATACTATATATCGCTCAATTTCTGGTTTAAAATTTACTGTAACCAAAATGCACCTACTTCCTGTTTTTGCTGCATCACCCAATGGTTGACTGGCAGAGAATGCCTTAGGCATTAAGTCCGCCAATGCACCAAATGTTCGTGATGTATCAATAAATAAATATTTCGGTAATTAAAAACCTATAGGTGATTTCCTGTTGGCCTTAAATTCTAAACGATAAGCAACACCTTGCAGTATAAATAAGTGACTATTAAAGTGGACGAAATATCTATGAACAATATTAAATGGAATTCCGCCTACGGTAGTTAATTTTGTACTTTTTGATTTGATTAATTCTTTCATCAATTAATTTATTGATTTCTATGATTAATTGGTTTCCTCAGAAGACTCAACTAAAACTTCATAGCAGTCTGACTGATTTTGTAGAAACGCGTAGAGGCCAAACAAGTAAACATTTTGACTGCCTCTGTTGGGCAGTGGTAGCGTATGCGACTGCTATGCTGAGGTCTTGGGTTCGATTCCCGGGTCGTACCAAATATTTGTATGATCTTCAAATATTTGTTTCGGACGTTGTGTGTTTTCTATGTATAATATGTATGTATTTACAATTTTATTTATTTTATTTGTATTTACTGCTTAGTTTGAAACTAGATGGCGTTTTGTGTCAGATGACCGGAACGGATTATTATGATTAAATTTCTATAAAAATTTATCAATATATTGAGATGCGTAATCATACATTGCCTGGAACATCTTGACAGGCGTAATATTATAAAATAAGCCAATTGAAACTCAACATTTCATAACTTTGAATTTCTATATCAAGTCACTTCTTCAATCTAGTTAGTAGTGAAAATAAGGAAGGTTAAATGCTTTAACCTTACCGTGGCGTGGGATAGTCAGGCGTTAGCACAAATGGGTCAGCTCGACCGGAGTGATACCACGGCCTCTCAGAAAACCGGTGTTAAGCAGTTCTTTCGTTGCTTTTTATAAAGTGATGGAGGTTACTGGAGCTACCAGAGATTACGGAGTTGTGACTCTTGAGATGCAGGTGTCCATAGGCGGCGGTAGTTACTTACCATCAGGTGACCAGTCTGTTCGTTCCCCCATAGAGGTATAAGCATAGAGAGAACACGGGATACAGCTGCCTGTAAGTGGAAGCGATACTGGCAACGCGATTAGCTATCGTGAAGTGAGTTTAGAAATCCCCAGCGAACCACAGAGCTCGACTAGAAAGAGACAGAGGGAACTATCTGTTATCCGTCTCTCGCGGTGCCTATATTACATGATTGGGCCTCTTGTTCACTCTATGCCCATATCTCTATGGATTGCCTTCTTATTCCTTAAAGAAAATTAGAAACTTTTAAAGGTTCGTCATATTATTTTCACCAACATGATATACAAGGCCGCTGCCTAAATAAATACTATTTATATTAACCTTTTTTATTACCTTTATAAGAGTAAACAAAACTAACTCTATCTTAAATGACAAAAAAAAAAGTACTATCAATCCACACTTAAATTTCTAAAGGAACCGGGCATTCCCATATATTCTTGGTTAAATGTATCTTTGCTCCTTAAACTTTCATTTGTACAGGCTTTGTTCATCATCTTCATGTATTCAACGTGTTTATCGCCACTGAGTTCATCGACCCATTCCACTAGGAAAATAAAAGTTTAATTGAAATATTGTTTATTTTAAATATTACTAAGTACTCTCGTCTTTTTTATATCAATTTTAATTAAAAAACATATATTTTAAGTCTTGACCTATGAGGGTTGGAGATTTATTATAAAATTTTGAAATATAAAAAAAAATTGAATTTCGAATTGCGCGCCAATCCACAGATAATTAAATCTGAAAATACTGGTTTTAAAAACCACCAACTTCATAGGTTAAGATCTATTTTTGAAAGCGTAACAGATTCCTTTTTGACATACTGCAACATTCTCACAGACTGTTTTACTTCAGGACATGGTTTTGGCTCTTGAGAGAATTCATCAGAAGATAGATATACTGTAAAGTACAGCTTGTACTATCTACTTAGCTAATATAGTTTCCTGGTATGAAATGTGCTCAGCAATGAAGTAGTCTTGTAGATTTTTGGAGAGAACACGTAATGTATCGTAATAATAATGTATGTAAAACTTTACGTGCAAGTAACATCCATAAGGAGCACTCAATTCACGTAAAGCAATCATTTTTAACCCTCCGTCTTATATCCAGAAACAATGTAAAAGAAGTGATTATTAACTTAAAATGATGACATAAATTATAAAACATACTCACAGCTTAATTTATCAAAGGATTTCTGGTTTCCACCATAGTCAAATGGTAGCAACTCCCTTGGTATATATTCATATATTTCTTCCATAGTATTATGCACGTGAATCCTGCTTGATATCTTTTCACTGACAAATTGTTTCATTAATTTGACTAGCAGTTCTACAGCTTTTGAGGGTGTTAACACATGTATTCCTTTTACTCTGACACCGTATCCTTCCTGTAACACAGTAGAAAACTTTATATTACAGCTTTGAAAAAAAAAGACTAGCAAGAGAAAGAAGAACGTCAAAAACATTGATAAAGTGGGAAATTGAATATTGAACTAATTCATAATGGTAACATTGTTTAATTTAAGGGGATTTATATCATATCATCAAGTAATTTTCATTTGCAAATAGACACTTAGAGTCACATTTAAATCTTTATAGTATTAATAATCTTTATTGTTATAAATAACCTTTAACAGTTTTCTTAGAGCTATAAATATACAAGCAACTTAAAAGATAAAGGTCATACCAATAGAGTAACCCTAACTCCCAAACTAGGTGTTCCTGTGACTTGGAAGTTAGATTTCTGCTGTTACAGAGACAATTTGATTGTTACAGGAGAATTTTCTTTTGTATGTATGTGGAGGAAAACAGTCTGGCAGTTGTTGCCTCTCACAAGATACTTAATCGATAATAACTTACAATAAGTATTGATGAGAATTGTTGTAATTCCACTGTGTTGATTTTTGTTATCAAGTTAATTATGTTGACTTGTCGAAAATCGAATACAACTATTATTCCATTTGTGTACTCATTTGCTTTTAAATATTCAGAGAGCTGAAAATAAAACCAAATTTGTTTAAGTTTAGAAATTGAAAAGTTTTTACACTGATTTGGACCATGTGGAGTAAGATTTTATGTAAGAAAATTTGGAATCTTTTAAATAATAATATTTTACACACAACGCCATCTAGTTTCAAACTCAGCAGAGCTTGAACTGTGAATGCTAGATTAAGCAGAGCTTGAATACCGAAACTTCGAAACAAACATTGGCAGATAATACAAAGATTTGGTCTGACCCGGGAATCGAACCCGAGACCTCAGCAAAACAGTGACATACGCTGCCACTGCACCACCGAGGTAGTCGAATGTGTGTATGTTGCTATATTGGATTTCAAAAATAATTTTCATTGTGTTATCATCATCATCAGCCTTGAATAGTCCACGTCAGGACATAGGGTTTGTGTCAAATTTTCCTTTTCCTTTTTTCTTTTTATAATTACTTACAATCATATTGAACTGGAAAAACTCTGTTATATTTTCTTCTTTAAGGTTTTCGTCGCTGTTCCTCAGAATAATTACTCTGCTGAAGTCTTCTGTCATAACTGGCATCGGGACCATGCATCTGTAATGGAAAAGGGTTTAAAGAGTATTTGTATTCATATTATTTACATAATGTTGTTTGTGTGCTTGTTTTTAGAGACGTCAGAGTTTGGTTATTTTATTCAAGTATCTACTTGAAGTCTTTGCGTGCTACAAGTTAGAATATGTCAACATATACATGTCATTATATACATTTTTACATCTCTTCTAAATAATATCAGGTCAACGTGGTATATCTCCAGTAACAAGTCGTCCAAAGAATTATGTCTGTGGGCTTCAAAAAGGAATAACCGACTTCAAAAAGAAAGAGGTTATCAATTCAGATGTTTATATTTTTTATGTATATTGTAAGGTCCCGTCATTTATAGATGGATTTGTAAAATTATTTTTTTGTTCGAAAATGGTCCCATTTAAATTTCATATAGATCTGATGATGAGTTTCGGAGACAGACAACAGAAGTCTTCAAAAAATAACAGCAGATGAACCGCGAATGCTGCTAGGTTTTTAGTGATTTTCTTTCTTTTCTTGTAGTCTATTGTGATTCTTTTTAAGTTCATTGTAATTAAAACTGACCCTAGATTCAAGATGTCCCTCAACTCCGACTTTACGTTGGTCTTCGTGAAGAAATGTGGCAAGAGCGTCTTCAGGGTGCATAGCTTATCTATCTGCTTCTTAGATTTTTCCACGGAGCCTTTACACACTATTAAAGTTCTTTCCAAATAGTCCCTTTCTGTAACAAACAAAAAAAAACACAAATAACATCATCATCATCTGCCAACCGTTATCCCAATTTTATTTGGGGTCGGCGCAGTAAATATGATTCTTCCATTCTACTCTATCACTCGTCATCTCACTTTTTACTCACTTCCTAGCCATATCCCTACTCACACAGTAAATACATCTTTTTCTTTTCTTTTTTTGGTCTTCCTCTTCTCTTGTACCCTTCAACTCCCATACCTAAAACTTTCTTGACGACTTTTTCCTCAGGCGCTACTTTCAGACTCCCTCGTATATACTCATTCCTTACTTTGTCCATCCGAGTCACACCACACATCCATCTCATCATTCGCATTGCAGCTGGGCCAACTTTTGAGAACCCTACAGATCAGTAGGTCTGATGATAGTTTTTTAAATTTGTTCCTTCATTGTTAAGGGGAAACTGGGTTCACAAATTGTTCCCGTTACCTGCCGCCAATTCAACTATCCCGTATTGATTCGATGCTATACAGTTCGATCAATCTCACGTTCACATTGTAAGAGCTTGAAATCTGAGCAGACTATTATCGCTATCCCATCTAGCGAAATTCAGGACTGGAGAGACCGCCGAAATCGCAGAACATGTACTCAGTTTTGGTTCTGCTGATTTTCAAGCCAACATTCTGAAGCGTTTGTTGCCATTTTTCCAGTCTGTTCTGGACTTTACCCCAGTCTTCACTGACCAACACAATGTCATCTGCAAATAGCATGCACCAAGGTGCATCCTCCTGTATGTCCGATGTCAGAGCATTCAATATCAACAGGAAGAGGTATGGGCTCAGAGCCGATCTCTGGTGTAAGCCTACAGAGACACTGAATTGATCAATGTTTCCCGTGACCGATCTTACAGGAGTGCTAGACTCTCTGTAAATAGCACGAATCAATTCTACATACTTAACAGGCACTTACTCTTTCTTCTTTCAAAGCCCACCACAAAACCTCTCGGCGTACCCTATTATATGCCTTTTCGAGGTCCACAAACACCATATGTAAGTTTTTGTGCTCATTCTTGTATTTCTCACATAGTTGACGCATTGCAAATATAGCATCTATTGTCCTGAGACCTGGCATAAACCCAAATTGACTTTATGTTATCTTACTCTCATCTCATATTCTTCTCTCAATAACTTTCTCCCAGACTTTCATTGTGTATAACTTGAGCTTCATTCCTCGATAATTGTTGCATTCCTGAACATGCCCTTTATTTTTGAAAATGGGTACGATTTGGGTTTGATACCATTCCTATGGGATTACCTCTTCATGCAACAACATATTGAAGAATAGAGCCTTTCATTTATCATACTTCGTACTGCCAATCTGACTTCATCTATACCAATCTCGTTCACCAGTCCGACATTCACATCCACATCCTTCAGCCCTCCGCTCCATTCCTTCTCTTCATTCATAAGTTTTTCAAATTAAGTTTTCCATGTCTCTTTTATATTTTCATCTTTAACCAGCACTCTCCCCTCTTCATCTTTTATACATCTTACATACTTTAGCTGTTTTGCTCTTTCTTCCCTGTTTTTTTGTAATATTGTAGAGTTCTTTTTGACCTCTAGGTTCACGTAGGTGTTTAAACATTTTGTATTGAGCTTGAGCTCTGGCTACCGCTACCGCCTTTTTCTTCTACTCTTTATATTAATTCATTTTGACTACCTTCATTCTCTCACACCCCTTTCCATTTTTCTACGCTTTAAAAGTACCCTTCTTTTTTTATAGCTTTCTGTACCTCATCACCATGGTCCGTGTGGTGACGGATTAATAATACAGAGTGTCACCACCCCTATTCATCCCGTGGGTGTCGTAAGAACCGACTAAGGGTAAAAACTACGCAGAACAATAGCACTACAGAGAGAAGGAAACTTATATATAATTTTCTATATATAATTTTCTTTTTCTCGTGTGATTGTAATTAGTTTACTACTTTTTACACTACTACATTACAGTAAATGCTATGTACACCGTAATTGTCATACATATCAGGTATAATGCCACATATTGTGAAAACTAGTTATAAGTATAATATGTATGATGTGGTAGTACTTTTTAATAAATAAATTAATAAACCCGTCTGGCCAGCATGGTATAGTAAGCCAAAACCTCCTTTCTAAGGAGAGGCTTATGTCCAGCAGTGGACTATTAAAGACTGTTGATGATGATGATGATGATACCTCATCACTCCACCACTATGTACCTCTTGCAAACTTGCCTTTTCCCTTCGTTTCCCCAAATACTTCTCTCGCTATCTTTATTATATAATTTGCCATTTCACTCTACCATCCATCCACAGACTTTTCTAGCCTTACATTCATTTCAATCATTTTTTCTACCACCTTTACCTTAAAGTTACTTGCATACTCATCTTTCTCTAATATTCGCCATATGATTCTTGGAGAAGGTTGGTTCTTCCTACTCTTACTCAAAATCTTCCATTGGACCTCCATTACCAGCAATCTATGTTGCGATACTACGGGTTCCCCGGGCACCACTTTGCAGTCTCTGACAAAAACCAACTTCCTTCTTTTAATGAGAAAGTAGTCGATCTGTGTCGCGTTGCTACTACTTTCATACGTGATCAGATCTTCATGACGTTTGACAAAATGACAAATAACAATAAAAAAAAAAAACATCTTTTACAAACATTTTGCATCTTCCTTTACAAACATAATATGTAATATTTGAAATAAGTTTATTGCTTAACATTGATTATTAAAAAACAAACAAATTTCCATGACACAATAATGTACATACATCGTCCGCGTGGTGGCGGTTTAAGAATACGAAGTGACACCACCCCTATTCATTCCTTGAGTATCGTAAGAGAAGACAAAGGGAGCAAACTAAGCAGGACAACAGCACTGCAAAGAGAAGGAAAACTTGTAACAAACCCTTTACCAACCTGCCTGGCCAGCGTGGTATAGTAGGTCACTGACTTAATAGTCCACTACTGGACATAGGTCCAGTAGTGGACTATTAAGTGCTGTCCATGAATCGATGAATACTGTACATATATGATATAGCAGCAAATTTAAAAAGAAAATTAGATACGTGACCTTGTGACCTTGTTTTAGCATCTATTAGACTTATGTATATAAATTACATACGGGTGATTTATAACAAATAGAGCATGTAAAATCAAAAAACCCCTAAACTTGATGATCGTAAACATGAAAATTAGTTCTGATCATTTAGAAGTTAGTTTCATTGTTATAATTTAGAAGTATCAGAGATGAAGTTTACTAATGGCCACTATAAAAATCAAAAGCAATATGATACCATACTTTCCTTTACAAAAAAAAACAGACAAAACCCAAAATAAAACATAACCGCCAGTCAGTTCGTTTACCTTCTTTCCTGGTCCGATTGTATACAATAAATTACTTTGATGTTTATCAAATACTCATAAATTTTAAAATAAAATGATTTTATTTTAAATATGATAATTAAGGTACAATTCAATTTAGTCAATAATGTTTTCCTAAACAAAATTTGAAAAAGAGTCTGTTTGAAAATTCAGAGTTTAGGTGCTCGTTCATGCAATAAAAATGAATAAAAAGAATGCGAATAAATTCTGTTTGTACTTAATCCAGATTTATTAAGACATGATATACAATTTTTGACATAGAATTTTGACCTAAAATTTACATATTAACCGTTATCACGAGGCCTCCAAGAACAGGTAAAAGTCAAAAGAATAAAAGCACGATTCAAGGTGAGGTATCAAAAACCCAATCATTTAAATGAGTCAGCTTAAGACAAAACAACACCGACCGTTACTGCTATTTTTTATATTACCTAGTATAAGTCGAATGAAAGACCAAATAACATGTATTGTGTCAATTAAATAGTTTGATATATCTAGGGCATCAGGCAATTCAATTCATTTTGGGATGAGTGGTTATCTAAATGGAATGAAAGTATAGTTTACAAATAGGTGAGTTACGAGTCAAATGCTTGTTTGAGACCGATGATTTCTTATATCTATGGCGAACGAGATATAGCACACTATAATAATGATGAACTTAAGGTTTAAAGTATAAAATAAAAAAAATAGATCGAGGGAATGCGTTTTTTGAGAGTCATAAAAAAAAGCTTAAGAAAGCCACTTAAAAAGAATCTAAACGGGTAACTTGGAAGATAGTGTCTTGCGCTCCTTTGCAATAAGTTAAAACTAGTCAATAATTGTGTTGAGTAGAGTTAGGTATAGCAAAAGAAAAAATGATGACATAGAAAGGCGTTTATGGAGAAGTATGTGACATATTTAATTTTATTTTACAACTTTATGCATTTGTGTACATCGGCGGATTTAATGCCCAGGGCATTCTCTACCAGCCAACGTTACTTGCCTTTTATCTTTGCCTTTTATCTTATATAAAATAGGGATAAAATTTTTAAATACCAACATTAATTTTATTTTAAAAATGTTATAGCTAAATTTAGACTAGACCTGTCGAATAGTTAGAAACCTCTAACATGAAATGTACACAATATTACGAGTCTATTAAAATAAATATTTTAAGCCAAGTCTTACGAAACATCAAATTCCGTACACATATCTTAAAAAAACATGATTTGGACCCAATTATATACGAGATCGACGTGATATCAAATTCGAATCATAATTTATTTATATATATGTAAATGTTAAGTTGGTTTGTGTACGCTTTTTTCGTTCCTTATTTCGTTTCGTTTCGTTCCTTATTTCTCATCGATGCAACCATAATGTGTCACAGAAAAGCATGGTAGGGTCTAATCATCAATGACTAATACGAGTAATTTATAGTTAAACCGCCGTAAGCTTGGCCCTCCTGATAGTTTGGGGGACGCGGGGCGGGGGTGCATTCAACCAATTAGCTAGTGCGTCGCTGTCCGCCGGCAGTGACTGACGTGAAAGCATGGCTGTACGTGTTATTTTTCTTAAGACTGCTACACACGGTATTATTTTGCAACACGGATAATCTGCCGACTCTGCGTCACAAAAAGATTTATAAACTTGAAGTTCGGTTTACAGAGGTTCTATTGTTAAAGTTCTATAAGTATAAAGAATTTTTATTATTTTACTTAATTTTAAAATTGTATCTGAATATAATTTACATGATGAAGATAAGGTGATTTTATTAAAATTATTTTACAGTATTAAATTTTACAATTAAGTATAAAACCTTATAATACACTGATATTATAACACATGGAAATAAATTCGATTTTTATTACATCTACACAGATTAAATCTCAAACAAATAAATCTGAAGATATCGAGTTAGTTCATCGTGTCATGTATAGCCGAGCGCATCACCCGCCCCGCGTCCCGCAAACCATCAGGAGGGCCAAGCTTACGGCGGTTTAACTATAAATGTCGTTGTTTAGACTTTAGTACCATGACAGATCAACGCATACTTTTTACTATGGAAATTAATCGTTCTTGCATATTTTTTTTTAAATTCTCTAAAGAGTTTCGTTTTAAATCTGTTTATAAACTTCAAATATCCTAAGTTTAATATTCGTCCGTGCGCAACTTTTATTAAAAATACTCTAAAAGAATTTACTTCACGTATTAATGCATATATTTTAATTATATTTATTTACAATAGCGCGTTTTTAAAAGATTACAAATAAAAAATATTTGAAACTGGCTGGCTACCCTAATTTAGATTTGACAATATCCGTATGAAGGTTGTCCGTAAGAGAGCGTCGCGAAGATCGCCGAAATGTTTATTTAAAAAAAAATCTGTAGCGATGTACAACAAAGTGATAAAAAAAGAAACGGTTGTTTTTTTTTCATACCATTCGTGACAATAAGTTTACGAACAATTTTTTTTTTGTTGCGTTGATCGCGTCGGCATTCAAGTTTTGTATAGGGAAATCTTTATCCCTTTCTAAACGTTTAAAAATTGACACAATTATTAATTAAATAATCACATCAGAAGCCTTTAATAGTCCACTGCTAGACATAGGCCTCTCCTTAGAGAGCAGGTTTTGGCCTACCATACCACGCTGGCCAGACTGGTTGGTACAGGTTTTGTGTCAATTTTTCCTTATTTTTACAATGCTGTTGTTTTGCTTGGCTGTGCTGTCACAATTATTAATGGTATTAGGTTTAGACAGTCACCCATTTAGACAAAAACATGTATTTTATTTATAGGAAACGATGTTATATTAAATGTTTTGTGTAAACGTATACTGTATACTACTGCAATAATCACTTATTTTTACAAGAATAAAGTAAAAAATTCATAAATATGTTTAGGTGAACAAAAGTAATGTAATACCTGTAATTAAACGTTTCTACTTAGAAAAAAAATGAACCTAGAAATTACGAAATCATCTCGGTGTATGTTAAAATTTTAGTGATGAGTGTTGAATTCAAATCGACGCCCCCGCGAATAATCCGGTTTTCGTAAAAGTGTAAATGTTCAGGAAAAATAAAAAAACATTTTTCCTTAATAACTCTATTAAACAACAAGTATCAGAGTCTTTTTATATCGCATATGGAAGCTAATTTTTTCAGCTATCTGGTTATTTCAACAAATTAAAGTAGTCCCAAGGGCTGCGTTATAATTTAGCTGGATACATTTTACTATATTAGTGTAGGTCGAGCTCTGGTCAGTTATGTCACTTACCATATTGTTCGTGTAAATTTATATTTTCGACGGCAACAGTAAAATCTTCTTGCGATATTATTCGTGTAAATTTATATTTTCGACGGCAACAGTAAAATCTTGTTGCGGTATTATTCGTGTAAATTTATATTTTCGACGGCAACAGTAAAATCTTGTTGCGATATTATTCGTGTAAATTTATATTTTCGACGGCAACAGTAAAATCTTGTTGCGATATTATTCGTGTAAATTTATATTTTCGACGGCTACAGTAAAATCTTGTTGCGAGATTATTCGTGTAAATTTATATTTTCGACAGCAACGGTAATATCGTGTTGCGCTATTATTCGTGTTATTTGTTTTGTATACTGAACATTTGTAAAAAGTAATTATTAGGTTATTCGATTGTTTAACAGTAACGTACATTTTATTCTTTGGACTATTACTGTTTATTCGAATAGGTTACTTAAGTATTATTTGATGATTATTATAGTATATTTTATGAAATAAAGGACATTCTAGTAAATGAAACAACTTTGGTTAGTTTGACAAAACACGATAGTTATTATTATCATAAAAAATAGACACTGCACTGAAGACACGACTATTACACATGATTACACAATCATGAAAATTATAATAAGGTCCTATTACAGTTAAAAATCTTAATCAGAATTCTCATCGTGGCCTGATTCAGTATCACAAAAGCTTAAATTCCTATAAAATGGTTGATAATGGTGGGGAATTGCTTGGGAGGCTTAGGAGATCATTATACAAAGCTTTTTGAATAGGGAGTGGCTTGTCATATTCTGGCTTTAATTCAATACTTTCAATTGTTTTAGACACCTGTTTCTGTCGACGCTGTCTATTTGTCAAAATCATATTTGAAAAGAAAACAGTTAGGTTTACTGTATCACACTGACCTCCATCACATCGGAGCATCGTACTTTTTCTCCTGTTTTATCTTGAAGCCATCTTTTGGGTTCAAAAAGTTCTCTAATGTTGAGGATATCAGATTGTTGCATTTCTTTTAGGAAATATTTGTCTGCGGAGACTTTAGCGTTCATTATGATACTATATACTTGGTCCGGTGTGTACAAAACTTTGTTTTTCAGAGCTCTTTCAATACATGCGTGCATTGAGTCGCCTTCATTTTGGCTGGGCATAGCCAAAATGAAGGCGACAACAACCAACAAAAAACCGATGGGTAATTTCAAATTGAAGAGTCATTGCAATGTAAAGATATAACGCAAAAATGTATCTGTTTTTTTTATCATCATCATCAAATAATACTTAAGTAAACTATTCGAATAAACAGTAATAGTCATAACAATAAAATGTTACATAAATAAGTAAAACTATTTACCCGAATAATATCGTAAAGTAATTTTACTGTCAAATCATATTGATATTTTTTTTCGTATCGTTTTCATATCTTCGTAAATAAAGATAGAAAAATTCTGAAAAAAATTACATGGTGTATTTTAACTTCTAGATGCCGAAAAACGCATAACATGAAAAACCCCGTAATAGGTCATTACCGGATTATTCGCGGGGGACGTCGAAATATATAATTGAGGTAATTTTAGACTTGGCGTTAACATCGCAAGTGACGATATACATTGACACATTTTAACTACATACACTGCTATCGAATATTCACAGTAACATACACGCGTCAATGATATAATATAGGTACTAAATTTAACATAATATATTAAACTTACTGAAATCTTTCTTAACAAAATGATCTTGTTTTTCAACCCATTTTTCCAAAATGTTTATTGCTTCTTCAATTCTCCCTGGCATGTCTAGATTATATATTTTTCTTATCTCTTGTACAGCATTTGGACGCCATTCTAACAGATGGCTCTTTGTCAGTGATTCCATTTTTGAAATTGATGAAAATAAATTTGATAATCTATGCTGGTTATACGAGTATAATCTATGTACCTAAGGTTTATATATCTGGTTGGCACAGCTTTTAAGACTTATGATAAACAAATCTAATATTGATTTAAATATCGATTAACATTTGTTTAAGCGTGCTTATGGGCCAGCTTAACACCGCGCACTGATTATGCGAAGCAGCTTCCAACATTTTAAATAACAAAACACTTGATATTAAGGAAAAGAAGCAACTTTTTAAATTTGAAAAACCAAAATACATACCTATATGTCTTATAAGGTCCAGGGATAGGGAACATAGCTACTGGTAGGTGGTATCCGAGGCAATTTCCGAACAGAAAAAAAAAGGGATAAGGAACATAAGTTAAAAAATAAATTCATTCTAAAATAAAACAACACCAGATAAATGAAATATAAATTTGTATTGTTTTTATTAAAAACATATTTATTACGGTGGGCGTATACATAATGTAAAAGCAACTGTAGGAATAAATAGAAGTCGTTGGGGGCCAAGTTAGGGCTGTACGGCGAATGACCCGTTAATTCCGTATTTTGATCTTCCAAATACTGAGTTGTTTCGGCCAATGTGTGGCAGCTAGCATTGTCATGGTGAAGATAAAATTCTGCTTTGTCGGTTATTCTTTCTTTAAAGACTTCTGGCAAACAAATGGTAGTGTACTATTCAGATTTAACCCTTTTATAATTCTCTAGTGGCACTGTGGCCACATGTCCATTTATACAAAAAAAAAACAAAGCGACCATTTGATTCAAAGTGCTTTTTGAACGAATGACGTTTGTTGGGTTCGGCTTACCTTTGAACACCCAAACCCTTGATTGTTATTTAGTTTCAGGATCATACGCATATATCCAAGAATCATCACCTGTGTAGATATTATAGACTATTATAGAGCGAAGTCCAGTTTCGGGGTAAGGTCAAATTGGCTTCGAAGAAGCTCGGTGTGCTGAAGAGATTGGGGCAGTAATTAACTCCGGCCCACCGCCTTCAGCTCTATAAGGCGCAAGTCCGGCCGCATATGGAATACTGTTCTCATGTCTATGCAGAGGTACCTCTGTACCAGCTTCTCCCTCTGGACCGCATCTAACAAAGAGTGGCTCAAATCGTCGATAGCCCAAACATCTCCGATCGGCTCGATTGGTAGAGATATGACTTCACTCTGCATTCTCTATCGCATATATTATGGAGAGTGCTCCGAGGAATTGTTCGGACTAATACCAGATGCTGCAAAATTTTCATACTCATTACCTGGATAGTTGGCGCACCACTACTGTGCACTTTTTGAGACACACAACCAATCTGTATAGCGGTTTATCGTCTGCGGTATTTCCAGACCGATACGACCTTCAAACATTCAAGGAAAGAGTGTACTCATTCCAAAAAGGCCGGCAACGAGTTTGCGACTCCTGAGTTGCAGACGTTCATGGGCGGCGATGGTCACTTTCCATTAGTTGACCCGTCTGCTCGTCTGCCTCCTCTAACATAAAAAAAAAACATACATTTTAAATTAATAACATTTTAATTTAAAAAAAACATCCGCAGTCACAATAAATATTTTTTCTTCTGACTCGTTTACTTTTTCGGAACAAAAATTTCTGAAGTCTCTATCAATAACAACGTGCGAAATTGCATGATAGTAGGTTAAACAGTTACAACTTAAAAGTGTAACACACAAACTCATATTAAGGCTTATTATAGTAGTTGTGACTAATTAGGATATACGGTTGTAGTCACGAGTATATTTCGTTTCGGGCAAGACATGGACTTTTATCTAAAGTAACTTGCTGAACATTATTTAAAATATGAGGAAAATCCGCATCCAACTTCTTAGTTAAATCTGTTGATGTGTGTTTTAAAAATTTCCATCATAATAAAAAAAATGCTGGTCTCCTAACATAGTTATTTTCCGCATTATTTGATGACTGTTACTTAATATATCAATCAACAACATCTTACACTGTCCGTAACAATTTTAGACATGTTTGAAATGTATGTTAATAATAATATTTTATTTGTTTATTTATTTACACATCATGCACATTAGGTACATTGGCGGACTCAATGCCTAAGGCATTCCCTACCCGACAACCATTGGAAGATGCAGAGAAAACACAAAGTAAGTGCATTTTGGTTACAGTTAAATTTACATCCTACTCGTTGATCGAATATCTTACTTGTTGTAATAATAAAATTTTGTAAAAAGGTTACTTAAGTAATGGGTTACAGACGCAGATTTACTTTAATACTTTAGTACATAATGGGACTAATCCCTCCCACACACCCACCACTGTAACTCCTGTATACCAGGATCCACAGCAGTGACCCACGAACACACCGAGTTATGACACTCGGGAAGTCCCAGGAAGAAATTAAACTGACTTGGAACCCGCAACGAAATTAATCAGAAGAAAATTGGAGGAATTTGAAATACTGTAAATCCACTTCCCTCCTTAGCAAAGTGGGAGACAAAATGAAGTAAAATAGGCATACAGCCTTTTGAACAGGGAAGCACCACTGCCACAAAATATTATAAGTCCTAAGTGATGATGATTTCTATAATATGTATGGCAGAATCGCCTAAACGCACGGAAATTCATCCTAGTTGACACAAGATCCCCATAGTATACCGCCCGTATATATTTTGGTACATAAGTTAATCAAATAAAGCGATGCAAAAGAAAAAGTGGCATTTTTTGAGCCGAGCTAAAAACTGTTACATACAAACCGAATGTAATATACAAATGTGCATTTAAGTAAACACACTATGCAGTGCTTTAAACTTGTTATTCTCCATCCCATACATGGCCATGAAAGCTGAAGGTCAAACTGCATGACGACTTCTTTAAAAATTAGACAGTAAGTGTTCATATTCTTTCATCATCATCAGCCTATCGCAGTCCACTTGCTAACTCGAATTTAGTTTTCATATTTCACATAGTTTCAAACTGTTATTATTATTTACGAGAAAAATATTTTTTGTAACAGCTTAAAATTAAAAAAGAACCTATTAACCATCTGATAGCCAACTCTAGCAATAGTACTGCAACTTTAGCTATTAGTAAACTCAAATAACGTTCACTTCCTCGACTTCTAACAGAACTTGCCATTAGAAGTTTATTTCCTACTCCTTTTGTAAAGGAAATTGTTTTGTTAAAAGGTACTGAAGTCTGTTACTACATGTTTTCCACCCTTTTCTCTTGCATGAGAGCAAAAATGTTCCATATGAAAGAAGAATTCTATTATATGATTCTGTTTGATTTTTTCGCAATAATAAACGTAAAATAAACAACGTTTGAATAAGTTCAACCTTCTTTAAAACAATTTAGTTAAAATATTCTTTCAATAGTAATTTGTGCTACCTGGATTTAATTTCCTGTATCCATTCTTTAACCATAAACTGCTTGATTCGTGTGCCTACCTAATTCGAAAATAATTAACTTACTTTGGTAAGCACTACTCTAGTGTGGTATAGTTTTTAAATTTGTCAATCCGACTGACATGGTAAAACAGTGCTACCACTGCTTGATTGGCAGTGTCCATAAACAAACGAATCACCTTAAATAGTTTCATTGATTTTCCACTCACGATTTCTGTTTAAAAATGTTTGTCAATGTCAATGTTTGTTTGTCTATTTCAATAATTCTCAAATAAATGTATTCCTTGAGAATTATTGAAATAATAAACCATGTGACTACGCAAACAGGCCAACATAAGAAGCACATTTGTTCAAAGCACTAAAATATTAGTTAAGGCTTTCGTTTCAAGCTCTTGGAAACTGGCGGTTGTAAATCGGCACAGGCATATTAACGATTGAAATCCTTTTGCTAAATATTTAATAACAGATTGCTGCTATTGCACACAATAGCAGCAATCTGTTATTAAATAAAGTCATAGATCAACACACATATATTTATCTATGACTTTAAAGACTAAAACTATTTCAAATAATTTTTAAACTGTTTTTATAAAATAAAGAAATTTTGACCTGGACTTTGACATTTCTGATCGATGAATGATCAAAAATCCATGTTATATTTTGATAACATGTCACAATCGAAGTAAGTTTGTTCGAATATTTATTACACTAAGGCTATATATAAGGCTATGCCCATCAAAAACCAAATTGATCATTATAAATTTCAAAAATTCGTGTCCAGGTTACAAGGGGTTGAGGATAAAGTTTGTCCAATCCGAATTGCTAGATATATAATCTACAATAACATCATTAATGTGCTTATTTTCATTATTAACTTTTGCGAACGCGTAAATACAAACGACACGTCAAACGAGGAAAAGACACACAAAAAAGTCTACGTAAACAAACAGTTAAAATAAATAGTAATAATAATCTACCACATTCACACAACGCCATCTAGTCCCAATTTAAGCAGAGCTTGTACTATGGGTAATGGGTAATGGGTAATGGGTAATGGGTAATGGGTAATGGGTAATGGGTAATGGGTAATGGGTAATGGGTAATGGGTAATGGGTAATGGGTAATGGGTAATGGGCATTAGCCATTACCATTATTGAAGTATATATGTATTTATATTAATAAATACATATATACTTTTTTTTTGTAAATACATACATATTATACATAGAAACACCCAGACCAAATCAAACATTAAATGTTCATGCACACAAATGTTTGACTTGAGCGGGAATCGAACCCGCGCCCTCTGGAATAGTAGTCCTTTAAACAAACCACTACGCCATCCGGTCGTCAAAAAGTATAAAGTATTGTATATACCCATTTTGTCATAATGGTGGTGACAGTGGTAGCGTATGCGACTGCTGTGTTGAGATGAAATGTTTGTATGATCTGCTAATATTTGTTTCGGAGTTTAGGGCCCGTATTTTAAAAGACGTCTCAAGTGTCGGTTGAACTCTGATTGCCTGAAACTAGTTTTAAGTGTAGATCAAATCTTAAGTATCGATCTTATTATAGAACGCGTTTTAAGTTTTACTCAGTTGAAACTAGTTTCAAGTTTTGATTTGAACTTACAGTCTGTTCTCAATTACGTTTCCGCATGATTGACACTAATATCCCGCATTACGCAGCTAATTATTAAAAAAATAATTTTCTTTTACAAAAATAATTTCTGTGAATTTGTATATAATATACTATTGGCTAGTGTAGCAATGTTAACATATTAACAAGCTTGTTGTTTGTTCAAAATTAAGTATAACAAATATTAAAATAAAAATGACTAGCTGTATGAATAGGCTATAACGGAACGTTCAAGTTATTTATCAACACTTGTCATGTTGAAATGTCAAACGATGTTTTTATTTGATATTTCTAAAATTTATATTACTATACTTTTAACATAAACCAAAAGGTTGTGGTAATTTAAACTGGTAATGCGTGTGTAAAATGTGAATTTTGGTGAATTTCATATCAATTAAGGTAAATGAAAGTGAAATTGATTATAGTATGCCAATTAATTCTTTCGTAAATAAAGTAAAGTAAATCTTTCGTAATTATTCAAAAATAAATCATCGTAAAACACATTCATTTTCCCTAAATGCCCTAGAAATCACCGCTTGAGATTAGTTTCAGCTTGTCTCACGTAAACAAAGATCACAGCTGTCAAAATCTATACCTGAGTAATGATTTCGACATAAACATCGTTCTAAAATAAGCTATCACTCACTTGAGTATGGAGTGTCGAATCTCGTTTTAAGTGACGTTCAATAATAAAATCTCTACTTAAAATTAGTTTTAAGACTAGATTCACGACTGAGACAACTTTTAAAATACGGGCCTAGGTGTTTTCTATGTAAAATATATACGTTTTTACAAAAGTATATAAGTATTTTCTAACAGTCAATTTAGCTTTCATAGTACAAGCTCTGCTTAGTTTGAAACTAGATGGCGTTGTGTGTTAGATGTCCGAAAATATTATTATACTAGCTTGTGCCCGCGACTTCGCTTACGTGGAATTTGAAAGTGCTGCCTTAGTGGGTTCGATTCGTGCAAAATTGTATGAGAGAAAAAATTGTCTAAGTTACTCCTTATGTAGACAGCTACCTGGTAATTACTTTTTTTATGTTAGAGGGGGCAGACGAGCAGACAGGTCACCTTATGCAAAGTGACCTTCGTGTTAAAAATATTATAGTAAAATAAAAAAAGAAGAAAGAACAGATAGAAAAAAACTGGTTTTTAAGAATAGGTATCGTGCAAATAACCGTGTGAGCATGAAAAACACTATTATTTTGACATTACAAACAGACACATATTTTTTTTTGTGTAGATATATTAAATATTATCAACTAAAGTGACAGTGATATTTATATACAGGTATGTAATTTACATATTTATTTACTTCTTTCTTAGTGTTACTGTATAATTTGTAAGAATTTAATACTGTACTTGGTCACGTTAATGTTAAAGCAATCTACTTATTTATAAATAATATTAAATATAAGTGAGTGTGGTGTCGAATTAAGAATACGGAGTGTCACCACCCCTATTAAACCCGTGGGTGTCATAAAAACCGACTCAGGGAGCAAACTACGCAGGACAGCACTGCAAAGTTAATGAAAAGAGCGTAATCCTTCCTAAAAATCATGGGCGGCGGTAGTCGCTTTCCATTAGATGACCCGTCTGCTCGTTTGCCTTCTCTTCCATAAAAAAGATATAGGTATATCAAGCGAATATTTTGGGGCTGAAAACGTTTTTTTTTTCGGCATTTTTTGTATAGATTGGGGGGGACATAAAATTTTATAAAAATGGTGGAAGAAGTACCATTCTAAACATTAGATACAAGAATAGTTTGGGGACTGTCCTAAACCATACAGATGGCCTTAAAGTATACAATATCTATACAAAGAGATATACAATTAATACATGTTCATAGAGACTATAATGTATTAATTATGACTTATTGTATAAAAATATGTATATCTCAACCAGTCAAAGCTCTTGTGGTTGATATTTTGACCTGTGATAATACTCGTAGGTAGTAGGTTTAGGATAGTTTTCACATTAAAACTGTGATTTCTCTGTTATTGATATCATTAAGGAAAGTAATGATTTTATAGACAGCGGTATACATAATACTGAGATAAAAAACGTTCACCGATAATACCGTTTGTTGTTTTTATAAATGGCTATGACCTCTTTTTTGTCATTTTTTAAAACAAGTTTAGTAGACACATGGAAAAAAAAACAGTTATACGCAGTTCGTTGAGTGATGAGTCATTTTACTAGCTGATGTTTGTACAATATCAAGGTTACTTGTAGTTTATTAAATTGAAATAAAAATAAATGAAAGAAAGAACATAAGTGATTGTCGTCGAACAATTTCTAGACAAGAATATCTTAATTGGAGACAATGAACACACTGATTATCATGCCTGGCCTATTGGTCTGGTAGTTAGTAACCCTGACTGCTAAGCCGGAAGTCGTGAATTCGATTCCAACCCAGGACAAACAATTGTGTGATGAGCATGATCATTTGTTTTGTCTTTGTTTAATTTATCTATAGGTACTCGTAATATATATTTAGAATATATAAGTATGTTTATCAGCAGTCCGGTTACCATAGTAGAGGCTCTGACTAATTTGGGATCAGAAAGCGTGTGCGAGAATTGTAAACTTATTATTATCATCCTGGACTGGTCCCAATATTATTTGGTGTCCGCTTAATTTGGTGCATTGTAAAAGTTTTCACCTGGTTTTTTTCATGGTCCACCTGCATGATGCTAATCTTCCTTGGGAATGTAATCCGTTCAAGACTTGACAAAAGAAAAAGATTAATTGGAGCAAAGGAATACGGATAGAGTGATGGAAATAATCCGTATGGTGACGAATTAATGATACGGAGTGCCACTACCTTTGTTCATCCCATACGTGTCGTAACAGCCAACTATGGGAGCCAACTACTACGAACAACAGCACTGCAATGAGGAGGAAAACGACAACGTATTAAAAGTTTAAAAGGAATTTTTAATTTATACGTCCCCGGGAAGAAATCTTACAAATTTTGCACACTATCATAAGATTTATTTATTAGAAAGAAACATTAAATTGCCTCCTCCTGTATATCGCTATATTCCTCCTCTGCTATTTCATATTATGTCATTTTACAGCATAATCAACACGTCGACATCGACGGACGCGTTAAGGCATACGGTAAGGACTCAAGATAAATAGGGTATATGAAATGAAACATCACCGAAGAATGAGACAAATTATTGCAAAAATATTCTTTCTCCTAACAATTAGAATTTTAATTTATCACACTAGTCATTACTTGCTTCCTTAGTGTCATAGAACTTTAAATTTTATATCAATCTACAGTTAAATTTCTGAAAGAGCCAGGCATTCCCATATATTCCTCATTAAATTCATTGGATCGCCTTAGTTTTTCGTTGGTGCAGGCTTTGTTCATTATCTTCAAGTAGTTTACGTTTTCTTCAGTACTCAATTCTTCTATCCAGTCAGCTTAATAGGAATAAACATAATTTAACGTTATTTCAGTTTTATAATAGTGCTCTATAAACCAATATTAATTTTAAGTAAGATATCATGTAATGAAGAAATGATTTGAGGTCTAGCAGTCATATTTGATTTATATTCCAATCTCGTAATCTAATACCAAAACATTTAAATTAAACTGCACTAATGGCTTAGTAGTTTAAGCGGTCATCTCTTCAGTTCCTACTGCGCTGAGTGTTGGGGACTCGATCCTTACAGACTATACAGGACAGACAGTCCTATACAGGACAACACTTTGTGTTATCCACAAATTATTGTTTTGAGACTGGGTGTTCTTTGTATCCGTATCAAAATCAATGTTTGAAAAGACCTACGCGACACAGGATATACTCGTATTCCTAATGCGGGAATAGTCTTTTTAAAAAAAAAACCTTAGGTTAACTGTTTGCTTTTCATTCCGGTCTCGTGTCTCTCCTGACAGCCCCCCCCCCCTCCCCCCGAATTCAGAATCTCACCCCGGGGTAACATTTTGTATTCTGATACAGTCAGTAAATATTCATTTTTGAATCTAATGTATAAACACCAAAAACCAAACATAAATACTGACGGTATCTAATGCTGCATAAATGTTTTTGTGTCACTTTTATATACTGGTATCCGTTATGAACATTAATCAAATATTACTGCCAACTCTATTAAAATGAGATTTTCGGATAAAAAATCCGGTTTAAGTATTATAGTGTTATATTATCAAAGTTATTAACAGTGATAATGTAGTATAAACTTCACAACTGTAGAAATAAATAGCAAATATTGTGATGGACCATCTTTGTGGTGACGGATTAAGAATACGGATTATCACGAACCAACCCGTGGGTGTCGTAAGACCCGACTTTATAAAGCAAAAAGGCAGGACAAAAGCACTACAAAGAGAAGAATATCTTTACACAAACCTATATATACTATAAAGAAAGTTTGAGTTTGAAGTAAACGAAGAGGGCTGACCCCACCACCATGTGGGACGAATAGTCGGGAAGAGAGATAGAGGCCAAACGAGCAGAACGGGTCACCTGATGGTAAGAAAGACCTAAAAGGTAAAGGAAAGGTATTAAAGACCAAGCAAATGACATCACACATATTAAGTCTTTAACAGTCCGCTGCTGGACATAGGATTCTCTTTACAAAGAAGGGCTTGGCCTACGTTACCATGCTGGCGGGTTGTGTCAAGTTTTCCTTCTCTTTGCAGTGGTGTTGTCCTGCGTAGTTTGCTCTCTTAGTCGCTCTCTCTTACGACACCCACGGGATGAAGATTGGTAGTGATAATTCTTAATCCGTCACCGTCAAGCAAATATTAGGTATAATAGTATCAATTTCAGTAACTACTCTTACCCAGAATTTCAGAAGTAGGCCTTTCCTTTCCCCCATACTCCACAGGAAGAATATCTTTATCAACCTTTTGATGTAACTCTTCTAATGTTTTAACGACTTTCATTCTTTCAGAAATCTTTTGACTGAGAAATTGTTTTACCAATGTCACTATCAGATCTACGGCTTTTGATTGTGTTAGCAGGTATATTCCTTTTAGTCTTGTCCCATAGCCTTCCTGTAGAAATAAAATTTCAGTGAATGTTCCATAAACATAAAAACACAATTTTAACAATGTTACTGTGAATAATTCTAATAGTCAACTACACAGATCATAAATTATTTATACATATATATATATATACACCTATTTTTAAGCCAGTAATGCCTGAGATTAGCGCGTTCAAAGAAACTATTCAGTTTTATAATATTAGTATAGATTCTAATAATACAATCCATTTATAAATTTTAAACTATATGATACATTTTTTTAATACTGTTAAAAAGGAGGCACTGTCAACCCGAATGACTTTTAGTGCATTTTACGCGATATTTTAGTTATTTGTGAATCGATTTCAATTAAAAAAATTGTGGTTTCTAGTTGCTGAAGTAGAAAGTCGCCTATATATTAGAGAAAATATTCCACCTACAAAATGGATGAAACTAATGCAGACTACACCTTTTTATTAATCATGATTTAAACCCATTGAATTCAGTATAAATTTATAGTTCATTATTTCATTTCAGTTCATCATCACCATCAACAGTCTTTATTAGTCTACTGATGGACATAGGCCAACTAAAGCATAGACAACTACAAATTCATTTTTTTTAAATTTTGGACGTGATTAATTAGCTTCCTATAAAAATCTGTAAAGCAAGTCTGAAATAAAAAACCTTTATACCTAAAAGGAAGTTAAAATTTAATTGAATCCCTAATTTCAATAACCTGAAATAATTAAATGTCAGTATACTAACTATCAATATAGACACATATTGCTGAAATTGTATCGGGTTTAGTTTTGTGACCATGTCAAGAATATTAGTTTGTTGGTAGTCGTATACGATGACGAAGCCATTAACATAATCATGTGTCTTTAAATACTCGCCAAGCTGAAAGGACAAAACAAAAACATATTACTTAACTGCTAAAAAATAATTAAACATATTAGAAAAATAAATAAAATTGTAGTGTATGTTTGTAATGTCAATTAAATAGGTTTTTTTTAATGCTCACACGGTTATTTGCCTGTAAAATGCTTAAAAACCAGATTCAGATTGTTTATTTGCATAACACAAGTATTAATGACATGGTATTCAATTCACAAACAGGTTCACTGTGCTTTACCACTATGGGTGTGCAAATCTTCAATTTGTACATTTATAATTGCATATAATTTAACATAACTTAAAATAACCTAAAGGTATATTATTAGCATCATTGATTACTATAAAAAGATTGTGATACATACAATGTCAAATATTCAAAGTCAAACTAAAGTCAAAATAATCAATTAATGTCAGGAAGAAAAAACTATGATTATAATAAATTAAAAAAACACTACAAGTTGTTAGAGATAAAGTCTAATACATTATAATAACATTTTTTAATGAGGAGCTTTTTAATTGAGGCTTAAATGTACTTTATAAATTTAATGGAAAAGACTAAAATAATGTGACACTCAAAACATATAAAAAATATCTTCTGGTTTGTTTGAAGTCGGTGCTAAGACGAATAATAGCGGAGGATAGGTGTTACTGTAACACACATTGAAGCTCAACCATATTTTACCAGTGGCGTGCAAACATTTTTTGTATTAGGCTAAGAAATATGCTTTTAGACTCAATCCGTAATAATATTAATTTTAAGTCTTAACATAAGGTAATAAAAATCAGTAATGGCACAATAGTAAACATACAATACAAACTCCCTCCACTCCAGTTTAAATATTTTTTGCTTGTCTGTGTGTCTGTTTGTTATAGGTAATCTTCGAAACGACTGGACCGATTTTGATATTTTGCCACCTATATAAGGAGTAACTTAAGATATTTTCACACTCAAAAAAGCCTATAAAATTTTGCCTGGTCCGGGAACGAAACCGAGGCCTCATGGACTGCAGTCCCGTACTACACCACTAAGGCAGCGTTTTTTAAATTGACTGCGGGTGGCGTAGTGGTTTAAGCGGTTACCTCGCCATTTACTACTACGCTGAGTGTTGTGGGTCCGATCCCTACAAAAATTCTACGCTAACGAAGTCTCACGTACCAGCTAGTTTTTATAAAAATCTGACGATGTACATACATGTATGTAAATGGAAACACACAATTCTCTTTCTTGAAATTTCAGCTTTCGTTAAATTTGTAAGTTATTATTAGCTGTCACGAATTTTCTTAAAATTGTTAGCACTTTATATATTTCAGTTCGGGCCTGCGGTCACTTCATTTAATTAGTCTAAAAAGTCTACTAAAAAGTGTATCGGGTTTCTCGGAGGCTGCGGTACCACTCTGGTCTTCTCGTCCCACATGTGCCGAATCATGGTTTTACCGCAGTGTTCCAGACTTCCACAACGAAACGAAGAAACCAAAGCGCATCTATCGAAGACACACTGAACTACGGAGTAACTGCTAGTCCTGTATCGCGATATGAAATTTTCTCACGCCGATTAGCATACATACAACTTCCCAACTTCGACCGTTGGGCCGCGGCCTGCCTGGCATGATTACCTACCCTGACTCTGCAGCGGTTATGATGGTAGATTTGAGTAATTAAGGCGTCTTCTTAATAATTAATAAAAACAATAAAATACTTACAATCATATTGTACTGGAAATACCCTAGAATATTGCTTTCTGTGAATTGTATTGTATCAGTAACTTTTATGAGCAATACACGGTAAAAATCTTCTGTTAATTTCGGCAAAGGTACCACGAATCTAAAACAGTATAATTATATTTTAAGTAATTTATTATATGTTCAAATTCATCAATAATGACATAAAGTTGACTGATGTGAGCAATATATTAACGTAGGTTAAAATTACTTTTTTTAATCCTTAAGATCTTTTGAATGTCGTTATGTCATGATTAGCCATTTTATTATTTAAATATTGCTCCATAAAACTACGTTTAGTTAGTTATTAATCAATTAACGTTACACGTGCGACCCTTAACAGCTTAGACTACTGCTTACAATCTCAATTCCATATACATAATCAATATTACTAGTCTGTTGGCCTAGTGGTTAGTGACCCTGACCGCTAAGTCATAGGTTGTGGGTCGATTCCCACCCAGGACAAATAATTGTGTGATGAGCAAGACCAGTTGTTCTAAGTCTGGGTGTAATTTATCTATATCATGTGTGTATTTATAAACTCTATAAGTATGTTAGTCAGTCTGGTTACTATAGGCAGGTTTTGTCTAGATGGAGTGTGAGATGAGTGAAGTTATTATTGGAACTAAGTTACTTATCGCGCGTTACACCCTTGAGCGGATGAGAGTGACACCGAAAAATGTGTAACAATACTTTTTTCCGACACTACAGCAAACGTCTACCAAAAAGCGAAAGGAAATTCGTTCCGACCGGGATTCATAGAACACTCACGCCGTGCACTTTTTTTGAAGTTTTCATATCCCTTTCATACAATTAACATCCCCTCTTATATACCTTTCTTTTTAATGTACTTCTCTCTCTCTTCTCTCGTCTCTTCTCTACTAAGAAAGTTATCTTATTTTATTTATTTATTCAGTAACAATAAAAATTGTGTTTGAAATGCTTACATGTTTACTTAAGTTTCTAACGAATTTAATTTATATAATGCAATACAAATAGATAAATATAGAAACAAACACATGCAGTCAAAAATTCAATGTCATTGAAATACTGTCAAAATTGTGGTTAGGTAATTTGAAGTTGTCTCCGGGTTTATTATGTAATATACCAATATGAATGTCGATAAATTTTTATCCCCAGTGCCCAGTCGACGGCAACAGAGTTGCCAAACATTAGGTTAAACATATTGCTTTACCTAGGCATTGTAGCAATGAATATATTTACGAGTACATATACCTTAAACATTAACCAAATAAGAATAATAGTTGTTATAAAATTTTACGAGTTATCAAGATACAAACTTGTACAAGGATAATTTGTGTAAATTAACTTCAAAAATATTTTTTATGGAAGAGGTGATTGATTCAGATGCTCACCGGACACGGTTGCTTCGGTGAGTACCTGAATCAAATCGGACGGGAGGTCAGGGCACAATGCCACCACTGTGGGTCCGACAGTCCGAGCGTCAAGTCCTGGTCGGACAGATTGGACGAAACTTGTCACCACCAGCACTGAGCAATGCTGGCGAGTGGCGAGGGATGGGCAGTCACGGTCTCCTGCGAAGACATTATGCTCCAGAAGGAGGCCGCAGAGCGGGATCGGGAGAGAGCTGATCCCGCTCAAAGGTGGCAGCAAAGGAGACGCGACAGAGGCTAGCTTCCCAATCACTGCATAAGGATCGCTGCTGCCTCATCTTGGGGTGATGTGGCCGCTGCAAACGACCCGAGACAGGTGACACTCCGGTGCGGCCGGAGGGTGTCGTCTAGGCCGAGCGCTATTGTGCCTCTTACTGTGTAGAGCGGTGAGGGGTGGGGCAACATCCCGCCCTAGGGTGATCATGGTCACCCTGGGATGTGCCTCAATCGTGGGGTACGGCAGGGAGGCCTCTAGAAGCCACCGATGCGTACCTGGAGTTCCTCGCGACTGCCGAGGTAGGCCGCCGCGGGGTTTAGTGGGTAGACCGGTTCTCCGGGAGTCCCACACACGTAATCCGTTTCCCCAAACGGAGGGTATGGTGCGAAAAGCATTCCCCGCATTAAAAAAAAAAAAAAAAAAATGTATTATGTATGTTATACACACAAAACAGACAGGACTCATAGCAATAATTACTCGGACCCCTTCACCATTACCCTGAACAATTTAAGGCTTAAACGCCTCCTCGCTCCCGTTACAATAACATTAAAAATATCAATACCAAATTGTTCACACACACTACTGAGGCTTCTAGTTGAACGAATAACAAAAGATTTTTTTCTATAGTTTATTATTATTCATATATTTTTATCTCAGAAGTATCTTTTTTTTTATGTCACGTAAAGTCAAAATGACAACATATTTTGGAGTCATGTTTGTTCGGGATGCTATTAGCTTTATTTTTTTTTCAGTTCACAGAAAAGCAGGAAAAACTATCAGCATGGTAAGTAAGTACCCCGGGATAGAGCCTGATCAGGCGTGGTGTCGATTCGGGGAGGACCTGAAATTACAAGGTCCGGGTCCTCCCCAGAATAAGGCGCCTGAGGCCGGCTGTCGGCGTGGTATTTAGTAAAAACACCACATACTGTTGACTCCTACGTCCCCTAGGAGCCAGAGAGCCAAAGGGATTTTGCAATCCGTCAAAAAAAGAAAAGGGTTTAACCGTAGCATTACTATATTTAAAAAAAAACTGTATGGTGTACAATAAAGTTTATTCTATTCTATGTCAAGAAAAAATACTTACCCTAATTCTAATACATCTCTCAATTCCGCTTTAACATTAGTCTTTGTAAAAAAGTGGGGCAATAAAGTCTTCATAGTGCACAGTCTGTCAATGAGTTTCTTCGCCTTTTCCACTGAACCTTTGGCAGATATTAAGGTCATTTCCAAATACGATCTTGCTGAAATTATGAAATAAAAATTATAAATAGACAGATTTGCATGTCTTTTCTTACCTGTATTGTACAGGAAAGAACAGACATTCAAAGCTGAGGGTTGGATTGGTAACCTGTACTACATACCTAGCTTGTCTTAGTGTTCTAATTTAAATATTTACAATTAGTCTTAATCTTTTTTTTTTTGGCTTTGTGTGGCTCTAAGTTTCAAAGAACAACACCACCATTTTGCCATCTTTACGCGACTTAGCTCAACATAAACATTTTTTTCGGGAATTTTATTGCAGTGCCCTAGATTTTATGCACCGTAACAGCGAAGAGTTATTGGGCTCAATGGGTAAGCTTGATCATCCAGGACGGAGTCTTGTGCCGCAAATGGGAAAACGTTAGAGGAGACAGCTGTGATCTGCAAAAGGTTGTCCCTAAAGCTAAGATACCGGCTGTCCTGCAGCTCTACTATAAGGGATGTTCAAGAGGCCACATAGGCGTTAAGAGGACCTTGTTAAAGATAAGGGAGAGATTTTATTGGATTCACTGTCGTGATTGAAGACTGGTGTTGCAAGTGTACCAGTTGTGCGGCCATGAAGGTATCCCATACACGTAGCAGGGGTGCATTGAAATTGTACAATGTTGGTAGAGGATTGCAATAGATGTCGCTACATCTATAGAAAAGTAGATGAATACATAACTGAACGTCTTTGCACCTCCAGATCGACCGGAAGCATACCCGCCAACACCGGCAAAGCCTCAGTGCTATCCGTCCTATATGCCTTGCATAAGAATATCAGTGGAAGTCGTTGGCCTTGTACTCGTAATAGTGCCCAACGAACAGCGCCTACGGTCGCCCTATCGGCCTATACGGGTGCAACATAGTACATAGAACCAGATTGACAGCTCCGTTTATATGGTCTTTAGTGTATTAACATTCTAGTTTCTCGACAACTGCAAATTAAAAGTCACAAGGGCACGTTTTTAGAAGGTAATATAGGTACGAAAGTAGAAAGAAAAGAGAAAGAGTAAGCTTTATAATACAGCTCTTTTAAACGTCAGCGTCAGTAAACAATTAATAATCAATTTAAAAATAAACGAGATACTAGAAAAACAGAGATGAGATGATCATTACAACCTATGTGAAGGTTATAAAAGTCACATAATTACCCCTATAATTATCCCTATTACAAGACCAGTCTTCGTTACCAGACACTACACTAGAAAACATTCCTGCTAGAGAAACTGATGGATAATGAAAATTACACTAAACCTAGTCGTGTCTTCTATCTAAAACGGCGTATACAAACCATTGTCTTTACTGCTAGTGGTCAATTTAATCCCATATATGTAATATCTTGAGAAGAGCATAGTGGTGGAGTGCCAGTATTATCCAAGTAATTGCGATGAAAGTGTTGAAATCGTATAATTAAAATATACAAGCGGTACCCTGCTACGCTTCGCTATGGATAAATGACAAACAAAACTGACACAAAATTAAATACATAAAAACTATCTTTGACGTGGCTTGAGTAGCGTGTCAAAATTTGATCTCAATCAACATATAAATATTTGGATATAGATTATCAGTTAAAGGGTTTTAAGCCACTTTTTTTTTCGTCATATGTTTAATTGCCTGTTGGTCTAGTGGTTAGTGACCGTAACTGCTAAGCCAGAGGTCGTGGGTTCGATTCCCAACCAGGACAAATAATTGTGTGATGAGCACGGTGAATTGGTCTGTGTCTGGGTGTAATTTATCTATGATGTGTATTTAGAAATATATAAGTATGTTTATCAGTAGCCTGGTTACCATATCACAGGCTTTGCCTAGTTTGGAATCAGACGGCTGTGTGTGATATGTGTGAAGCTATTATTATTATGTAATTAAATGTCCAATTTCTGAATCACTGTAGATTTAATATGCCTCTATCTACATCTTAGGGAATAAAGACGTGACTGTATGTAGTTTGTTAAATTTCTAAAAGGCTAAATACTTACAGAAATCCTTTTTTATAATATGATCCTGCTTTTTTAGCCATCTTTCTAAAAGGTCTATTGCTTCATCCATCCTACCGGGCTTATCCAAATTGTGTATCTTCTTTATATCTTCAACAGCGTTCGGCGGTAAATTTAGAAGACGTGTATTTGTCAGAGATTTCATTTTACTCTTTTCGTAAATGACGCAGCAATTAATACTTTTATGTAGACTTATTAAAGTTGAAATTATATAAACTTATTAGGTACGTTTTATTGCGTACTGTCGTGTTTATTACTGACAGTGGCCTTAGAGGACTAATCTAACCTTTTATGATATCTCCTATTTATACCAAGCGTTTATAATTGACAGCTACTATTTCTGTGTCATGTGAATTAGTTAAGTTAATCTTAGTTAAGTTTAATAAATTCAATTTGGTTTAAAATTAAGTTGTAAATGAACAAAATAACTGTTTATTGCTTTTTAATTGTATAAATAATGTGAATGTACAGAAAAGGGTCATGATTTGTATATCAAAAGGTTATATTCCCTGGTTTATATCACGAATTGTCACTACACCGGAGTAAGGTGCCATGTCGGACTCAAGCCGACTAAATTATTCAGTTTTCCGTCATCAGGTCTTTTGACAGGGTCGCAGAAAGGTTTTATAATATAGAAACAGTGTACTTCAAAGTACTATATGATTTTTGATAGTCTGTTCTACAGTAGTAACTAGTTTTAACTAAATTTATGTTATCGTTCTACAGAACCTAAATGTAGTTTCATTTTGTATTTAAAAAAATATTAACTTAAAAAACACAACAATGTTCTTTGCTTTTCACATATTTTTTTAACGAGAGATATTCTCAGTATCATAAAATATATATTATTGCGAAGATATAGTTATTAAATTTGCATTTTAATGCTATGAATACTCTATTTTTTCAAATACAACATGAATATATTTTTTTACAGGCTTTAAGACAAAAAAAAGACCCAAGTCCTAGATTCTACAGTACATCTTATTGAATCTTTTCCCAGCGATATATATAACAGGATAAAAAGATATTGGTGTCGTTACTTATTTCAAATACTTACAAGTTTAGTCCCTGCTAGACTTAATATTACTTGATGCCGGCTAGTACTATATACCTAATCCCTATTAGGTATACTAGTCGGGATTAAGGAAAATTGCTTGCAATTAAATGGCTTTAAGCTCAAGGTATTTCAAAATTTAAAATAAGTGAGTTACTGGATGTAAATATAATTTTAATTCAAAAAAATAACACTTTCTTGTGCTGCCAATTTTTCGACTTCTTCGAATGCTTCGACTTTTCTTAACTTTCGTCGGCAAATCTTCAAAAGGAAAGACTAACTCTGTCGATTGGTTTTTTTATGGGTTCAAAGCAGTACATTCAGGTTTCGTCACCTGTTACAATATCATAGGCAGCCACTGACTGTCCTCCGTTAAACTTTTTTATCATTTTACGGTACCACTAAACACGTAGTCGTTTCTGGTCCTCCGTTATCATGTCATGTGGTATCCATCGAGAGCAAAGCCTTCCCAGCCTTCAGGTGCACATGTAACATGTTTTGCACTTGGCTCATTCCAATGCCTATCAAAGCTCGAATTTGCGAGCAATTTTTTTTTTGCCGGTTTTAATAAGTTGTCGTACGATGTCAATATTAGATTATGTAACCGCAGTGGCCGGCCGACCTTCGTTTAAATTCTCTAAACTACGAATACACAGAGCTGCGACATGGTGCTTTATCACCAAATGCCAATTAAAGTCTCTGGCAACTCTCTTGTTGACTTAATCCACAATAAAAATCATAAAAATTATTGAACGAAAATGTTCACGAGTTAAATTCATTTTCACATCACATTGAAAAAACAGATGACAATCTCGCAAATTAGAAATAAACATATTCCCAAAGAGTTTCATTTTCGACATTCTTTAATTGTTTTTTCATTATTTTATTGTAAGTGGCAAACTTCAGAGACTTTCAGTAAAATAAAATTAATCATTATTTTTTTATTATCGTTAATATATATTTTTAAATATATCACTAAAAAGTTTCGGCATATTTAATGCCTCGCTTTTTATTATTTCTAGGAAACTTTACACATCTCACACACGGCCGTCTGATCCCAAACTAGGCAGAGCCTGTGCTATGGTAACCAGACTGCTGATAAACATACTTATATATTTTGAAATACATATCTACATATTACAGATTAATTACACCCAGACACAGAACACAATATTAGTCCTGGGTGGGAATCGAACCATCAGCCTATCGCAGTCCATAACACACTGAGCGACTTTGAACTTGTGGAGTACCCGTGCTGTAAGTGTCCACGTTTTGGCTCCATATGTCATGACGGGTAGGGCTCGCGCATTGAAGACTTTGAACTTGTGGACCAGCC
The DNA here is from genome assembly GCA_902825455.1 of Arctia plantaginis. Classification (NCBI taxonomy): domain Eukaryota; kingdom Metazoa; phylum Arthropoda; class Insecta; order Lepidoptera; family Erebidae; genus Arctia; species Arctia plantaginis. The sequence continues at coordinate 3,389,946 of CADEBD010000327.1, read as the reverse complement.
GTACCGTAAGTGTCCACGTTTTGGTTCAATATGTCATGACGGGTAGGACTTACGCATTGAAGACTTTCGTCTGAAAACACTGTGGGATCGACGATGTGAAGACTCGACGTAGTTTCCGAAACGCTGCCTAACCCAGCTGAATTCTTCTATTCAGATCGTCCTCGAAGTTGTTTCATAACATGGCGTACTTGAACTTATCCTAATAATAGTTACGCCCAATATTAATTCGGCATAACTGTTTAGGCACATTTTTTTAAGCATAATTACAATAAGCATACTATTGTGACCCTGACCTATTGTTACACTATGGTACCCAAGTTATATTGGATATATGTAATACCTACTTTTTTATTTATCAACGCATATCAGTTATTAAAATAACTTATATACTTGTATATTTTGCATGGAAATTATGAATAAATATGTAGATATAGTTAATTGAACTATGTTTCCACTATGCCTTTTGATCTCTAATAACTATTAAATATCTAATATACAATATCGTTTTTTTTTTTTTTTTTGAAAAAGACAACTCCCGCATTAGGAATATATCCTGTGTCGCGGGGGACTTTACAAACATACATGAAACGGACACAAAGAACACCCAGACTCAGAACAACAATTTGTGGATCGCACAAAGTGTCGTCCCATGTGGGGTTTGAACCCACAACACTCGACGTAGTAGGAAGCGGCGTGGCGACCGCTTAAACCACTACGCCATCCGTGCAGTCAATATGCCTTATTACTTTCTCCAATGAAAAATTTGAAACGAATAAACAATATTTGTACATATTTAAATAGGAACTAGTTGGCTAATAATGGAAGGCTTCGTTACATAGGAGAAGAACTTGTTCTCCTATTTTTGATCACTATAATTGAACTGCACGTGATATATAGGATTCGTCGATTCGATTATACGTCGATGGCCGGCGTTACCCCCCCCCCCACCCACCCCATGTATGATTCTGTCACAAAGATAGCTGTCACTTTAATCTGATGTAACTAATGTCTAAAGCCAAGTCGATAAATAAACTATAACAGATCAGAAAAGAAGATTTTTAAAGGCAACATTATCACAACAGGCCATTAAAACTTATAAATTGTAATTAAATCAAAATTATTTTTTTTATTTATTTTACATTTTGTGACCTGTGATTTTTTTGCACTTTTTACGATAATAACCTATTTCTGTAACTGTTTTCATACAATATTTTACACCTTTTTTTTTTCCGTGCGGAAATCCCCTCGGATACCACCTATCGGTGGCATTTCGGACACGAACCGACTAAAACCGCACGCCGTCTCGGGTACTAATAGCCGGGGAACCAGCTATACCCTAGAAAGGAAGTCCCTGGTGCACAATATTTTACACCTATATTTTTAACCTAACAGTTTTACCTTAACACAGGTAAACAATGGTTGTACATAATTGCCCAGCTCAGCTCAGCCCAGCAGATCATAATTGCTGCAATGCGCGATAATTAAGATTAATCACATAATTATATATTCGAATTAACCTTCGGTCACACTTCTGTAATTGCAATCTTTATAAATATACAGGGACCAGAAATTATTTAATTTTTTACTTATTTCAAAACAACTCCATTGTTATAACGGATAAAGAGCACACCTAGTAGTACCGGCACTCAAGAGAGTAGTGATGCAGGAGCAAAGAGTATGTGGTGTTTCCACTGAAAATCACCCCGAGCGTCGGCCAGCCTAACACGTCTAACTCCGGGAAGGGCCCGGATCTTGTGATTTTAGGTCCCTCCAAATTGATGTCCATCCCATCTTCGGAAAAGCTCGGTGCTTTCCCTAGTATGGGGATTGTTTGCGAGGACACATCTCATCAGATTTAATCGATTAGGACTTTGCGGTATGACGCCCTCGTTTAGCAGTTCTACGCGTATGCTAGCCGGAGGAGGACTACGCAGGACAACAACACTTCAAAGAGAATGAAAACTTGGCACAAGTCGTATACCAACGTGTCTGGCCAGCGTTGTATAATAGGCCAAAACCTCCTTTCTAAGTAGACGCCTATGTCCAACAATGGACTATTAAAGGCTGTTGATGATTACGATGATGACTGTCCCACGGTTTTGGTGTTTCTGCCAGGGAAGTGAATAATACAATTTTATCGATAGGAATAAGTACTGTGCTACAAAGGATCTAGAGTACTACAGAGGAATGTTGCCAATACCAAAGAAAAAATATTAAAAACTCGCAAAGTTTTGAAAACAAAAACCGTTCGTTTTCATATTATTTTTTTAATATTAATTTAATCGCAGTACATTCGACTCCAACAATATAAAAATATGAGTTTATAAAATCTTCACGTCTCTAGATAAACACTAAACACAAATGTAGAGCGAATCCGTCATCTAGAACTCTGTAAGACCATATTATTATAAACTATTTATTTCTTTTTCTATAGAGACCTGATGCTACTAAGTAATATTTGCTGAGATCTTCCTCTTAACAGTTTTGTAGAACCTTTATTCCTGTGCTTTGTTAACAAGGATTGGGAAACACCAGGCATAAACTCCGTTGAATATTTAGTAATATTTACTATTTTACGTCAATTTTCTAATACAATTATTAAGTGAGCTTTATTACTAAGAAAAATATGAAGATTCACTGTTACATATCATACTAATAACATAAATATATTTCTTTTGTTAAAAATTTTGTGATTAAAAAAAAAGTTGAAAGAATCATTTTTTATCAGTCAACATTGAGTTTGTTTGTGTTGTTGTTGTGTGTTGTTTTTGTGTTTTTGTTTGTTTTTACGTTTGAATGTTCTATATTTATAGAACACCTCTAATACACAATGTAAAGCGTTTTTTGTACCTATTAGAACCAAGATATAATAAAAAAAAGTAAACTACTGATAAGATAATGACTTATCAGTAGTTTATTTTTTTCTCTCTAGAAAATCTCTAGTAAACTCGCATTATACCACTTAGATAACCAAAACAAACCAAGATCTATGCAAATTTATAAATTACCACTGCCTAATTTTTTTCTACTTATAACTCAAATCTATTCTTATTAAAATTTATGATCTTCGTTAATCAACAATCATATTCCTAAAGGAGCCTGGTATTCCCATTAAATCATCATTAAATTGATCTGGCCTTCTTAATGTTTCGTCAGTGCAGGCTTCGTACATCATCTTAATATAATCTTGATGTTGCTTTGTGCTCAGTTCCTCAATCCAATCCGCTGTAAGAAAACATAATTCATTTATTTTGTGTGATGACAAAGTGAACATGCTACTCTGATGTGTGTTAAATCTACACAATGATTATCTTTTATTGCTTCCATACTAAAAGGTGAAGCAAGACTACGAGCACACACTAGCTACTACTCTTTAACAAAGCGGGAGACAAAATAACGTAAAAATATTTTTTATGTGGGAAGCACCACGAACATAAAATATTAAAGGTCCTAAAGTGAGCTTTCTTTGATTTCTATTATGTATTGCGGAATGGGTCAAACGCACGTGAATTCAACCTAGTTGACTCAAGATCCTCATAGTTTAACCATAGTATACAATCTGGGATGAGAGCATACAAAAAGAGCAAAAACGCACTTGAATCTCTTTTTTTTTTTTTATGAAGGAGGTGGCAAACGAGCAGACGGGTTACCTGATGAACCGTGACTACTAGTACCACCGCCCATGACAAGCAGACGTACAACTCAGGAGATACAAACGCTTTACCGGTCTTTTAGGTAGACGTACGCTCTTTTCTTGAAGGTTTGAAGGTCGTATCGGTCCCGAAATACCACAGACTTATTCCAGGGATTGGTTGTGCGAGGCAAAAAGTGTCTTGAAAAGTGCACAATGATAGAGTGCCAATTATCCAAGTGATGGGGATGTCATTTTTGCCGTGTGAAACGATGGCAGAAGGTTGCGGCCGGTATTCGTCCAAACAATTCCTCGGAGCACTCTCCATGATAGAGAATGCAGAGCGAAGCTACATCTCTACGTACATATTCTTAAGTTGCATGTGTCAATGAGTGGTGGTTGTAACTAACCATCAGGTGAACCGTCTGTTGGCTTGCCTCCCATATAATAAAAACAAAATATTCGTACCTGAAATTTGCTTATAAGACCTTTCCTGTCCACCGTACTCTTCAGGTAAAATTTCTTTAGGAATCGTAGTATATAACTCTTCAATCGTTTTAATCACATTTACTCTTTTAGAAATCTTCTCGCTAAGGAACTTTTTCGTAATGTTTATGAAGAAATCAACAAGTTTTGACTGTGTTAGCACATATATTGCTTTTAATCTTGCTCCAAAGCCTTCCTGGAAAATGAATTGCCAGGATTACTATTCGAATAAATAAAACCAATGTTTTAGCCATAGGTATAATAATTCAAAAAAATAATGTTCTGTTGTTTTTATCAATAATACACTTACTGTTAAAATAGACATGTATTGCTGCAATACCACTGGATTAATAGCAGTTACCATATCTAAAATGTTTATTTCTTCAAAGTCTAATATCATGATAAATCCATTTACATAATCATGCGCCTTTACATATTCAATGAGCTAAAATTAAATATTAAACATATTAATGTTATTTGCGGACTGTAGGCTTTGAATATACTACCAATATCCAGATTTACAAAAATAATGCTTAATGGTGAGACATGGCCAGCCTTATTGACTATACTATTATGCATATATTTATTTTCTAACTTTTTGCACAAGTATTACATGCATCGGCGGACTTAATGCCTAAGGCATTCTCTGCCAGTCGACCGATTGGGTGATGCTAAGAAAGAATGACGACTCAGGATGATTATATGGGTTTGCATACGAACCATGGTTAAGGTCTTTATTGAAACGAGCCAAAGCATATGAATACAATAACAATTCACATGAAAATTCTGGTGAAAATAAAAATACTGCTATAAATTATCCAGATGATAAATTCAAAGCTTTTGAGATTTTGTTGACAAGCTCTTATTTGCTTCTACTTACTAAATTTGCAGACAAGTCTTGGAAATCGATTTTAACTCCTACAAAATGTCTAAATGAAACTATAAATATATATCTCCAAACCGATTTCGTTTAGAGGAATATGCGCCCATGTTTTGGTAGATTAAAACACCATTGCGGTAATGGTAGTTAATGTATTTAAATAATACTAACTGTAACTAACCTGCTGCGATTCGCTGTGGCATATTGCGATAGAATTGATGAGAAATGAGAAATAAAACTGATGCGAGAAGCGGGTGGTATATTGTTTTAAATTTGAGATCAATCGGTGCAGAACTGTTTGAGTTTTTAAAGCGTACACAAACCAAATTATCATTTTTTATACATAGATATAGTATGGATGACAATGTCTTAATTTGGCATGTTGGAGCTGATCTGAAGATGGAAGCAGAAGATGGATAATAGAATAGAAGTAGTATTCGAGTTTGGGCTCATGTATTTTGTTCAGACGCTTGGTAACGATGGTCTGATGATAAAGCGAATAAGTCAATTTGGTTGTTTGCTGGTCGGTGGTTTACTATTAAAGGGTATTTTTTAAATTTATTTAATTACAGTTTGATCTGAATAAAATAACTAGCAATAAAGTACTTACAATAAAATTGTACTGGAAATACAGTAAGCAATGTTTTTCCATCATGGCTTTATCATGGAATTTTATTACTGATACTCGATAATAGTCTTTTGTTACTTTTGGCAACACTGCTATCAATCTAAAAAGAATAAATCCATAAAGTTACAGAATTTCGGGTCAAATAGAAGACTCCGTCAGAAATGCAAAGCAAATATATATATATATATATATATATATATATATATACTCGTATATACTATCCACTTGCTATATAGGTTTAATGATCTTGACTTATACAAAGTGAATACTACGAGTATATTGTAGGCACTGTTGTTTCCACTTATGTCATTCTGATTAAAAAAATGTGCAATGATGAATTAAATTTTAGTTTTAAATTTAATGTCTTAACTACATTTTACTCTATCTATTTACGATTTATCCGTCTGGTTACTGATTAAGAATACAGAATGTTACCACCCCTATTCATCCCATGGGTGTCGTAAGAGCCGACTAAGGGAGCAAACTACGCAGGACGATGGCACTGCAAACAGAAGGAAAACTTGACACAAACCCTATATCAACTCGTCTGGCCAGGGCGATATAGTAAGCCAAAACCTCATTTCTAAGGACAGGCCTATGTCCAGCAGTGGACTATTAAAGGCTGATAATATGTATGTTCATTACAACAGTTTTCATTAACATACTTACGCTATATCCAAGACTTCTTTACATTCCGTTCTCCAGTTGGTTTTTAGGAAGAACTGTGGCAGCAAAGTCTTGTAAGTGCATAATCTATCGATCCGTCTCTTAGCCTTTTCAACAGATCCTTTACAACTTATTATGGTTTTTTCCAAGTAGCCTCTAGCTGGAATTGAAAAAAAAATGATTTAGGACGAACGAACGAATAATATTTTATTATTATTATCAATATACTACATAATCTTATTTATTCCCTTTATATTTACCACAGTAAACGGCATGTTTTATAACGACCAGATATATTTTAATTCCTTATTTTTAAAAAGACAACTAGGTACCCTACTAGGGAAAAAATACTCAATCCTGTGAGACCCGGGAGACTTTACAAACATCCATGAAACGGACACAAAAAAACATCCAAAGTTTTGTTCCATGTTTGAATCGAACCCACAACACCCAACACAGCACCTCTTAAACCACCGTGCAGTCAAAATTATAAATGTGTTGTATTTGTGTTATTATTGTGTATTAGTGTAATTTGAGGCAATTTAAGCAAAATATGACGAATTGTTTTATATTTAAAATATCGAATTATTAAGTAACAGACAGTAGGTAAAGACTATAACGATTAACAGGCCTATTGGTCTAGTGGTTAGAAATCCTGACTACTAAGTCAGAGTTCGTGGGTTTTATTCCCACCAAGGACAAATATGTGTGTGAATATGGTGTCAATACTACGATTATTTATTTTGCATCTGTGTGTAATTTTAACTGTAATATGTATGTTTTTAGAAATGTATATGACTGCACGGATAGCGTAGTGGTTTAAGCGGTCACCTTGCCGTTTCCTACTGCGCTAAGTGTTGGGGGATCGATCCCCACATGGGACAATACTTTGTGTGATCCACAAATTGTTGTTCTGAGTCTGGGTGTCCTTTGTGTCCGTTTCATGTATGTTTGTAAAGTCCCCTGCGACACAGGATTTCTTCCTAGTGCGGCAGTTGTCTTTACAACAAAAAAAAAATGAGCAGATTGGTTACTATAACATAAGTTCTGCCTAGTTTAGTATCAAACGGCTGTGTGTGATATGTGTTAGGTTTTTTTTTTTAATGTTTTCATTGCTTATTATCAGCGAGCGAGTGAAGTTGCCGGAACCCGTAATAATGTTAGTATTTTCTTCCAATAAATATTTGTGTGAAACAGATACGTGTTTGGCATTTGTATAATTAAAATATGTCAACAGATGAATAAAATTATGGCGAAACCTCCAGAGTATGTAACATAGTTACAATTCTAAGCAAGTTTTGCCTAATCTGTATCAAACAGGTTCAAAACTTTTAAACTTAATATGTTTTTATGGATAATTTTAAACGGTCTCCGCATTTTCTTTATGTAATTCTACATTAAACTATTCACATATTATTCATAAGAAGAATAATATTATTAGTATTTTTATTTATTTTATTCATTAAACATATATTTCACTGTATGAAAAAATACTTATTTAAAAATATAAAAAATAGGGGATCACAGACGTCGGGTACGGAACCATCAATGACAGGAACCTCCACACTATACGGGCCGTGTCAAGGAGAACTGCCTTCCGCGGTAGACCCTTAATCCAGTTGTTTAACGTAAACCTCTCAAGCTCTTAGCTATCAATTCGTGAACAGATACGACTATCGGAACAATGATCACTGAATGCAAATTCTATATATCGATAATCTCGCGAGGTTAACAATTTTTTTTTGTTTTCTTTTTCAACTTTCACCAGATTCTCGTCATGAGGAACGGCAATATCGGCGCTCTAATCGATCTATCACCACAATATCAGGCTAATTGGCAATCTACTGCTTGATTTTGAATTCAATACCTTTGACCTTTGCCTTTGTAGAACCCCATAAGATACATGCAGCGAGTTTCATTATTGTTTTGTGAAACCTAAGGTGTAGGCATGTTTAGGCAGCCATATTGGATTTGTTTTTTTTTTTGATTTACTACATAAGCCACTAGGCATTAAAAACTAGACATCCCTTTGTTTGACTACCTGTAGAACTCTTATAAATCAAACCAATTTTTAGAGAAAGGGGGTCCATTCGTTCACAAAGAATGCTTCCTATGTATATTTTTAAAGAAATAATAAACAATATTAAGAAAAATAACTTTCAAAACCGATTCATTCAACAACTTAAGGCTATAAAGTTATAGGTAATCGTTTTATTGAGTTGTGATAAACCATTTAAGTTACTAGCTGTGTGCAGAATAATGTGGTCGCAAGGTAAACAAGATGATTAAAAAATATTTTCCTTGTAAGATATAACTAAATACAAAGTTGCACAGCTTATTAAAAGTGTCAAAAACTTTTAAGACATACAAGATAGATTATTTATTTTCAAGAATATTTCAGACCATAAAAAAAATGCTATTACTTTTATAAGATAATAACTTTCCATGTGATGCCTAGCCATTGGGAAATGGTCCACCGCAGGACATAGGCCTCTCCTTAGAAAGGAGGTTTTTGCTTACTATACCACGCCGGGCCAGAAGGGTGGGTATAGGGTTTGGCCAGCCGCGAGGGGGCGGCGTCCGCGTGTGCCGGATGTCGCCTAAAGAGAGGAAAATTTTGAGACGGAGCCCGCACCAGGAGCGGGCTGGCGCTAGGAGGGGTCCGGATGTCTTAATAACAGCTGTTCCCGGATCCCTCCTGTTACAGGCGCAGAGTGGCACACCGTGTGGTTTTAGTCGGTCCGAGTCCGACACACCACCCCGCCGCAAACCCCGGGTGGGGTGACGGTCCGAAGGGATTTCCACACGTTAAAAAAAAAAAAAAAGAAAAAAAAAGGGTTTGTGTCAAGCTCTCCTTCTGTTTGCAGTGTTGCTGAACTACGTAGTTTGCTCCATTAGTCGGCTCTTATGACAACCGTGAGATGAATAGCAGTGGTGATACTCCCTATTCTTGGATTATTCTATCCTATTCTTATTCAATGGAGAACAATGATAGAAAAATCTATGTCCAGAGGTATTTTCATTAAAAAACCAGCTCTATCAGATAGATGAGAACATTAATACGTTTTGGATACACTTCTTTCTTCATAGCATATACAAAGGTAGAGGACAATCATAGGAGAATTCATAGGAGATAAAATAGCTGAGTCAGAATTTTTGTATTGGCAAAGAACAATGGCAGAAACATATTTACCTAAAACTTAAGCGTTTAAAAAATCGAGTCACAGTAAACTTAATCAAATTTTTTTCTATGATTTATCATTACACCACCATGTGTTGTATAAGTCTTATAAGAGATAAGATATTTTTGAAGATTTTATTTGACCTAAGTACGTAATGTCAGATTCGCCATCACGTATAACTGACTAGGGATGCGTGGTGGCAATATTATATTATGGAACAATTTATCGATAATCGATTCTTATAGCTTTGGCTGAAATATTTACCGAAGGTTCACTATTATGATTATGAATTTGCTTCTGCCCACGTCTTCACTCGTACGGTAGAGTGACTGAATCAACATAATTAGAAATGATTTAAAATATTTTTGACTCTCTTTAAACGATTTTAAACACACTAAAGAAATAGAATATAGTTACGTTATTTTCCACTACACAGTGTGATGAGAAAAATACATTGTCATTGATAACGGCACATAAATAGACATACATCGATATTTTCAAAATGTCGATACGTCGTCGTTTAGTACATATCCCTTAATCTGTGGTTTAGATCCTGTCAAGTTCCGGACTCACCACGTTTGTAATTTTATTTTTGTTTAATTTAGTGTTAAACTCGAATAGATGTTATGCTTTTATTTTTTTTATTTCATATACTGTAATAATAATGAAAATAATATTTTCGGCTATCTGACACACAACGCCATCTAGTTTCAAACAAAACATTAACAATATGTTAGTACTTAACCTCGAAACATTCAAAATCCAATATCTTTTTTCCTAGACTTCTTTCGCAAGTAATTTTGATATGAGAATGGTCAATAATAAATTCTCAAGTGTTAAGGATTTTTTGATATTTAAACGCTAACATTTTAGTTCAAATAAAATTATGTATGGGGACCTGCCATTGTCCTTTGTTAAGGAGCTTTCACTATTTCAACATTTTCTTTAAAAAATTAAAAAGCTTTGATTCTTATATTTTTTAATTATTATGCTATATTATTTCTTAAGATTAATAGTTTCCAAAAAAAAAAAACTTTTGCTGAATCTTTATAATGATAGAATATTATAGATTATGTGGTAGAATATTATATATTATATATATTTTTTCTTATATTATAGGTCAAAGTATGAAATTACAATTTGTACTTAACTTACTTACTTATTTATAATTTAAACTCGATTTTTTCTAAGATGTAACATATTTATTTAATCAAATTATTTACCCTCATTATCTATATAGTGCTGCCATCTAAACGAAAGTTCATTTATGCCTTTACGATAGAACTGTGGGGATCTAAATTCGACAAACTGTGTGAAAGCATTTTGTATTGTTTCCTGGTTTTTTTTTTTAATACCTAGAAAATTGTCTAAATCACGAAAAAAAGGTAGTCAGTCGGAGCAAGCACTGCAAGCACGGAACAAGCTGGCGAGTTCGCCATCATTGTTCGGAGCTCGACACAGTAAAAATCTGCTTTTATTGCCTGACAAATCTATAAAGAAGAACACTATGTGGAGACCACCAATCAGTTACCATTGCCTTTTTATAGGGTAAGCTTTGCTTTAGGGCACTGTTGCGGCGTTTGTCCTGGGGTCAGCTATTGCATTTTTCGCTTACGGTTATCGTAAATAATCAACTTTTAATTATATGTCACAATTTGATCCAATATTACTTTTTTTTTGTACCGATTTAACAAGGCAACACAAGTTTCAGCAAGCTTTTCTTTCTGCAGATCAGTCAAATCATGAGACACCGATTTTTCATATTTTTTAATCTTATTAATTTAATGCAAATGAGTCAACTTTCACCATCTCCTTAAATTCAGCGTTATTCACCTGTGTGGGCGGTCTTACGAAAGCAGTGCCGTGTAGATAGTTTCTGCCGTGTTAGTTCCGCGTCAAAACTCGTATTCAAAAATTACTCGGATTTTCGAAGTGTCCATCTTTCATGCCTAAGCTGAATAAAAAAAAATTGAAAGTTGAAAATGGAATGTTGCACATTTTTTTAAAAGAAGAACCTTAAAGGTATTATCTGAAAAAAGTTTCACACGAAAATCTCACACCATGAAGGTTTATGTCAATTCAAAATATATAAAAGAAGTTTCACACGAAAATCTCACACCATGAAGGTTTTATGTCAATTCAAAGTATATATTACTAGACGACGACAATTTAATACTTTATTTATCCCATTATATACGTAACCCAAAAACTGTTTCGAATTAATTGAATTCTGACAAAATACTGGATCTACGTACTTAATTATAATTTATTTATTATATTTGTTATTTGTTCCACTCCTAACACTTTACGTCAGCATTATAATACATTATAGGTCAAAAATATAAAGAATCCGTTGTTAAATTCAACAAAAAAATTACTGAAACCGAAGCAAAAAGTTTAATGGTTTTTCACATAAATGATGGTACAAAAAGGAAAATAATTTTAAATGTTCTTGCCTCAAAATTTAAAGTTATTGTTAAATAGAAATAAATATTATGATTTAAAACGCTTTTTTCACACATCTCATACAAACTAGGCAGAGCTTATACTGCGGTAACTAGACTGCTGATGAACAATAATAAATTTCTAAATACAAACATATACATATTAAAGATAAATTACACTGAAACTGGTTTCTGGTTTAAGAATCTTTATTTCTCCAAAGAATTTACAAAATTCACTTACTGAGAAAACATACATAAAAGTAAACAAAATAAATCCATTGAGCGTTTGAATATAATATAAAATATAAGTGGGTAGTCAAATATATTTTGCGTAAGATTACGAACTTGCAAATCACTCGAACATAGAAAACAATGGGAATCCAAGCAACTGAACCAAAGATGTAACTTGAAATTATTAACTAGATGTGGCATCCAGATGGTAAGTACACTCTTCTAGTTTTTATTACTGAATTGGGGTTTTTTTTTGATACTTGAATGAGACTTGAGATTTTGTTTTTGAAACGCAGAACAAATGATAGTGCTCATCACACAATTATTTGTCGTGGGTGGGAATCGAAGCCACGACTTATGGCTTAGCAGTCAGGGTCATTAACCACTAGACCAACAGGGCTGTTCATACTTAATATTTTTTTAAGGCTTATATATGCGTGTGGTGATGTAGTATACCCATTATATACCAAGGCAGCAAACTACGCAGGATAACAGAACTGCAGAGAAGGAAAACTCGAAACAAACTCTATATCTGCCCGTCTGGCCAGCGTGGTATAGTAGGCCAAAACTTCCTTTTTAAGGAGAGGCCTATATTCATCAGCAGTGGGCTTTAATACAAGAATCTGCTATCAGAATACGCGACATAGACGAGTATAAATACCATGGGATAAAAGTATGTAGCGGAATGTAGCTTCAACCTATTCCTAAGAGAGAAAGGTAAACGCAAAACGGTTTCGCATTTATAATATGTATTCCTGAATACATTGTACAGAGATGTCAAGGCTCAAACTCAGATAAACTCGTAAATCTTTACTAAAACATATGTACATAAAATCTAGGATTAAGAAAACACATTAATATTTGCACTGAGCGAGTACATGGCAATTCAATCAACCAACACCACAAAATATAATTACATCGTAAAATATATAAACTATTAATTTTCTATCAGTATTTCATTGTAAATATTATTAAAATAGTCTTAAAAATTACTTACAGAAATCTTTTTTCAAAATGTGATCTTGCTTTTTCAACCAGTCCTCCAAGACGTCAACAGCTTGTTTTATTCTGTCAGGACTATCAAAATTGTACAACTTTCTTATTTCCTGAACGCCATTTGGTGGTAATTCTAAAAGATGGGAAGTCGGCCACGCTTCCATTCTTACTGTATAGGATATTAAAGTTTATTTGTTAACTAAAATTTTGTGTATGAAATTTTGATATTATAACTGTTTCTTATAACTGTAAGCACCAGCTGAATCTAACTAAGCTATGTCAAGGACGACACCTGTTATTTATGTGACTTTAAACTGCGACAATAATATCTTTAAACACTTTTATAAATATATGTGAGGTTTGGCAACACTGTATCGACGACAACTTATAGGCAAAATCGAGTTATATATATACCGTTGGAATTGGGAGAGGGAGCTGTTTCGAAGGGTCTTGCGTTCAGAGAAGGTTTTCAAGGGTTTTGGATTTCAATTCAATCGTAAATGGTGTAGATTTGTTTTTAAGTCATTTTAATCGGTAGCAATTTCATATTTATTTGGATATAAAACAACTTAGTTAAAAATAATATTTTTATTTTTAAAATCTCAAATAGGTAATTTTTTTTGGCGGAAGAATGCAATCGCGATTCTCGCTGCCACGTCTATTGGCAAGGAGAGAAACACGGGGGTGTCTGGCCGTCGGGGTGTTTTTTTTTAGTTTAAAAACTACATACTCCTGGCTCCTACATCCCCAAGGAGTCGGAGATTCGAAGGGATCTTCCACACCGTCAACAAAAAAAGGCCTTTTTAGTTAAAGAAGTGAGAGTAGGTATATTTAACGCGTTACTCATATACCTACTAGTTTTTAAGTAGTTTAAGTTTTTTTACAAGTACCCTGTATATTGTATTTTGTGTATCTTGTTTTTACACGCTTTATATTAGCTTCACTTGTATGTTTGTTTGTATGTTTGTAACCGACTCCTTTGGGCGTGATTTTGACTGACTTTAAACGGTCAGAATTCGTTCAAACTTTGTAGATATATCGAGGACCGATGACAATACACTAATTAAAAAAAAAATATAGTTTTAAAAAACTAAAAAAAAGGCTTTCTATAGAAAACCAAACTAAAAAATTGAGGAAGAAAAGCGTAGGGTGCTTTTTACTATTGACAACAGGCACCCAACGCTTTTTTTCAAATTTATTTTCTATTTTTTTAGTTTTTATAAATTTAAATATTGTGATTGAATGTCGAGTGTTATGATTCAATATCTCAGTGAACGTCAAGGATGAGACTATTATTTCTAGGATATGTGTTTTAACTTTCTCATGTACCTAAGTGAAATATTATTTTAAATTCTTATGAGAAATAAAGATATTTCAAACTAGGGTCTTAACTCATTGCTATCAATCTTTCAATCAAATTTTACAACTTAAATGTAATGAAACATCATGAATAAGACTTAAATTGTACGTTTACCGGGTTATGGTACATTTTAATACTTCGCCAATACCACAATGTATTTTACAACATATAATTTATTACTTTGTTAACAGAATCGTTAGTCATTTGCACAGATGGCGAAGTGGTTTAAGCGGTCGCCACGCCGCGTCTTACTACGCCGAGTGTTGCGGGTTCGATCCCCACTTTGTATGATCCACAACTTGTTGTTCTGAGTCTGGGTGTACTTTGTGTCCATTAGATAAAATATGTTTGTAAAGCACCCTGAGACGCAGGATATAATTCTGGTGCGGTATGTGTCTTTAAAAAATTAAATTTGTAATCAAAATTATATGATATACTTAAATTTTTACAACTATTGCTTCTATAAGAAAAACCACTTCCATATCGTAAAAAACAGGTCCTTTTAACATATTTTAAAATTCATTCCGTGTAGTGACGGATTAAGAATACGGAATGTCACTACCCCTATTCATCCCGTAGGTGTCGTAAGAGCCGACTAAGGGCGCAAAACAACGCATGATACCAGCACTGCAAAAAGAAGGAAAACTTGACACAAACCCTATACCAACCCGTCTGGCCAGCGTGGTATAGTAGGCCAAAACCTCCTTTCTAAGGAGAGGCCTATGTCCAGCAGTGGACTATTAAAGGCTGTTGATGTGATGTGATGTGTAAAATTCTAAAATATTTTTAACATACTTGCCCTTTGAAAATCATTAATGGCACAGTAACAACTAGCGACATATGCTTTTAGTTCCGTTCTCAATGAAATTGGTACCGTCTCAATTCGATTGACTTTTTTTGTGTTGATTACCACAAAACTGTGTCATTGGTGAACCGATTTAGATTTTTTTTTGGTTGTTTTTTTTTTAAAGACTATTTCCGGACTAGGAATAAATCCCGTGTCGTAGGGGACTTTAAAACATTCATGAAACGGACACAAAGAACAGTCCAACTCAGAACAACAATTTGAGGATCACACAAAGTGTTCTCCCGTGTAGGGATCGAACCCATAACAGTCAGCGTAGTAAGTAGCGGCAAGGTGACGGCTTAAATAAATCCGTGCAGTCAATTTGAAAAAACAATAAAAAATAGAATACTAAACCTGAGAGGGAAGTACGAGTATTAATTAATGAAGAACACAGCTCATTATTTTAAAAGCAAGGACTGAACTTACAAAAAAATACGTGAATATATTTAATACTAGCTGCGACCCGCGGTGTTACCCGCGTTTGTTGTTATAACCGCGGCCAACGCCGCGGGGCGAAGCTAGTCAAAAAAAAAGTAGCCTAAGTTACTCCTTATGTCATCAGCTATCTGCCAGTGAAAGTCCCGTCGAAATCGGTCGAGCCGTTCCAGAGATTACCCGGAACAAACAGACAGACAGACAGACAAAAATTGTAAAAACTGTTATTTTGGCCTTATTTTGGTTATGTACCGTCTAAACATACATATGCATTTAGTAAAAAGCGGTTATTTTAATATTACAAACAGACACTCCAATTTTATTTATTTGTATAGATAAAAAGCGGTTATTTTAATATTACAAACAGACACTCCAATTTTATTCATTTGTATAGAAGATAATTAAATAAATTAACGACGTAAATACCAAAATTTTGTAGGAAATTACGTTTTTGAACCGTTTGCGGTTGAGACGCAGTGGTCATGGGGTCCGAGTGCTGGTGATCTCTATCAACAACTAGCTAAGCAACTGATCGACGCTTCTCGTGATCAGAAGGCTTTTCTGGCCTTTTTCTAGCTCAGAGAATTAGCATTGCCATTCAACGTGGCAAAGCGTCTGGGAATGCTACCAGTAGGCAATGATGCGGTGGAATTTTTTGATGCTTGTTTGTAAGTAGTGTAAGTGTTGTAAATATTTTAATTGCAGTCTCTTGTTAATAATTATGTAATCTTGATAAGTATTTTAAATAAAGATATAATTAAAATTTCAAAAGTTATGCAAAGACTAATTTCATTTTTTATTCCTTCCATTACCAGTTTAGATTTACATTTCAATGTTTGCTAGCATTTTCTTGTAGGCGTTACTTTTGTCGTCGTTCGCGTCGTGTCGTGGCGTAAGAACCTAGTTTTTGTTGCATGTAGGTAAAAGATTGCATAATTTCAAATGCAATAGTAGCAAATACTCCTAGTATTTCTAGTACTAATCAAATTATAGTATATTCTAGTATGTTTAGTGGTTTAAAAACCAAAGTTTCATTTACTACTATTGTATTGTACTAGTCCGTGTCGTGACGGATTAAGAATACGGAGTGTCACCACCTTTATTGATCCCGTGGGTGTCGGTGTGTGTAAGAGCCGACTAAGGCAGTAAACTATGCAGGACAACAACACTGTAAAGAGAAGGAAATTTTTACACAAACCCTATACCAACAAGTCTGTCCAGCGTAGTATAGTAGGCCAAAGCCTTCTTTCTAACGAGAGGCCTATGTCCAGCAGTGGACTATTAAAGGCTGTTGGTGATGATGATTATGTTGATTTACTAGTGTACTATTTCAGTCGGTAATACTTTTCTTGTGAATCTACTAATTATTGCTAATTCTTTGCTATAGGCGCGGTTATTATAAAATAACGAATAAATAAAATCATGATTCATTTTTTTTGATAAATAAATTAAAAGAGATAAAGCAGTTTTTATTAGCAGGTCGTTTTACAAACGAGGAAAAGACCTTGGTTTCATGTTAAAAAAAAAAAAAAAAAAAATTTACCAAAAATTACAGATTTTTAAAAAATCAACCATTACGAACACCATAACTATACATAAAACAATGAAACATTCACAGCATGACTTACTTCCGTGCACCATGTAATAATAATAATATGAAATTTTTGGACAGCTGACACACAGCGCCATCTAGTTTCAAATTAAGCAGAGCTTGTACTATGAAAGCTAGATTGACTGATAAAAAAACACCCAAACTCCGAAACAAATATTTGCGGATAATACAAACATATGGTCCGAACCGGGATTTGAACCGGACACCTCAGCACAGCAGTCGCTACCACTGCACCACCGATGCAGTACAAGGAATTTACTTCACTAATACCTAATATGTAAGTAGATTTATAATTTAGTAGTGTTACGAACTCTTTTTCGGCTGTCTCGTGGCTAAGCTAAAACCGAATAGGTTAGCACATTGCAAAGTCAAGCAATCATATCCAGGTGAGTCTTTAGATGGGTGATCATTTTTAACACATTGAGAACCCGGAGTGCCTCGCTCCCGGTAGCCGTAAAAACACCAGTGACCATTGGTACGGTAGTTAGAGCACAAAGTCCGACAATAATCTATTTACAGTACTTCGATATCGCCTGGTCCGTGTAGTGACGGACTAAGAATACGGAGTGTCACAATCTCTATTTATCCCGTGGGTGTCGTAAGAGCCGACTAAGGGAGCAAAATACGCAGGACAACAGCACTGCAAAGATAACTAAAACTTGATATAAAACCTATACCAACCCGTTTGGCCAGCGTGGTATAGTAGGCCAAAACCGTATTTCTAAGGAGAGGCGTATGTCCAGCAGTGGACTACTAGAGGCTGTTGATCATAGGACCACTACAACCCAAGTACTAGGGTTCTTGGATCGTGGTGGTCTTTTGGCTGTCACTTCAAGTAAAAAATCGAAATTCAGTCGTGTCGTAGTACCCTGAAAACCGACCACATCCTAATTTGATGTTACCAACTGATTACAAGATTTATTTACCCATTTATTAAATTACTTATTATGTTATATATTTATTTTATTTTATATATATTATGTTATATAGAGATCCGCAGGAGAACAAAGGTGGTCGACATAGCCCAACGGATTAGCGCGCTCAAGTGGCAATGGGCATGGCACATAGCAAGGAGAACTGACGGCCGATGGGGCAGCAAGGTTCTCCAATGGAGACCACGTACTGGAAAGCGCAGTGTGGGACGACCGCTTACCCGATGGACGGACGACCTCGTAAAGGTTGCCGGAAACCGTTGGATGCAGGCCGCAATCAACCGTCCCCGCTGGAAATCATTGGGAGAGGCCTATGTCCAGCAGTGGACAAGCATAGGCTAAGGTATACATATATATTTATTAATTGGATAGACCTGTTGGTCTGACGGCCGCTGACTTGGCATTCAGGATCACTCCTGGCCAGAGAGCTTTTTGTTTTACGTCTGTCTTATCTACAATATGAATGTATTTAGAAATATATAAGTATGTTTATCAGCAGTTTATTTATCATAGTAGAGACACTGCCTAGTTTGAACAGTCGTGTGTGAGATGTTTGAGGCTTTATTATTATTATAATTATTTAAAAACAGATAAAAACACTGTGAATATATATTAATCGCAATTAACTGACAAACATCTCATTAATATTCGCCATTACTATTCGTTCTTATATGTGTATATATCTTCACGTTTATTTACTTACTTATTGAACTTTGGACAAGACAACCTTTTTTACTATAACTTTGCTTGTGACTGATCATCTAAAATATAACGTTATAAGCATTAAAGAATATAGAACCTTTGTTTAAGACTACGTATTACATATATATTAAAAACTATCATCAACAGAAAATATCTTCAGTCAAATTGTAAGGCGAAGAAAGGGCAGATTGTATGAGGAAAAGAAAATAAATTTCTGCAACTAATAATGTACCTACTTATTTTGCTGCTACATAATAAACTACCATTGTACATTAAAAATATAAACTCGTTTAATGTATTCAAAACTCGATTAGTTCAATGTGTACGTACATCATTCTCGAAACTTGTCCTTGGGCAAATGAATAAATTAGATTAGTACCTATCTACCTATAATGATATTATTTATTCAGTGAAATGACGAACCTATATAAAACTTGAGTTGTTATTATTCTGAAGTAAGTTTTATTGAGAATAAAGAATCCTTAATCACATAATCGCAACCTTTTTTTTTTTTTTTTTTTTTTTTACGTGTGGAAATCCCCTCGGACCGTCACCCCGCCGGGGCTCTCGTTCGGCGGGGCGGTGTGTCGGACTCGAACCGACTAAAACCACACGGTGTGCCCTCTTTGCGCTTTTAGTTTAGGAGGGGTCCAGGTAGCTATCTCCTTCTGGACCCCTCCCAGCGCCGGCCCGCTCCTAGTGCGGGCTCCGTCTCAGTGGACCCTCTCTTTAGGCGACGTCCGGCACACGCGGACGCCGCCCCCTCGCGGCTGGCCAACTAATGCGGGTGGAGGGGAGAACCCATCCCGTCCACCCGCGGCCACACTCAGGGCGGCATGAGGCGCAGGTAGGCGCGCCTCCGCCGCCCGGTTCGCCGGCGGCGGATCAGGTCCGAGTGGAGGTCGTCCTCCCGGGCCTTCTCCGCCGCCTCCTTCTGCGAGATTACCTCCTCGCAGAAGGTTGCGACCGCGGTAAAACAACTGTCGCTACCGGCCATGGAGCGAATTACGGCCGGTAGCGAGAGATCTGCTCCGATGACTGCAGTGAGGGCCCGGCGCTGCGTCGCCCATGCGGGGCAAACCGCCAGCGTGTGCTGGGCCGAATCCTCACTGCAGTCGCAGTGGTGGCAGGCGGGACTCGATTCCCTCCTAGCGACCGAGTACAGGTACTTTCCGAAGCAACCGTGCCCGGAAAGCACCTGCGTCAGCCGGAAGGAAAGGGTCCCGTGCTGCCGCCCTGCCCACTCGGCGATGACCGGCTGGAGAGCCTCCACGGCGGCAAAGCCTCCGTGGAGTCTCCAGCCGGAACGACCATCTCACCATAGTGGCTCGGCGAGCGGCTTCGCGCCACTCGCGCACGTCTTCGGGCGGAGGGCGAAATCCGCTCTCCGCCCGGAAGTCAGCCACTCGCCGATAAACTTCGGCGAGCACTTCCGCCTCCAAATCCCACGGGGGTGTTCCGGCCAAGGCGCAAGCCGCCTCGGTGGACACCGTGCGGTATCCGCGTATGGCTCTGACCGCCAATATCCTCTGGGGGCGCCAGAGGCGCGCCCTATTCGGGGCGGTCAGAGCCGCCACCCACACCGGTGCACCATAAAGCGCCATGGACCGGACAACCCCCGCGTACAGCCGCCTCGTGGGAACACTGGCCCCGCCCAAGCATAATCGCAACCTAACTTAACCATTGCCATTGCCGCCCTTTGAGTAAACAAAAAAAAAATATAACTTAAAACCGGTTTTCTAAGAGGCCGTTGTATTATTCTGGGCGAGCTTGTCCATACGTGCCTCATTATACCTCTCGCATAGTTAAAAAATAAAATAATACTCCTAACAGTTAACAGTTAACGTTTGGTTGCGCGTGTGAGTGCATGTATACATATACATGCACTCACACGCGCAACCAAACGTTAATATTATTATCATACAATAAAACTTGTTACCGTTTACTCGTTCACACACACACACTCATGTACGCTTCTGACATGTTGACAATCTACTTAATGTTATGTAATGGGGGGCCTGGAGATCTATAGTACAGGCCTCGACTTAGTTTAGACTCCAGATCTCCTACAAATTACGAATTTCTTCAACTGTAAAATGTATCACATGAAGTAATTTGTGGAGATGAAATAAATATCTTCATTATTCTATTTATCAGTGAAAAGGCTTCTTATATTTTTTATCTTGATGGTATTAACTTTAATAATGAAAAAATACCTTATATATTTATTAGTCTACAAAATGCAATTAATACGTACAATTCAAGTCAGATCATAACCCGCCCTCGTCGCTCCCGGTGCAAAGGTGCCCATGATACTGGCAGCATTGCCTCGCTGAATTGCAACGGACATCCTTTGCACCAGAAACGAGCCGGAGCGGAAGTCACCACTTTTAATCCCTAACTCGGCAACCAATCTCCGCAATTAAATCTTTAGCTTCCGACCCCCAACTGCCCAAAGTGTCCACCGCAACGGGCACAAAATAATAATTCATCCCCATTGCGGCGTATTTTAATTGCTTCCTACTAGCGGTAGCCTCCACCGCCGCTGCCGGAGCGTGGACGGTGCGACTCAGATGTGAGGCCGCGACTGTGCTTACGCATGTAGCGTTCCATACCAAGCACTTGCCGTTTTTCTACGGCACTAAAGTCAAGCCATCCTTCCGCTTACCGTCAGTTCTGCTGAGACATGGTACCACCATGAGGCATGCTACCACCATGGCACCGCAGGTGCATCTATGTGGTTCGCACACCTTGCAGCCCAGGCGGAGAGCCACTGCCACACGCAAAGAGTCGCCGTGTAGCAAGGTGCCCAAGTGAGGCGATGGGAGATGTAACCATGCCCCTGACTCTGACTGCCATACGGCCCTCAGTCTCGCCAGATCGTTGCGCCTAGCAGTATCCAACATTTGTTTAAGGAGTCCCTTAGCTCCAACGTCATCCTATGCTCACATGACGTATAGGGTCACTGGACATGGCTCACCTGTGTTGACGGCCGACCATGCCGATACCGCCTCAGACACATAGGGTATGCTCGCCCTATCACCATTTGGAGAGAGTGTGACAGCGACAAGGTCCGCAACCCAATGCGCCGTAGGCCGCGGCAAGTTGTTGGATGCGCAGCAGAGGACCGGTTATTGCGGACCTTGAGGGAGGCCTATGTCCAGCAGTGACGTCTTTTGTCTGACACGATGATGATGATGCGGCCAAAGTTACAGTTATGATGTCCTTACATATGTATGTACGTACACTTGTATATCTGAATGGTTATGATGATACTTCACAAAATTGTTAATAGGTTCGTATTGACGCAGTACTTAAAATATAAGTAGTCAAGGCTACAGGCTCACAGTTGAAGAGCGCTTTTGATAACCTTTGTATTATTTTGCTACACGTGCAAAAATACTTAAATATGTCATTGAGTTACAAGTGATGACGGTATTTCAAATAAATTGAAAAAACATTATTTGAATGTAAATAGTAACATTAGATTTATATACCTTTCTTACCTTTGGAAATATATAAATGCAGAACAGCGACAGGGCTGTTATAGGGTTCCGTACCCCAAAGCAAAAATCAGAACTCTTGTAGGATTTTGTGGTCTGTCTTTCTGTCCACGCCCTTTATCTCGAGAACGCAAGGTGGATTGGGTGTGGATTACATAGAAGACGAAAATGCGTGGGATTAATTTAGCGCAGGCTATTTCTTAAAGAAAAATATGGTGTGTGTTTTTATTTTTATTATTTTCTATTTTAAATGTTTCAGTTCATTTTCTCTTTTATTCGAGTTTTTTGCTTAATCATGTTTTCTACCTTTTAGTCCTTAATAACGGACATACTGGCACACATCAAAACAATGTTGTGGTATATTTGTATCTATCTGTAAATTGCAAAAGAGTGGCCATGAGCTTGATTGCCCTTTCTTCTCATAAGGCTTAACCCCTTAAAAACAGGCGGTTATAGATCGGCACAGGCATATCATAGATGTTGTGTAAGTTTAATTTTGATTATATTTATTTTACTTACTATTTGACATAACAGAGATTATTGCTATTGTGTGTGTAGATCTATGACTTTAGAGTCTACATAATTTTTTTTTTCATTTTTTTTATGAAATAAAGGTAGTTTGAGTTTAAATCACATAAAAAAAAGTCTTTATTTAAAGTACGGAATCAATCATCGAGGTATAATTTCACTTATAAAACACAATAATATAAATATTTATAGGTTTTGAAAACTGCATTTCGGCAAAGCTCGGAAAAATTTGCGAGACAAGATTCCGGAACTATACATAATATCATCATCATCATCATCATCAGCCTATCGCAGTCCACTGCTGGACATAGGCCTCTCCCATTGCACGCCACTTAGATAAATTTTATGCTTCTCGCATCCAGCTCCTGCCAGCCATTTTGCGCAAACCGTCACTCCACCTGGCCTGTGGGCGTCCTACACTACGTTTGCCGAGACGCGGTCTCCACTCAAGAACTCGTTTTCCCATACGGTTGTCGGTTCTGCGGCTAATATGGCCAGCCCACTGCTACTTCAGCTTGCTGATCCGGTAGGCTATGTCGGTAACCTCATTCCCGATGCGATCCCTTAGAGAAACGCCGCCATAATATGTACCTACAAATTTGTACGGAACCCTCGGTGGGCGAGTCCGACTCGCAATTTTCCGATTTTTTTTTAAACTATAGAGACTAAAATAGCAGACGGGTTACCTGATAGTAAGTGACTAGACCACCACCCATGTACACAAATGCGTTGCCACCATTAAAAAGTGCCATTAAAAAGAAACATGAAAAATGGGTAAAGAAAAAAGTAGGTAGTAGGAAAGTAAAATTAACCAGGGTAACACATAATTTAACCAAATATTTATTTTGTTCTATACATATAAAACCTTTGCCTAATAAACGGAACATTCACACACAATTAAAAGTTTCCAGTTTTAATTAATTTCTAATCTAGTTTATAATTGCCTAATAAACAAAGACCCTTGAATTTGTGAACTGTAATAAAATTAAAACAAAAAAAAATAAAAGGGATAATTTCCAGGCTATCCCTTTTTCTTCTATTCTTAATATACAAGGTTCCTTTTTTCTACTTATTAATTCAAATTGTTATAAAACATGCATTGTTCATTCATGAAATCCTGTAATTATAGCCAAGGTTTGTAATTTGAATGAGTCCAATTCTCTATTTATTAATACTCGTAAGATGGCTACAGCTGAGTTTTTAAAGGCTACATTAAAAAAAACAGGAACCACATGATATTTTTCTAAAAAGGTAAATTGAAATTTGCTTAGTCTACACTCAAAGCTCTGAAGGATCCAGGCATTCCAACATATTGTTCATTAAAAACACCTGATTGTCTGCATGTTTCGTCTGTTTTAGCTTTATTCATTTCCAGGAAGAAATCCACGTTGTCCTTAGAACAAAAATTCTCCAAACATCTCTCTGTAATATCAAATAACTACATCAAATTACCTATATGCATAATTTCATCTAATCTAATGACTTGCGAAATATTTAAATTATAATAAAATAATAGTACATTTTGTAAATAGTCTAATAAACACTGAATTTTTTTTTATAACAAACTGAGTCTTCAAACTCTGTCAAACGTTCTTAGGTAATAAAACCAAAAGAATATATTTCTCCATGATCATTTTATACTATTCTTGTATAATTTTCTTCATTACTAAACTATGACTGAGCCATTCCATTCTAGGGAATTATATTTTTTTTAAAAACGGGTGTGCTATAGACCACACGACTAAAATAAAACTTCTTGGCTATGAGAGAAAGAGGTAAAGAAAATGTGTCTCTTTCTTTACCCTATAGTAATATACGAAACCTAACTCTCACTCTTTCTATGTACTGTTTTTCAAGATACTAGCATATTTGTCAAAATGGGAACATTAGGGGAATGGGAGTGGCCCGGGAACGGGCCAGGTACCGCAGGCGACTCTGTTATCTGATCTGATCTGATCTGATCTGATCTGTCACTCTAGCAGAAGCAGGCCGGGGTGGCGGCGAGCGCGTTGCGAAGCGCGCTCGCTTCCAGGGAGCACAGGGAGCATGGGGTTCCCACACGCGGGGGGTTCGTCTACTCGTCTGTAGATGACCCGAGGTATGTCGGGGTACCAGGGACTTCCTGTCTAGGGTATATCTGGTTCCCCGGCTATTAGTACCCGAGACGGCGTGCGGTTGTTTTAGTCGGTTCGAGTCCGACATGCCACATGGTGGTATCCGAGGGGATTTCCGCACGGAAAAAAAAAAAAAAAAAAGGGGAATGGGAGTATCTTGAAAAAGTGTGATAACTTTCCCTAAAAGGGAAAATTGGGAGTAAATTAGAAGCAAATGAAGTTAATTATTAAGTATTTGTGAATGTCGCATTTAGTCTTAATAATGTGTAAATTATTCACAGCATAGTTACCATAGAGTGCCCTTAAAGGCTTTTCTTTTCCGCCAAAATCTTCAGGCAACATATCTTTTTCAATGACTTCATGCAAACTATCTAAATTCTTAACTACGTCGATTCTTTCCCCAAGTTTAGCACTAAGTGTTTGTTTGAATAGTGAAACCAATGAATCCACCATCTTAGAACCTGACATGATAAGAATTTTTTTAATTCTCATACCGTATCCCTCCTAAAAGACAAATATAGGTACATAAGACAAATAAATTAATTTTGTTAATTAGATATTTTGCATTGTTCGTTAGTGTGTGCATATTCTACGACTAGTCTTGAAAATAACTGGAGAATCTAAATCAATATAAACTTCATCATCACATCAACAGCATATAATAGTCCACTGCTGAACATAGACCTCTCCTTAAAAAGGAGGTTTTGGCCTACTATGCCGTATTGGCACCCAGGGTGGTTTTTATAAGAAAAACAATTTCACCAGTTGGCATTTTCATCGGATGATGACAACATGTAGTTGTAATAAAAAAGAGCAGGTTTAACAAAATGTGTTAAACCAGTGCTTTAGTGTAAATTTATTTCAATTTTAATCGGTCTCGACCGCGAACGCGGTCACCGTAACGATCGAGTGGATGTGAAATAAAGTTGCACTTAGGCCTCTGTATAAGTACTCTAGGGTTTACAAAAGAGGAATACTTACAGTCATCAATGTAAATATATGTTTAAGATTCATTGGACTAATTTTAGTCACAAAGTTTAAAATATTAATATCCCTATAGTCGCAAATGAGAACAAATCCAGCATTGTAATCATTTCTTTTACAGTATTCACTGGCCTAAAAAAAATTAAACAATGCATTAAAAAACTGTTTATTTCTGATAATAATTGTATTACATAGTAAAAAAACTTGACATACCACAAATCGGCTGTATTCGTGGTGTGTCATGTCTTTTTTATTTCGTTATATTTTTGATGGTCGGCTACAAGCTAAGTGAAGGTATGTTGTCCCATTTGAAGTTCAAAAAGTTATAGAAACGTGAAAAGTAATGAAGAATATAAATGAGATGTTTTGTCAGTTAAGTGAGATTAATTAATAATGTCTACATCTATTTTTAAATAATAATCTAAACCGAGTCCGACCGTCTGACCCAAAACTATACAGAGCTTATGCTACGGAAACAACGTAGCTGATAAACATACTTATATATTTCTAAATACATACATATGATAGATGAATTACACCCGGACACAGGACACATGATCGTGCTAATCAGACCACTATTTGTCTTGGGTAGGAATCGAACCTCTAGTCTTGGTCAGTTACTTATTAGATGTACACTGACAAACCCATGGTAACACAACACCGTATTTCCCCCTTGAGCAATCTTGCTTTGATCAAGGGATCAGGAAACGTTGCCAAGGATAATTGAGATCGGGCCGCATCCTATACTATTAGATAAATATGATTAGCAATATACTTTATTGTTTACTTTATTACATGTGCTTGTTATACTTTATTACATAGCCTTGTTAAATTTTCATAATAATTAAACGACTATGGCTACAGTATTATACTACTGTAGCCATCGTCATTTTATACACTGTGTCATTAACACCGACATCCGATCTTACATTCCATATATTCATAAAGTAAGAATAATATACAGTAGTGAAAAATACACTGGTTGTAAGTTTGAACTGCAGCAAATTCACACAAATATCACTTTTAATTATAAATTATATTATACTAGTAATTATATGATATATTATAACATTCTGTTCTTTTTATTTTCTCCCGCTTTAGAAAAATGATTCGTGTCGCCGTGGACATTACAAACATACATGAAACGGACACAAAGAACACACAGACTCAGAACAACGATTTATCAATCACACAAAATGTAGTCCCATGTGGAGTACGAACCCACAACACTCATCGTAGTAAGAAGCGATGTGGTGATCGCTTAAACCAATACGCCATCCGTGCACTCGAGTTTACGAGTTTCATATTATATAATTAAAGTTTACTCAACAATAAAAAAGCTATAAAATATTTCACCAGTTAAATGAGACTTAAGCCAGGCCTTAACACAAATAGGCCGACTCGACCACAATGATACCACGACCTCATAGTAACTTGGAGCCCCTAACTCCACTGTCCTTAATTTGTGAGTTTATTATCCATGCTTCTGAGTCTATGGGAGGCGGTTGTCACTGCCAGCAGGTGACCCGTCAGCTAGCTTAGCCCGATAGCAAAAAAAAAAAATATTAAAATACTTACCACTACAATATACTTGTAGTAAGTTTGTACCAAGTTAGAATCAAAGTTATCAGATAGTATTTTCAACATATATACTCTGTTATGTTCCTTCGTCAGCTTTGGTAGGTGTGCTTGGATGCTGGAAATGTAAATCAGTATAAGTAGGTGCTAACAGATATAGCCAAAATTTCGAAAATTTAAATACTTGTAATTTATAATTAAAAATAGCCCTTGTTTTCTGTAATGAATATTCCACATTAATAATTTAAATGCCTAAGTGTGTCTGTCTGTATGTCTGCTACCGTTTCATGCTTAAACTGCTGAACCTATTTAGATGAAATTTGGTACAGAGATAGTTTGAGTCCCGGGAAGGGAAATAGGATAGTATTTTTTCACAGAAATCATTCTTCAAGGGGTGAAAGGGGGGTGGAAGTTTCTAAGAGGAATCAATAACTGCTGAACCGATGTGGATGAAATTTAGTTTGGAGATAGTTTGATTCTTAAGGACGGACATAGGCTTTTTGCAAAGTCCCCAGACGTGGTGAATACTTACACAAAATCCTCTAAAGGAGTAAAAATCTCTTTCGTGACGGTAGTCGGAAAAAACTCAGGCATTAAAGTTCTAAGAGTACATAGTTTGTCTAGTTTTTGTTTTGCACGTTCTATCGAACCTTTGGCAGTTACCAGAGTCGTTTCCAAATATATTCTTGCTGTAAATTAAAAGCAAACATTTAATTCTTAAATAATATAATATTCAGTATACCCCATATATGTGTTGTGTGATGTGGTGTGGTGCGATACGTCTGGTGACGGATTAAGAAAACGAAGTGTCACTACCCCTGTTCGTCCCACGGGTGTCTTAAGAGCCGACTAAAGGAGCAAACTACGCAAAGAGCTTCGCTATAGCGACACAATTAGTCAGATTATTTTGACTGTCACCGATTGCAAAATATTATTATTGGTAACAGTCGTAACAATAGAAAACAAATGAATTAAATGAGTACATAATTATTTAAAAATAAATTCTTCAAAAATAATATAATAAATTAAATTGTATTATATAACAGCTAGTGACAGCTCACGATTGACATAAATTTGGAGTTATTGCAGCCAGTATCACTTTATTATATATTTTAAATACACATATGAATATAGATCGAATACATGTTTTATTGTATAAAAAAGTTGGAGCAGATATCTATTACAACAAAAAAGAATACCTTAAACTATTCCGAGAAAAAATAAAAAAAATTAGGTTCAACGAACTACGATTAGCAATAAGAAAATTACCAAAGTTACACATTGTTATTTAGTATTATAGTATAGAAAACGAATGATATTATTTTAAATTATATATTTTAGTTCGAATCACTTGTTATAATTTAAAATTCAAATTGTTGCACTCACGGATGTCCTTTTTAACGAAATGGTTCTGCATTTTCACCCATTCTTCCAAAAGATCCAAAGCCTCATCAATTCTTCCTGGTTTATCTAAATTTATTTCTTTTCTAACATATTCTACAGTATCAGGATGTAGTTCCAACAGCCTATTTTTCGAACTCTCCATTTTCACGGCAACGAGCAACTATCAAATGAATCATAGAGTATGTATTCAAAGCTTTATATACAGATAAAATTGATGAGGGCATCGATGGTAGTTAACTGATTATTGATCGCGGTTTTGTCTATTTTGTTACACGATGTCAAGTCAAGATTTTGGTACTTTTAAAAGTAATTCATTGAGGCATTAATAAACAAAAGCAGCTGTGTTTTCGTTATTCACTTTGACTAATATGCTTGCAAGAAAGGGAGAAAAAACAGATAGAATCATGTTTTGACCTTTCGTTTTGTATTGACAATAAAGGTGCTAATAGTTGTTTCAACTTGGAAGAAAATTAACTAAGACAGACCATAATATTTATCAGTCGAATTGACAAAGTCTTCGATTTTTAAAGTTGATTGTAAGTTTTAAATTTTGTTAGTAAATAAAAAACTATGTATATCTTTTTGCCTGAAGTTAATTAACAATATAGGAACTTAGAATTTCGAGTAATTGAAATAGCTTTTAGGTAGAGTTAATAGTTATTTGAGTCTGTCAATAGTTTAAATCATGAAATGATACTTTCCGAGAGCAAATGCACGAGTTACTTCAATAATAAAGATCACTCATAGGTTTGTTTATAATATTTTAGCTGTTCTCTAAGTACCTACTATACTGAGATCCCGTCAACGGAATATGATTTAATAGTAATGATACTATCCGTGAACAAAAACCGTTTCACACAATAAAAAATCGAAATCTAATTAAAATCTCGTTGTTAGGGTTTCGTATCCAAAGGGTAAAACGGGACCCTATTACTAAGACTAAGTTGTCCATCCGTCTGTCTGTCTGTCTGTCACCAGGCTGTATCTCATGAACCATGATAGTTAGTTGAAATTTTTACAGATGATGCATTTTTGTTGCCGCTATAACAACAAATACTAAAAACAGAATAAAATAAATATTTAAGGGGGCTCCCATACAACAAACGTGTTTTTGTTGAAGTTTTTATAGGTAATGGTACGGAACCCTTCGTGCGCGAGTCCGGCTCTCACTTGGCCGGGTTTTTATTTTAATACGATTAAAAATAGAAAACTACATTTAATTTTCCCACCTATGTGCGCCGCTGATAAAGATTTAGATTGCCATATCAAGGATATCAACCTAATCATTATCTTTCTTGGTCTTAGTTCTTGTAAACTATGTACATAAATATCCGAGCCAGTTGATGACCCCGTTCTAGAGGAATCTCCATTCACAGGAGTCGAGTCTTGCAATATTATTTACCATACTCTGCTTCGCTATACCCTTTTCTTAATCCTGTTCACTTTTTTCCTGTCCTACATTAGCAATCCACCGGCCTGATGTTAATTCTCCTAATGAATATAATTCATTAGGAGAATTAACATCAGGCCGGTGGATCGTTATAAAAGAAACCAGCCCAAACCTTTGTGTGTGGTGACGGATTAAGAATACAGTGTGTCACCACCACTATTCATCCCGTAGGTGTCGTAAGAGCCGAAGACGCAAGACAGTAGCACTGTATCAACCCGTCTGGCCATGATGATATGAAACTTTTTGTAATTTTACACTTTTGTATGGTATAGGTTGAAATCAAACTGCTGGGTATTCGATAGCAATTGACTTTCGCCGCCCATGGATAGCTGAGCTATCGTTGTCACCCTTTAAGCCCTTCTCAGAATCAAGAGGAATGGGGTTCTGGGGCTCTGGTAATCTAACACACTTCTTGAAAAGCAATGAAAGAATTCCTTAACTCCAGTTTTGTGTGAGGCCGTGGTATCACTCCCATTTGTACTGGAGTATAGCTCTCCCGTGCTCCCACTCACCAGCGCTTCATGGACTTTAAATAAAATTGAAAAAGGGGGAAGAAACTGATGATAATGACGATACATACATAATAAAGGTATATTAGTATTCTTATCTATATACATCACTCTAATATAACTTACATTGAATATCTGTAGAATGTGAATAGATTTATCTGCTAACTTTATAACCAAGGCGTGCTTAATTTAGAGCACTAATCGCACGTTCCTTGCCAGGATATATAAATAAATTTCGCTTATTCTGAGTAGTGACGGATTAAGAATACGGAATGTCACTACCCCAATTCATCTCGTGGGTGTCGTAAGAGCCGACTAAGGGCACAAAACAAGCAGGACACCAGCACTGCAAAAAGAAGGTAAACTTGACACAAACCCTTTTTTTTTTTTTTTTTTTTAACGTGTGGAAATCCCCACCCCTCCGGGGTTTGCGGCGGGGTGGTGTGTCGGACTCGGACCGACTAAAACCACACGGTGTGCCACTCTGCGCCTGTAACAGGAGGGATCCGGGAACAGCTGTTGTTAAGACATCCGGACCCCTCCTAGCGCCAGCCCGCTCCTGGTGCGGGCTCCGTCTCAGTGTTGTTCCTCTCTATAGGCGACGTCCGGCACACGCGGACGCCGCCCCCTCGCGGCTGGCCAACTAATGCGGGTGGAGGGGAAACCCACCCCGTCCACCCGCGGCCACACTCAGGGCGGCATGAGGTTGTGGTAGGCGGGCCTCCGCCGCCCGGTTCGCCGGCGGCGGATCGGGTCCGAGTGGAGGTCGTCCTCCCGGGCCCTCTCCGCCGCCTCCTTCCGCGAGATTACTACCTCGCAGAAGGTTGCGACCGCGGTAAAACAACTGTCGCTACCGGCCATGGAGCGTACTACGGCCGGTAGCGAGAGATCCACTCCGATGACTGCAGTGAGGGCCCGGCGCTGCGCCGCCCATGCGGGGCAGACCGCCAGCGTGTGCTGGGCCGAGTCCTCACTGCAGTCGCAGTGGTGGCAGGCGGGACTCAGTTCCCTCCTAGCGACCGTGTGCAGGTACTTTCCGAAGCAACCATGCCCGGAAAGCACCTGCGTGAGCCGGAAGGAAAGGGTCCCGTGCTGCCGCCCTGCCCACTCGGCGATGACCGGCTGGAGAGCCTCCACGGCGGCAAAGCCAGCGCGTGGAGTCTCCAGCCGGAACGACCAACGAGCCATCGTGGCTCGGCGAGCGGCTTCGCGCCACTCGCGCACATCCTCGGGCGGAGGGCGAAATCCGCTCTCCGCCCGGAAGTCAGCCACTCGCCGATAAACTTCGGCGAGCACTTCCGCCTCCAAATCCCACGGGGGAGTTCCGGCCAATGCGCATGCCACCTCCGTCGAAACGGTGCGGTAACCGCGTATGGCTCTGACCGCCATTACCCTCTGAGGGCGCCAGAGGCGTACCCTATTCTGGGCGGTCAGAGCCGCCGCCCACACCGGTGCACCGTACAGTGCCATTGACCGGACAACCCCCGTGTACAGCCGTCTTGTCGCGACGCTGGGTCCACCCATATTGGGCAAGAGTCGCCCTAGGGCAGACGCAGCGCCGACCAGCTTTGGAGCAAGCTGTCGGAAGTGCTCGTCGAAGAGCCACCTCCCGTCGAGGATCAGGCCCAGATATTTCATCTGGGCCCGAACCGGTACGAGGACCGAGTTGACCACGATGGAGGCGCCAGGGGGTGGACCACGACGGGGCCCATGGAATAACAGGGCCTCCGTCTTATCTAGGGCCACCCGTAAGCCCAGCGCCTCAATGCGCCCGACCACCAGGGAGACTCCCCCTGTGGCCAGGCGCGCCGCCTCTTGGAAGTTTGCCCCCCGGGCTGTCACGAGGGTATCGTCTGCGTAACAGATTACACCCAGCCCGGGGGGGAAATCGGCGCGAAGGGCCCAGTCGTACCCTATGTTCCACAAGAGGGGTCCAAGAACAGACCCCTGTGGAACACCGCACGACATGGGCCGACAACTTGACACAAACCCTATACCAACCCGTCTGGCCAGCTTGATATAGTAGGCCAAAACCTCTTTTCTAAGGAGAGGCCTATGTCCAGCAGTGGACTAGTAAAGGCTATTGATGTGATGTGATTCTGAGTACTCCCATGGTGGAAAAACGGTTGCTGCGGACTTGCATATTACTGAATATAACAAAATTGTTAATATGCTTGTCGTATATCCTTAATAACGTCTTTGGCATCAACGTCACATATTATTCGTGCTTTGAAACTTAATTGCACATTACAACATTAGAAATTATTCATACAAACACCTTAGTGATCTTCTTGATTTCATTTATTTATTAAATAATGGCAGCTCAATGGAAAATGATAAAGGGATATCTACGTCACTTAATGATATAGATTTATATATTATTGTTTTATTTTTATGGAATAGGGGGCAAACAAGCAGACGGGTCACCTAATGGAAAACGACTACCGCCGCCCATGAACGCCTGCAACTCAGGAGTTCCAAGAGCGTTGCCAGCCTTTGAGGAAAGAGTTCTTTTCTTGAAGGTTTGAAGGTCGTATCGGTCCGGAAATACCTCAGCCGATAACTTGTTCCACAGATTGGTAGTGCGAGGCAAAAAGTGTAAAAATGTAGAGTGGTTAAAAATATTCGATTATAAACTTTGCTAGATAGGCTGTCAAAGCTGGGAAAGCGCTCATGAAAAAGAGTAAACTACGTTCCTACGCCGTGCTTCACTGGACAGGTTCGATTTGCATTGCGAAATTAATTTTATTGCAATTGCATAGTTTGTACAACAAAAGTGTTCAGGACTTATAAAGGTCCATCTAATCCAACAAACAGATTTTTAACAATAAGTCATATCAGTAAAACTAAGCTAACAACTATTTTGTAAATTAATTTAGATTTATCGCCATTTTGATTTTAACATGGGTGTTGCTAGTTAATGAAACTTAATCTTTTTTTTAGTGCTGATGTTGAGATTTTATTGGTAGGAGGCAATTTAAAGTACATCCGACCGTTTGAAGATTTATTTACTAAACTCATTGAATGCGACTTGAAAAATCTGAATTGCTGTTTTGTGAAATTAATTGTATCAAATGACTCTACATCACTATAAAAGTTAGCATAAAACTATGGACCCTGGTCGGAACGAAGTTACTTTCGCTTTTTGGTAGACGTTTCCTATAGAAAAAAGTCTTGTTACACATTTTTCGATCTCGCTCCTATCCGCTCAGATCCAGTATAACAAAGTAGAACTTTGTAATGCTGGTGTAACATAACTGCAAGATGCAAGGTACACCAGCATTACAAAGTTATTCTGTTTGTCTTTTAGTTAGTTGTTGTTTATTAGTTGTTTTGTATAATTCTAATCTCTCATCATAATCGTCCTCCCCTTTTCTCAAATTTAGTCATTTATTTATTTTTAGGTCAATCTTTCTAGACATTTCATGTTTTAAGCTACTAAGATCTAACAGTCTACATAAGGTGGTAATTAGATAATAATATATAAATAACATTTCGGTCAACCTTTAAAAAAAATATGTAAAGCATAACACATACACACACTAACGCTTTTATCCCGAAGCAGTAGGTAAGCAGAGGTGTATCTATTGACGTTTGTGGACGTAAAATAATAAGAAAGATCTGACATCTGACACACAACGCTATCTAGTTTTAAACTAAACAGATCTTGTACTATAAGAGCTAGATCATCTGATGGAATACTTATATTGTTTTTTCTGTAAACACATACATATTATACATAGAAAACACACTCTGAAACCAATATTTGCAGATCATACAAACATTCGGTCCGACCCGGGAATCTAACTCGAGACCTCAGCACAGCAGTCGCATACGCTACCATTGCACCACCGAGGCAGTTAGCAGGCAGTCAGACTTAGTGAGGCAGTTATAGAATTATTAAGTTCATACCATATGTTTATAGAAAAATCAAATTATATATTTCGATGACAAAAAATTATAAATCTAAAAGTTGTTACGTAATACAACCATCTTTTTTTAAAGGTACATGTAAAGAATATACATAATCACAAACGAGTATTATTTATATGTATGAATTATTATTAGATAGCCACCAGTCATTTGTGTAAACATTCTTAAATAAATATTTCGATGTAGACAGTGCTCAAGGTGATACAAGCCAGAGGACTATTGAAGCTATTGTGGACAGGCACTTGACCTATGAACGCGTACGTATTAAAATTAATTTATATTTCATACATTACGACGTTAATTCAAAAGGTACTTAAATTCATAAAATTGTAAGTTAATTTGTAAATTAATAGTTTCATTGTTTAGGTAATATTATTGATTTGAGATTGAGAATTATTGAATTTTTTTTTAAAACTTGATTGCGTGAAAATGTTTTCTTAAAATTTATTTTTTTAAATTGGTTGTAAGTTTTTAAAATTAAAATCTGACGATTAAGAGGAATCCGTGTAGTGACGTAGCGGAATTTCACCGCAATTCAGCCCGTGGTGGGTGTCGTAAGAGCCGCAAAACAACGCGGACACCAGCACTGCAAAAAGAAGGAAAACTTGACACAAACCCTATACCAACCCGTCTGGCCAGCTTAGTATAGTACCCCCTTACTAAGGAGAGGCCTAAGTCCAGCAGTGGACTATTAAAGGCTGTTGATGTGATGTGAAGAGGAATCAATAGCAAAAATGTATCAAACCATTTAGGCTAAAGGGCGTGCTAAAAAAGTACATACACACATACTAGGGATGACCTGTGACTAATTTACAAAATCACTGCGACTTATGGGTATAATAACGCTAGCGCCAGACTTGTGTAAGGTCTAAATCTAAAATAAAGGCCGTAGTCTTTGATAAAAAAAAAAACAATATATTTGGTTTTTTCCTTGCTTAAGTTTTGATGCGTCCGTGTGGTGACGGATTAAGAATACGGAGTGCCACCACCCCTATTCATCCCGTGGGTGTCGTAAAAGGCGACTAAGGGAACTAACGTAGGACAACCAGTACGGCAAAGAGAAGGAAAACTTGACACAAACCCTATACCAAGTCGTCTGGTCAGCGTGGTATAGTAGGCTAAAACCTCCTGTCTAAGGAGAGGCCTGTGTCCAGCAGTGGACTGTTAAAGGCTGTTGATGTGAAGTTTTGATGGCATTTATCTTTGTCTATGACCAAATCACAGTAGTGATTGACATGAAGACACTCTAATAGCGAATCAAATAAAATAGTAGAAAGGTTCTACTGTCCTCCTTCTGCCTCTTTGACTAGAACATTGTTACCAAAGCCAATTTGTTGGTCAAGTCGAACCATATAAGACCAAAGACAGATGAGTTACCAACAGCTACTGAAGAGTTAATCAAAACAATCGTAGGAATTGAATAATACCGGGGATTCACAGAAAACGGATGCTAATTCTTAGTACATAGGCCTCCCCAAGTTTTGCTACAACAAGGGGTCTTGTGCTTCCCGCTTCCAACACCAGGTCACAATATATTATTGTTATTTTTTTTTTACTGGTTGGGTAAGGTTACCATATTCAACGGTCATTTTTAGGTCTTGTGTTGTAGATGCTCATGGGCGGCGGTGGGCACCTGAAATCAGGTAACTAATTTCCTCGTTTGCCACCTTATATAATTAAAAAAATCTGCTCTAACATATGTATGTACTACGTATAAACTATATGTTAGTATACACACTTATACAAAGTACCATTTCGATATGACGTTAGTTAGAATTCAGTTAAATCTCAAGACTTAGGTCTTAGACTCCAAGAATTGCTTAAAATTGTTACGAGAGAAGAGAGAGACAGCAGAGTATACTTAGAAACTGTTGAATAGGTCCCACTGTTTGTCATTTAGTAAATGGTTAAATGGTATCTGGGCATACGCAGTCATTCACTATGGGGAGAAATATCGAGATAAAGTATGTACTCTAAAAGTTCAACAAAAACTTCTATTATTGCATTAAATTGCCTTATTATTAATAATAAAGAAGTTCGTAAGTGATTCCCTCTCTTTCTTATTTAAAATCTTAAAAGATATTTGGTTTTTATGCTCTATGTTATTATCATGTAATGAAAATACATTATATTCCTTAAATGATACTTTTTAAAATGCCTATAGATCTTGTAGAAGACACTAGGTTTTCAATTGAAGTACCTAAAAAAAATCTGCAAAATCTTTTACCCTAGCAGAACGTTGATCTATTTGTGGTACTAGAGTATTTTAACTCGATATTTTAGCAAAGTTGTTTAAAGTTGCTTAAGAATTCAGCAATTCTTTTTGTACAACATCGATACCAAACAAAATATGGGTACAAAAATCCTTACTTATTTCATACTAATAGTGTAAATGCGAAAGTGTGTCTGTCTGTCTGTCTTAAGGGGGTGTAAGTTTGTATGGGATATCAATAACCGCTAAACCGATTCAGATGATATTTGGTATGGAGATAATTTGTTTCTTGAGAAAGAACATGGGTTTAACCGACAAACACGCGGGCGGAGCCGCGGGTAAAAGCTAGTATCCTATGACACTATACATTTATTAAAAACTAGCTTTTGCCCGCGGTTCCGCCCGCGTGTATGTTCGTTATCGCTTTAAAAAGTAGCCTTTTACTCACTGATGATACAGCTTTCCATTGGTGAAAGAATTTTTGAAATTGGTTTAGTGGTTTAGGCCTAAAAGCGTAACAAACAAATAAATTAACTTTCATATTGATACTCTTGTATAGTATTGTTATCTTTCTATAGAAAATGGTTTTGCATTTTCACTCATTCTTCTAAAATTTTAATACCTTCTTCTATTCTTCCATATTGCACCATAAAAATTAAAAAAACTAATTAAAATGATAAAAAAAAATACAGCAATACATTTCAGTAAATAAAAAATAATAATGGTTCAACGAATGTGTGTTCATCTGCCATTAATAAAAATATAAAAATCTACAAATTGGCGCATGAAAATAAAATAAAATGGAACTAATAAAAAGCTTTAATAAACGGCAACTGGCTATTTTTCAACACTAAGAAAGTTTAGTCGAAAAGTGCTGATGAGTTTCACATTCCTTCTGTTCATAAGTTCATAGTTCATACTCTTTGCCTCAATAACTGTACAAGGCTAATGATTTCATGTTTATCAATATAAATTGTTTTTACTTATATTGTATATTTAATATATATGTATTTGTATGTATGTGTGTGTATGTATAATTATTTAATATATATATATATTTTAACACTACTTTAGTTTCAATACACCTAGACTACCCACTGTTTCTTCTCATCTACTGTCGATTTGTCAATCCAAAGGTTGCCTGTAAGAAATAGCTGTTAGCAATAAGGCCGCCCATTGTACATATCTGTCTGTAATATTTAACCAAGATACTGTAATTGGTGTACAATAAAGCTTATTCTATTCTATTCTATTTCTTGTAAAACACTTCATTGACCTCAAGTTGAGTTGTACAATAAATTAAACTCCGCTTTCTCTCTAATGTTTTATTCTTATTTTAGACAATTCTTGATAACTTCTATAATAATTTTGCAGTATTTTCTTAGTATAGTTTTCCTTTGCTATGGAATATTTTTTGTAATTAATAGTTTTTTATAAGATAATAACTAAACAAAATTTAAATTAGCATATTGTTAGTCTACAGTCTACAGTTTCCATTTAATTTTTATTAAACTTGTCGACTGCTTTGCAAGATTCATTTGTGTTTGCCTTGATCATCTCCTCGAAATAGTCTAAAAACTCTTTAGAACTAACTGTATCTATTTAGTCATCTATAATTATACAAAATAGTAAATTTTTAGCACCTTAATACATTGCAGTATAAAATATTACAGGGGTTTAATGGAGTTTTTTTATAGTAATGGCCAACCGAGTATAAGGGTCACCTGGTAGTATCACTGTTTGTATTCTACATTGTATGTATCCTATCATAGTCGCAGAACAGAGGAGAGCTATCGAACTGCTTAATAATCTATTGCGTACAGATCAGGATGTTGATACGAGTATATTCAGTAATAAGCCAAATATAATGTCTGTAAGAGTACTCCTGCATTTGAATTTGTCTTAATATAATTATTTACTTGGAATATAATTATGGTAATGATATTGGTGGTAATAAAATTATGTACTTGTTTTTGTGTTTCAGACAATTATGTTAATTGTTGTACTATAATTGTTATTCAAAGCTCTGCCGTGAAAATCCAAAAGACTATAACTCGACTTACAGTGTTTTGCCTTAACAACGCTCAATCCCCTGTGTAGTACCCCTGATCAACACTTTTTTTTATTCTAAAGTGTGTATTAACACAGACAATAATCTAAAAAATACTGTATTCGATTGAAAAAGTTTAAATAAGTAGTTTAATTAATAATAATAATTTTATTGAGTGGAGGTATAGTACACATTGTAAATGGGAGAGGTGGGTTATTGACTGTTTTACTTACTGCCATCAAAGTTATTATCAGTCGAAGTTCTATTGGATTGATTTTAAGTACAGCGTTCAAGCCGGTTACTTCATTGCAATCCAAAATGAATACGAACCCGGCACAGTAACTGATTTTTTTTAAATAGTCCTCCCTCTAAACAATTTATATTTTTTCCCCCATAGATGGGGCAAAAGAGCAGACGAGTCTTGTGATAGTAAGTATCTACCGCCACCCATGGACATCTGCAACTTAAGAGTTAGTGAAGAGTCAGAGTTAAGGGAGGACTCAAATTGTTTGGTTCTAGTAACCTCATCCACATGAGTTTTACATAGTCGTTAGAATTATGCTGCTTTGTAAAAAACAGTGGTTACATTGCGTTAGTAATATAATAATAGAGGAATGTACGTTGATAACGGGATACAAACCAAATAATAAAAATCAGCAAGCACAACGAGATTATCAAGAAAGGAAAAATACTATTTTAAAACTGCCTTAACATATTTATAATTTCGTCCGTGTGGTGACGGATTTAAAATACGAACTATCAACACCCCTATTTATCCCGTGTAAGAGCCGACTAAGGTAGCAAACTATGCAGGATAACAGCACCGCAGAGCCGCGTACGGACAGACGGACATGGAGAAATAATATTGGTTTCTTGTTTACAGACCCTTCAAAAGAAACATATTACCATTATAAAGTATTTATAAAATCTGAACAATGTCGTAGAATGCAGGTTTTCATCTGATACCAACTTTTTCAGGTGTAAGATCCGGTAGGTAGGCATCTAATCTAGAACAAATGTATTCATTCGTTTATAGATCATCACAATTAGATACAATATTAATTTTAAAAAGACCATTTAAATAAAAGACTTCCTCCGTGCCTGTGTCCCAAACTCCGTTGGAGTCGGCTTTAAGTTTACTACGACACGACTTCTGAACTGAACTGAACTTCGACTTCTTACATGGAGCGACTGCCATCCAACCTCCACAATCCAAGTA
Source organism: Arctia plantaginis (assembly GCA_902825455.1). Lineage (NCBI taxonomy): Eukaryota > Metazoa > Arthropoda > Insecta > Lepidoptera > Erebidae > Arctia > Arctia plantaginis. Next base: position 3,349,430 of record CADEBD010000327.1, on the reverse strand, counting down.
CAAGGCCATATTGAAGTTCTGTAAAAAGACTGTTGTCGAACTTTTTACGGCTCCAAGGATTGCGACAGGTGTTGCGAAACTGACAGTTTGATGTGCACTCCGAGGCACGGAGGGGACACAATGTGTTATAGTTAAACCGCCGTAAGCTTGGCCCTCCTGATGGTTTGGGGGACCCGGGGCGGGGGTGCATTCAGCTAGTACGTCGCTGTCCGCCGGCAGTGACTGACGCGAAAGCATGGCTGTACGTGTTATTTTTCTTAAGACTGCTACACACGGTATTATTTTACAGAGGTTCTACTGTTAAAGTTCTAATAAAGAATATTTATTATTTTACTTAATTTTTTAATTGTATCTGGATATAATTTATATGATAAGGATAAGGTGATTTTATTAAAATTATTTTACAGTATTCAATTTTACAATTAATCATAAAAACTTACAATACACTGATATTATAATACATAGAAATAAATTCGATTTTTATTACATCGTGTGTAGATTAAATCTCAAACAAATAAATCTGAAGATATCGAGTTAGTACATCGTGTCACGTACGAGTATAGCCGAGCGCATCACCCGCCCCGCGTCCCGCAAACCATCAGGAGGGCCAAGCTTACGGCGGTTTAACTATAAGAATGATCACCCATCCATAAACTGACAGGATAGGTTTTCTTAACTTTGCAATATGTTAACCTACTTGGTTATAATTTAGCCATGACATAAAAGAGCATTCGAGCATATTGCCGAAACTGACGCGCGTCAAAAACAGTGATACATTACACAATAGTAAATTGATTTTTGGTGTAGGCACGAAAGCTTAACAAACAAACAAACTCTTCACATTTATAATAAGATAAAATAAGAATTTTAAAACGTGTATAGAAATAGGAATTAGGAATCTCCTCATTATTTCAAGTCGGTAAAGAAAATCAGTAAACTAAGAATATTACATGAATTTCACGTGACAAATTTTGTGTAAAGTAGTCTGCTAAGTTTAACCTTCAGTTTTCTTAATAAAGAACTCTTGAATGTACTTCAGACTTCCATAGTATTCTGGAGGGGCAAAAATTCCTTTGTAACATCAAGGTCTTAAAAGTACATAACTTGTCTAGCTTCCCCTTGGCTCGTTCTACTAGCCCCTTGGCAGTAATTAACATTCTCTCCAAGTAATCTCGAGCTGTAATCATTTTAATTTATTGTGATCTTTCATCTTTGTAGTTGATGTTTTCCGCTATGATGATTTGTATAATTTTGCTACCATAATTAAATCTCATACTAGGTTAATTATTACTTGTTTAGTATCTTAATGTAATTAAGATTTTGTTGTAACGAACAACATTTATTTAGAAAACACTGTATTTTATAAGTTTGTTTTTAAGGTATTTTAAAGGATTGGTTTTTAGATAATTATAATGGTCTTAAAAATAATTAAAAATTGAGCCGTCTGGCAGATGCGAAACATCGAAATTAGAGTGGCAATGGCTCTCCATAAAACGTAGGCGGCACCCGAAACACGGCCTGCTGGTGTGCACGCGACATCTCTCGATGTAAAAGGGTAAGTGTGATTTCAATTCACGCCTATAACATCCACATCTCGCCTCGCTGGTATAAAACCACCTTAACATCGATTTTCTGTAAACTTCCTTTCTAAGTAGAGGCCTATGTTCAACAGTGGACTTTTAAAGGCTGTTGATGGTGATCATTATGATGATGGTATAAGATGGTATAGATTGATCAGAAATAGTAAGTCACAACTACAATTTAAGAGACATCAGTGTATTACCCTTTGAACGCGACCAGTAACCTCACTGACTCGGCAAATACCAACGAAAGATTGGTTTAACACCTATTTTCTCTAAAGACTTTGTATCACTCCGGTCGAGCCGGCCCATATGCGCTGAAAGTCCACGCTCCCACGGATGAGTTGTTATCAGTTAATTTTAAAACAAAAATCTAAAATCTTAAGCTATTAACACAGAATTTGTAAACAATGTGTCTTACATTGTCTTTACATGTCATAGTAACAAAGTAAAATTATTCTTCAAGAATCTTGAATGACGTCAAATGACAAAAAATAACTCGACAATCGGGCAGATTAAAGATAATATTGTAATTAAAATGTTGTAAAAACATTTAATAAGGGTTTTTTTGTAATTAATTACAATATTTAATTTATAATAATTTTGATTGCGGTTCATATTTTCATTAGTTTAAATAACATGGAATTGAATTAACTATTCGTATTGTAAATACACTAATTATTGTCATGAGAGTGTCTCTTGCTATAACAACTTACCAACTTTACCGATAAGGTTTGCATATTTTAAAGTTAAGTAATCATAGCCAGGTCAGTTTATGGATGGGTAACCGTTCTGAACATATTTGTTACAGGCAATCGTAGGTAGGTACCTAAAAAGTCCGACAACAGTCTACAGAACTTTGATATGGCCTTGTAGAGGTCTGGGATTGTAAAGGTCTGATGGCAGTCGCTTCACGTAATAAATCGAAGTTCAGCCGTGTCGTAGTAGACTTAAAGGCAACCCTAACCTGGTTTGGAATGAAGGCTCCAGAGTTTACCCAAAGGTGGTGCCCCGCTGTTGCGGGTAGGCGCTTGGAGGGGTCCAGATGTCTTAATATCCGCTGTTCCTGGACCCCTCCTATATCAGGCGCGAAGTAGCATACCGTGTAGTTTTAGTCGGTTCGATTCCCAATTTCAAACCCCGGTGGGGTGACGGCCCGTGGTTGTTTCCATACATTAGAAAAAAAAAACAAAAGTTTGGAATGAAGGCTCGTAGGATTTGTAATATTTTTGTTTCTATTTAAATATGTTTTTGTATAATTTGATGAAACAGGGTAATGAGGATTACTACCTTTCACACATTTTTAATATTGTATCAGATTTTTTCCTTAGACAACCTAATGGATGAAGTGCTTTGCAAGAGAAATACATATTACAACAAGTGTTAGAAATAAAAAGTTAGGAAAAGGAAAATATTCACAGAATCATGTACATTATTTCATAGTGATTGCACTATAAAAGTTGGCACTTTAATTCCTAAGATGAGTAAATTTAACTTAAAACCATAAAAATATATTTTCTGATTAAAAGAATGCGATAAAAGAAAAAATACGTTAAAAAATTAAGCTTAAAGACGAGAATAGAATAAACACAGCCCAAAAGAATAGAAAAATTGATTTTCTCATGAGAGTGTCTACTTTATATAGTATTCCACCTCAGTACAGATGCATTGCAGATGATATTCTAACTATTTACTATTTAAATAACGGTTTATTTAAAACAGTGCATTGGTTCAGTTTGAACTTAGAAGGAAGGAAAATTTGACACAAACTCTATACAAACCCGTCTAGACAGCGTGTTAGTGTTAGATAGACCATTTATTTAGAAAGGGTATTTGTTACATCAAGATACAACAAATAGGAGCTGAAGCATTAATGAAATATGTTGCAAAAATTGGGAAAAATTATTCCTTTTGAGATGAGACACGCACACAAAGTTGCCCGGGTCAACTAGAACATTATAAACTGTGAAGTTAGGGCATTGCTATTTCAATTTATAATACACTCTACTCTCATTCTACTTACTCCAAACTTGTTTGTGCTAATTCTATTGTTCGAAAACTCTCTATACTAAACTAAAAATCATTAAAAAATTGTTTCGTCCTGTCAAATAACGTTTCCTGTTCTGAAAATGTAGAATTTTGCACGAGTAAGTTTTTTTTCAAGTTCATACTTGTTAATAACTTTGGAGTAAGTAGAACGGTTTGTACATCGACGGTTATAACAACAACCTCCTCATTTGCACTAGCTACAGCATTCTTTTATTGCATCACGTGCATCGTTTTTTATTTAAATATGATTGTCATATTCTGAAATATTTCTAGTTTTGTAACTGCAGCAGGTGTCACATTGGTCTTGTCACGGTTGATGAATTCCAAAATTTTCATGGGAAAGTAACTTAGAAAAAATCTTTCGTGAGGAATTAACACGTAGGATATTTTATAAACAAACTTTTTATGAGTTATCACATTGGAGATTTTGAGAGCTGTAATCGTATTTTATATACGATCAAAACTTCATAAGCACATGTAAGTTTTTGCATAGAGTACACACCTTAAAATTTGAAGCCAATTGTTATTAATAATAGTAGTCGTAGTAATAATAGTAGGCGCAACGACGTAATATCAAACGAGTTGAGAGTAGTGTACTAATAAATAATAGGGACTAGGCACTACAATAGAATGGAACCTCCAATTAAGTTCATGTGTAGATATGTTATTTTTAGTTATATCATATCGATAAGTTACTAATTTTACCGTTATATGCAGTCATACTGATCAATCATGATTGACTGGCTGACGAGAAAAATGGTGATCAACATCAACATACTTCGTAGTGTCCTAAATTAACAGTTGTTGGGATTCGGAGATATTTGGGAATAAACTTCACATTGTTAAAATTTTATACGTCACTGATTTCTTTAATAATTGACAAATATTTATCGTTTCACACAAATCAAAACATTTTCAATAACCTACTTTATATTTTGTTTCTTCAGCAAAAATAGACTTCTATGTTTCTTTAACAGTATTAATTTCTGTGAGAATTATCTTTTGTGTAGGTACTGTAGTATATTTTGCTATGCTATAAATATTGTTCTTGTTAGTCAACGCTCAAAGCTCTGAAAGAGCCAGGCATACCAATATAACTTTCGTTAAACTTGTTCGCTTGTCTATAAGATTCGTTTGTTTTGGCTTTGTTCATTTCTTTAAAATGATCCAAAAATTCTTCAGAACTTATTGTATCTATCCAGTCACCTGTAATAACACCAATTAAATTGTTTACAATAAAATTATTGGCTTAGGAAAAACATTCAGAAATACAAAAACAGGTTTGGATTAAGCTTTTGAATACACACATAATTATGTTATTTCTTGTAGACCACGGGTAGGACACTTACCACCAGACGCTAAATGTCCTGCTCATGAACACCTTCAATTTTAGGGTTTCAAGTGAGTAGTAGTTACAAATAAAAGATGGGGAGATAGGAACTCTTCTAACCTAACTCACTCAATGAAAAGCAAACTTTTTTATATGCAAACAACTTACCATGAAGATCTTTTAGTGATTTTTCTTCACCGCCATAATCAGATGGCATAATTTCTTTTGGTACAAACTCGTAAATAGCCTTTATACTTTTATGTGTGCGAATTCTGGCTGAAAGTTTTTCACTAAAAACTTGTTTCAATAGTCCTATTAGATTATCGACCATCTTAGACGAGGTTATAACATGAATCCCTTTAATTCTCATACCGTACCCCTCCTGAAAATAAGAATGTATGTTATAGGAACATAATTATTCAATTTTCAAATAATCAAATATTGGTTGGCGATCCTGACTACTAAGCCAAAGGTTGTGGGTACCATCCCAGGACAAATGCTCTTTGACTTACACGATCATTTAGTTCAGTTTCTTGGTGTAATTTATTTATGATTAGGAATATTTGAGTATGGTTGTTACGTGCGCGTGTACGTAAACTTGCGCCTGTTACGTAAGTGGGGCCAAAATACAGTCGGCAAAATACGCCCCTGTACATCTTTCAGGTATAAAAACAATGTTTGTTACGTGCGGTTGGAATGCAATAGACTTGCACCTGTTACGTAAGTAGGGTTAAAATACAGTAGGCAAAATAAGACTCTATCCACCTTTCGGGAATAAAAACAATGATTGTTACGTGCGGTTGGCGTGCAATAGACTTGCGCCTGTTACGTAAGTAGGGTTAAAATACAGTAGGCAAAATACGACTCTGTCCATCTTTCGGGCATAAAAAACAATGTTTGTTACGTGCGGTTGGCACGCAATAGACTTGCCCCTTGTTATGTAAGTGGGACCAAAATACCTCCTCTGTAAATCTTTCGGGTATAAAAACGTAAGGGTATACAATATATAGTCTATTAAAAGATACGCTTGAAGTAAAAAAAAAAACGTACCTTGACTATTAAGTGACACTAGTATTATTTTCAGGGAAAGAAATAATTTATTTGTAAATTTTTATGTCTTTGTTAGGAATGCCTATCAAAGGCGCAAAATGCCTTTTTAGAAGCTATATGTCTGGTTAGACTCTATAAGTTAACTATAGAGTCTTTGCAGATAATCATCTTTTTCTTTAAAATCACTCAAACATCAACTTAATGTAAGTTGACAAAAAAATGTAGTGCAAATTAACTTGCCCTTGAAACTGGTGTTTGTAAATTTATTTTACTTACAGTCATTAAAGTTATAATCTTTCTCAGATCCATTGGATTAATTTTAGTCACTAAGTTCAGTATGTTTACTTCGCTGTAATCCAAAATGACGATAAATCCGGCACAATACTCAAATTTCTTGAAATACTCGCTGATCTAAACAAAAAATAACAAAACCTTTTTAAATTACTTAAATCGATGGGTCGAAAAGCTGCTTGTTATCTGTATCAACGATAATTTTAATATCCAAAATATCACAAAAACCCCATTGGATGGTTTCATATTATTATTTCCCGGCCGGCAACGCGTTTGTGACTCCTGAGTTGCAGACGTTCATGAGCGGCGATGGTCACTTTCCATCGGGTGATCCGTCTGTTCGTCTGCCCCCTCTAACATAAAAAAAAAGCTAAAAGGTAAATAATAAATTAAAAAAACTATATGCTAATTTTGTTATTTGTGAATCTGTCACAAATAACAAAATTTTATTATTTTTCATGGCATTTTTTTTTCAACAACAAAAGAATATGTCCCGTGTGTGGGACTTTATAAACATACATGAAACAGACAAAAGAACATCCAGACTCAGAACAACAATTTGTGGATTACATAAAGTGTTGTCCCATGTGAGGATCGAACCCATAACACTCTGCGCATTATTTATACAACCGTTATAAATACCTAATCACGCTTGAATGAAATTTGCCACAGGGATAGATTTATAGCCTGGAATTGAACATGGTCTATTATTCCGGTAAAATTTATTGTCAAAATTTACATTAAGTTGAACTTAGCAAAGACTAGTTATATTAGACCAGCATAAATTAAAATTTAAAAAAATCCCCCACACAGATCTTGGATGTGAAATTTGTCATAGTGTATAGTATTCTAGTAGTCAAGCCCTTTCATTTGATACCCATATTGAGAGAGTTGTGAAAAAATATATAATCCAACATTTTGTGGCGGCGGCCATCTGGGACCGATTTTCATCAAACATACTAGGAACACTCCCGATTAATTCACACTTACAAAAAAAAAAACAAAATCGTTTAATCCGTTCGAGAGCTACGATACCAAAGACTCACTTAACACACATACACAGAGACACGTTAAATGTAAAACACCCCGCCGTTTTTGCGTCGGGGGTAAAAAATATGCGGTATAATTTTTAAATACTAAAAAAAATATACTGAATATAAAACGCGTCTTTACGTAACAATAGCTTTTAAACATTCATTAGGTATGCAATAATTAAACAGAAAGTGTTTTCTTTTTATCACTAATAGTCGATTTGTGATTTAGTCTTCACTAGCATACTGTTAATGTAATAAGTAGCAGCATCGAAATGATTAAGGTTTATAATCAACTGATTGCAGGCTTATACTCCACATAGGTAGTTGCGTCATAAACCCACTCCTAATACAAATATATAGCTCAGCTGAAGCTTGAACGAGAATACTGAGTAAAATTGATGACCAAAAATTCAGATTAAAAATAACAGTCCATAAGATTCTAGAAGAGTTTCAAAGGATTTAAAAAAGATAAGCCAACTGAGCTAGAGTTTTTAAAACACTAGTACAGTTATAACATAAATAAATCAACATAGAAGATGTTGTAGAGTAAAATGTAAGAGAATACAATTATGTATTATGTGGTCTGTCTAAGGTTTTTTTTATTTCTATCAAATATGAAAGTAAAGTAGAAAATGCTATTGGCATGCCATGCCATTGGCATTTTCTACAAAAAAAAGAAGATTACCATTGTAAGATATCTGTAAAACGTAAATAAAATCGTGGAATTCAAGTTTTCTTCTGATACTGTTTTGCTTAAGTAGACTCTGTAATGTTCTGGTGTTAGCCTCGGAAGATTAGCCGTTGATCTGAAACATATGTTAACATTCCCAGTTGCACAAATATTTCAGAGAGAACCGACTACATTTTACAGTGCAAGCACCGTAACTATCTTTGGTTATGTATTTGGTATGCCGAAATCAGAGGCATTTAAAAAAAACAACGTGATTCACTGAAAGTTTTAGAGAATTTACAGTAATCGAGGCCTATGTCCAGCAGTGGACTGCGATAGGCTGATGATGAGCCAAAGCTGTGAGAATTTATTAATTTTATTATTTACTATTAAAGAATCCTTAATACTTACATGATAGTCTGAAGTGGCAAAAACTCCTCTCTCACATCAGAAACGGTGAAAAACTCCGGCATCAATGTCTTAAATGTGCACAACTTGTCCAATCTCTCTTTGGCTCTTTCCACGAGTCCCTTGGCTGCGATCAATGTGGTTTCAAGATAATCTCTAGCTAGAATCAGTTTATATTGAATTGACTAACCTTATCATGCTAGTTATCATTTTCTTTTGAGTTTTTATTTATTTATTTATTTGCCCTTTTATTCTGAATTATTTCTGTTTCTCTATAATAAATGTTGTTATAAAATGGTCCTCAATTCAGTGTGCCTCCTGGCAAAGGCCTCCTCTAGCTCCTTCCACTGGTTTCTGTCAGGAGCCACTCTCCTCCAATTGGAGCCCGCCGTTTGTTTGAGCTCAGGCTATATACACGTTCTTTTGATTTATCGGTTATCGCGGTAAAAAGTAGCCTATGTTACTGCTAATGCAGCTTTCCATTGGTGAAAGAATTTTGAAAATCGATTTAAAATCGACCATGGAATGAATGGAAACGTATTTCAAATACATTTAGATTTTGTTATTAGTTAAAACCAGGCTTTAAATTTATCCATAGGTACTTACGAAAATCTCTTTTTGTAAAATGCGCTTGCATTTTCACCCAGTTTTCCAAAATATCTAAAGCTTCTGTCATTCTTAAAGGCTGATCTAAATCCACATCTTTCCTAACAACTTCTAAGGTATTAGGTCTAAATTTTAGCACTCTAGTATCACTTAAACGCTCCATCACTTCAACCTTATACTACTAATAGTCGGCATCAAATGAATTTATATCAAATGGTTTTGTTTTTATAAACTTTACACTTAATCAATTAGGTGGATTACCTGTTTGGGAAATTATCTGCGTTCGCAGTGCAATGTTGTAATAGTTATTTATATTTCAAGGTTTATTAACAATATTTTAGTTGTACTAGTGGTTAGTGATACTGACTGCAGCGCCAGAGATCGAGGTTCAAGTTCCACTCTTCATCATCATCTGCCTACTTTTATCCCAACTTTATTTGGGTCGGCGCAGTGAGTATGATTCTTACATTCTACTCTATAAGTCGTCATTTCACTGATTACGACCTTTCTAGCCGTATCCTCACTCACACAATCTATCCACCCTTTCTTTGGTCTTCCTCTTCTTTTGTAATCTTCAACTCTCATACTTAACACTTTCTTCGCCTGATTTCCGTGTCCCTCCGCATGACATGTTCTATCATGTCATGTTCAACTTCCACTCAAGACAAATTTAAGTATCTGATAAATATGATCAATAATTTTATATGTATATTGCAACATAGAACTATGTCCGGGTTTAATCTTGCAAAAATAGTATATCTATTTTTCAATAATAATAATAGTTTTGATATGGATTGATGTTTCTTTGTGTATTCATTTTACACCGCTCAAGAAAATATCACTGCTTAAAATATGCTTTTTGTTATTGCTTGCAAAGAAGAGACAGCGAATGTGGGTGGCTTTTTCAAAACTACTTGTTTTTAACTTATAACGTAATCTTGATTTTTTGTACAACAAAATTAGCCTATTAAAGATTTGGTAACTTCGTAGTAAAGAATTTAGAAGACCGGTTGAGGTAGGTAAGTTTTTTACTTAATTCGATTACCAATAATATAAACTTTAGTTGTTTTTGTGATGTATGTATAATACGGGGGTAGTTGTAATAATCTTATATAGCCCGATTATTACACTACCGCCAATCTGACTTTGAATTACACTTTCAACGTTACGCTTGTGTTTGATTTCGCTCCTTAGGTAAACCTAGAAGTACGAACTAACTAGTCTAGACTTATCAGTGGCGACGAGGTAGTGCATCGTTCACGTGTGCAAGCTGTTTTTTTTTTTTGTTTTGTTGTGTTTCGGTAGTAATTCAAGAAAAATGTCAGTAGGTAAGATCGGGCCGTTCGACGTGAGTAAGGACAATTGGCGGTCATACGTGGAAAGGCTGGAACAATATTTTGTAGCTAATGATGTGAAAGAAGCAATAAAAGTGGCTACATTAATTACGGTCGTAGGTAGTGACGCGTATGAGTTAATGGTGAATCTGTGTACACCTGAGCGGCCGGCTACAAAAACGTTTAGTCAGTTAGTAAACATTATGCAAAATCATTTGCAACCACAAGCTAGTGTGTTAGCGGAGCGTTATAAATTCCGACAGCGTAAACAGAGTAAAGACGAGACAATTGCTGAGTACGTGGCGGAACTGAAAAGGCTATCGAAAACGTGCAATTTTAGTGAGTCATTACGTGATAATCTAAGAGATCAGTTAGTGTGCGGCCTACATAACGAGATAATTAGGCAGCGGTTATTTGCGGAGGATGATTTACAGCTTTCATTCGAGAAGGCATATAAGTTAGCAGTGACAATGGAGGCAGCTAAGACAGGCGCAGATTTGGTTGAAGGACGAGGGGTGGAACATCGGGAACCAGCGTCTGTGCACCTAGCTACAGCAGGAGTCAGGCGAGAGGGAAATTATAAACAGTACAGTAACCGCGGCGCTACAGCAGCGCCGGCAAAGTGGCTGAGAGGGTCCACGCCAAGCGTGCGCCGTGCCAGTCC